>CM068960.1:34372561-34385602 GCA_035128595.1 Eptatretus atami
AGCTTATTCGTCACAAAAAAACAGACAGACAGACACGGACAGAAGGACTGCCATTTATATAGTAGATTTTTACACAGGTATCGAGGCTCTTGGGATAGCAACATTACGAAGTGCATTGCATACAGCACACTATATCAGAGGAAGAGTATTTCTTATTGCACAGTTTGTGATGGTCTTGCCTCTAAAATTTGCATTAGTGTCAAGCATTGAGTCGAGGTTATTCTGACCTAGCTTATGCCAAGAAAAAGCTTGACCACCGTGACCATTCAAGGAATGAAATAAATTGCTTATGTTGCTCACCTCCCTGAATTTTTTTATTTTTTATTTTTTCTTGACACTGACAACCAAAAATACTTTACTTGCAATCAGGACAATGTGACATCAACTAGTTTGAAGGCCAAGCAAGTGCTTATATTAACTTTTTCTTGTGGAAGTGTTTGGGTTGCTGATTGCTCCCCCACCCACATCACTCCTTTCCTCTTCTTCAATGTTTATGTAATATGGCCAGAGTAGGCATTTCAAAGGACAGGGTAAACTTCATTCTGTAATGGTGGTGGTGGTGAAAGAAGATGGGTAGGAAGGAAAAAGACGAAGTGAAGTTAAAAGAAAGGAAAGGGCATTCAAAAACGTCATCGTGGTTGTACTTTGTCTTGCAAGTAATAATTGCGTGTGTGTATATATATATATATATATATATATATATATTAAGTATATTTATATTGTATAGTATAATAGGTTGGGGGTTTATGGTATGGGTTGCACAGCACATTCAGCATACAGGTACAGCTCATTGGAAGTCAAACCCGCCTATCGTGACGAGGCAGTCGGGCTCAAATAGAGTCCCATCACAGCGCTTGCTGCATGACTGCCAGCAACAAGTGTCACCTATGCAACGCGATTACATTGTGTCTGCCCTGCGGATCACGCAGTTAGGAATATTTTAATTTAACAAAAGAAGCACACTGACCCCATGTGACATAATGTATGCATATGATGTCAGTGTGCTTCTTTGGTGAAATGAAATATTCTAACTGGTGATCAGCAGGCAGACACAATGTAATTGCATTGCAGGTGACACTTGTTGCTGGCAGGTCATGCAGCAAGCGCTGTGGATGACTCTATTGGAGCTGTACTGCTCTTCAAGTTAGGGGGTTTGATTCATTGTGTGTGTGTGTGTGTGTGTGTTATGTATTATATGTATATATATTATATATTATATATATTAAATTAGCGGGTTATGCTTACACATTGTAAGCAATAACGGACCGTGTCGCTTCTTTCCGGTCGCTCACTTGCATTGTTTTGTTTTTCATTTATTATTAAATTTATGGATGCTTTTCGACGGTTCTGTCGCCCCCCACCCTCTGGTGTATTGGCTTCAATGCACATCGGCACACAAAATTTGAGCTTTCTGCATCGACCGGAAGGACCAATCTTTAATTATCAGTCAGAAGTCAGGCAGTCCGTGAGTCAGTGGTTTAATAGATATAAGTATTATATATAATAAGTTGTGAAAGTGTGTCGTGTGGTGTTTCTCTGTGACTATGCACGCGAAAAGTACTGGACTGATCCTCACCAACACTCACATGCTGACAGAACATGTACCCGGGAGTGTCCCGATGTAAAAGAATTGTACTTCCGACTTCCGGTTTCCGATTGACGTCATCACCTGATTTCGTAACGTTAATTTTTCAAGTTCAGCCGATTGACATGGGGCCAACGCCTTTGCAATAGAAATGAAAAATAATGCTGCAGTCAATTGAAGACAATGACTTCCGACTTCCCGGTTTCCGAATTATGACTTATGCATTCGACACACTTGCAAAAATGACCGTATGTAATTATAACCGTATAATGATATAATATCATCTGTAAGTCATATTTTATTAACATTTTCTTTTTCATTATTGTTATAACCATGGTTATAAAAACCATTTTATTTTACTGTATAACGTTTTTACGTCACTTCGGCCTGGATTCGGGATCAGCGATCAAATAATGTATCACGATTAAAAATTATTTTTGATGATGCGGAGATATCTTTATTAAAATCAGTGGAGGAAATTAACACCATGTCTGATATTTGGGTCTTTCATGTCTCCGACGATGCCTTTATCCCCAGGACGCATCATTCCCCATGACAAAAACCGGAAGCAAAAGGGTCATAGCCGACGACACGGATTCCAAATTGCCAGGTATTGTGTTTGTTGTGTTGTTTACTATTTTCATGTGCACGCGTTGAGTATGAAGTCACTACGTTCGCTATTAAATGCTGTGCGGTGTATAAACACGATCGGGTTTGATTTCTATGTTGGAATATTAAACGCTGTGCGGTGTATAAACACGATCGGTTGATTTCTATGTTGCGAATATTAAACGCTGTGCGGTGTATAAACACGATCGGGTTTGATTTCTATGTTCGAATATTAAACGCTTGCGGTGTATAAACACGATCGGGTTTGATTTCTATCTTGTGAATATTAATAAACGCTGTGCGGTGTATAACACGATCGGGTTCGATTTCTATGTGTGTGAATATTGTATCCACACTATTAAAAATAGTATGTTGTGGTGTGTGTGTGTGTGTGTGTGTGTGTGTGTCAGTGTATGTGTGCGAGTCTCTAACATTTTTACAATTAACTGTGACATATACTCCTTCAGACCCGCCGTCATTCACGGGATTCCTGTGCGGAGCACGGGTATCCCTGCAGTTTAATAGGTTAATTTATATTCTTAACTATAGTATATAGGTGATTAGTATGTTAATCTAACAGTACATGGCCAACATCTCATTCCAAAATCATGGGGCTTGTTAGATGATTGGATTTTGGTCTCCCTTTGCTGCTATAACAGCCTCCATTCTTCTGGGAAGGCTTTCCACTACATGTTGGAACATTGCTACAGGGATTTGCTTCCATTCAGCCACAAGAGTATTTGATTCGTGAGGTCGGGCACGGATGTTGGGCAATTAGGTCTGCCTCACAGTCTGCATTCCAATTCATCCCAAAGGTGTTCGATGGGGTTGTGGTCAGGGCTCTGTGCAAGCCAGTCAAGTTCTTCCACACCAATCTCGACAAACCATTTTTGCATGGACCTCGCTTTGTGCATGAGGCATTGTTATGCTGAAACAAGAAAGGGCCTTCCCCAAACTGTTGCCTTAAAGTTGGAAGCACAGAATCGTCTAGATTGTCATTGTACGCTGTAGCATTAAGATTTCCCTTCACTGGAATGTAGGGGCCAAGCCGGAACCATGAAAAACAGCTCCAGACCATTATTCCTCCTTCACCAAACTTTACAGTTGGCACTATGCATTCGGGCAGGTAGCGTTCTCCTGGCATCCGCCAAACCCAGATTCGTCCGTTGGGCTGCCAGATGGTGAAGCGTGATTCATCACTCCAGAGAACGCATTTCCACTGCTCCAGAGTCCAATGGCAGTGAGCTTTACACCACTCCAGTCGACGCTTGGCATTGCACATGGTGATCTTAGGCTTGTGTGCGGCTGCTCAGCCATGGAAACCCATATCACGAAGCTCTCGACGAACAGTGCTTGTGCTGACATTGCTTCCAGAGTCAGTTTGGAACTCGGTAATGAGTGTTGCAACAGACGATTTTTCCACGCTACGCGCTTCAGCACTCGGCGGTTCCGTTCTGTGAGCTTATGTGGCCTACCAATTTGCAGCTGAGCTGTTGTTGCTCCTAAACGTTTCCACTTCACAATAACAGCATTTAAAATTGACCGGGACAGCTCTAGCAGGGCAGAAATTTGATGAACTTACTTGTTGGAAAGGTAGCATCCCATGACGGTGCCACGTTGAAAGTCACTGAGCTCTTCAGTATGGACCATTCCACTTTGTCTCTGGAGATTGCATGGCTGTGTGCTTGATTTTATACACCTGTCAGCAATGGGTGTGGCTTGAAATTCTGAATCCACTAATTAGAAGGGTTGTGTGTGTGTGTGTGTGTGTGTGTGTGTGTGTGTGTGTGTATTTACGAGGTGTGTTGAAAAAGTATCCAGCCTTAATTTTTCGTGGTAAACAAATGAAGCTAGGGAGGCGTGGTTTGGTGCACGTATGTAGGCGATCCTAATCCGTATGCGTGAATATTTTCCCGCCTGCAGAAGCTGTCAGTCACCGACAGACCGCCGATGAGTGAGGAAGTGTAAGTGAGCGCCGTCGGATTTTCGTTTTTGACGGAAAAACGTGAACAACGCTACTGCATCAAATTTTGTGTAAAGCTTGGCGATTCCCAAGTGGAAACGATCCGCAAGATCAACAGGCCTTCGGGAACGAAGCAATGGGCACCACACAGATAAAAGAGTGGTACAACCGCTTCAAAGATGGTCGCACATCAGTGGAAAGTGAAGCACGTTCTGGTAGGCCCTCAACATCCCGAAATGAGATCGTCATTGACCAAGTGAGGACCCTGCTGATGCAGGATCGTCGAATCACGATCAGAGAACTTGCAGACGAGGCGGGCGCCAGCATTGGATCCGTTCATTCCATTGTGACTGAGGATTTGGGCTGAAGGAGAATCTCAGCGAAGTTCGTGCCAAAGCTGCTAACGATCGAGCAGAAGCAACTCCGTTTGGAGATCGCACAGGACATGCTGGAGACTGTGAACAGCGATCCAACTTCTTCAACACAGTGATCACTGGCGATGAGACCACAGTGATCCGTCATTTTGTCAAAAACGAAAATCCGACGGCACTCACTTACACTTCCTCACTCATCGGCGGTCTGTCGGCGACTGACAGCTTCTGCAGGCGGGAAAATATTCACGCATACGGATTAGGATCGCCTACATACGTGCACCAAACCACGCCTCCTAGCTTCATTTGTTTATCACGAAAAATTAAGGTTGGATACTTTTTGAACACACCTCGTGTATATATATATTGTTGCGAATTCGCGCCGTCGGCGTGCGATCGGCCACGTGACTCGAATCGCGACCGCCTCGCCCACGGACGGACAATTCCGTCGTGACCCCTCCGGACTAACGCCGGGATCCAGTCACGGGTGGCCTTTCGGCCTCACCACGATCGTGCCAATCGGCCACCCGCGTGGGATATAGGGTTGTTCGCCAAACTCGACCTACCTAAGTACCCACGCGGATGGTAAACCGGCGATCGCACCTCGCCGCAGGTCGACTTCGGACACGGACCGCTTAAGCGGTCCGTTCCTTGCTATCGGGATAACCGAGCGGTGTTATCGTCGCCTCGACGGTTCCTGATTAATTATCGGGCGTATCCAGCCCACTACGAACCCTTTTACGTGAGGCAAGATGGAGGTTCAATTAAAAGAAAAGACGAAGCGAAACGGGCACAGTTCAACAAGTAAGCACATTTAATTCACACACACATAGAGCACACAAATAGCACGTATTTACAGCCACAATTAGCAAATGCACATATATCAATTTAAGACAAAAACAATAATGCAAGCAACGCAGAGCTACGACCGACTAAACGCGAACACTCGGCAACAACTTATACAGTTTCTACCTTACAAGACACGGCGCACAACACGCATTCACACCTAAGCAAAGGAAAGACCCCCTCAAGGCAAGGGAGTCAGACTGGGCCCGTGGGCCTAATGCGCGCGGAACCTGGATGAGCGGCCAGGTCCACGAGACCGAAGGGTCCTACCCGCGCCCTCGTGGCGAGCCGCAAAATGTCGCTGCACGGCGGTTTCGTGGGCACCTGCTGGTGTAAAGTGGGAACGGGGCCCCTTGTCGCACTCTCTCAGCGCGGGGGAAAGGGGGAATTGTTGATGCTCTGGGGAGGGAGTATGGCTGCTTGCTCGAGTCCCGCGATGCGCGATTCAACGCGACCTCGTCGCTGACTTCCTCGCCCCGGACCGAGCCTCCAGGTTCTCCTCAGCCGATCTCCTCCGCAGCCGTTCGCCTCCGTAGCCGTTCGCCTCCGTAGCTGTTCGCCTCCGTACTCATCTGCCCCACTTCTGCCACGATTCGCCTTGCGCTCGTCTCTTTATCGGCTCCAGGAACCCACCATATGCAAATTCTCGGATCCAAACGACCTCAGGGGCGGAGCCACGCTCGCCGATTGGATGGAGAAAAAGGGGCGTGAATCTTTCCTGATCCTCAAATTTGCATATCCCGATTTCCCTCAGGCGCGTCTGGAGGCGGGGCCAAGCCGCCCCGCGCTTCCTAATTGGATGGATCAGATGTGGGCGTGTAGCATTCCTGATCCGAATTCTCCTCGGAAAAACCACCATCTGCACTCGCGGCTCCGGTGTATCGCTGAAGATAGCCCGACGCTCGTGCCCACAGGTGGTGCGGAAATGGCCGTAGGAGAGTTGGTGGAGGGTTTTCGGCAGTGTCCGATGGCCATGGTGCCGTTTGAATGGCGGTGATGTGAGGTTTGCGGTAGCGAGTGGTGAAGGTAGGTTGTGCTGCTGGCGTTGTTGTTGTTGGCGTGGTTGGCTCAAACAAAGGTAGAACAGAAAAACGCCTAACTCAAAGGATCGCAGCCCGAATGAATCAACATTAATTCCCTCTATACAACGGGTTTGGAGCTAACTACACATGTACTTCAGAAATACCTCACCTATGGGACTGGATGGTGTTCGCGAATTTCCACAGCCGTAACAATATATATTTTTTATTTTTAAAGTGATGAGAGAGTCAGGATATTGTCGAAGTTATTACCATTTTCCACATCTTCACTTGTGGTACAAATCTTTGCCTCTCACCAAAATGTCATCCACGATGTACGTACTCCATCACTGGAAACGTCAGCATCTTTTGCTTTTTCTCTTCTGATGGGAAAGTTACCTCTTTTATTCCGTTCATCAACTAGTACTTGTTGCTAATAAAGTTTCTTTCCAGGGCCTTTCAGTCATTAAAAAGTTTTAAAATTGTGAATAGACCAAAGTATTGAGTCTCTTATTTTTGACTGTGGGAGGATTGTGCATACACTGTTTGAATAAGTACAAAGCGGATTAATTACATTTCATCTTTCTTGTTGCACTTTTTTTTCCATTCACCTTAAACAGGTGGCTGAATTCTTGGCCATAGAAGCTTATTCGCTTCGTTGCCTCTCCCAAATCACTTTCGACGTTCCTTGCTCTCTGCCCTCCATCGAGAAACTCACTGGTTACTCTCTGTTCTGCTGCGCTCATCCACTCGCCACGTTGCTCACAATTCTTGCATCTTCATATCTGATTCTTGTTGGGATCTACGGTGCAGTGTGTGTATATGCTCTTGTCTGGATGCTACGTAGTCAACTCCGCGAGTACAGTTTCACAAGGGAACATGGGGGTGCTTGCAGTGATGTGCCTGATGTCAAGAATGACTTTGCCTTCGTTCTCCATTTAGTAGATCAGTATGATCCTCTATACGCACAGCGTTTTGCCATTTTCCTTTCCGAGGTACGTGTTCCTTTTGCTTTTTGTAAAGTCTCGCATGCATTACACGATTATCTAGGATATTGTGAGAGCAGATAGTGTTTCATGATATTGTGTAATATATGTTCAAGCCCACAGTACAATTTTAATGGCTTGTGATTTATTGCAAAGATCTTCTCATGGTTTGTGATTTTTTTTTGTGGTCAATATTTTCCTCATTGTTAGAAAAAATAATAATAATCGTAATAATGAAAAAAAATCACTCATGGAGTGACACTTGGCAAAATAGCATAAAGTAGAATGGCACTTGTTAAAGCGCATACCTCTGTCAGGTGGAACAGTTCACGTTTTGTATCCCACTGATGGGCTGGATCCAAAGCAAAATCTAATCTGCTTCTAGCTGTCACCTAACCATCTCGTCAACATTTTTTTTTATTGTTTTATCATAATTTGTCCACAACTTTTTGAGATATAATGATATATAAATATTATATATATATAGATTTTGGCCCTATCAATTTTAGAAGTTTGGCCTGTGTTGACCTTTTGACCTTAAAATTAATTGGTGGTTGAATTCATTGACCTGATATACAAATCCAGTTCAAATTTCAAGTCGATCATATGCAAATTGAGGATTTTAGAAAGTGATCCGAAGTTGTTGACCATTTAGCCTATGTTGACCTTTTTGGCATGTGCTGACCTCAAAAATAATTGGTTGTATTCAGTGAGGAGATATGCAAATCCTGTACAAATTTCAAGTCAATCAGATGAAAATTGACAATTTTAGAAGCAATTTTAGCAATGTGGCCGATGTTGACCTATTGACCTCAAAAATAATAGGTGGTTGAATTCAGTGACCTGATATGCAAATGGTCTTCAAATTTAGTTAATCGATTAAAATTGAGGATTTTAGAAAATTGGCCAAAATTGGCCTTTTCGCCTGTTTTGCCTTTTGGCCTATGTTTACCTCAATGATAGGTGGTTGAATTCAGTGACCTGATGTGTAAATGCTTTTCAAATTTCAAGTCAATCGGATGAAAATTGAGGATTTCAGAAAATTTGGCCCAAATTGGCCTTTTGGCCTATGTTTACCTCAAAATTAATAGGTAGTTAAATTAATTGACCTGATATGCAAATGCTCTTCAAATTTCAATGTTAATTGGATTAAAATTGAGGATTTTAGAAAATTTGGCCAAAATTGGCCTTTTCGCCTGTTTTGCCTTTTGGCCTATGTTTACCTCAATGAATAGGTGGTTGAATTCAGTGACCTGATGTGTAAATGCTTTTCAAATTTCAAGTCAATCGGATGAAAATTGAGGATTTCAGAAAATTTGGCCAAATTGGCCTTTTGGCCTTGTTTACCTAAAATTAATAGGTAGTTAAATTAATTGACCTGATATGCAAATGCTCTTCAAATTTCATGTTAATTGGATTAAAATTGAGGATTTTAGAAATTTGGCCGATGTTGACCTGGTTGGTCTATGTTGACCTTTTTGCCTATGGTGACCTCAAAATTAATAAGTGGTTGAATTCAGTGACCTGATGTGCAAATGGCCTTCAAATTTCAAGTCAATTGGGTGAAAAATTGAGGATTTTTGAAAATTTGGCCTATTGGCCTATGTAGATCTTTTTGGTCATCGACCAAATTTTAAGAAACTTCAATGTGGGACCGTCGCAGGGTCGGTGACAATCTCGGAAAATTTCAGAACGATCGGTTGAGCGGTTTGGGCTGGAGGCAAGCGGACAAACAGATCAACATACTTGTCAAAAAAAACCAAAAAAAAACAATTTTGCCAAGTAATAAGAAATAATAAACGTTACTTGTTTCACACTTTTGAAATACAAAGAAGTCTCAAAATGTAGCGCGTCTTTTTCACCGACACATATTTGAATTTCAATTCATCGTGAATCATTAAAAAAAAAAGAATAATCCATATCGTCATCATCTCAAGCAATGAGGAGCATGACTTGTCTATAAGGAGCGGAGAGAAGGAGTTACTAAAAATCCTCGGCCGAACATGAATATAAATACGAATCTTGCATTTTTCCGTATGTACATTGGGCCTGCAACTTTATGAATTTGAGATGGTGATGAGGCACATATGATGAGAGGCATTTTGTGCAAATGTGGTCTCGGTGGACCCACACCTTTTAAAAATGTTAAAATAGGAGATTGCCACATGTTCATTTTTTTTATAGTTTGGTTCTTTTTTTCCCCCTTTTGTATTTTACATGGTATTCTATATTTTGCCATTCTCTATCTACCTTTAAGTCTCCTTTGGTGATGTGATCTTTTCCTCAGGTAAGCGAGAATAAGTTGAGGCAACTGAATTTGAATCAAGAGTGGACAAGGGAGAGGCTTCTGCAGAAGGTCACAAGAAATGCTCAGGACAAATTGGAACTTCATCTTTTTATGCTGTCTGGTACATTCGCACCTTTCTTTCTTCCCCTTATTGGTGTTTTTTTTATTATCATTCTACATTTTATACCTTGTGGTTTTTGTCTTTCTCGTAATTCCTTACTGTCTCCTTGATCAGGTCTTCCTGATGCGGTACTTGAGCTTCATGAACTGGAGGTTCTCAAACTAGAACTTGTTCCAGATGTCGTAATTCCGGCCAGAGTCTCCCAGCTTTCCTCTCTTCAGGAGCTCTGGCTTTACCACTCCCCAACTCGGCTGGATTCTCCTGCTCTTTCATTTTTGCGTGAAAATCTTCTTTCTTTGCATCTAAAGGTCTGTCTTTTGCTTTAAAAAAAAAGAAACGTCTTTTTCATGCTGCGCTCACTCTCAGATTCTCTTCTCTTCCATCTATATTTGTATATCCTGATTGTTGTATTTTATGGAAAAACAAAAAAAACATTTTGTTTTGAAACGCTTCTGCACGCACAATTGCATTGTAATTTTTCATCAACATGCTTCTTCATTCGTACAGTTCACGGAGCCTCAGGAGTTACCCCTCTGGTTGAGTTCTCTCAAGAATTTGCAAGAACTGCACCTTACAGGGAGCCTTGGTGATGATCCTCGCATGCCTGTGCTGGATGCTCTCCGGGAGCTCAAGCACCTAAGTTCTTTACGCATAAAGTCTTCGCTCGGAAAAATCCCACAGGTCTTTGCTTTCCATCAATTATCTGCCTCATTAGCTCCATCCAGCTAATTTGTTTTGTTGTCTTATCTTTTGCATTCTGCCTTCCAGGTGGTTTCAGATTTAGGAGCACAACTCCAGACTCTGTGCCTCAATAATGAAGGATCTAAATTGCTTGTGCTGTCCAGCCTGAAGCGCCTCTCTGGCTTAACTGAACTCCAGCTAGTGCGCTGTGATCTGCAGCGAATTCCGCATGCCATTTTCTCGCTTTCCAGCCTACAGAGCCTCGACTTGAAGGTGAGATTGCCACGAAAGGACCAGATAACATGTGGGAGTGTGCAAAAGATTATATTGACACCGGTCCTAGATATCACTTTTTTGGACTTTATCTCATTGGCAAAATGGTTGCTGTGCATCTATTGTAAATATTTGTGCTTTCACAGCTGAGACTCTATATCAGTGAGGGTGCAAAATGCAAACCATCTTTTTTTTTTCGTATACATAGTCGAGGCTTGTGGAAGAGCTAGTACTAGTACACTGAACAGATCAGGGCATAACGAGACAAAAGGAACATTTGAGAGGGGGGGGGGACGCAAACAGCAGAGCCAAAGGCCATGACAGAGGGAGGCAGACAAACATGGGTGTGGGGAGGAATGGGTGGCAGGAGAGGATGCATGGGGTGGACAAGATGGATGCAGAAGCAAACTCTCAGGAAGGAAAAACTGGAAATTTGGAAGGAGGAGGGATTTGGGTGGGGTTAACGAAGGTAGAAAAGATCATGGTTTTGGATTGGGGACGATCTGAGATTATGGTGAACTGCTGTCTTGAAGACCTGGTGGAAAGAATGAGATTGAAGAGGATGTAGAAGTTGGTTCCACAGGTGGGAATAAAAAGGAACAAATGAGTTAAGGTGAGGAGTGATTCTAGATTTTAGTGGTTTCACCAGAAGGGGGTTGATGGTGGACCATGTGTGCCCTGCAGAGGGTGCAAGACCAGAAAGGAGGCGGTCAAAGACAGAGACCACCAACCTGTCTGTGATGGTGATAGGCCCATAGACTCACCTTCATCGGAGGAGATTCCAATAATCTTAAAGGTCATGGTTACCATGGTGTCAATATGTGAGGCAGGGGAGAGCAGTACTCCATCATGCTGTGGATGAAGGCCTTGTTGGTGTATAGTAGTTCAAGTGTGCCAAGGAAGGACTTTGCACGATGGAGGATGCCCAGTGGAAGTGATTCTAGATTTTGGTGGTTTCATAAGGTCGGCAGTTGGTATTGGAGACCAACTTTGAAATGTGGTTTGCCCAAGAAAGATCATGGCTGATAGTGAGACCCCGGAGTTTGAATGACTTAACTTCCTGAAGAGGATTGCTAAGAAAGTCGATAAGAGGGTTTTCCAGACGGTCCTTTCAGAGATAGCGAGAGTGTGAGATTTGTCAGGATTGAAAGACATTCCAAGTGTTTGACGAGCTTGTGATATTTTTTTTTTTCAAGGTCTGAAGAGAGGGAAGAGGCTGCAGCCTGCCTGTCTTGAAGGATGGCGGATGTCACGGCACAGGGTGGAGTCGTCAGCAAATAGATGAAGAGGATTTTCCAGTCAGAAAGATCATTGATGAAGATCAGGAATAGAGCTGGGCCCAGAACACTGCCTTGGGGAATACCAGCCCTGACAGGGAGGTTTTGACAATGTTTTGACTTTATTAACAATGATAGAGGTTTTGGTTTGAAAATAAAAAACCTTGATGGAAGAAGAAATTGGATTGCAAGGAAGAAACAAACAAACAAAAAAACGAGAGCAAAGTGGATGGCACATCATCGCAAATCCCACGCTTCCCGTCTAAAACAAAGTTGAAAGAAGTTCCAACAGGAATGACCTAATATCGATTTAGTTATTCCCCCCCCCCCCCCGTTTTGACCCTGTGACCCCAAGTCCCCCCCGTCCCTCCCCCACCCCAGGGCATGAACCAAATCAAAAAAGGTTACATATTTCATGTGTTCCCAAATGTTGATTACATATACAAAGTTTCACTTAAAAATGGTCACAAATGCACATGTAATTGCAATTTTTTTTAGTATTTGACATTTTGGCTTCACCCCAGGCTGGGCCAAAGGACTGCTCTTGCACCTATGAAGTTTGGTGAATTTCTGCACAACTGTTGAGATCACGTGTCAGATGGATGGACAGAGACGGGGCCGATTACAATATTACCTGTTTTTTGTTTTGTTTTGGTTTTTCAAAAAGCATCGGGATGAAAGCCAGTAATAAGGCAAACACATATGGAATCCCTCGCATATCATAAGCAACCTTTAACCACAACGTTAAGAAAGTGGATATGAGAGTGAAGCGGGTGACTGCTGTGAAAGGTAGAGAGAGAATGCTGTGTAAAATGATTGCTTGTAGTGGAGGGAAAGGGAATAAGTTTGGGGGTGGGGGGGGACTGATAAATAAGGGAATTATCCTGCTTCTCAAATTTCTCCATTTCCTCCTCGTTTCAGGATAACAATCTACAGACCGTTGAAGAACTAATCAGTTTCCAACATCTCCATCGACTCACCTCCCTCAAGCTCTGGTATAATAATATATCCTACCTACCAGTT
>CM068960.1:34385612-34401164 GCA_035128595.1 Eptatretus atami
TAACTTACATTTACCTCAAAAACGGTACAATTTAAATATAAAAAAACGAAGTACTGTGAACACACTGAACTGTACATTCTCATCACTGATGGAAACGGAATATTTTGTCTTTACCTTTGCTATTAATGTTGTTGTTTTTATTATTTCCAGATCGGTATGCTCTCAGCATTAGAGCAGCTCATCTTGACACGTAACCAGCTATGCTCAGTGCCTAATCAGCTCTTTCTTTGTCGTCGACTTCGCCTGCTTGACCTCAGTCACAACCTTCTCACTCACCTCCCACAGGATATTGCAAAGCTTAGCAGTTTGCAGCACCTTGCATTGAGTGGAAACAAGGTACGTTCTATTTCTTGGTGATCTATAACCACAACCCTCAAAGCCACATGGCCCCTCCCTAACTTTCCACACACTGTCCACCGTCGCACTTCCAATCCCGTAGCTCGAGGCCTTGCCCGAAGAGCTGTTCTCATGCCAGCGCCTGCGCGTACTCAATCTTGGACACAATGCCCTCCCCTACCTCTCCCCTCGCGTGGGTCAATTGCAATGCCTTTCTCACCTTGAGCTGCGTGGAAACCCTTTGGGTGCTCTTCCGGTGACGCTCGCCAACTGCCCCTGCCTTCGCAGGGCAAACTTTGTGGTCGAGCCAGCTCTATACTGCAGTCTTCCAGCAACAATTCAAGAACAACTTGAAAGGCACACATAGAGACAGACTGAGGTGGACAAAGAATGTATGAAAAAAAATCTGCTTGTTTTTACCCCTGAAGAAGATACCGAAAGTATTTATCCACACAGTTGTTATGCTGAGTGTGGGTCAGAAACAAAGGGGACACGTCAAAGATGAGCAAGAAATGAGATCGAAGGGAGCAGGTTTATAGCTTGATGGGAATCCATTGTGTAAAGGTGAGAAAAGAAGCACAGAAAGGATGGGTGAGGGGAGTACAATTCTAAAGGGGAATTTTTTTGCTTCGGTGAAAAGCTTGGGCACGCCAGGTTGATTGTGAGCGAGGATAAATGATCGGGTCTGAAAGCAAATGAGAGAGGTAAAGTTGTATTGGTTGTTGGATTCATTTTCTGAGCACTGAATTTGTTTCGGGCATTGACAGAATTTGTTGTGCATTGTTGCAGATGTAAAATGCTGGAGGAGCACTTTGTGTTATTTCTTGGAGATCTTGCTCTGGCTCTGGTCGCTGCATTGACCATCTAGTCCTTTACTCATACTTATTCCGATGCTTGTTCCCTCCCCCCGCTCCAAGTTGCTTCGAGCTGATTCTGGTGCAAGCTTCTATCCTGAATTCAACGATTTGGGTCAGAATATTTCAAACCAGAGGTATCTGGGATTGGTCAAAGCTAAATCAGGGGAAATTAGTTTGGGCCAAACTAGGTCATGCCAGTATAGTATCTTCAATAACTTGATATACCGTATGACCTCAGCAACCAATAATAAGACCGATTACTTTGGCCTTTTATTTTAATTTCTTTGAGCTTAGCACCATCCTGAAATGGCTTTCTGTGCTTTAGGGCCAGTTTGTCTGCACCCATGTTTCCATCGTGTTTGTAACAACCAATTTTTTTTTTTTTTTTTACTTCCAACACGTCTCGTCACGTTGTAGACACTGTTACACTATGGTTTCCATCTTCTTTGACAAAAGGTGTTCAATAAGGTTTTTTTTGTTGTTAATGTAATGGGTAGAAATGGTATATGTTTAAAAAAGGAACACAGAACATTCGCAGGAGGAATATCTGTTCTAATGCAACTCATTTGAACGGAAGCGACTTTTTTTTTCTTTTTTTAAACGAGGCACGTATCTGTAATCGACTCAAGGGCACTCAAGCTTAAGACAACTATAATGCTATGATCAAATTTTCATACTGCAGGGCAACTGACATGACGTCAAGTTTGAGACTTACATGTTGGTGGATTGTTCAGCAGCGGCAGCTTGACCCACGCACATTCCGGTGGTCGAGCATTGTGGGTTAAGTGCATTGCATGACGTGGCTGAGATGGTCCATTGTGGTGAAAACCACTTTGCATTACTTGGTTTTAATTGATTTTTTCCCCTGTTTTTTTATTTATTTATTTTTAACCAACACGTCATCTTCATAAAATGTAACTCGTGGCTGCTCTGCAGTTGATCTGTTGACTAAAATTTCATTGTGTTGGTTCTTTGCTAGAGTTCCTTGATTATACATTAAAGGCCAGCTATCTACTCAATGGCTGGTGTTTTGTTACCTTTTGCACACATTGTCTGGTCTTTGTTACATCTCTACATGGAGTAAGATGATATGGCAAGCCCATGTTGGTGTGATAAACCTCATACCCTTTTTGGAGGCTAATTAATTAATTAATTTTTATCATATTTTTTGATGCTTCATTGTCATCACCAACTTTTATATTGAAAATTTTTAAATCTGTACAATAAACAATTGAAATTCAATTTTTTTTGTGACAATAACATCTTTTCCTTTTTTGTCCCCCCATGTGTAATGCCACCTCTGAGGTCTGAAGGAAACATAGACAGATGCTGAAACGAATACAAATATACTGTATTCACATTCTGAGATGTGGAAAAACACCTGTTCTGTTCGCACAAGATTAACTTTCAGAGGTCTTTTTACTTAATTATCTAAAACTACTCATGCTTCTAGGATTTCGCTATCGTACCACACACGAAACAGCTGTCACTGTCGTATTTGTCAAGAAAAACACTGAATAATGAACATTGAGCAACTAAGTTGACATGTAATCCAATTATGAACAAGGTATCTGCAATCGCCAAAGGTGAACCTGTGAACCTTCTCCGACGCCTGTGATCCAATATTTTTTTCGTATCACCATGTGAACTTGACCTTTAATATTTAGGGATAGGGTAAATTAAGAAAATGTGTCCCAATCTACAATTGTGCCATAAAACTCAACATCATGAAAATTGGAGGAAAATTATTCAAGTTATGATCAAAAATGTTTTTTGTTAATTACGTTACAATCTGAAAAAAAAAAGGAGGTCAAGGACACAAATTAAATATCAGGTGCACAACTTCAGAGCAGGTACACTATTATGATGCAAGAACATATTGGAAGGTCAAGTGGTCTTTGAGATTCCGCATTGGTAAAATTGAATGAAAAAGTGTTAATTTTGATGACAAAAAGTTATTTTTTCAGACTGCCATTTGATCTTTAACTCAGAGGGGTATGATGTTAATGTGCCTTGCTCTAGGCTATCTATAGAGGATGATTTTGTTCCAATCGGATAAACCTCAGTCGAGTTATGGTGAAAAATGTTAAAATCTCTGTAATTGGGCCATGACCTTAAGTAGGTCAAGATCCAAAAAAAAAAAAAGAGTCAACCCTGATCCTCTTATTCCCATTTTGATGCAAAATTTCATTGAAAATATTGATGAAAGTTTCAGCCAGCTACAAGATACAGCTCAGAAATAGGAACAGAAGGAACAGAAGAACAGAAGGAACAGAAGGAACAGAAGGAACAGAAGGAAACAGAAGGAAACAGAAGGAACAGAAGGAACAGGAGGAAACAGGAGGAACAGGAGGAACAGGAGGAACAGGAGGAACAGGAGGAACAGAGGAACAGGAGGAACAGGAGGAACAGGAGGAACAGGAGAACAGGAGGAACAGAGAGGAACAGGAGAACAGGAGGAACAGGAGGAACAAGAGGAACAAGAAGGAACAAGAGGAACAAGAGGAACAAGAGAACAAGAGGACAAGAGAAAGGGAACAAAGGAAGAGGAACAAGAAGGAACAAGAGGACAAGAGGAACAAGAGGAACAAGAAGGAACAAGAAGGAACAAGAGGAACAAGAGGAACAAAGAGGAACAAGAGGAACAAGAGGAACAAGAGGAACAAGAGGAACAAGAGGAACAGAGGAACAAGAGGAACAAGAGGAACAAGAAGGAAACAAGAGGAACAAGAGGAACAAGAGGAACAAAGGAACAAGAGGCAAGAGGAACAAGAGGAACAAGAAGGAAAGACGGAACAAGAGGAACAAAGGAACAAGAAGGACAAGGAACAAGAGGAACAAGAGGACAAGAGGAACAAGAAGGAACAAGAGAAAAGAGACAAGAACAAGAGAACAAGAGGAACAAGAGAACAAGAGGAACAAAATTTGGCACAGGTTTTAGCCGGATGACCTTCATGACGCAACCTGATCGCCTCTTACGACACAGGGAAAAGGATTGGTTTCGCCATGATTCCAGGTTGCCCTACACCCTCTCATAGCACGGCCCAGTGCAGAGCTCCTGTCCTCAAGCGATCCTCCAGCCCAAGCCTCCGAGTAGCCGGATTACAGGCGCACGCCACCTACGCCCGGTCCCCGATATCCTATAGTGAGAGGCTCAAATACAGAATCTACTTCTTTATTTTCTAAAACAAGGCTTTTTATTTTAATTCTTGAATGTGCTTTTAAAAAAAATGTAACTTTTGAAAGAAATATGGCAGCACAATGAATACAGCCTCAGAAATTACAAATAATTTAGAGGTTATATACTAAACATCTGTCAACCGGGCGTAGTGGCGTGCGCCTGTAATCCGGCTACTCGGAGGCTTGGGTTGGAGGGTCGCTTGAGGACGAGAGAGAGTAATATTGTCCGAAGTTATTACCATTTTCACATCTTCACTTGTGGTACAATCTTTGCCTCTCACCAAAAATGTCATCCACGATGTACGTACTCCATCACTGGAAACGTCAGCATCTTTTGCTTTTTCCTCTTCTGATGGGAAAGTTACCTCTTTTATTCCGTTCATCAACTAGTACTTGTTGCTAATAAAGTTTCTTTCCAGGGCCTTTCAGTCATTAAAAGTTTTAAAATTGTGAATAGACCAAAGTATTGAGTCCTCTTTTTTTTGACTGTGGGAGGATTGTGCATACACTGTTTGAATAAGTACAAAGCGGATTAATTACATTCATCTTTCTTGTTGCACTTTTTTTTTCCATTCACCTTAAACAGGTGGCTGAAATTCTTGGCCATAGAAGCTTATTCGCTTCGTTGCCTCTCCCAAATCACTTTTCGACGTTCCTTGCTCTCTGCCCTCCATCGAAGAAACTCGACTGGTTACTCTCTGTTTCTAGCTGCGCTCATTCACTCGCCACGTTGCTTCAAATTCTTGCATCTTCATATCTGATCTTGTTGGGATCTACGGTGCAGTGTGTGTATATATGCTCTTGTCTGGATGCTACGTAGTCAACTCCGCGAGTACAGTTTCACAGGGAACTGGGGGTGCTTGCAGTGATGTGCCTGATGTCAAGAATGACTTTGCCTTCGTTCTCCATTTAGTAAGATCAGTATGATCCTCTAATACGCAGAGCGTTTTGCCATTTTCCTTTCCGAGGTACGTGTTCCTTTTGCTTTTTTGTAAAGTCTCGCATGCATTACACGATTATCTAGGATATTGTGAGAGCAGATAGTGTTTCATGATATTGTGTAATATATGTTCAAGCCCACAGTACAATTTTAATGGCTTGTGATTTATTGCAAAGATCTTCTCATGGTTGTGATTTTTTTTTGTGGTCAATATTTTCCTCATTGTAAGAAAAATAATAATAATCGTAATAATGAAAAAAAATCACTCATGGAGTGACACTTGGGCAAAATAGCATAAAGTAGAATGGCACTTGTTAAAGCGCATACCTCTGTCAGGTGGAACAGTTCACGTTTTGTATCCACTGATGGGCTGGATCCAAAGCAAAATCTAATCTGCTTCTAGCTGTCACCTAACCATCTCGTCAACATTTTTTTTTAATTGTTTTATCATAATTTGTCCACAACTTTTGAGATATAATGATATATAAATATTATATATATATAGATTTTTGGCCCTATCAATTTTAGAAGTTTGGCCTGTGTTGACTTTTTGACCTTAAAATTAATTGGTGGTTTGAATTCATTGACCTGATATCAAAATCCAGTTCAAATTTCAAGTCGATCATATGCAAATTGAGGATTTTAGAAAGTGATCCGAAGTTGTTGACCATTTAGCCTATGTTGACCTTTTTGGCATGTGCTGACCTCAAAAAATAATTGGTTGTATTCAGTGAGGAGATATGCAAATCCTGTACAAATTTCAAGTCAATCAGATGAAAATTGACAATTTTAGAAGCAATTTTAGCAATGTGGCCGATGTTGACCTATTGACCTCAAAAAATAATAGGTGGTTGAATTCAGTGACCTGATATGCAAATGGTCTTCAAATTTTCAAGTTAAATCCGATTAAAATTGAGGATTTTAGAAAATTTGGCCAAAATTGGCCTTTTCGCCTGTTTTTGCCTTTTTGGCCTATGTTTACCTCAATGATAAGGTGGTTGAATTCAGTGACACTGAATGTGTAAATGCTTTTCAAATTTCAAGTCAATCGGATTGAAAATTGAGGATATCAGAAAATTTTGGCCCAAATTGGCCTTTTGCCTTGTTTACCTTAAAATTAATAGGTAAGTTAAATTAATTGACCTGATATGCAAATGCTCTTCAAATTTCATGTTAATTGGATTAAAATTGAGGATTTAGAAATTTGGCCGAATGTTGCCTGTTTTTGCCTTTTGCTAATGTAACCTCAATGAATAGGTGGTTGAATTCCGTGACCTGATGTGAAATGCTTTTCAATTTCAAGTCAATGGATGAAAATTGAGGATTTCAGAAATTTGGCCATTGCCTTTTGCTATGTTTATCTCAAATTTAGAGAATTAATTGACCTGATATGCAAATGCTCAATTTCTGTTATTGGTTAAAGAGGATTTTAAAAATTTGCCGATGTTACTGGTCTATGTTGACCTTTTGCTAACTAAAATTAATAAGTGTTGAATTCAGTGACCTGATGTGCAAATGGCCTTCAAATTTAAGTCAATCGGTGAAAAATTGAGGATTTTAAATTTGGGCCTATTGGCCTATGTAGATCTTTTGGTCATCGACAAAATTTTAAGAAACTTCATGTGGGACCGTCGCAGGGTCGGTGCAATCTCGAAAATTTCAGAACGATCGTTGAGCGGTTTGGGCTGGAGGCAAGCGGACAAACAGATCACATACTTGTCAAAAAAACCCAAAAAACAATTTTGCCAAGTAATAAGAAATAATAAACGTTACTTGTTTCACACTTTTCAAATACAAAGAAGTCTCAAATTGTAGCGCGTCTTTTCACGCGACACATATTTGAATTTCAATTCATCGTGATGCATTAAAAAAAAAGAATAATCCATATGTCATCATCTCAAGCAATGAGGAGCATGACTTGTCTATAAGGAGCGGAGAGAAGGAGTTACTACAAAAATCCTCGGCCGAACATGAATATAAATACGAATCTTGCATTTTTCCGTATGTACATTGGGCCTGCAACTTTATGAATTTGAGATGGATGAAATAGAGAGGCATTTTTGTGCAAATGTGGTCTCGGTGGACCCACACCTTTTAAAAATGTTAAAATAGGAGATTGCCACATGTTCATTTTTTTATAGTTTGGTTCTTTTTTTCCCCCTTTTGTATTTTACATGGTATTCTATATTTTGCCATTCTCTATCTACCTTTAAGTCTCCTTTGGTGATGTGATCTTTTCCTCAGGTAAGCGAGAATAAGTTGAGGCAACTGAATTTGAATCAAGAGTGGACAAGGGAGAGGCTTCTGCAGAAGGTCACAAGAAATGCTCAGGACAAATTGGAACTTCATCTTTTTATGCTGTCTGGTACATTCGCACCTTTCTTTCTTCCCCTTATTGGTGTTTTTTTTTATTATCATTCTACATTTTATACCTTGTGGTTTTTGTCTTTCTCGTAATTCCTTACTGTCTCCTTGATCAGGTCTTCCTGATGCGGTACTTGAGCTTCATGAACTGGAGGTTCTCAAAACTAGAACTTGTTCCAGATGTCGTAAATTCCGGCCAGAGTCTCCCAGCTTTCCTCTCTTCAGGAGCTCTGGCTTTACCACTCCCCAACTCGGCTGGATTCTCCTGCTCTTTCATTTTTTGCGTGAAAATCTTCTTTCTTTGCATCTAAAGGTCTGTCTTTTGCTTTAAAAAAAAAGAAAACGTCTTTTTCATGCTGGCCTCACTCTCAGATTTCTCTTTCTTCCATCTATATTTTATATCCTGATTGTTGTATTTTATGGAAAAACAAAAAAAACATTTTGTTTTGAAACGCTTCTGCACGCACAATTGCATTGTAATTTTTCATCAACATGCTTCTTCATTCGTACAGTTCACGGAGCCTCAGGAGTTACCCCTCTGGTTGAGTTCTCTTCAAGAATTTGCAAAGAACTGCACCTTACAGGAGCCTTGGTGATGATCCTCGCATGCCTGTGCTGGATGCCTCTCCGGGAGCTCAAGCACCTAAGTTCTTTACGCATAAAGTCTTCGCTCGGAAAAATCCCACAGGTCTTTGCTTTCCATCATTATCTGCCTCATTAGCTCCATCCAGCTATTTTGTTTTGTTGTCTTATCTTTTGCATTCTGCCTTCCAGGGTTTCGAGATTTAGGAGCACAACTCCAGACTCTGTGCCTCAATAATGAAGGATCTAAATTGCTTGTGTGTCCAGCCTGAAGCGCCTCTCTGGCTTAACTGAACTCCAGCTAGTGCGCTGTGATCTGCAGCGAATTCCGCATGCCATTTTTCTCGCTTTCCAGCCTACAGAGCCTCGACTTGAAGGTGAGATTGGCCACGAAAGGAACCAGATAACATGTGGGAGTGTGCAAAAGATTATATTGACACCGGTCCTAGATATCACTTTTTTGGACTTTATCTCATTGCGAAAATGGTTGCTGTGCATCTTTGTAAATATTTGTGCTTTCACAGCTAGACTCTATATCAGTGAGGGTGCAAAATGCAAACCATCTTTTTTTTTTCGTATACATAGTCGAGGCTTGTGGAAGAGCTAGTACTAGTACACTGAACAGATCAGGGCATAACGAGACAAAAGGACATTTGAGAGGGGGGGGGGACGCAAACAGCAGAGCCAAAGGCCATGACAGAGGGAGGCAGACAAACATGGGTGTGGGGAGGAATGGGTGGCAGGAGAGGATGCATGGGGTGGACAAGATGATGCAGAAGCAAACTCTCAGGAAGGAAAACTGGAAATTTGGAAGGAGGAGGGATTTGGGTGGGGTTAAACGAAGGTAGAAAAAGATCATGGTTTTTGGATTGGGGACGATCTGAGATTATGGTGAACTGCTGTCTTGAAGACCTGGTGGAAAGAATGAGATTGAAGAGGATGTAGAAGTTTGGTTCCACAGGTGGGAATAAAAAGGAACAAATGAGTTAAGGTGAGGAGTGATTCTAGATTTTAGTGGTTTCACCAGAAGGGGGTTGATGGTGACCATGTGTGCCCTGCAGACTGGAGGTGCAAGACCAGAAAGGAGGCGGTCAAAGACAGAGACCACCAACCTGTCTGTGATGGTGATAGGCCCATAGACTCACCTTCATCGGAGGAGATTCCAATAATCTTAAGGTCATGGTTACCATGGTGTCAATATGTGAGGCAGGGGAGAGCAGTACTCCATCATGCTGTGGATGAAGGCCTTGTTGGTGTATAGTAGTTCAAGTGTGCCAAGGAAGGACTTTGCACGATGGAGGATGCCCAGTGGAAGTGATTCTAGATTTGGTGGTTTCATAAGGTCGGCAGTTGGTATTGGAGACCAACTTTAAATGTGGTTTGCCCAAGAAAGATCATGGCTGATAGTGAGACCCCGGAGTTTGAATGACTTAACTTCCTGAAGAGGATTGCTAAGAAAGTCGATAAGAGGGTTTTCCAGACGGTCCTTTCAGAGATAGCGAGAGTGTGAGATTTGTCAGGATTGAAAGACATTCCAAGTGTTTGACGAGCTTGTGATATTTTTTTTTTTTCAAGGTCTGAGAGAGGGAAGAGGCTGCAGCCTGCTGTCTTGAAGGTGGCGGATGTCACGGCACAGGGTGGAGTCGTCAGCAAATAGATGAAGAGGATTTTCCAGTCAGAAAGATCATTGATGAAGATCAGGAATAGAGCTGGGCAGAACACTGCCTTGGGGAATACCAGCCCTGACAGGGAGGTTTTGACAATGTTTTGACTTTATTAACAATGATAGAGGTTTTGGTTTGAAAATAAAAACCTGATGGAAGAAGAAATTGGATTGCAAGGAAGAAACAAACAACAAAAAAACGAGAGCAAAGTGGATGGCACATCATCGCAAATCCCACGCTTCCCGTCTAAAACAAAGTTGAAAGAAGTTCCAACAGGAATGACCTAATATCGATTTAGTTATTCCCCCCCCCCCCACGTTTTGACCCTGTGACCCCCAAGTCCCCCCCGTCCCTCCCCCACCCCAGGGCATGAACCAAAATCAAAAAAGGTTACATATTTCATGTGTTCCCCAAATGTTGATTACATATACAAAGTTTTCACTTAAAAATGGTCACAAATGCACATGTAATTGCATTTTTTAGTATTTGACATTTTGGCTTCACCCCAGGCTGGGCCAAAGGACTGCTCTTGCACCTATGAAGTTTGGTGAATTTCTGCACCAACTGTTGAGATCACGTGTCAGATGGATGGACAGAGACGGGGCCGATTACAATATTACCTGTTTTTTGTTTTGTTTTGGTTTTTCAAAAAGCATCGGATGAAAGCAGTAATAAGGCAAACACATATGGAATCCCTCGCATATCATAAGCAACCTTTAACCACAACGTTAAGAAAGTGGATATGAGAGTGAAGCGGGTGACTGCTGTGAAAAGGTAGAGAGAGAATGCTGTGTAAAATGATTGCTTGTAGTGGAGGGAAAGGGAATAAGTTTGGGGGTGGGGGGGGACTGATAAATAAGGGAATTATCCTGCTTCTCAAATTTCTCATTTCCTCCTCGTTCAGGATAACAATCTACAGACCGTTGAAGACTAATCAGTTTCCAACATCTCCATCGACTCACCTCCCTCAAGCCTCTGTATAATAATATATCCTACCTACCAGTTCAGGTTGTTTCGTGCTTGTGTTTAACTTACATTTACCTCAAAAACGGTACAATTTAAATATAAAAAACGAAGTACTGTGAACACACTGAACTGTACATTCTCATCACTGATGGAAACGGAATATTTTGTCTTTACCTTTGCTATTAATGTTGTTGTTTTTATTATTTCCAGATCGGTATGCTCTCAGCATTAGAGCAGCTCATCTTGACACGTAACCAGCTATGCTCAGTGCCTAATCAGCTCTTTCTTTGTCGTCGACTTCGCCTGCTTGACCTCAGTCACAACCTTCTCACTCACCTCCCACAGGATATTGCAAAGCTTAGCAGTTTGCAGCACCTTGCATTGAGTGGAAACAAGGTACGTTCTATTTCTTGGTGATCTATAACCAAACCCTCAAAGCCACATGGCCCCTCCCTAACTTTCACACACTGTCCACCGTCGCACTTCCAATCCCGTAGCTCGAGGCCTTGCCCGAAGAGCTGTTCTCATGCCAGCGCTGCGGCGTACTCAATCTTGGACACAATGCCCTCCCCTACCTCTCCCCTCGCGTGGGTCAATTGCAATGCCTTTCTCACCTTGAGCTGCGTGGAAACCCTTTGGGTGCTCTTCCGGTGACGCTCGCCAACTGCCCCTGCCTTCGCAGGGCAAACTTTGTGTCGAGCCAGCTCTATACTGCAGTCTTCCAGCAACAATTCAAGAACAACTTGAAAGGCACACACATAGAGACAGACTGAGGTGGACAAAGAATGTATGAAAAAAAATCTGCTTGTTTTTAACCCGCTGAAGAAGATACCGAAAGTTATTTTATCCACACAGTTGTTATGCTGAGTGTGGGTCAGAAACAAAGGGGACACGTCAAAGATGAGCAAGAAATGAGATCGAAGGGAGCAGGTTTATTAGCTTGATGGGAATCCATTGTGTAAAGGTGAGAAAAGAAGCACAGAAAGGATGGTGAGGGGAAGTACAATTCTAAAGGGGAATTTTTTGCTTCGGTGAAAAGCTTGGGCACGCCAGGTTGATTGTGGAGCGAGGATAAATGATCGGGTCTGAAAGCAAATGAGAGAGGTAAAGTTGTATTGGTTGTTGGATTCATTTTCTGAGCACTGAATTTGTTTCGGGCATTGACAGAATTTGTTGTGCATTGTTGCAGATGTAAAATGCTGGAGGAGCACTTTGTGTTATTTCTTGGAGATCTTGCTCTGGCTCTGGTCCGCTGCATTGACCATCTAGTCCTTTACTCGTACTTATTCCGATGCTTGTTCCCTCCCCCGCTCCAAGTTGCTTCGAGCTGATTCTGGTGGCAAGCTTCTATCCTGAATTCAACGATTTGGTCAGAATATTTCAAACGCAGAGTATCTGGGATTGGTCAAAGCTAAATCAGGGGAAATTAGTTTGGGCCAAACTAGGTCATGCCAGTATAGTATCTTCAATAACTTGATATACCGTATGACCTCAGCAACCAATAATAAGAACCGATTACTTTGGCCTTTTATTTTAATTTCTTTGAGCTTAGCACCATCCTGAAATGGCTTTCTGTGCTTTAGGGCCAGTTTGTCTGCACCCATGTTTCCATCGTGTTTGTAACAACCAATTTTTTTTTTTTTTTTTACTTCAACACGTCTCGTCACGTTGTAGACACTGTTACACTATGGTTTCCATCTTCTTTGACAAAAGGTGTTCAATAAGGTTTTTTTTGTTGTTAATGTAATGGGTAGAAATGGTATATGTTTAAAAAAGGAACACAGAACATTCGCAGGAGGAATATCTGTTCTAATGCAACTCATTTGAACGGAAGCGACTTTTTTTTTTTCTTTTTTTAAACGAGGCACGTACTGTAATCGACTCAAGGGCACTCAAGCTTAAGACAACTATAATGCTATGATCAAATTTTCATACTGCAGGGCAACTGACATGACGTCAAGTTTGAGACTTACATGTTGTGGATTGTTCAGCAGCGGCAGCTTGACCCAGCACATTCCGGTGGTCGAGCATTGTGGGTTAAGTGCATTGCATG
This sequence comes from Eptatretus atami, assembly GCA_035128595.1. NCBI lineage: Eukaryota > Metazoa > Chordata > Myxini > Myxiniformes > Myxinidae > Eptatretus > Eptatretus atami. Next base: position 34,398,555 of record CM068960.1, read on the forward strand.
ACGTGGCTGAGATGGTCCATTGTGGTGAAAACCACTTTGCATTACTTGGTTTTAATTGATTTTTTCCCCTGTTTTTTTATTTATTTATTTTAACCAACAACGTCATCTTCATAAAAATGTAACTCGTGGCTGCTCTGCAGTTGATCTGTTGACTAAAATTTCATTGTGTTGGTTCTTTGCTAGAGTTCCTTGATTATACATTAAAGGCCAGCTATCTACTCAATGGCTGGTGTTTTGTTACCTTTTGCACACATTGTCTGGTCTTTGTTACATCTCTACATGGAGTAAGATGATATGGCAAGCCCATGTTGGTGTGATAAACCTCATACCCTTTTTGGAGGCTAAATTAATTAATTTTTATCATATTTTTTGATGCTTCATTGTCATCACCAACTTTTATATTTGAAAATTTTTAAATCTGTACAATAAACAATTGAAATTCAATTTTTTTTGTGACACAATAACATCTTTTCCTTTTTTGTCCCCCATGTGTAATGCCACCTCTGAGGTCTGAAGGAACATAGACAGATGCTGAAACGAATACAAATATACTGTATTCACATTCTGAGATGTGGAAAACACCTGTTCTGTTCGCACAAGATTAACTTTCAGAGGTCTTTTTACTTAATTATCTAAAAACTCTCATGCTTCTAGGATTTCGCTATGTACCACACACCGAAACAGCTGTCACTGTCGTATTTGTCAGAAAAAACACTGAATAATGAACATTGACACTAAGTTGACATGTATTCCAATTATGAACAAGGTATCTGCAATCGCCAAAGGTGAACCTGTTGAACCTTCTCCGACGCCTGTGATCCAATATTTTTTCGTATCACCATGTGAACTTGACCTTTAATATTTAGGGATAGGGTAAATTAAAGAAAATGTGTCCCAATCTACAATTGTGCCATAAAACTCAACATCATGAAATTGGAGGAAAATTATTCAAGTTATGATCAAAAATGTTTTTTGTTTAATTAGTTACAATCTGAAAAAAAAAAGGTCAAGGACACAAATTAAATATCAGGTGCACAACTTCAGAGCAGGTACACTATTATGATGCAAGAACATATTGGAAGGTCAAGTGGTCTTTGAGATTCCGCATTGGTAAAATTGAATGAAAAAGTGTTAATTTTGATGACAAAAAGTTTATTTTTTCAAACTGCCATTTGATCTTTAACTCAGAGGGGTATGATGTTAATGTGCCTTTGCTCTAGGCTATCTATAGAGGATGATTTTGTTCCAATCGGATAAACCTCAGTCGAGTTATGGTGAAAAATGTTAAAATCTCTGTAATTGGGCCATGACCTTAAGTAGGTCAAGATCCAAAAAAAAAAAAAGTCAACCCTGCATCCTCTTTATTCCCATTATTGATGCAAAATTTCATTGAAAATATTGATGAAAGTTCAGCCAGCTACAAGATACAGCTCAGAAAAGGAACAGAGGAACAGAAGAACAGAACGAAGGAACAGAAGAACAGAAGGAACAGAAGGAACAGAAGGAACAGAGGAACAGAAGGACAGAGGAACAGAAGGAACAGAAGGAACAGAAGGAACAGAAGGAACAGAAGGAACAGAAGGAAACAGAAGGAACAGGAGGAAGGAACAGGAAAGGAACAGAAGGAACAGGAAGGAAACAAAGGAACAGAGAGGAACAGAAGGAACAAGGAACAGAAGGAACAAAGGAAACAAAAGGAAACAAAAAGGACAAAAGGAACAAAAGAGGAACAAGAAGAGGAACAAAGAGGACAAGAGGAACAAGAAGAGGAACAAAGAGGAACAAAGAGGAACAAAGAAGAGAACAAGAGGAAAAAGAGGAACAAGAGGAACAAAGAAGGAACAAGAGAACAGAGAACAAGAGAGGAACAAGAGGAACAAGAAGAGAACAAAGGAGAGGAACAAGAGAACAAGAGGAACAAAAGGAACAAAGACAGAGAACAAAGAGGAACAAGAAACAAGAGAACAAAGAGGAACAAGAGAGAGAACAAGAGAACAGAGGACAAAAGGCCGGATGACCTTCATGACGGAAAACGCAACCCTGATCGCTCTTACGACACAGGGAAAAGGATTGGTTTCGCCATGATTCCAGGTTGCCCTACACCCTCTCATAGCACGGCCCAGTGCAGAGCTCCTGTCCTCAAGCGATCCTCCACCCAAGCCTCCGAGTAGCCGGATTACAGGCGCACGCCACTACGCCCGGTCCCCGATATCCTATAGTGAGAGGCTCAAATACAGAATCTACTTCTTTATTTTCTAAAACAAGGCTTTTTATTTTAATTCTTGAATGTGCTTTTAAAAAAAATGTAACTTTTGAAAGAAATATGGCAGCACAATGAATACAGCCTCAGAAATTACAAATAATTTAGAGGTTATATACTAAACATCTGTCAACCGGGCGTAGTGGCGTGCGCCTGTAATCCGGCTACTCGGAGGCTTGGGTTGGAGGGTCGCTTGAGGACGGGAGCTCTGCGCTGGGCCACGCTATGAGAGGGTGTAGAGCAGCCTGGAATCATGGCGAACCCCAATCCTTATCCCTGTGTCGTAAGAGGCGACCAGGGTTGCGTCAGGAAGGGCATCCGGCGTAAAACCTGTGCCAAATGCAGTAAAA
>CM068960.1:34408184-34425318 GCA_035128595.1 Eptatretus atami
GAAAGCAATACCACCGACTATAATTATTAGTAATTTACAGGCACTTACACAGGTCTACTTATAGGGACACAGCGCCACAGCAGTCACACAAAAGCAAAGAAAAACCCTCTCATAGGCAAGGGGGTAGACGGGGTTCGTAAACCTTTATGCCAATGGGCGTGGATGACGAATAGCCCGCGAGAACCGGCTGGTTACCTGCCCCTCGAGCGGGCGAACGGTCAGCGGAGCCCTCTCCAGCACTCTCCTCTCGTGCACGCCCCTCGACCCGGACCACTGCTCGCAACCTCACGCTTGGCGCCCAGAGGGAGAGACGAGCCTTCGACGATCCAGAGCCCACTTCGACGATCCAGAGCCCGACGAGTCCAAACACGATGATCCAGAGCCCGAAGAGTCCAAACACGACGTCCAGACCCCGACGAGTCCAAACACGACGATCCAGAGCCCGAAGAGTCCAAACACGACGTCCAGACAGGAGAGAGGAAAATGCAACACGATGATCCAGGCAGGAGAGAGAGAGCTCAAACAACGACGTCCACCAAGAGAGCGAGACCGCGCGCGGTCCGCCCCTATATAGCGCGGGCTCCGCCCCTTCGCTCCACCCCTTTTGGCTCCGCCTCTCTTCTAGCCCTTTCGAGAAGCTCCTTGAAAAGGGGCGTTCCTCCTCACGGCCGCCTCACACCCCGTATCCACCAATCGCCAGCGAGCTCTCGCAGCCTCTCCCGGCACCGCAAAAAAGGCGGGAAAACTCGCGCGCCATTGTAGGCCTTTCACGGGGCCTTCGTTTGAAGTCTTCGGCGGTCCCCAAAATAACGATAGAACAGAAAAACGGCTATCTCAAAGAGTCGCAGCCCGATGAATCACACAAATTCCCTTAAACAACGGTGGGAACTATCTGCACATAAACTTAGCATCATAACTGATCTAAGGACCTTTATGGTGATTGCTAATTTCCACAGCCGTAACAATATATATATATATATATATATATATATATATTATTAATTTCAAAAATAATCCTTCAATCCATTGTCTCTGAAGTAGAGAAGAAATCAATCAAAGACATAATCAAAACAGTGCAAGAATGTTACAATTGCCAGAGAGCAGCATTCAAAAAAATGTGAAATATTCAAAATTGATTTAAATCATGTGGAGTTATTGCTGTCATGGTGGTGAGCTTTTCTCGGTGGGGATGTCAGGATGTGTCGGGTATTGAAAAAAACCATGGAGTTATTGGCTTCATGGTGGTTTCCTATTGCCCCCGGGCCAGCAGCAGCACTGCCTGACCCCACATCCCAATATACACATTATATGGTCTTTGGTGGTCTCAAAACGGATGTCAAGGCCAATGTGCGGAAACGTAAAACCTTTGCCAAATTCTGAAGGACTGACACCCAAAAGTTGGGGCCTCCGAGGTGCTCCAGTTCGCCCATGAAAGAGTAACGTACAAACACTTGAAAATATTTACAAGATTTCAACGTTTTTAATGCACAACGTGCCGGAACCCCTACATACTTTTTTTCCCCCCTGTGCAGTGCTGGGTACCCCACCCAAGCTGGGTCACCTGATAAAGATTGGGTTACTTAGATTTTAGTAAACCAGGAAGAAGAATGTTTAAAGTTGTAGCAGAAATTAACCTGAGTGCACCATGGCTATGATTGGCCAAATGGCCTCATTTCCTTGCTTGAGGTCAGTTCATTCATTTTTAGACGTACAAACACATATCCATAAAGAATTGCCTTGTGAGGTAATTGTGCCCATGGCCTGACCTTGTGTAATCCCAACACCTACAGTGCCTATAGAAAGTGTACACCCCCTTTCAAAATTTTCACTTTTTGTTGCCTTATGTCCTGGAATGAAATTTCATTAAATCAGACTTTTCCACCTTTATTTATACATCATAACCCACAACTTCCAAGTGAAAAACAAATTCTACAAATTTCAGAAAATTAATTAAAAATACAAAACTAGAATATCTTGATTGGATAAGTGTCCACCCAGCTTATTATAGCAATTGTAAATTAGCTCAGGTGTAACCAATCACCTTCAAAATCACACACCAAGTTAATTGGCCTCCACCTTTGTTAAATCGTAGTGATTCTGATTATTTCAGAATAAAATCAACTGTTCCTGTAGGTTTCCTCTGCTGGGTAGTTATCTAGCGGTATGGGAATAGCCAATCACCCTTAATGGGGCTTATGGAAACCACCAAATGAAGCAACCAGGATAACCAGAATTTACCCGAGACCAAGTACATTTGAAACGTAAATGGCACCTGGGTTGGGAAATTACAAGAAGCAATCACAAATAACAATCGAGCAATAACCAATAACCCTTCAACCCGCTACCAAATACGTGCCCATGAACCAATGACAAACGGCAGATGCTTAAATAGCCTATGCCTTGGGGCCCAATCAATCACACCACTGGAGATGGACACAAAGGAAGACAGAATGGAAATACCGCAAGCTACATCTGGTAGGATGCAGCTTGATCCCATCAGGCCATGCCACAGACTGATCCTGGCACAAGAGAAGAACAAGTGCAGCTTGCTGGGTTGGGGCATGGTGAAGACCACAACGGCAAAAGGTGATGGTGATGGGAGAGGAACCCCACAGAAGCTCATGTGAAGATTCCTCAACGAGGTTCCCCAGGCATCTCATGGGCTTCTGCCCGGTGCACCAGCCTTTATCTCCTCGGCCCCCACCCTCTGACGCACGAAGCCCCTCGTCTCTCGGCCGTATCTCAGCCAGTGGGTGGGGCGGCCATTTCACTCTTCACAGGAAAACCCCCTCCGCCCACATTTCACCTGACTTTGCAAATCCTCTGTTGTGATGGGAGGAAGATGTTTTGCTGCCTAAACTTGTTGCCTTGTGGCCCAGAAAAATGCCAAGAGACACATTTAAGACAGAAAATGGAGGGTAAAAACATCAAAAAAATGTCAAAAAGGTTGTGATTTTTAGACACAGACAATACAGTGGGTGGACATCATCTGTCTAAATATAATAGCTATGCATATCTAATATCACATTTAAATACTTTTACACTTATTCGAAACACTCATGAAGGAAACTAAAACGGCACTCGGTAGGGCACATACCTCTATCAGGCTGAACAGTTGACTTTTTGTATCACACCGATAGGCTGGATCTGCATCCGGACCTTGACCAAAATTGAATCAGCTTGGTCTCGTCACTGACCCAACTCATCCACCTAGTTTCGTCCGAATCCATCCACAACATTTTGAGATATCATGTTATATATTGTTTTTGGCCCGATCTCTCAATGGTGAAGAATTCTTTAAATGATTGTAGTTTCCAGATCCAGATCTTCATCAAAATCTAATCAATTCCTCCTCGTCATACACCCAACATGTCCACTAAGTATCGTCTGAATCTGTCCACAATTTCTTAAGATAGTCTGCCACAAACAGGGGTGAATACATAACCTCCATCCACCTTCGGGAGCGGAGGTAATAACTACGCTATATGAAGCATTTATTAACTAACCCTTAGGAGTCATTTCCATAACAGTACAAATGGCTCAGAATCAAAATGGCTGCCAAACTTGTAAATACAAAACGTAGGACTTGACATCCATACTACGATGGAGTCAAAAGCTTTCATAAGAATCTGTCTTCCGTTCTTGAGTGTTTTCATCTACAATAATAAATGTCAGTGTATTTCCTACATCCTGCATAACTCCAAAACCATAAAATCTAGTGGCCCCAAACTTTGACGACATATTGAGGGAACTCGATGGGAGTGCGTGAATGAAAACTGGGTGTTGGGTAAATTTAAACACCCCTTTTGAAGATGATTAACGGCTTATCTTCATGAAAGGCTTATCCTTGGTCAGCCCAACTTCACCTCGTAGAGGCCTTAGCCATAATTTTGATTCGGCCTGTTAAAAAAATGCCTTGCCTTGGAACCATGATGTACTCTCACGGACTAATTAAAGTATACAATTGAAATATGATTTCGGATTTGAGGATTGAATCTCATGGAATAAATAAGTGTCAATCCTAAGTGAAATCTGAAAATTTACTAATATTTTCATCAACCCCTTCAATCTATCTATCTATGTATTACTAAAACTCTCATCTTGTATGTATGTATGTTCCCGAAATACAGCCAAAACGGTACACGATAGCACAAAAATTTTGGGCCCACCTTACTCACCATTCCCCTGCGATGTGCAGTATCAAGTTTCGTTCAAATCTGGCAACGAAAAAATTATTTAAAAATAAATTCCCGATTCAGTCAAGTACTCTTCGGGATTATTTGATCAATGCAAACGACCTCAGAGGTATAAGTTCGCTGGAGCTATCTTGATTTTTTTTTCTTTAAATGATTTTTTTTTCATCAACCGCTCTCACAACGGGAACCCAACGGGTTCATGGGTCGTCTAGTATGAACTAATATTGGAACTACAATTTAGACTTTTGGACTATCTCGAACCTTTTAAGCGCACACCACGCAAACATCTGTAGTCTTCTTACAAAATACAGATGATACTTCTTTTCAGTAAGTAATGTGCAAACTCGACCCACCAAAGGCTGGGTACTCTGCTAGTTGTTAATAAAGGTGCTCTTGTCACATACTCTTGGCAAAACACTTTAGAAGCAGAAATTACCGTCACATCAATTTAGTCACTGAATTAGCTTCAGCAAAGATTGTACTCCAATTCCACCCAAAAGAGGCGTTGGGGGTGGGGGGGGGGGGGGTGCACTGCTCGTGCTAAATGCACACAAATCCTCAGATTAAAAAAATTCCATTCCATACAATAACAATGAAATTCTCCAGCATGTAAACACATTTGTTAAGCAGAAGGGCACTCAGTAGAGTGCATACCTCCACCACGTAATGCCTGATCCACGAGAACATATCGGGCCCAATACATTTTCGAAATATAATGCTAAATATCGTTTTTAGCCCAATCTCTCAATGGTGAAGAATCACTTAAAAAAATTAAATAATTCTCGTATCCAATTCCGGATCCGGATCTTCACCAAAATCGAATCAATTCGTCCTTGCGTGTCCACCAAGATTCATCCAAATCCGTCCACAACTTTTTGAGATATCCTGCTATACATCGTTTAGGCCTATCTCTCAAAGGTGAAGAATCACTTAAAAATGATAGTCGTCAGATCGGGATCCGGATCTTCACCAAAATCGAATCAATTCGACCTTGCCACACACCCAACCTGCCCACCAATTTTCATCGGATCCGTCCAAAACTTTTTGAGATATCCTGCACACAAACAGACAGACAGAAAGGGGGTGAAAACATAACTTTCTTCACTTTCGGTGGCGGAGGTAACTATTCGGGCACTCGGTAGAGCGCATACGTCTGAAATGCAATGCCTGATCCAGCCGAATATTTTGGGCCCAATAAATTTTTGATACATCATGCTATACAGTATATCTCATTGGTAATGATGTTCAGATATCCTGTGACATTCAAACGTTGCTCCACTTTCCTTCCCCTCATGATATGGGTACAGAAGGGGCCCCAATTTAGTGACCTCAAAAATAATTGGTGGTTGAATACAGTGACCTGATATGCAAATCCTTTTAAAATTTCTCGTCAATCGGATGAAAATTGAGGATTTTAGGGACTTGACAAATTTGTTGACCTTTTGACGTTTTGACCTCAAAAACAACAGGCTTCTTGCTTGTGACGAACTCTACCATGTGGTGAAATTTCATGAAGATCAGTTTAAAATTGTGACCTCTGGACGATTGACATACAAACAGACAGACAGACAAGATAACGCACTAGATAACGCACAAGATAACGATCTGATGGAAATCTTCGATTTATACAAATAACAATCTCACTACTCTCTGCGCTTGTGCGATTGGGTCAAATTGAGAGCCAAAGTACTGTGAACTACAGGTTTGTTTGTCTTTTCAATTAATGTTCAAAATTTAACATTGAATTGAAATCAAGTTTTTCCTCGATCACAAACTGACGTTTGTAGATAGACAGACAAAGTGAACCAATTGCTTAACCCCACTCTTCGCTTCCCACATGTGGGGTAAAAACACATCTTTATTCTTAGGTACGTGTAAATATTTTAAATATACATATATCTTTGTAATTTTAAGAAAAAAAAATTTATATAGACTAAAATGTTGAATAATGAAACTGCTGAGTATCTTGATCTCATCCAAGTATCCCATGCACAGAATCTTTTGAATTGCCCTTCGTACCTTCTCCTCCGACGTGCCACATACCTGGTGTCAAGTTGGATTTTCCAGACAGCAGAGACAGAAATGATGACGGTACAATTCCTTCCAAACAATTTGATAGCATTGGTCGTACCAAACGAGGCCAAATACTCACCAGACTAGCAATTAATGAGGATTGGGAGGGGGGGAGGGGATAAAAATCGAGTAATAGTCAATGAACGTGGCGATGGGTTTGGGGTTGGGGAGGGGTTATTCATAAAATGTTCAAATCCTTGCTCTCTCCCAAGACCTTTGGTGAGATCATATTAACATCCACTACCCATTTCACGATTACACTACAAGCATTTCCTTTACGAGATATCTAATGTACAAGACGCACTAAGTGTGCCTCGAGAGTGGAGCATTTAAAAGGTGTTCCCATTAAACACTCGGGTTCATCTGATTGGAATTCCCATCTGAGCACTTAGCTCAAAATGCTGAGATCAACTTCCAAACAGCGTTTAATATCTGTCGACTTGTCCATCATCTATTTAACGTCCCTGTAATTAAAAGCAAGAGTACAAGGATGTACCATGACGTTCTCTTCGTGCAGCATCATGAGAAGGCGAATTGATCTGAATCTGATGAGATTCGTGGAGGAATAGCCTACAAGCTCCTCCATAAGCCTACAAGCTCCTCCACTTAGCCGACAAGCTCCTCCATTAGCCGCAAGCTCCTACATTAGCCGACAAGCTCCCCATTAGCCGACAAGCTCCTACATTAGCCTACAAGCTCCCCCATTAGCCACAAGCTCCTACATTAGCCTACAAGCTCCCCCATTAGCCGACAAGCTCCTTCATAAGCCTACAAGCTCCTCCATAAGCCTACAAACTCCTCCATTAGCCTACAAGCTCCATAGCGCAGTCCTCCATAAGCCGGCAAGCTCCTCCATTAGCCGACAAGCTCGTCCATAAGCCACAAGCTCCTACATAAGCCTACAAGCTCCTCCATTAGCCTACAAGCTCCTCCATAAGCCTACAAGCTCCTCCATTAGCGACAAGCTCCTCCATAAGCCTACAAGCTCCTCCATTAGCCTACAAGCTCCTCCATTAGCTGACAAGCTCCTCCATAAGCCTAAAAAGCTCCTCCATAAGCCGACAAGCCTCCCATAGCCGACAAGCTCCTCCATTAGCTGACACGCTCCTCCATTAGCCAAGCTCTACCAAGCTCCTCCATAAGCCACAAGCTCCTCCATAGCCGAAAGCTCTTTCCATTAGCCTCAAGCTCTAAGCACAGCTCCTCCATAAGCCGACAAGCTCCTCCATAAGCCGACAAGCTCCTCCATTAGCCTACAAGCTCCTCCATAAGCCGACCAAGCTCCTCCATAGACTACAAGCTCCTCCCATAAGCCGACAAGCTCCTCCATTAGACTACAAGCTCCTCCATTGACTACAAGCTCCTCCATAGACTACCAAGCTCCCTCCATTAGACTACAAGCTCCTCCATTAGACTACAAGCTCCTCCATAAGCCGACAAGCTCCTCCATTAGACTACAAGCTCCTCCATTAGCCGACAAGCTCCTCCATAAGCCGGCAAGCTCCTCCATAAGCGCGGCAAGCTCCTACATAAGCCTACAAGCTCCTCCATTAGCCTACAGCTCCTCCTAAGCCTACAAGCTCCTCCATTAGCCACAAGCTCCTCCATAGCTACAAGCTCCTCCATAAGCCTAAAAAGCTCCTCCATAAGCGACAAGCTCCTCCATTAGCCTACAAGCTCCTCCATTAGCTCCAAGCTCCTCCATAGCCTAAAAGCTCCTCCATAAGCCGACAAGCTCCTCCATTAGCCTACAAGCTCCTCCATAAGCCTAAAAGCTCCTCCATTAGCCGACAAGCTCCTCCATTAGCGACAAGCTCCTCCATTAGCCGAACAGCTCCTCCATTAGCCAAAGCTCCTCCATAAGCAACAAGCTCCTCCATTAAGCCTACAAGCTCCTCCATTAAGCCAAAAGCTCCTCATTAGCCGACAAGCTCCCCATTAGCCGACAAGCTCCTCCATTAGCCGACAAGCTCCTCCATTAGCCGACAAGCTCCTCCATTAGCCAACAAGCTCCTCCATTCGCCTACAAGCTCCTCCATAAGCAGACAAGCTCCTCCATTAATAGGTTTACCTTGAGATGTTCATCTTTGGTTGTAGTTCACTGGTTTACTAGGTCTGGTTCAGGTATGACCGTGTGGCTTCGAATTTATCTTGTGAATGTAATGCGAAGCTTCTCCAGCAGGTACCAAGGCGCATAATACGAGCTAAACAAAGTTTGTCCAACGACGTCGGTGGCGAAGTGTCCAACGTATTGTGAATGTTTCAAAGCGCAATTTGACATTGAAATCCGATTTCGATTGACGTTGAAGACGGTTTTTCATTGAGTAGGCGAGGAAGGAGTAACTAAATGGACCAAGGTCGCTGAATGGCCCTAAATCGTTTGGAATTGCTTCCCTTTCGCTCAATCAGCGTGGCATCATCAGAAGACGTTTTCGCAGGTGGGCGACTGGAAGCTCGTGATTGGTAACAAATTGATTTTCAAATCAACAGCCTTCTACGCCTTCGGGAACGCATTTAAATGACAACTAAGTAGATCTCGACCTGCATGGGAACGATGTCACTTAAAGGAATAAACGCCAGCCCCCCCATGGGTTTCACTTAATGGGCCACTTATCACCTGATAAGTGATCCTCGAGGGTCGGTCGACAGGATGGAGCTATCGGGAAGAATGCCTGGCATTTCGATTGTGAACCAGTACGATGGACAGAGGTTCACATGAGCCTGCTTTTCACGGTGCTGCTTCAAACGGAGACCCCAAACCCTCGTTTTACATCGAATCCATCTTGGCTAAGGACCATCGCAGCCAGGCGAGGTCGTTGGACGCGTCCGCCGTACACGGACAGTCATCATGGTCTCCGCCTCCGTGGGTTCTGTACCCTGTGATGTACCCTGGACCTCACTGGACTCTGCATTGCCAATCGGGGCACCTCCAGGAAGGGACCATGGGGACCGTCGGTAAGCAACATTTCTGCTCGAACTGTTCATGACGTCTCTCTTCATTGTTTTGTTTCACGTTGATGTCACAGACTTTAAAATTTCGCTGTAAATTGAAAGTTCTGTTGAAAATACCAAATGCACCAAGGAACCATAAAGCTATTCCAGAATGAAGACCATTCCACATGGATGTGTGAAACCTTAAGTAGATCCACATTTGAGGAGGATGTGAAGCCGCCTGTTCGGTCAATACGAAGGCTCTCTTGTGGTTGTTAAAGATTCCACAGTGGCTTTTGAAAAGGTACGCCATTGTGGGCCGGTACTCTGGCCAAGTGCTTGTCGTGTACTTTTGATTAGAAAGCAATGACGAAACACCCAGCGAATCGCTTGTTCAGCCAAACACACCTGGTGGGAAGTACGTACTCACTCTTGGAATTCAATGGAACTTTATTGAATCTGATATTCGCACAGCAAGTTTGGCAAAATGCAATCCTCAAGTGACCATGCGAGTTCACTCACAGATTCTTGGCAAACCTTCCATATGAATAATCATCCCCAAGTTTATTGTTACACCTTTGAGAGTATTACATTTTGTTTTTTTCTTGAGCCTACATGGATATGGAGCTGGCATGATAGCTTGGAAGTATGTGCACTTGCCTCGGAGCCCTCCAGCCAAGGTTCGTATCTCAACCCCACGATAAAACTACCACCCTGGTGCTTCGTATGCAGGATGAGGCATCGTCTATCGTCGACCAGTGCTGTCTACCAGCACCGGGCGATGATGAACGTTCGAGATCCCATGGTGTCTTTCGTGAAGAGTAGGCGAGGTATCGCCGACACCCTCAAGCACAGATTCCTGCCTGCATTGACTGCTGGGAATGCAACGGTGAACCACTCGGTACAATCCTTTGCCATTATTGACATGCCTCAGCAGCATTGATGCACTGCAAAGTGTATGGTACATCGATGATGATATGCACATTATGTCTTTTAACTGTTCAACATAAAGTCACGAATTCCAAACTCACTAACCCAATGACTTGGGTGCAGGTGCTCAGATGACCTCTCCAGATCTGCCGCCGCGCCGCCCAAGGAAGCCACGAACTCCTCGCCGCTCGAGGCCGCACTTCTCATTCGAGCAGCTGCAAGGCCTCGGTGCAGCCTTCGCAAGCGATCGCTACCCATCGCTGGAGAGTCGCAAGAGCCTCGCCACGCTTCTCGGCCTGAGTCCGGCACAGGTATAGCAAAATTATCTTTTAGGAAAGCACAGGCAGACTCCCAAAATAAACAAATCACAATGTACTCATTATTTATAATAACCTGAAATGAGAAAATAAACAAATCACAATGTACTCATTATTTATAATAATCTGAAATGAGATGCACGTACAAGGGTCATCCCAAAAGCTCTGTCACCTCTATTTTAATGTTTTAAAGTCAAAAGTCTCGATGATCACCAAGTTGTATGTCTACTGCCTCATTATTTACTGATATATCTGGCAGATATGAAGTTCCTCACACTAATTCTTTTTCTCAAGAATTAAATTAATGGCATATAATATACCAACAAGGACATAGCAGCAAACAAGGCATCCAACCTCTTGTTATAGTCACGGTCATGCAGAAGAAAATGTTCATGAAATCCACGAATAGATTCTCAAAAGGAAAAGGAAAGGAATCCAGGGAGCTTAGGGAAAGACCTTTTGCATCCACCGAAGAGGTTATCACCGCCATATGCAATGTGTTCAGGACACTTGAGTAGGAAGGCTTCTGTGCTGGAATCACAAAGTTTGTTTCCCATCAGAAGAAGTGAATTGAACAGGATGGAGATTATAATTATCTACCTATATAAAACACAGTGTGTGTGTGTGTGTTTGTGTGATGTCTGTCCTCCTTCATAAGGATGACTTAAGAATGGTTTTAAAGGCCAATCTTTTATCATGACCGTGTGTTCACTACGGCCTATTTTTCCAAGGACATGGCAGCAAACTTTACAACATTTTTCAATAAAAGATTTCTATTAAAAAAAAAAAAAACAACTTTAAAACATTTTTCATAAAAGGTTTCTATTAAAAAAACAAACAAAAAACTTTAAAACATTTTTCATAAAAGAGTAATTACACTTCTTCTATTGGAAATGTAGACGGTGACTTGCAACTGGGCCTCAAGGGCGGTGTACAGAAGCGTTTAAAAAACAACAACAAATACAAGGTACAAGGAGGTGAAATTCACCGCACATGATGTGTGACGCGCGCAAGAGTAAAACTAGTGTTCATTTACGTCCGTAGGATGTCTAATAAATAAAGAAGGTAAAAAGCACCCCTGACGCTAGGCTGAGGCTTCAGACTTTGGCATGTTCACGAGGACGCACCATTAAAATGAAATGTCCAAGAAGTTAAAGAAAATAGGGTAACATTTGTACGTGTAGTGTCTTAAAATAACGCTTCTTGCTCCGAAACAACATATCTTCCAGTCTCTCAATATTTTGAATAAAATAATTCCAACCCGTCATTGTTGACGGGCTTTTATGTTCTAATAAAATGTACATGGGGTGATGCCTTCTGGAATATAGGACAAGCATTATACAAAACTGCAAAGAACGATCACTGATCTTGTGTGGAAGATTGATAGCATACAGAGATGATGCGGAGGGAGTGGGGGGGGTTTTGGGGGTCTGGAGGAGGCAAAGACAAAGGGGTTTAGCCTCCAATCAATCATTTTAGCCCATTTGTAAATGTGATGAATATTTATACTCATGAAACTGCCAGGTAACAGGTAGTGTTAATTGTTTATAGGAATTTAGTGAGACCTCATCTGGAATAATGTGTGCAGTTTTGATCACCACATCTGAGGAAGGACATAGTTACTATAGAATCGAGGAGGTCCAGTGTGGAGAGCAAGTCGATTGAGTCTGGGCCTGGCTAGATGAAGCTATGAGTAGTGGCTGAAGGAGACAGGACGTTTCACTTTAGGAAGGATGTGGTTATGAGGAGATCTGATGGAGATGTTTAAGATAATGAAGGGTATAGACAGAATGAGTGCAGAATACATTTTCAGCAGAATGGACGGTGACAGGACCAGGGTCCCCAGTATGAGTAAAGAAGAGGAGAGAGTAATAAGGCAAGGGTCTTTCACTCAAAGAGTAGTAAATGCATGGAATATCTCCCTGGAAAGGTGGTGACAGCAGAAACAGTAGATAGGTTTGAAAATGAATTATAAAAGTAGTGGGGAGAGAGATACACTTGATTATAATTGGCAGGATTATACAGACTTGATGGGCCTAATGGCCTCCTGTGTTGAAGTTCCTTGTCATGCATCATGCTGCTCAGGGCATTGATTGACTGCAGCCATTCATATTGATATTGGGAGTAATGGTAAACTCGATGGCAAAGCAAAGTTTCGATGGCATTCCTGAATTGTTTTCTGAATGCATCACTCGCTTTTGAAGCAAAGCATCACTGAATGAAGCGGGTACCGGTTGCCATATATGTTTGGTTGATGGCATCGCTCTCCGTGTCTTTCGATTGGTACGGACGGAGGAGACCATTGAATTCTCATTTACCAAGGACTTTGCTTTGCTCCGATGAACCATGTGAAATCCATGTGAAATGTTTCCATGCCAAGTAATGAAAGTCACCGTCAGCAACGTTGCAAATAACTCACAGATTCAACCACCAAGTGAGTGCTCCAGATAACTTGCACCAACCAGATCTTTCTTGGGAAAAGAGTGCAAAGCTGCATTGTCTGTTTTGATGATTTACCAGCTCATTTGCAATGACTTTCAAACTCATTTCAGATTGATCTTCTTCAATCGTATGCAGCACAAGGGTGCAGGCGAGAATCATTGGCTGGGGGTGTGGCTGTGCCACTGATGCAGTGCCCTCTGCTGGTTAGGACAGGAATTTGTAATTTGTTCATGGTGCCGGTGATAGCTCGCCTACTCTTCACAAAAAAAAGACCATGAGATCTTTAATGTCCAACAAAGAATGCTGGCAGACGGGACGCCTGTTTGTCCATCCGAGGGACGGCACACATGTCGATGAATCACCCAGCTTGTCTTCTTCTTCTTCTTCTTCTTCTTCTTCTTCCATATGGCAGCTTGGCTGCAGGGTAGCTATCATTTTGTTGGGGTGCAGCTGTGCCACGGATGCTATGCCCTATACCAATACACTGGTACTCATTTCACTGTACTCAAAAGGATGATAGGCTGTCTACCCCACCTGGTGTTAATTCAGCATCCAATGGGGTTCGAACTCAGGACCCTAAGTACCCAAGCACCCTGCCTGTGAAACATTAGGATGACAGTTTATAGCTGGGTCGGGATTCAAACCCAAGTTGGACAGCTTGGAGACGAGTCTGCGTATCTCCAGGCCATCCTGTCAGCCTTATTTCAGGTTTAGGAAGCACTCCTATTAACACAGTTGCAAAAGGGGATTTATACCTCTCCCTCTCTCCAATTCCTATCGATGCAAAAAGTGATTACCTCCCTCAACCAAAGGGCACCGTCCACAGGTTTCCCATTTAAACATGCTGTTGTTCTCCTCAATGTTCAAGATCATCTGTCCATGTAAATTATATTCTGTCTCATTTGTCTACTGTCTTTCATTATTCGACATGTTGGAAGTACCATAACACAAGTTGCCAATTTAATTAATTTACAGGTTTTGACATTTCCTGTTTTGTCACCTAACTTCACCCAACACATGCAGTGAGCAGGAGCTCAATTAATATTTTCTGCACATTTTTGTGAAATGTTGAAAGTTTCTATTTTCACTGAAAAATAAATTGTTCATTAAACAAAGCGTGCGCGCTTTTAACATGAGTTTCCATTCCAAAACCCCAGAAAGGAAGACCCCGGGCTCGTGAGCCTTTATAATTACTCCCCGAATTCCATCTCGCGCTCGTGCAAGAACGGGATCGAACCGAGACACGGTGAGCACCGAAGAGACAAATGCGTTAATAAGCGAATGGAGAGAGGATATTCCCGAAGTGAATGTTGATATATCGTACAGGGGCCTAGCCATTGCCACCCCACGGTGAGAAATAGGGTGTACTCGGGATCAGCCCTGGTGGGGTCGGATTCTTGATCGGAACTAGAACTTGACACGTGTTTTCCCGACCATTATGCCGAGCTTCCTGACCTTATTTGACCGAAACGCGTCAATTGAGAACAATAAAAATCAAAAAATATCTCAAACTCTATGAAAAGAAACAAGAACGGATGAATGATGAAGTATCAGCCCCCCTGGTTCGTCTGCTCGACACAATAGCGAAGACCGCTTGTTTGATTCACTGGCTTAGCCGACGCACCAAGAAAAGATATCATAAGCGCTGCGCACGCGCGAAAGAGAGCAATGGAGATCATTTTCGCCATGCGTATCCAGAGATAGCAACGAATTGGTCGCTGCCTTTGATCGGTACTGCGAAAGCGCAATTCTGAACAGTCGCTGAACCTTCTTATGACCATCAAAGACCGCCCAACTCCGAACTTCTCGACCATGTAACCAGTCTGCCGAAAAACCGATGAGTTTCGTGTACACGTTTCTTATGCTGCTACTTACCTTCGCCGCTGTCCCAGCCACAAGGCCACCTGAAAGTTGTGAATGCACTCGTGCAGAGCGTGAGGAGTGCTAGATCGACATCTCTGGCGACTCAAGGAGCTACAGACACGAACCTCGAAAGCAAACATCTACTCAGCGACCGTTATCCGATGTAGCACACACAAACGCGAGTACCCCGAGCATTTATCACCCAGCGAGGTAACTGATCCAACACTCAAACTAACGAAACACTATTCCTGGACTGTAAGAAATCAAACTCTGACAAATGACATCAGCCTTGCTCTCCGTCTGTTCAAGAGACTGTCGGCGAGCAACGCTGCCAGAGTTCGAGAAAAAATCGCGAAAATACATAAAACACCTCTCCCCTAAGGATGCTTTTTCTTAGACTTTTTCAAGCCTTCACTGAGAATAGACTAAGCGCTCCGGAAAATCTTTGTCTCAAGTTTCCAACAATATTTTCTGCAGTATTCTCCATCCATTCTAAAAAACGCAACGGCTCCACCACAGAAAAACATCCATACATCAACAAACTGTTTAAATGTCATTTCTCCACTTTGCAAGCATAAAGATCTCTTAAAAATAAACAACGAAAGATATGAGCTCAAAGAAATTTGCTTTTTTTTTCTCACACTAATGCGGAGGGTACCATTTAATCCATAACTGGACCATTAAGAGACCCTGAAAGCCGACTGCACTTCTTTCCTCCAAGAGTGCCGCGGTCTCGAGGACGCGCCCGCCCGCGGAACGCCGCCCCAACTCTCCACTTCGAAATCGGCTCAAAGGACTCCCGCGCGCCGCTCCAATAGAGGGTCTGAGAGTCGACGCTGTCCCACGCCCCGACGCCGGCTTTTTATAGCCCCAAGGGGAGGGTCCGCGCTCATGGGCTTCACCAAACAAACACGCGCAAACTCAGTAATGCCGTGGCCCAGGAGGGATTCTGACTTGAGGCGTTCAGTCATAAATCCCTCAGATTGTAGCTTCGCAGCCGCTGGCTGCTCAGCCAGACGCAGCGCCAAGTGTTGAACCGCGGTTTCCTCGTACTGAGCGGGGTTGCTTGTCCTCCGGACGGCGCCAAAAGCATCAGTAGGTAAATAACCATGTCTCACGACGGTCTAAACCCAGCATCACGTTCCTCACTGTTAGTGCTGTTAGTGTGAACAAATCCAACTGGCGAATTCTGCTTCGCAATGATAGAAAACCTACCGAATCGAAGGATCAAAAAGCGACGTCGCTATGGACGCTTGGCCGCCACAACTCACAAGTATATCCCTGTAATTTTCTGACACTCTTCTTAAACGCACAAAGTCAAAAGGATCGCGAGCCACGCTTTTCACGCTCTGTATTCGTATGAAAATCAAGATCAAGCGAGCTTGCCCTTCTGCTCTACGGAGGTTTCCGTCCTCCCTGAGCTCGCCTTCGGACACCTAAAATATTTTTTTTGCGGTTCATATTTTTTTATATTTTTTCTCATAAATAATCAACTAAATTCGGTTAGCCCCTTGAATTTCCGAAAAAAAAAATAAAATAAGGCAGCCTATCCTCCAAACGATGTACCCACAGTATAGTCAAACCATAACATATGGAAAATTTTAAAAATTGTCTGTCATGGACTGTCGTGACTACCCCGTTCGTATAACTTTTTGAACGTCAAGGTACTGGCATGGTGTTGGGGTTTTTTTTAGATTCCTTCGTGGAGGATCTCTAAGTCTTAACTCACGTTGTTGTTCTTATATCTTCTTCCTTGTGGAACTTTTTTGTTTCACAGCCTAACAGTTTTCATCGAAACTCCTGAAACTTGCATATATGTAAAAAATTCCCGCAGAACAGTAACCATCTCCGATTTTGAAAATCCTCCAAAAAAAGAGTATGACGTCAAATATCTCCGCAAATGGAAATCGCCTAAAAAATTATCTCAAAACTAGGCAAGCTTTTTTAATTCTGTTCGCGGAATCGAACAGGGCATTAGAGAGATGAATTACCACACATATGATACATCACTATGACGTCATATCAATTTTTTATGACGTCATTCCTATTTTTTGACATTTTTTTGTTTCACAACCCAGAGTTTTCATCGGATCTTCGTGAAACTTGCCATGTATATGCAGAAAGCCCACGCGCAGGCAGTAACCATCTCCGATTTTGGAATTCTTCCTAGAAAAAAAGTTGACGTCATAATATCGCCGCTAAATGGAAATCGCCTATACCATTATCTCCGAAACTAGGCAAGCTGTTTGAATTTGTTTGCGGGAATCAGCCGGGCATTAGCACAGATAATTCATGCAAATCTGATACATCACAATGACGTCATATTCGGTTTTTATGACGTCATCATTAAGAGGATGAGGATCTTAGCTCATTTGACCTTGT
>CM068960.1:34435499-34452227 GCA_035128595.1 Eptatretus atami
GCATTTGAGAAAGACCTTCAGTTAAGAAAAAGCTCATGTGTCATTTTAATCCAATGGGAGTGAACATCCTAATGCTGTTGTCTTTCTGTATATATAGGAGCAGAGGCTCATGGAAGAGGAAGGTAGAACTGATAGTGGGACAAATATCAATGGAATGAACGAACTGGAAAAGAGGAGAGGAATGGATGTTTTATGGGTTGCCAGAGGAAGGAGACACACTTTTTGCAAGCATTATGGAATGAGTGAAAGTTATCCTCAGTCTGGTTGTCTTTCCGCATTGAGAAAGCAAGTCACTTGATTGCAAGGATGGAAAGGAAATTTGCGGATGAGATAGGATAAGCCTGTGCATGAGAGAAAGTAGATGTTTGTGAAAGTATTCCCAAAGGGGAATCAATATCAGGTGCTGTGGTGGTCCAATATCAGGTGGTCCAATCTTTTTGTGAAAGGGCAGAATGAAATACTTACCAGTTGGCGTGTGCGAACAGGCATATTTTGTGTTGTTGAGGTTGCTCCCTTAAAATAGCCAGATAGGTATGGGCATTGACAAGGAAGTGATCGGAATAGCCAATAGGGGTAGAAGAAGAACAAGAGTTTGTCATTACTATGTCCAGGAGGGGGTGTATCGGAAGGAGAAATCTGGCTTTGGAAGGCTACAGATTGCGTCAAACCCACAGAGTCGCAGAAGGCCTAGCTGCAATGCCATGGCTGGTTGTTGCCCAGCCAACACCCAGTATGGTGACAGTTTAAATTGCTGCAAATGAGAAACAAAGAGTTTGAATGAGTGATTACGAGTTTATCCATATTAGAGGAAATAGAGGTATATAGACTAAGAGAGGTGTCATCGTTTGGTGGAGAGGCTACCACACAGACAAACATTAGGTGGTTGCGGAGAGGTATGTACAGCCAGAGGTATTTGGAGAGCTTTGAGAGATTGGTGAGGACAATGGACAACGAACAATGGAGTTCTTGATAGACACAAGCCCGGCAGAGTGGGGGAGGGGATTGTCAAAGCAGAAAAGACAATAGCCAGGGAGAGACACAGGGGAATTGGAAACATCTTGTGAGAGAAATGTTTCTGTTGAACATGCAATGTCTGGAGCAGCAGAAGCAACCTGAACGGAAAGATAGGAAATATTAGAACAGATACCTCGAATATTGGTGGGCCACACTGTGAGGAGTGGGAGAAGGAGATGAGGAGCAGTTTGAGTGTGGGATTTGGGTGGCGGGAGGAGAAGGGGGAAACGAGGTGGGGAGGATTGGGACCCGTGGTGGGTTGGGGGGGGGGGCTGGAGTGAGGAAAGAGGAGCAGGATGTGTCCTGGGGAGGGGAGAGGGAACGGGACATTCATCCAGGGGAGGGGCATGGGGGAGCAGGACCCACGACAAGGAGGACAACAACACATGGCAGGGGGAGGATGAGTGGTACATGTGGTGGGGAGAGGGAGCAGGATGCACAGCAGGCAAAGGGAGGGGAAAGTGTGGTTAGGGGTGTGGGACTCATTGTAGGGGCAATGGTATGCACGAGGGGTCCAGACTGGGAAGTGTTAATACCAATAGTCATGTGCTGGCACTCTGCAGGCTGGACTTCTCATGGTTCTTAATTCTTGTTAACGAAGACAGGCATCATCACAGGGATGAAATGAAGGGTTATTGAAAGCACTGAGGACAGTCATGCTATACATTCGGAGGGACAGTCCATGAACAGAGCATTTGCATGATCGACAGATTTGGAAAATAAGTCCCGTGAAGAAACTGAGATCGAAATATGTACGATTTGTGAATGTCTATACAGCTGTGGAGGAACTCTGGGAAGGGTTTGAAAGTCTCGACCCAATTTCAAAATTTTCACCTTTTGTTGCCTTATAGCCTGGAATTAAATTGCATAAAATCAGACTTTCCCCATCTTTATTTACACATGGTAACCCACAACTTCCAAGTGAAAAACAAATTCAACAAATTTCAGAAAATTAATTTAAAATACAAAACTAGAATATCTTGGTTGGATAAGTGTCTAGCCACCTTACAATAGCAATTGTAAATTGGCTCAGGTGTAACCAAACACCTTCAAAATCACACACCAACTTAATTGGCCTCCAGCTGTGTTAAACTATAGTGATTCTGATTATTTCAGAACAAAATCAACTGTTCCTGTAGGTTTCCTCTGCTGGGTAGTACATTTCACAGCAAAGACTCAACCATGAGCACCAAGGAGCTTTCAAAAGACCTCTGGGATAAAGTTGTGGAAAGGCACAGATCAGGGGATGGGTATAAAAATATTTCAAAGGCCTTGAACAACCCTTGGAGCACAGTCAAGTCAATCGTTAAGAAGTGGAAGGCATATGGTACCACCAAGACCTTGCCTAGCTCAGGCCGTCCCTCCAAACTAGATGACCAAACAAGGAGGAGACTGATCAAAGAGGCCACTATGAGGCCAATGAGAACTTCGAAAGAGCTACATGTCTTTATGGCAAAGACTGGTCACTGTGTGCATGTGACAACAATATCTCAAGCACTCCACAAGTCTGGCCTGTATGGTAGGGTGGAAAGAAGAAAGCCATTACTCAAAAAAGCCCACCTTGAGTCCCATTTGAGGTATGTAAGAAAAACACTCCGGAGATTCTGAAGCCAAGTAGCAAAACGTTTTGTGGTCTGACGAAACCAAGATGGAACTTTTTGCCCGAAATGCAAAACGTTACGTATGGCACAAACCCACATAGCGCATCACCCAAAGAACACCATTCCTACTGTGAGACATGGTGGTGGAAGCATTATGTTATGGGGATGTTTCTCATCAACAGGGACTGGGACACTTGTCAGGGTATAAGGGAAAATTTATGGAGCAAAATACATAAAAATCCTCAAGGAAAACCTGCACACTCTGCAAGAAAGTTGAAATTGAGACAGAAGTTCACCTTTTCAGCATGACAATGACCCGAAGCACACAACCAAAGCTACACTGGATTGGCTAAGGAACAAAAAGATAAATGTCCTTGAGTGGCCCGGTCAGAGCCCCGACCTAAATTGAATCGAAAATCTGTGGCATGACTTGAAGATTACTTCTCTCAACACCATCAACACTCTCCACGCAACTTGACTGAGCTTGAACAGTTTTGTGCATAAGAATGAACAAATATTGCCCAATTAAGGTGTGTAAAGTTGTTAGAAACCTATCCTAACAGCCTCACAGCTGTAATTGCTGTCAAAGGTGCTTTCACTAAGTATTAACTCAGAGGGGGCGGGATGGGGGGGGGGGTGACATTTATCCAACCAAGATATTCTAGTTTTATGTTTTTAATTAATTTCCCTGAAATTTGCTGAATTTGTTTTTCACTTGGAAGTTGTGGGTTACGATGGTAAATAAAGGTGGGAAAAGTCTGATTTAATGTAATTTCATTCCAGGCTACAAAGCAACAAAAGGTGAAAATTTTGAAAGGGGGTTTCTGCTTTCTATCAGCACTGTACACAAAGAAATGTAATATGTATGTAATAGGTATGTATGTATGTAATATGGAAGTACAGTATATAATACGTGTGTATGTAATAAGTATGTGTGTATGTATGTAATATGTACATGTGTGGATGTAACATGTATGTGTGTACAGTATGTATGTAATATGTACATGTGTGTATGTAACATGTATGTGTGTATGTAATATGTATGTGTGTATGTAATATGTATGTGTGTATGTAATATGTACATGTGTATATGTAATATGTATGTATGTATGTAATATGTATGTGTGTATGTATGTAATATGTATGTGTGTATGTAATATGTATGTGTGTATGTATGTAATATGTACATGTGTGTGTATGTAATAAGTATGTGTGTATGTATGTAATATGTACATGTGTGTATGTAATATGTATGTGTGTATGTATGTAATATGTACATGTGTGTGTATGTAATATGTACGTGTGTGTATATAATATGTATGTGTGTATGTAATATGTACGTGTGTGTATGTAATATGTACATGTGTGTGTATGTACGTAATATGTACATGTGTGTATGTAATATGTATGTGTGTATGTATGTAATATGTATGTGTGTATGTAATATGTACATGTGTGTATGTAATATGTATGTGTGTATGTATGTAATATGTACATGTGTGTGTATGTATGTAATATGTACATGTGTGTGTATGTAATAAGTATGTGTGTATGTATGTAATATGTACATGTGTGTATGTAATATGTACGTGTGTATGTAATATATATGTGTGTGTATGTAATATGTACATGTGTGTATGTAATATGTATGTGTGTATGTATGTAATATGTACATGGTGTATGTATGTAATATGTACATGTGTGTTATGTAATATGTATGTGTGTATGTATGTAATATGTGATGTGTGTGTATGTAATATGTACATGTGTGTGTATGTAATATGTATGTGTGTATGTATGTAATATGTACATGTGTGTATGTATGTAATATGTACATGTGTGTATGTATGTAATATGTATGTGTGTATGTATGTAATATGTACGTGTGTGTATGTAATAAGTATGTGTGTATGTATGTAATATGTACGTGTGTGTATGTAATATGTACGTGTGTGTATGTAATAAGTATGTGTATGTATGTAATATGTACATGTGTGTATGTAATATGTACGTGTGTATGTAATATGTACGTGTGTGTATGTAATATGTACGTGTGTGTATGTAATATGTACATGTGTGTATGTAATATGTATGTCTTTTATATGTATGTATGTCCAACACCAAACCGCAGATCGCTCATCTTGGAGAAGAATTGTCAACAAAGGCATCACAAAATTTGAGGTGAGAAGTGAACATATCCACCAGGTCCGCTTGAGGAGTGAGAATCCAGACCAAGCGGGATGTGCGGAAGACCGTGTGTAACTGCTGCTGGCCTTGCTGCGCATTTTCGTGCTCGCCACAGGAGGTAACAACCCAACAGTCTTCGTCGGACTCGACGTGACTTCTATCATCATGTAATATGTATGTGTGTATGTATGTAATATGTATGTATCATGTATGTATGTAATATGTAAGCATCATGTATCTTCTTCTTCTTCTTTCGGCTGCTCCCGTTAGGGGTCGCCACAGCGGATCATCCGTTATGATCCGCATAGTGATTTGGCACAGGTTTTACGCCGGATGCCCTTCCTAACGCAACCCTGGTCGCCTCTTACGACACAGGGATATGGTACACCTATTCTAACCGGGGCATACACCGGGCCCAGTACACTGGTACTCACTTCGCCGACCTCGGAAGGATGACAGGCTGAGTCAACCTCCTGGTGTGTATTAATTCAGTGGCCCAACGGGGCTTGAACTCAGGACCTTTTGGATCCCAAGCCGCTACCCTAACCACTACGCCAACACCAGGCTATTATATTCTTCTATATCTTCTATACTATTTCCTCGTTGGCAATGAAGGCACTGCTGACGTCATTTCCTGTCAGGACAATGTCGTCTTCATTGAGAAATGTCCAGAGGCTCAGAGGATGCATTTTTACCCCACACACGTGAATCGAAAAGCGGGAAAAGCAATTGGTTCACTTTCTCTGTCTGTCTGTTTAAAAACGTTAGTTTATGATCAAGGAACAAAGAGTAAGCTTTCCAAATTTGCAGATAACTCAAAGCTTGGAGGTGAGGTGGATAGCAGAGGGGGTGGTGATCAGATACAGGAAAGTATTGATCCTTGCATAGATTGGGCAAAAGATTGGCAGATGTAATTTAACCTGAGTAAGTGTAAGTTTGTGGATGGGAAAGAACAATGAAAATAGAGATTACAGGATGTAAGGGGTAATTTTGGAGTGAGTCACACAGGAGAAGGATCTGGGAGTGGTAATAGATATGGGAGGTAAGGAGGAAGCACAGTGCCAGGCAGCTATAGGTGAAGCAAATAGACTTTTAGGTTGTCTGGAGGGAGGAGAGGAGGAGATTGGGACCATACTCTGTGCAGAGCGTTGGTCTCCTTGGCTATTGGGCACAATCCTGGACGGGTCGTTACTCCGACACAGGATACCAGCATGCTGGCACTCATTTTGCCGACCTCAGAAGGATGACAGGCCGAGTTAACCCACCTGGTATTAATTCAACAGCGAGCGGGATTTTTGAACTCGGGACCCTAGGATCCAAAGCCCACCACCCTAACCATTAAGCCAACCCCAGGCATATTCGGAGGGGAATCATTTATAAATCTAAAGAGGTGGTGTTAACACTGTACAGGAATTTAGTGAGGGCCACATTTAGAATATTGTGTGCAGTTTTGGTCACCACAATTCTGGAAGGACATAGATGCCATAGAGAGGGTTCAGCACAGGGCTAATAGCTAGACTAAGCTATGAGGAGCAGCTGAATGAGACAGGGCTTTATACACTAGAAAGGAGGCGGTTACGAGGTGATATGATGGAGATCTTTAAGATAATGAAAGGTATAGATAACATAAGTGCAGATGAATTATTCAGCAGAGTAGACACTGATAGGACCAGGGGCCATAGCTTGAGAGTAAAGAAGAGGTGGTGGTGATGGTCGTATGGCAGCTTAGCTGCCGGGGTAGCTATCATTTCTTGAAGCGTGACTGTGTCGCTGATGCAGTGCCCCTCTACCAGTACACACACTGGAACTGGTACTCATTTTGCCGACCTCGGAAGGATGACAGGCTGAGTCAACCCCCTGGTGAATTAATTCAGCGGCCGACGGAGCTTGAACTCAGGACGGAGCTTGAACTCAAAATATATATATATATATTATAAACTACAACAAAAAATAAAATAAATAATAATATTATTTCATTAATTAAAAATTTTTTTTTGCATTTTCTTCCTTGGATCTTGTGTTAGATAAATTAGTATGGTGTTCGCGTAGGCATGATGGGCTGAATGGCCTTCACCCGTCTTAGATTTCCTTGTAACTTGATTTAAATTGAATGTTACATTTTGAACAGAATCAGAAAATGAATTGGAAAACAAACCTGTAGTTTATCAGTACTTTGGCTCTGAATTTGTCCTAATCATGCATGCGCAGAGAGAAGTGAGATACTTTTTTTAGTCTGTCTACCTGTCTGGCAATCAAAAAAAATTGAAAATCATTCCAAACGGGTATCTTACTGTTTTTAAGGACGTCATTTTGGACAAAAACAACAGGCACAAATAACTAATGTAATGTGTTAAACAAGGTGGTGTAAAAGATGCTGCACCAACGGTGGTAAACTTACAAAAGAAATATTTCTAAATCTTTAAAATCTTTATTTAATTTCAACTGAATTATATACTTGAACACTGCAGAACACAAATCGCCTTGTTGGCACTTTGAAAACCCTTCTGTTTAGCAGTACTTGGATAAAATATGACGGCATTTTACATCATCTCGAACAATTAAATTTGCCCCGAGCAGACCCTGCCCATGTCCATATTTCTCAAGACTGTGTGGGATAATGCATTTTTTCAACTCTGGTTTTTCAGTAAGCTCTTTCCTAGGATCTCTTTACTCTTTCTGCGGACGTCCGCATATTTTTTCCATCATGAGGGATCATTTAAAGATCATAGACAATGGATACTTACACAACAATGCAATCAACCAAAGAAAGAAGAGCATTTTCACACACCTGTGGAATCGCAGGCAGTCTTATTGGCTGTTTGCCAGCTGGATGATTGGTGCTGCACCTCACAGGATCGAATCGGAATCACTGCCGCTTGATCGGTCACATACTGGGTCACTATCTGGGGTTCTGCAGGAGTTAGGGTGTCACGAATCGCAGACAATCCCCGATCCCAAGAGGCCATGTTGCAGATGCCCACAGTTTTGGTTAATATAGCACTTTGATGATTTGATCCGTTCACATTCGGGTAAGAGGCATGATTGGCATTGAACGCGAATAGAGGAATGAACACAGCTAACACAACCCCAAAAGCCACCTGAACCTTTCGTCCTACAGCTTTATACAGTAAGAAGCCGACCCCCACCTTCTGAAGAAAACAGAGCAACAGTGGGAGGGACAATAACCATCAACAAATGTATCGTTGCAAAGGTAAGACTTAAAATATCAGAACGGATAAACCCCTGAGAGCAGTTAAAGGGATGTACAGAGGGTTCTGTTTTTCAGAGGTTGAATTCTTGATGTGCTGTGGAAATGTTTTGATTACAGGTTCGTTGGTAAATGGCTCCTTGGAATCATCTCATTTGATAAGTGTCTCAAATGGAATATTGGTGGCCCATGGGGATTGAACAAACTTCCCAAAGGGCATTTGATTCATGTTTTTATATTTTTTTAAAAAGAAAAAAAAAAAAAGATTTTCTTCCACCTTTCCCATCAGTTGATAATTTTTTGATTTGATTTGATTTGATGTCCAGTACTCTTTAAAGAGCGTTGACGCTGCCGAAGCAGTTTCTTGACAAATTGTTGGGGTAGAAACTGGGTGGTCTGCTATGGCCTTCCCAGCGTTGTTTGTGTTTGTCCATGCTCGATCCTTTTAAATGCTAAATCGTCAAGCAAGGAAGCAGTGCGTGCCATTTTAAAGGTATTTGGTATGACTCAGCTGGGATTTCATACCACTGACCTCCCAGACTCAGAGCAGATGCTACAACTAACCATTACACGACCGTGTCTGGTAACAGTTGATAATATCACAAGAGAAAAAAAACATTTTAAGAAAAATACAAAAACATAGAGGGATTACATCTAAAAAAAAAACAACCAAACAAGGTAGGAATGACACCACATTACGTACGATGCCACAATACCACACCACAATCCTCTTATGGATTACCATCATGACATCTTTTGACATTTTACTTTTGTTGTGGGATTGTGATGGATGAAGAAGAAGAAAAAGAAAGAATAACAATGAAGAATGACACCACATTACGGTGTTTTGGATGGAACAATGTCAAAAGATAGTGTGCTAAACCAGAAGAGGATTGTTGTGTTGTATTGTGACATCGTAATGTGGTGTCATTCTTCATTGTTCTTTCTTCTTCATTTCTTCTTTCATTCTTCATTCTTCTTATTCATTCTTCATTCTTCTTATTCATCCATCACAATCCCACAACAAAAGTAAAATGTCAAAAAGATGTCGTGATGATAACCCATGAGGATTTGTGGTGTCATATTGTAGCATCGTAATGTGGTGTCATCCTACCTTGTTTGGTTAAAAAAAAATTAATCCCTCTATGTTTTTATATTTTTCTTAAAAAATTTTTTTTCCTTGTTTCTGAACTGTTTTTGTAAGTAACAAAATGCTTCATGTTTTACATATGTTGTTATTTTGGATGGATTAAATCCATCTATGTTGTTAAATTTGGTTTATGGTACATTCTACCCCACCCCTGCAATCCTGCTTTTGTCTCAGTCTAATATTAGTGGGGCAACTTAGCTAAATATAGCATAACAATTGTGCATTTTGTGAGGAAAGCACCAAATTTGGCACACTAGTAGCATATCATATTATGAACAGATTTGGATATTGGGCCATCTCAAAATTTTGATGGCAGTGGAAAATGGCTGCCACAGCCATCAGCGGCTGAATTTGAGATGGGCCAATATCCAAATCTGTTCATAATATGATAGGCTACTAGTGTGCCAAATTTGGTGCTTTCCTCACAAAATGCACAATTGTTATGCTAAGTTGCCCCACTATATGTGGATACCACCATCGAGTTAAAAAGAATCGAATGCTCATTGCCATTTACAACACACAGATCCTGGTGTAGCTGCCAGACGCCATCTTGGTTAACACTCGATGCTGGGTGAAGGCAATTTCTGTTATGCGTTTGCATGTAATTTAGAACAAAAATTGATCGTATTTTTTCAATAGTAAAACTTTACTGTCGTAAGTATAACACTTTCCTTTTCACAATAATGTTCAAGAATAAATATTGTTTATTTGGCAGCATGAAGAACTTGGGGCGTTTTTAAGGAAGCTTACGAAGATCAAGTCTGCCCGTTTATTTGACTTTTTTCTTTTTTCTTTTGGTCAAAATTGAAAACGTGAATTTATCTGTCGTTTTTTTTATTACATACCAAAATGATGCAAATCAAGTGTTGAAATATAACCAACTTTATGTATAGTAATACCCAGATCATTTGCAGAGTGAGCAGTTGAGAGAATGTGCATGTCTGCTGCAGGCAGGGTGATTCATCAATGTGTGTGCCGTCCCTCGGATGGACGTTAAACTGGACATTCATCTCGCACAATCGCCTGCCTCCAAGCTGTCTAGCCTGGGTTCGAATTCCGACCCAGCTATAAACTGTCATCCTGGTGTTTCACATGCAGGGTGATTAATCAATGTGTGTGCGTCCCATCCCTCAGATGGATGTTAAATACTGGAGCTCTTGTTGCAGACTTACCATCTAAGCTGTCTAGCCTGGGTTTGAATCCCAACCCAGCTTTAAGCTGTCCACCCAGTGCTTCACATGTAGTGTGATTATAATCAATGTGTGTGCTGTCTCTTGGACGGACATTAAACTGGACGTCCCGTCGCACAATCGCCACTAAGCTGTCTAGTTATCGCTAGCATCAGCCGGTCCTGAAAAGACTTGGGTCAAACTTCCCTCGGCCGAACCCGGCTGAACTGAGGAGAAGGTGGATGAATGGTGGCCGTTAACATAAATATGTATATGTTAATCCTCCCGACATAAAAAAAAAATGTTATAAACCAATTTGCGACAACAAACAAATCAATTTACCAACAGAGTTCATGTGATGAACGCCAAATGAGAACTACTGTACTGCAGTGATATTTCAGAGTAAAACTACACCATTCCTGTTCATCAACATATAAGAATACCTGTGAAACGCGTTTCCAACACCCTCCGGTAACCGATTGGAGCAATTTATAGCCACAGGAAAATGCCATTTTAACATTTATTTGGCTTTTCAAATTTGGACGCGTTCAAAACCACCTTGATCCCGTGATGCGTCAGCCAAGTGATGCTCATGAAAAATAGCGCCGGTCACATGACCTCGAGCTTCACGACAGCGACACTTTTCACAGGTTATGAGCATTCTATTTATTTTCAATGTTCTATATATTTTGTTATTTTGGTATGGATTAAATCCATCTATGTTATTCAATTATTTAATACTTGTTGCAGTTGATTTGGGTGATGGTTTGGATATGTATCGCTTTTGAATGGTTCTGTTTTTTCTTCTGAATGTCATTCCCCCCCCCCCCTCCCCCTTACGATCCTGGGTCCCGCTCCCCCTTAGGTTGAGTCCACATTTATGTTCATTTTCTTTCGCAATAAAACGATTAATGTTTTATTTATTTTTAAATTTTGGGTTGTGTGCAATAGTCCAGAGACAAAGTAACTTCCTCGTGTTGGAATCACCATCATGGCTTCAGCAGTTGTTTAGGCAGGTCGGGCTACAGTTTTACATTGTTTTGAGAGGCGACAAGAAGAAGTACAAATGAACGATTTCATGATCTCTCATTGTGGTACTTTAGCGATGTATTTTGGCATCTTTTAAGTCTTGGTCATTCAGAAAAAGCTCGAGAATAAAAGTTGTGGTTTTTAAATGCTTATGGCTTCACTCTTTAGGAGTTTATGAGCAATATCATTGTGTAACACATTTGAATGGGCAGCCATTTTTTCCCCTGTATCATCCCTCTATATGGAGTACTACTGTACTCCATGACGATAAATTATCAAGGTGTTAGTTTATTCCCACTGTCAGTATTTAGTTCCTTTGCCCTTCAGTTCTTCCATGAACCTAAATTGTATGTTCATCAAATACTGCACAGTGAGAATCCTCATGCCTGAAACTGGCTTTGCCATAACATGCCTTTTAGGGGGCGAAGGGTGCAGGTAATGACAAAGAACACACTACGTATTACTTTGTGTGGATAATATTATTCCATTCCAAAAATATAAGGTTCACGCTCTTGTCTTATGGCGAACATCCCGTGAATGTACCACTCACATAGTCTGTCAATGGTTTTGAAACCTGCATTTATCAGATTTTATTGGAGTTGTGTTTTTTTTTTGCGACATAAAAAGTTGGCATAAAATTTTCAATGAGCACTAAAGTTGCTCTTCATTCTTTAAGTACAAGCTAGAGCAGCGTTTCTCAACCTTTTTACCCTTGTGGAACCCTTGAAATAGTTTTCATGTCTCAGGGAACCCTGCATAAAAATTATTATATACCATTATTAATATCTAGCTCTTTTATATTTTTATCGTAGTTCACGTTGGTAAATATAATATATTTTTTTCGGATACCTGGTTTAAGGAAAAAAATGACCCCCTTTTTGTCAAATTTATTGGCAATTAGACAGACCACGTCATCATTGGTGACGTCATCACGTACAGGCCGTGTGCAGTGTTCAATGATGAGTCGTTATTCCGGGCGTCCATCGTGCTTCATGGTTGTTATGGTTGTTATAATATAAATTCCCTATGGTTGTTATAATTGTAAATAATAAAGAGGTTGAAGCCTCTATTATAATAACAAGGAGTTTCCAACAATATGCCGTACGTGTATAGTAAAATTACGAATATTAAATCAAACAAAAACTACTCAAAAATACATTAGCCTATTTATTACTGTTTCTCGCGGAACCCCTAGCGACCTCTTGCGGAACCCTAGGGTTCCGGGGAACCCCGGTTGAGAAACACTGAGCTAGAGGGTAGACATGTATCTATAATAAATATACGTGTGTGGTGTGTGTGTCTCCAAAACTCCAAAACATGAAACCGAACAGCCTGAAACTTTGCACGCATATGAAGGGTAAAGGAACTCTAAGGGAGTGCATGAATTAAAACTTGGGTGTTTGGCGTTAATTTTAATACCCCTTTTAAAGATAATTAACGGCCTTATTTAATTATCCTTATTAAGGCATCATCATTGGTCAACCCCTTTATCAGCCAGCTCTCCTTGCTGGGGTCTTAAAATCACCAATTTATTTGGCCTGCTCAACAATGCCTTGGCTTAGAACAAGCCGCAGCGGTTCTTAACAATAAAGAACTCGACTTTTTTTTCACTTTCCTCACTCCTATCATCGAGTCCCTCATCTTCATACCGACAAGCGCGCTTGATACATTGCAAAGCTTATAAACGCATGGAGATGCCAGTGTTCATCGCTGTATTTCATTTCCGCAAATGCGATAACCTCTTAAACTGAGTGGAATTTAAAATTCTTCATTGACCTTAGCAGCAGTTGCTATTGCTAAAAAAAGAAAGTGTTCATTTGTCCAATTTCTGACAATGACATTCTGAGCATCTCTGGGTATTCATGCTTTAGTTTTCACACATGCGATAACCCCTAGAATCTCTTAAACTGAGTCGCATTTTCAAAATTTAAACTTCTTAAATGACGTCAGCAGCAATTCTGACTGATTAAAAAAAAAGTGTGTTAATTTGTCCAATTCGGACAATGACATTCTGGGCGGCTCTGAGTGTTCATGGCTTAATTTAGTTTCCACACATGCGATAACCTCATAATCTCTTAAACTGAGTCAAATTTCAAAATTAAAAATATGGAATTTATCTTAGCAGCAGTTCTGACTGCTACAAAGTTTCATTTGTCCAATTTGGACATTGTTGACACTCCAGATGTCAGCTGTAATCGCATTTCAGCTGCAATGCTTATAAACATCCAGAGAGTTGTATTCACACATGATTTGATACTCCGGATGGCGGACGTGTCCAGATGGTGGTTATCTCCAGACATGTTTGGATGGTGGCTATGTCCGGATTGTGGTTATCTCCGGATCTGTCCAGATGGTGTATGTCTCCGGACGTGTCTGGGCGGAGTTTGTATCCAGTCGTGTCTGGGCGGTGTTTGTATCTGGATGTGTCCAGGCAGTGGTTGTCTCCAGACCTGTCCGAACAGTACTTGTCTGTGGGCAGTGTTTGTCTCTGGAAGTGTCCGGACGGTGGTTATGTCCAGATGTATCTGGATGGTGGTTACCTTCAGACATGTTCGGACAGTGGTTATGTACAGATGGTGGTTATCTCCGGATGTGTCCAGATGGTGTATGTCTCCAGACATGTCCGGCGGTGTTTTTAGCCAGACGTGTCCGGGCATGTGTTGATCCAGACGTGTCCGGGCGGTGTTCGTATCAGACGTGTCCGGGTGGTGTTTGTATCCAGATGTTCCGGGCGGTGTTGTATCCAGAGTGGTCCGGGCGGTGTTTGTATCCAGACGTGTCCGGGCGGTGTTTGTATCCAGACGTGTCCGGGCGGTGTTTGTATCAGACGTGTCCGGGCGGTGTTTGTATCCAGACGTGTCCGGGCGGTGTTGTATCCAGACTTGTCTAGGCAGTGTTCATCTCCGGCCGATGTTTGTATGTGGACCTGTCCGGACGGGACTTGTCTCCAGACGATGATTTTCTCCAGACGTGTCTGAGCAGTGGTTGTCTCCAGACATGTCCAGGCGGTGTTTATCATGAGACCAGTATAAAATATATTTCAGACACTATTTTGTTTCCATCTTCTCTGTTATTCTATGCAGTATATTTTTGAAAGAAACTATGAATCGTAATTAACACTCCATCACACATCTCACCTTCCCTCATCTCAGGTCAGGTTCAGGTCAGATATGGGAGGATGTGCCAGAGCAGTGCGTCGCTGCGTACACTTTCCGCCGGTACTCCAGGGCCTCCGTCTGGCCATCCCCCAAGCAGATGCCTGGCCCCATCCCCATCTCCTTCAGATGATGATCAATCTGCTGCAACCACGAGGCATGTGGTCGGCCTGTGTGGCCTCCTCCACTCACGAGGCTCCCTCGCTGAGAGAATCTGGTGAGCAGGATCAGCATCAGGAAAACGAGTCATATGTCCATACAACCGCTGCTGATGCTCATGGACTATGCAGGTAACAAATCTCATTTGAATCTCTCTCAGCAACCACTCATTGGACACAAAGTCTGACCAGCGACAGCAAGGATTCTCCGAAGAGACCAGGTACCAAAGGAATTAAGTCGCTGTTTCAGATCCCTGGTCAGAGTCCAAGTGTCATATCCGTAGAACAAGACTGGAGGCACCAAGGACCTGAAGGCTCGGACTTTCGTCCTCCTGCACAGGTACCGGAAGCGCCACACCCCATGACCCAGTGAATCCATTACTCCCCAGGCCGACCAAGACGTCTATTGACCTCTGGCTCACAGCCAGCAGAGACATGAATATCACTGCCAAGGGAAGTGAATTTCTCCGTGGCTTGAACATCCTCACCACAAACAGGTACAGATAAGGTAGCAGCATCCAAGATGTCACTGAAAGCCTGGATCTTAGTTTTGACCCGGGAAACACATAATCCCAGCACCCCTGACCCTCTCATTCAGCACCCTGAGGACCCCCCAAAGGATATTGAGAGTCTCTGCAAAGATGACTGCAATCTCTTCGAAATCAAGGTCAGAGATCTTAACAGGTCAGGTTAGATCTGTGACCTGCTACAGGTACCATGTAAACCTGTACTAACCTGTTCCATGGTCGGGTTTGTCGGCGAATAAACCGTCTCCCCCACCAGGTTTTCTGGTGAGGAGGGTGTTTGGATATGGACACCCAGCAGGATTAAAAAACAAAACCTGTCAAAGGCGGAGGAGCTCCTTGTGAGCCAACGGCCATCCATATCTAGTGCCCAACTGTGTCTGCGGACGTCCTCCTGCAGTTGGGTTACTTTTTTATTAGGAGGTTGGTGGTAGGATTTGCACTCCGGCCACCGTAAAACCCTTCATTCCGCAAAACACAAAAACGCAAAAAAATCTGAAAACCCCATCCGTGGAGTACCTCCTGTGCAGCTTCCCTTCGCAGGGCAGCTCACCGGATGACGGGATTGGGGCAAAGCCTTCGGGACCCCCAATCTTTGATGATAGGAGGAAACCACGGGTAACATCCCTGGGTCAGATTGCGGGAAGAGTGTGTCGGAGTGGTGCTGAGGTGTCCTCCACCAGACGGCGGTCTCCTTGGGTTAACCTGAGCGGTCCCTTCGGGTGGGTGCCTGGAATGTCCTATCCCTAAGAAAGGATGATCACCTGTCTCTGTTATCATCTGAGCTCAAGCGTTTGGACATCGGATTGCAGCTCTCTCTGAGGTTCGGAGACCGGATTGCGGAGAGATAATGGTGGGTGGTTGCACCTACTATTGGTCTGGTCGCTCTGATGGTTACCATACCCAAGGAGTTGCTGTAGCTGTGTCCAATAAGCTGACCCCAATGATAATTCAGTAACACCGGTCAACGAGCGTATTATGAGATTAAGGACTCGTCACTCCTTAGGTGTCATTTCCCTGGTCTCTGTTTATGCTCCGACTGAGGCGAGTGATCTCACCGTGAAGGATGCATTCTACGCTACGCTCGAGTCTGTGGTTGATCAGTGCCCCAGACGAGATACACTTCTAGTCTTGGGGATTTCAATGCATCGACTGGAACTGATAGGGATGGTTATGAGGTGTGTGTTGGTCCCCATGGGTTCAGGAACTATGAACCAGAATAGCACTAAGTTCCTTGACTTTGCAAGAAGTCATGGACTTAGGGTGGCTGGTTCATGGTTTCAGCGCCCACAAGCTCATCGCTGGACTTGGTATTCCAACGCTGGCGGTGTGGCAAAGGAGATTGACCATGTCCTCATTGACGGTCGTTGGAGGATGATCCACAACTGCAGGGTCTACCGGAGTGCTCAGTTCCTCAATACTGAGCCACAGGCTTGTTGTAGCAACTCTAAAGCTGCACCTTAAATCCTGGAGAATGGTACCATCCAGCCTAGGCTGGATGTTGGCAAGCTCAGGGAAGAGAGAGTAGCTGAG
>CM068960.1:34471846-34488137 GCA_035128595.1 Eptatretus atami
CAGAATTAAAACAACAAGGTTTGCACAAACCTGCTGCAGGTGTTCGAGTAAGAGGATCCTGCCTTGGGCATAGGTTGAGAGAGCAGGAACGAACAGCTGGAGGTGAAACCTAAAGCCCTGGGAAAGGCAGCTTGAGAGAAGCACCTTAGGGGTAACATTTTATGGGCAGATTAAAAGGCAAACGAGGAAAACAACGGGAAATTGTGTTCAAAAATGTATATCATTTTTCATGCAAGGTATATTAAACGCCAATCAAAACCCACGATGAGTTTTTTTTTGTTTGGTTTCTACGTTTCTTAATGTTTTCACTTTGTCGACAACAGCTTCCCTCGCACACCAACTGGAGTAAAAATGAACACAGATTGGGGAAAATTGCTGTTGCTGAAAGATATGGAAAAGCAAGTGCTATATATATTCAGAAGTTTGTGTTGCACATGTTGCTTTTGAACAAGATAACTACCTGGTTATTATTGTTATCTCCACACTTTAAAAGGAATGGGGGAGATTGTAATCAGCTGTCTGTCTGTCCCATCTGTCAGTCTGTCACACTATCTCCTCCTAACGGTTGTGCAGAAATAACCAACCTTGGTAGTTGGGATCACCACATGGCAAGAAGGTGCGAGATCAGTATAATTTTTGGCCCCGCCCCCTCGGGCCCTGGGGCAGGGTCAAAGGATGAAATACCAAAAAATGGAATTAGGTGCACATTTTTAATGAACCTTTGTATATGCAATCAACATTGGAGGACGCATGAAATGTGTAACTTTTTTTTGGATTTGATCCCCAGTTCTTGCCCCAGGGGTGGGGACTTCGAGTCACAGGGGTCAAAACAGAAAAAGATTTAACTCAAAATTTGATATTGGGTCAATCCTGGTGGAACCTTTTGCCATCTTTCAACTTTGTTTTAGGTGGGAAATGTGGGGATTTGTGATGATGCACCATCAACTTCGCTCTAATTATTATTACTAGCAGAGTACCCACCCTCTGGATGGGTAGAGTTTGCACATTACTTGCTGAAAAAAGTATTGTCTGTGTTTTGCAAGAAGATTATAGATGTTTGTGTGGTGTGCATCTAAAAGTTTCTAGATGGTCTAACTAAAGGGTCTCAATGTGTAAAGGGTACGTTCTAATAGTCGTTCGGGTCAAAAGGGTCTAAGCGGTAGAAAGGGTCTAATCTCGAAAGGATGTCAATGTTTAAGGGGTCTAAAGGGATCTAAAGTGTCTAAAAAGGTCTAAGTGGCCTAAAACTCTAAATGGTCAAGGGTCCAAGCAGTCTAAAGACATCTAACATGACTAAAGGGTCTGAAGGGTATCAAGGTCTGTGGGGTCTAAAGGGAATCAATGGGCATAAAGGGTATAAATGGTTTGTGGGGTCCAAATGGTCTAAGTCTCAGGGGTCAAGGGGTCTAAATGGTATAAAAGGTCTTAAAGGTAAAAAGGCTCAAGCCTCAAAGGCTCGACAAGGTCTTTGGGGTCAAAGGGTTCTAAAGAGTGTAACGGGGTCTATAGGGTCCTAAGACATCTAAAAGGGTCTTGGGGTTCTAAAGGGTCTAACGGGGTCTCAAGAATGTAAATGTCCATTGGCGTCTAAAATGTCAAAAGGGTCTAAAAGGGTCTTCAAAGGTCTAAGCCCTAAGGGGTCTCAGCAGTCTAAAGGATCTAAAGGTTAAAGGATACGTTCCAATAGTATGTAATTAATAGCCATAGTCACAGTGCAAATGACGTTCAAACAGCACGTAATTAAGAGACATGTAGTTACATGAGTTAGTGGCTGGGTCTACACTTGCTCCATTATATATAGATTATTATTATCTATTTTTGAGTTTGACTGCTGATTATATTACCCACAAATGCTATCTTTTATGAGCTTGGACAGCCATTTATGTTCACGCATGAGGAGGTTCATTGCATACCCCATGTACATAATACGATATTGGGTTACCTTCAATATTAAAATAACATTTCCTACAACAGCTATAGTGTGCAGCCTGTGGCTGCTGGTTGCATCATTTTCTGGGGGTGAAGCTGTGCTATGATAGAAAAATGACTGAACTTACTGGAGGAATGCCAAGGATGTGAATCGATTTTGGAAATGAAATTGAAACAAATGGCTGAGATACATGTAGAAGTGGGTCAATTATAGAAGACAAGGGGAATATAAAAGGAAACTGTGAGCAGATGGCCTATGAAGTCAGGGGAATGAAGATTGAGCAGAGGGAATGAAAAAGAGAAGGTGTACGCGAGTAAAGAAAACAACTCAACTGGAGGAAATGCAAGAGATGATGGAAACTGGACAGATGGAAGTCAAAGGAGAGATGTCCGACATGAGGGGAAGAGTGTGAAAAGAGGAATAAGGAAGTGATGAAGAAGATTGATGAGGTTGGAGTAAATGTGAGCGGGGAATTGCATCAGGAAATGCAGTAATTTAAAGGTGAAGTGAACGAGGATGTAAAAGTAATATGGTGTCACATGAATGAGTCACTGCACAAACAAAACGGAAAGGTAGAGAAGTGCAATGAACTGATGGAGAGGTGCGACTGGTTGGAGGTCGAGAAGGTGGAAACAAAGAGGTATGTGGAAAAGCACCGAAATGATGGGAAGGAGTGTCAGGAAATTGGGGCACTACCGACTAAGGTGCATGTACGTGAGAGATTTGAGTGTTTGACAGGTGGGGACTTTCAAGGTGAGTTGTATTAATGAAAGAGTGATATCAGAGAAAAACCAAACGCGTGGGTAATGGTGGATTTGATAGGATTGCAAGGGGGGGGGGGGGGGGGTAGTGGGCAGCGGCATTGTTTACGATGGCTTGGCCATATGTGTCATTTGGAAGATGGCGGAATCTCAAAGGACGTACTGTACAGGGTGTAACAAAATTCTGGAATCATCGATTAATTGTGTTTTTTATTTATTTCAGGATAGAACCGATGAAAATGGATTACACTATACAAGATAAAGCTGAACTGGTCCTCTTACATGCCAGAGGTTTAAGCCAGAGAGAAACTTGTCAAGCATTCCATCACCAACATCCAACGAAGTCCATGCCTCAACAGGAACAGTGTCAAAGTTGATGAAATGATTTCGTGAAACTGAAGGTGTAGCAGATAAACGAAGAAGTGGTTGGCCATGCTCAAGTATGGATCCTGATAACACCGTAGATGTTTCAGCAAATGTTGCAGTGAGCCCCCATAGATCAACGTGAAAAATTGGTCAAGAATCGGGAATAAGTCACATGTCTGTCGCACACATTCTAAAGAGAAACAAATACCACCATTGGACTTAGAGTCCAATGCATGCAAGAGCTTCATGGGGATGATTCCACCAGATGTGAAGAGTTTTGTGACTGGATAACACAACAGGAATTAGTGCAACCTTCAATTTATTACGATATCATGTTTAATGCTCAGGCTATTTTCCATTTCAGTGGAATGGTAAACTGTCATAACTGCCATCAATGGACAAATGAGAACCCCCATTGGACGGAAGAGACCCATGTTCAGAATGATCTGAGGGTAATGGTCTGGTGTGGCATCCGTGGCATAACCTTACTCGGCCCATGCTTTTTTGAAGCGACTATAATTGGAGAAACATATGTAACAATGTTGCATGAAGGCTCAGATCCTTACTTAGATGATATGCCGCTTGCAACATTATGACGTTTTTGGTTTCAGCAGGATGGGGACTGCACTTTTTGCCTTGGTAACTCAGCACCAGTTAGATGCCATGATACCAGGACGATGGACCGGTGGACGTGGACCAGTGGAATGCCCCCCTAGATCACCAGACTTGACTCCTCCAGACTTTTTTCTGATGGGGCCATTTGAAATCTGTTGTGGATGCCAGCCGTCCATCAACAGGAGGCAATGAAAGAACGTATTCGAGAGGAATGTAACAAAATCAGTATGGATACACTGCATGCAGTTGTTGAAACTACAAAACGCTGAGTATATAACTGCAAAGCACACCACAGATTACAATTTGAACATTTGCTAAAATTAAAGCCTTTGATTCTGGAATTTTGTTACACAAAAACAAAAACAATTAAACAATGATTCCAGAATTTTGTTACACCCTGTACAGCGAGCATGCAATGGGCATAAGGCCCAGTCCTCCACTGCAAGGATGTCTGCAGGTGTGATTTGAAGGAGTGCGACATTGATCCAAGACGTGGGAGCCAGTCGCCAGTGATCGTGCCAGCTGGAAGAGAAGCGAAACACAACTTGACAGGAGAAAAGACAGCAGCGCAAGGAAAGAGCAAGCAGAATGCCAACTTCAACTACTGGCTTTACCTGCAATATCTGTAACAAAGACTGCCATTCTGGAATTGGGCTCTATAGTCACAGCCGGCGCTGTACAATTAACCAGTGACCTCATGGTACTTACCCATTGTCTCTTAAAATAAGGAGGCCAATGCCACTGGGGCGAGGAAGAGAACATTTTGTAGTGGGCCCAGTTGGGGTAACTTGGCTGGCAAGCAGCAAGCATAAGCCACTAACCTTCTTCAATGGGACAGGCAGTTTGGGGGTATTAATGACCCAATTTGACTGCGTGAATGGATGCGGAGAGAGTAGGGCTCATTTTCTGGCTGTGTTGAGAGGGCCGGCTGCTAAGGTGCTGACAGCGATGCCAGACGACCTACATCCAGGTTAGAGTTGGTGCTGGTTTTGGGCAGAGCACCAAGCGGAGCTAGTGAGGACCCAGCTGACTAATAGAATAAAATGAGACTATGCCGGAGCTCACCCAGGACATACAGCGATCTATCTGGCTCATATATCCATCGTTGGTTTAAAAAAGCTTGGCTTTGGAGAAGTTTCTGGAGGCGCTTTCAGATCGGAGCTGAGATTTCACCTCTCATTCCGGTGTCCGGCCAGTGTCACAGAGAATGCTGAGCACACCAAAAGATTGGACACTGTGAGGTGGATCCATTGTCGATGGTCTTCCAGAATGACCTCATCAGTCATGGGGGGTGAGGATGACTCCTGAGTAACCTGGTGGACCAACTTACCCAGGTGTACAGGCCGAGTGCAGGGATGCAGCCAGGTAGTCTGGGGGTCAGGTTTGGTGGTCCAGGTTATATCTCCCCAAGAAACAGGTTGCATAGGGGAAAACAATAGTTTAGTAGTACACATTACACCGGCCAGTGCTTTAACTGCGGA
Source organism: Eptatretus atami (assembly GCA_035128595.1). Lineage (NCBI taxonomy): Eukaryota > Metazoa > Chordata > Myxini > Myxiniformes > Myxinidae > Eptatretus > Eptatretus atami. The sequence continues at coordinate 34,477,000 of CM068960.1, forward strand.
AAGCTGGCTCATCAGCATGGAGGCGCGTAAAGCACCTTGTCATAAGCCAGGGCCACCATCACAACCCTCATCACAACCAGCCCCCTCTCGGAATGTGCAAGTACCCTGGGAACCCTCTCTTAAAACATTAGTAGTCATGGGGGCCAGTACCACCATTGTGAGCCCCATGGAATTGAATAACCCACGGAGAAACACACACACACAATTATCATCGCCAGATCCGTATCCAGATCTTCACCAAAATCTAATCATTTCGGCCTTGTCACACACCCAACCTGCCCATCAAATTTCATCTGAATCTGTCCACAACTTTTTGAGATATCCTGCACACAAACAAACAAACAAGAAAAAGACGTCATGCAGAGCACGATACTTGCAAAATCCACCCCACTCTCCAAAGGCTGCCATGGATACATCAAATTGTCCATTTCATTAAGATTAAAATTGATAATCTCAATCAAAGCGCAGGTCAACTGAATGAAAAATGATTATTTTTCAGATTGAAATTGATGATTTTAGAAGTTTGACCTTGAGCTGACCTTTGGACCCCAAAAATAGTTGGTTTCCCAATTCAGTGATGCACTATACAATTGCCGTTTAATTCTCAAGTCAATCGGATGAAAATTAATGATTTTTTCAGATAAAAATTGATGATTTTAGAAGTTTGACCTTGAGTTGACCTTTGACCTCAAATAGTTAGTTTCCCAATTCAGTGATGCAATATGCAAATCCTGTTCAACTTTCAAGTCAATCGGATATAAAATGTCAATTTTAGAAATTTGACCTCAAGATGACCTTTGACCTCAAAATCAATAGGCTTCTCAGTTGAGACTACCTCTACAACTTGGTAACGTTTCATGACGATCGGTTTATAATTGTGACCTACAAGCGATTGACAGAGAATAATAATAATAAAAAAATCGACTGACCCATGTACTTGAAAAATCTTCGATTTTGCAAGTAACAAACATACAAACAGGGGTAAAAACATAACATCCTTCCACCTTAGGTGACAGGTAATTAGGAAATAATTTGAAAAATTAACATATTATGAACAAATTAATTACACACCAACGTTCATTACGTGATAATCGATGCTACAGCAAACTTTCAAGTTCATCTGACACTCTATGGCCAAGATCTAAGGAGGGGTTAACCCCCCCCTCACTCCCAGTCTAGGAGAGCTCAAAATCCCCCGTTCAGTTATGGTTAAGAAAGGGTAAGAAGAATACTTAAAGAAATCACTAAGTGACCAATTTTTTCATATATAATTTACACAATTCAGTGCACCTTTTCTTATTAAAAAAAAAAAAAACAGGTATGTAATTGTATTTTACATCACATAAAAATAAAGACTGCAATTTGCAACTATTACACAAAATAAGGAAACAAGCAATAGCATCATACAAAAGTTTTAAAAAATAAAGCATCTTTAAATCTTATAGCATTGCTTTGACAAACAAGAAAGAAAAAAAGATTTCAATAAGTTTCCCTCCATGTACAACTTGACCTGCTCATTCACACATTTTTTTAACTATCTGATAGTTTACCTGCACATAGATCAACCCCCCCCCAAATACATCAATGAGTATCCAAGCTGGTCAAAAACTCTTTTTCCAAGTTTAACAGAACAGACAATCTCTGCCACACAACCGCCGTATTGAGGGATGTTACAAATGTTGCAAAAGGCTCCCTCAGCAGTAGCTCAATTGGGACGAGTTGTAGAAGCTGTTTGGCTTTCTGCGTCCTGTGACTTAGTCCCTGCTTCTTTGTTCGATTTGTTTTTCCGTTTCTCGTCTTTCCAACAAATGCTCCCTTGCTTTTCCTGACACTATCCATGCCCTGATCAGTGGGTTGGCTCAAAACATGGCATGCATTCTTCTCAATCTCTGTGCTGCTATTCTTGGGTATCTTATGACTCTCATTCACATGATCTGTGTCCACTTCCATTTCATCTCCAACCACAAATTCAAATGATGCCATTTGTCTATTATCCAACGCAAGTCCTTCATTTGAGATGTCCTTTCTAAAAACTTGATCAGCAGGCCCTTCAACTTTCTTCTTATACTGAATGTCAGACTCAGGCATGCCTCCAAACAATATCCCACTTCGATCAATTACTGTGTTCTCATTTATGAGCTCATGTACATCTTTTGACAACTTCTGGCTTTCAGCCACAGTTTCATGTTCAGTGACCATTTTGGCTTTGGGACTGACACAAGCATACGTTTCCAAATCGCCACTACTCAAGCTGAGCATCTCCTTTTCAAGGAAACTCGCCACAGCCTCTCCTTGTTGGGGCCGAAATCCCACAGCTGCAACAAGTACACCCCAACCCAAAGGGTGGTGAGGTGGTGGAGCATTGAAGGTAATTGTCTGAAAGGAGCTGCACACCAACCACAACAAACCCACGGAGAAACGAGTGAGTGCGACCAGTAATGGAAACCCCAAGCTGTCACCTCTTTCCAGTGTATGCAATGCAACAATTAATCCTTTTACAATCATTTTCTGATAGGCTAGATCACCATCATGTAGGCAAGTGTAGGCAAGAGAATCTGGTAAGATCACATTGTCACCACAATCATTCAGTGACAAAACGGTAGGTTTCTCACAGGAATCAAGTCGGCATGGCAGTGGAAGCAAAGTATGAGTGACACGCAGCATTGACTTTTCATCGGGCACAAAACTTTCCACAGATTTTCCATCACTTGTGGCATGCAAACTTTGAACCTGTGTTGGAAAGTGAAGGATTTTGATTTTACGAGTGTTCATCCCAGTATCACTGGTAATGCCGCAGGTTTTGATGAGCCAAGGCCGTATGTTGGCCATTGGTTTCAGTCGTGATTGCAACCAAACGTTGTTGGAGGAACGTAACACACTCGCCTCAGTCAGCGCTTCATTCAGTTCTTCCAGAAGCAACACATCACTCAAAAAAGCCGAGCTCATAATGCTGCTCAAACATAGGCCATGGTGAGCCGGCCAAGATACCGTGGTGAAAATATCAGGTGAGCAATCGATTGTCGCTTCAGTTGAACCAATGTCATCAGAAAGAACAATGTGTCCATTCACCAAACGCTCTTTCCAGTCCATTTGTGCAACTTCCAGCCGTTCGTTCAGGCTGCGTGTTTGTCGGATGGGTGCAGATTTTGGCTTATGAAGCGAGGCAAAATGTTGTCTGGGTGGTACTAGCCAGTGGTGCTTGCGGTTGATTGGTCGGATAAATAAGCGCTGGAGATAATCATCGGCTACTCTGGAACGAACATCATCAATGTGGCTTGCATAGGGTTCAGGCACCACAGGGAAGAAGGCGAGGTTTTCCAGGATGGTGTGAGATTGAAGCTCCTGAAACATCAAAGAGTGAACTTTCGCAACAGACATGTGGCTGCAAAAACATATGTAACGAACGCTTCTGCCAACAAACATGTTACATGCAGCCACAGATAGTTTTTCTTGTCCAAATGTTATCAACGTGTAGCTTTCATCGTGTTTAGTTATTGGTGCAGCTGATCCATCTACTATTGTATGTAAGGATGTGAGAAAGCAATAAATTGAGAACATAACAAGTGAGAAAATAATTAAAAGGGAGGGTAGAGAGAGAGGGATAGAGAGAGAGAGAGAGAGAGAGAGAGAGAGAGAGAGAGAGAGAGAGAGAGAGAGAGAGAGAGAGAGAGAGGAGAGAGAGAGGTAAGAGAGAGGTAGAGAGAGGTAGAGAGAGGTAGGGAGAGGAGAGAGAGGTAGAGAGAGGTAGAGAGAGGTTAGAGAGAGGTAGAGAGAGATGTAGAGAAGAGAGAGGGGTAGAGAGAGAGGTAGAGAGAGAGAGGTAGAGAGTGGGAAGAGGTAGAGAGAGGGAGAGGGAGAGAGAGGAGAGAGAGAGAGGGGTAGAGAGAGAGAGAGAGAGGGGTAGAGAGAGAGAGAGAGAGAGAGAGGGGTAGAGAGAGAGAGGTAGAGAGAGAGGTAGAAGAGAGAGGGAGAGAGAGGAGAGGGAGAGAGAGGGAGAGGGAGAAGGGAGAGAGAGAGTCGAGAGAGAGAGAGGAAGAGAGAGAAGGGGTAGAGAAGAGAGGGGGTAGAGAGAGAGGTAGAGAGGTAGAGAAGTAGAGGTAGAGAAGTAGAGAGCTAGAGGTAGAGAGAGAGGTAGAGGTAGAAGTAGCGAGGTAGAGGTAGAGAGAGAAGGTAGAGGTAGAGAGAGAGGTGAGGTAGGAGAGAGAGAGAGAGGTAGAGAGAGGTAGAGAGAGAGGTAGAGAGAGAGGTGAGAGAGAGAGGTAGAGAGAGGTTAGGAGCGAGAGGTAGAGAGAGAGAGAGGTAGAGAGAGAGGGGTAGAGAGGGAGGTAGAGAGAGAAGAGTAGAGAGAAAGAGGTAAGAGAGAAAGAGGTAGAGAGAGAATATAGGAGAGGGGTAGAGAGGGAGAGAGAAGGAGTAGAGAGAGAGGGGTAGAGAGAGAGGGTAGAGAGAGAGAGAGGTAGAGAGAAGGGGAGGGTAGAGAGAGGGAGAGGAGAGAGAGAGAGAGGTAGAGAGGGAGAAAGAGGGGGTAGAGAGAGAGAGTAGAGAGAGAGAAGAGGGGTTAGAGAGAGGAGAGAGAGAGAGGTAAGAGGTAGAGAGAGGTAGAGGTGAGAGAGGGGAGAGGGAGAGAGAGAGGGGTAGAGAGAGAGAGGTAGAGTAGAGAGAGGTAGAGAGAGGTGGAAGGTAGAAGAGAGGGTAGAGGTAGAGGTAGAGAGGTAGAGGTAGAGAGAGGTAGAGGTAGAGAGAGGTAGAGTAGAGGGTAGAGAGAGGTAGATGAGAGGTAAGGGAGAGGGTAAGAGAGAGAGAGAGTAGAGAGAGAGAGGGGTAGAGAAAGAGAGAGGTAGAAGGTAGGGGAGAGAGAGAGAGGTAGAGAGAGGTAGAGAGAGAGGTGAAGCGGAGAGTAGAGAGAGAGGTAGAGAGAGGTAGAAGCGAGGAGAGGTAGAGAGAGAGAGAGGTAGAGAGAGAGGGGTAGAGAGAGGAGGTAGAGAGAGAGACGTAGAGAGAAAGAGGTAGAGAGAAAGAGGTAGAGAGAGATATAGAGAGAGGGGTGAGAGAAGAGAGAGGAGTAGAGAGAGAGGGGTAGAGAGAAGAGGGGTAGAGAGAGAGAGGTAGAGAGAGGGAAGAGGTGAGAAGAGAGTGAGAGGGAGAGAGAGAGGAGAGGAGAAGAGAGAGAGGAGAGAGGAGAGAGAGAGGGGTAGAGAGGAGGGTAGAGAGAGAGAGGTAGAGAGAGAGAGGGGGGTAGAGAGAGAGAGGAGAGAAGAGAGAGGTAGAGGTAGAGAGAGGTAGAGGGTAGAGAGAGGTGAGGTAGAGAGAGGTAGAGGTAGAGAGAGGTAGAGGTAGAGAGAGGTAGAGGTAGAGAGGAGAGGTAGAGAGAGAGAGGTAGAGGTAGAGGAGAGGTAGAGGGTAGAGAGAGGTAGAGGTAGAAGTAGAGGTAGAGAGAGGTAGAGTAGAGAGAGGTAGAGGTAGAGAGAGGGTAGAGGTAGAGAGAGAGGTAGAGGTAGAGAGAGGTAGAGAGAGGTAGAGGAGAGGTAAGAGAGAGTAGAGGTAAGAGGAGAGAGAGAGAAGAGAGAGAGGAGAGAGAGAGAGAGAGAGAGAGAGAGAGAGAAGAGAGAGAGAGAGAGAAGAGAGGAAGAGGAGAGAGAGGGAAAAAGTCGAGAGAGAGAGAGAGAGAGAGAGAGAGAGAGAGAGAGAGTATTCAGCAGGAGGGAGAAAGGAAGGTTGGGATGAGATATGAATAACTTGATGAAGGGAAGAGAACCCTGGTGATGAAGGTTGTAGATGAAGGTGATGAAGCATTCAAAGAGGCAGGGAGTCAAGTTTTCCACCAAATTTGCAAAAGTAATCCTTATTAACACAATACAATTCATTAAAATTACAGTGAAACATCGATCAGATCGTCATGAAAAAGGAAATTCCAGAAGTATGAGCTAGACAGTGCTAGAACAAGGAATAATAATGCTGATTTGATAATAACTCAAGCATTCACCATTCGAGTTTATTTTTTTATCCAAAATGATGAAATGTGCGGGTTTTTCTGACCTACTCAATTTTCAGTAGTTTTCCGATTAACTGAGTGCATAAAGACATTCGATTCCACAACAAAACATGATTAAATACCACACGATATTTAACATCTCAAACCGTGACTTGGCAAGAAACAGGATGGTCAACAACTCGCAAAAAATAAACATAGGGACAAATACCCCTGGGTGCACGCTCACCTTGTCGTGGCTGGATAAGATAACCAGGAAACCATTGGTAGGCATGGATGACCCACAAAATATGTAACGGAGAAGAAAGTAAATACCTATGGATTATTTTTTCCCGATCCTTCTTCTTCTTCTTCCTCCTTCTGCTGGCACACAATCTTTATTCTACTTGAGCTGACCCACTCTCACCATTACCTTCACAATTTCTTCCTACAACCTCCGATTCCCGAATCTTCAAAAATCCATCAAAAAATAATTTTCCTTTTATCCGTTCTATCGATACAGCTCCTGAAACCACATGTCTCTCTATCCTCTTCCTGATACGTTTCATCGGCTTCACTCTGCGTTTACCGTTCTGAATTCACCAGACACCTCCACGATTTTACTTCAATCTTTCCTTTTCCGAATGTTACGCAATCCTTATTTAAAATAAATAAATTAATAAATTCACTTTTGACTATTACACCCGCATAGCGACGTGCTTCTCCCGTAACCACGTGATCTGTTTCCACTCTCGCGTTTACCGCATCCAAATTCACATACACTTCACGATTTTTTTCTTCAACCTTTCCTTTATCAAATCTTATGAAAACTCTCTCTTCCCTCTCAAAAAAAAAAAATGATAATAATCATAACGATCTCTTATAATGCTTCATCTTCCTCTTTCACACATGTGGTTCTCATTACTGTATCATAATTCACTACTCTTTTTATATTTCAACAGACTGCTCTAAATTCGACCTTTCCTTCATACCTTGTCTAAAAAACTCCAACTGTTACAGTATTTCTTCTCTCCATTCTCTTAATTCGCCTTTTTGCATCCATGAAGAAATGTCTTCAGTCACATTTCTGACCTAAAATTTTTTTTTTTTTTTAAGTTTGCTATGAGTGTTCGCTTTCCATCAACCATTCTTTTTTTCCAACTTCAGTGCCAACTCACCTCTCTCACCCCTCACTCTCAAAGCAACCATCACACTCTCTCTCCCACCAGCTTCCCCTCTCACCTTCTCCCACCATTCACCCCCCTCAATCCCCTTCCCAAAGTTGCCCCCCCTCACATCCTCAAAGCTGCCTCCTTCCCCTGCCTCTCACCTCCATCTCATCACTCCACCTCCTCAAATCCTCAACTGCTTCTGCCCCTGCCCCCTCTCTTGCCCCCTTCTCCACCCCATACCCCAGCACCACAGAGCCTTTTCTCCTCTGCATCCGCCCCCTCCCCAAGCTCTTCTGCAATCCCCCACACTCTTTCAACAACTCTCCTTACCCCCCCCCCCTCCTCTCTGTTCCTACCCTCCCCTTCCCTCTCCATCCCTGTACCCAAAACCTCCTCCCCTCCCTCTTCATTAACAGTGTGGACCTCAAATATCCGGGGCCTTCGCTCAAACCTTACAGACCTTCCATACAGGCTGCCACTGATAAACCAGACATAATCTGCCGAACAGAAACTTTCCTCCCTTAAGACATCCCTGACTCCCAAGTATCTCTCCCTGGTTACTCCCTCCTTCGGTATGACAGACCTGAGCCTTGTCCTGACGGAGGAGTTGCTGTCTTCATCAAAAACTCTATTCCTCACACTCCATGCACTGCCCTCTCTCCCCCATACCCCCAGGAATACCTCTCGCTATGGCTTCCCCTCCACTCCCACCTCATGTTTATATGTGTACTGGACCGTCCACCAAACAGTGATGACTCCATTTACACCTCACTATCCGAAAACATGGACCAACTTCCATCCTCTCATCCGAACTCTCTCTTCCTCATATGTGGTGACTTCAATTGTCATCATGCCAGTTGGCTAGGTGTGAGTACCTCTCTCACCTGTCATGGAACTTCAGCCAAAGACTTCTGCAACTCATTGTGACTGACTCAATCGGTCAACTTCCCGACCCGGATCAACTTCCCGACAATGGTACTCCATCTCTTCTGGATCTGATTTTGACAAATTTCCCTGAAAATTATCCGCTGTTCTTCCTCCGCTCTAATGGTTCTTCTGACCATGTGCTTGTCAAAGTGAACATCTCTCTGGCTGTTATCAGAGAACCACCTCAGCACCACCGAGTCTGGCATTTCAATGAGGCTGACTCGCAGGATCTCCAAGCAGCCATCAAATTTCTAGACTGGTCTCCCATCGTTACTTTCTCCAACATCAACTCATCCTGGGAATTATTTTAAAGAAACTTGCTCTCCCTCATGCACAGCTTTATCCCCTCTCATCTTCAGTTGTTCTACCCTTCCTCCCGCCCTAACAGCTCCTCCCGTGTCCTAACAACCTGCTACACTGCTCTTGCTCACCCTCTCTGTCTTATTCACCCTCTCATTTGCTCAAGGTCATCTGCCATCTGCTGGGAAATCAGCAAACATTACTGCCCTGCATAAAAAGGTGCAAAAGCAGATCCTTGCAACTACAGACCAATCAGCCTCCCCCCAATCATCAGCAAGGTTATGGAATCCATCATCGCTTCAGACATTAAATCCTTCCTCTTCTCCAATGGCCTGATTTCCGATCATCAATTTGGTTTCAGACCATGTCATTCTACCCTGGATATGCTGCTTCTGCTCTCCCAGCAATGGATGGAGGTCCTCGATGCCAGACATGAAATCAGAGCCATATCCCTAGACATATCGCATGCTTTGGACACGGTCTGGCACCCTGCCCTGCTCACCAAACTCTCTTCCGATGAAGGTTGTGGTAAGGTTTCATCAGAATTGTGTGTTTAGTTTTGGAGAAGAAAGCAAATACATATTTTGGTGGGCAACCCCCCCCCCCCTTCCACCCTCTTGGAGCCCGATTTTTCTTATGTAATGAACAAACTTTGGTACATCATGGGTGATAAAGGTTGTGACCAAGTTTCATCAGAATTGCATGTGTAGTTTCTGAGAAGAAAGCAAATACCGATTTTGGGGAGCAACCCCCGTAGACGCCCTTCGGGCCCGATTTTTTTAATACCATGAACAAAATTTGGTACATACAGTGATGAACGTTGTGTTAAAGTTTCATCGAAACTGTATGTGTAGTTTCAGAGAAGAAGTTGAAAGTATTTGTGGATGGACAGACGTCTCTATATATTGGTGGGCCCAGGCGATGGTGCAAAGCCATGCTTCTGGAGAACTAAGCTTATCTTTTTACCGAGATCTGCAGATACTCCGGCCTGCCACGTTCTCCTCCTTCTAGTCAAGGATATAGCACCTTTTAACTTTCCCTCCACAAAAGATATCTGGGAGCAGCCAGCTGATGGTGCCAGACAGCTTAGGTCCATTGGATTGTCAACCACATGACGTAGAGGCTACAACAACTAAAATGGCACTCTGTAGAGAGCATACCTCCACCATGCTGAACAGTTTACGTTTTGTAGCCCAATGATGGGCCAGATCTGCATCTGGACCTTTAACAAAACTAATCAGCTTGTTCTTGTCACCTACCCAACTCATCCACCAAGTTGTCACAACCTGTCCATAACTTTTTGAAATATCATACTACATATTATTTTTGGTCCGATCTCTCAATGGTGAAGAGAAATTTTAAAATTCTCATGTCCGGATCCGGATCCGGATCTTCACCAAAATCAAATCAATTCATCCTTTTCACACACCCACCCTTGTCCACAAAGTTTCGTCAGAATCTGTCCATAACGTTTGAGATATCCTGCTCACAGACAGACAAACAGACAAACGAACAGACAGGAGTGAAAACATAATGTCCGTCCATCTTTGGTGATGGAGGTAACGATGATTGCTTTTACTCAGCTAGTCCAATTGCAGTCCATTATTAATAAGTACATAGCAATGAACAGGTGAATAAAAACTCTTCGGGAGGATGTTATGTTATTTAAACCTCCATAAGGAACGACAAATCTGTTCTCATTTTGTCCCTCTTAAAAGACCAACAAGCAATCCCATCAATTTATTTATGTGGTCAACCTCTGGGAGAGGTATAGTTTCTTGAGCTCCTGGGTCCATCAGATGTAAGCTGACTCACAGATAACATCTCCAAATTGGCCTCCAAAGCCAGCCGCCGACTCGGCATTCTCCACAGGGAAATGTTTTTCCTCTGCCCTCCTCAGCTAATAATGATGTACAAAGCATTCATCTGGAATGTCATGGAATATGTCTCCCCACTGTGTGGTGCGCTTCTGCTTCTCATCTCGATTCCCATGAGGCCCTGGAATCTAAGCCCCTACGTGTCATTGGAATCTCGAGTCAAGAATCTGAATCTCACGGTCTGCTTCTTCCTCAGTGTAGGCAGTTCATTACTGCCTCTACTCTGGTCTTGTTTCTCCTGCCATCTCCCCTCTTCAACCAATGCCTGCCCCTCCTGGTCACACTTGCTCTCACAGAAACACTTTCTTTGTTACCCTCCCCAATTCCAAACTCAGCACTCACTTCCATTATTTTATACCACTCTCTTCTCGCCTGAAGAACTGTGTTCCCAAATATATTTTCTCAAGCTTTTCCAGACAGGATGTTAAGCCTGCCAACCACAACCAATTAATGACCACTTCTATTTCCACAAATGAGCTTCACAACACCCACCGATACCCGATTCTCAACTTTCCCCTACATTTCCTCTCTTTGAGCTGTGGTGCATCTCTTTGTTGTTGTCCCACTGTATTCCATTTACAAGTTCATCCATTGCCCCCATGTCATCCTGCTCTTCCACGAGCCTTGGTAACTGTGGCTGCATTGCTCTACTTGGATGTGCCAGGTAAACGAACTGCAGTTAAGATTGATTGACACCGTTTACTGCCCAAGTTATAAAACATGCCCGTGGTACTTTAAGCCGTGCACACCAACCTTTGACTTAAAAAAGACAAACAAACACGTGGGCTGGAAATACATTTACAGTTTGTTACACTTGCCCAGTGACGAGGATAACAATATTATTTGCAGATAAGGATTTTTAACAAGTCATACATTTATAAATATATATATATA
>CM068960.1:34502152-34514229 GCA_035128595.1 Eptatretus atami
CGAGAGATGAGTTTAACGTTTTGGATCTCGTTTGAGTATGGATACACCGGTGGTCTTTGAGTTAATCTTATATTCCATCTTTGTTTTAAGATTAGGAGTTATTCACTAATATACAACTCATTTCATCAATTACAAATTTATTCTGCTACAAAAGCAACTACCAACCCAAAAGTAATCTATTTTTCATTTATCATTCTTTGTAGTTGAAATCTAATTTTTAAGACCATACAGACTTTATCATGATCACAAAATCCAAATATACTTTAAGAGGAATGCACAGTAAAATATTCCTGCTTTTGTATATCATTTACATTTCCTTTCCTTTGATTATATCGCAGGGTCTTGTGTTTTGTTCCCGTGACATATCAGGAATAATACCTTCGACCGCCCCTTTCCATTCTATCACGAATGAATATGTGTAAATTGTCATATTCAGATACAGCAAGACATAATCACGCTTCCACTTCTTGTGTTCCAATGTACAAAGAACACTTCAACATTTTCCAGAAGATCATTTTACGAGTGTGGCGTTTTGTTATCGCAGCTAGTGAATGTAAATTTTACACAACAAGAAACTTTCGGAAGATTCAAATAGGTTTGTTGATTATTATATTTCAAAACTTTTTGTACGATTTGATATTCATCTGTCCAGTTATTGCATTTACTTGAAGTAATCTTCTTTTTTAAGTGGATTTGAGATATAATAGATGCATCCAAATCATAGATAATATCATTCTTCCATACTTATGTATTTAATTTGGAAAAAGATGTTAAAACTTTTGAACAACTGTAATCAGTATTCGAATTATTTTCTGTCGTTCTTGGGGAGACAACTGAGTTTTGCCTTTCTTAATTTCTTTTATTGCGTTGTAAGTTTATTGAGATTCCTTTTGGGCATCTTTTTATACTCTTTTATAGACCTGCTACATTTTCACAGCAGAAGCAGTTGAACGGCAGGTCTTTATGTTTAAGAATAGTTTGGACGATACCATTAGAGTTCATATTATCCCATCTTCGAAATTGATGTCCGACACTCCTTCTGTCTCAATAGGTTTATGTATCACTAGCCAAGATACATCCTTCGCCCTTAGTAGTATGGGGAAAGGAACATCCCGATCCCTGTAAATTATTTATAATTTTCCAAACTCGCTGTTTCCTCAAATAACGCATGTATTATTTATTGAAAACTTACGTGGTTTGGAATTCTGGAATGGATATAACTTCTCATTAGAAAGAAATCATACGATTATCTGGTCGGGCTTATTCCTAAAATTTACATCTGTGTAATGGTTTTTTCCTGACAAGGGAGATAAACCAAATTTTTGGGTTCGCATTTGAATTTATACCAATTGGGGTGAGTATGCGCTGAATGAAAATATTGTAATTTGTTTTTATTTCATCATTAAGAACATCAATCATACAGTGAATTAATTACCGAATTTATTCCTGAGGAATTTGAATGACATTATCACTGTAAAACGTCCATAGTTTTCAAGTCTTTTTTGAGGAGACACCAATTACTTCTAAATGAATTTAATTGTGCAATCAACCTTGTGTTTTTTTTAATTTAATCGTGATTTTTGAAGTATGTTTTTGATGTCTCTGACAATATTTTTTGGTTCATCACCCTGTTTTTTTCATAAGACGAGCGAATTTCGGAGATATTTGAGAATCTTCATATGCTCCGGTGAGACTGTTATCGTTTGTATCACTTCCCGGATTATAACTAAACTTGTCATTTTATCAAGTTAATATTAAATAAGGTATTATAAGTTTCCATGGATAATAAAGATGCTCAATATTCTGTTGTTGTTCAAGTTGATAGTGGTATAGGAATGAAGATGTGTGGTCGCTTGTTTGTGAATTGAAACTAAGGATTGTGCTTCTCATTTATTTAATATAGATAAATGTCTTTATATTGATGTTTATTTAATTATTTTTCATGTTCATCCTGGTCAAAATGGCTGATGCCCTTTCATTAAACAATTGTTATTTCAGCCTTCTACTGCCTAACAACAATAACAGTCCTATTAACTAATTGTGGGATGGTCATTTGAAGAACTACACTGAACAAGATACTTAAAGCCTGATATGTGTTTCCGCTTCTCATTCTTCCACTTTTACCCAGAAAGATAACCTATAATACACAGAGTTCAGCAGATCATTATTACTTATTCATCATTATTTCTCATATAATGGTTTATCAATATACTTTGATTCATCCCTCACAGTTGAACTGTTTCTCTTTTTTGTGAGAAGCAACATATCTCGGAGTTAGTTGTTGACAGGGGGTCGAGCAGATATTAGAACCTTAATTCACATTAATATATCAAATACTTTTTCTTGAAAAGAAGAAAATTGCTGATTGTTCGTTGGAATGAGCCTGCTTTTGGGTTTTTGAATCGCTGAATATTCATTGTTTGTTGAAGAGCATTCACAATATACATCAAGGGTCGATTCATCTTTCATTTGTTGAAAAATCCTTCATCATCATATTCTAATTCTCTAATGCATCTAATTTTCCTCCGTCATTTGACTGAATCTTTTAACATTGGAGCTTTCCTAGGAGTATATTTTATGTGGGAACTGTGGAAAATTAATAATTTTTTTTTTGAATTTTTAAGTGGTTAAAAAATTTCTTTGTTTTTCTTTCAAATGCTTCTCACGCCGTTAGTTTTTGCCTGCGTTTCTTCTTTATGTCTTCTGTTTTTTACAACTTTTTGAAACACTACTTGATGTTCCCTAATCTTCTTGCTCTTTCTTTCGCATCCATTTATTTAATTGAAAAATATCATTTAATACTTCATCTTGTTCACAACAATATATTTAATATTTTTCAGTCGTGTGTTCATGTTCACCCAATTCTTTTTATAATATGTAGAACAATTGTCTCTCTCAAAAATTGTTCATATCTATTGAATTTAACTTGATAAAATAAAAGTATTAGCATTGTTCTGATGGAACGACGAGAGTTGAAAGTACGATTGACTAAGATAATACAATTACAAGAAGAAGTCTCCTCTGTGTAGTAGGTCATTTACCGTTGGTTTCTCATTAAACAATCATCAAGATAACGAAGGTTTTTTTGGATTATCAAATCTTGGGGAGACGGTATATCATCGTTTATCATAAGAATACAAGTTTCGTTTTGATTTCTTTACATTCTGTGTAATCACAATAGTTTGTATATATCTTCAATGTTATAATCATCTTAGTTTTTTGAAGTTTAAAAAACAATTAATTCTTCTTTTTGAAGACAGCATTAAAGACCTTGTGAGAGTATTGATACCTGGTTGAAAATCTCGACTTTGGTGAAAATTAATTAATATCATAATCTAAAAGTTTGGGAGTGAGGAGCATCTTTAAAAGTAAGCAGGTTTTCCACAATCACTTGAACCAACTATGAAGGCATCTTAATGAATTTGGAGATTTTATGGGTTGTTAAATTTTAATCCTTATTTTCCAATGGTAAATAAATCATTCATTTAATAATATTTGGAAAACAGGTTATTAATTTATTATTGGCCTTTTTTAGAACTTATAATTTTATCCTAAGCTAGTTAATTTCAAGATAATCATTATTTTATTATGCATATCTTGTGTTGATATTCCCTGAAATCACATCCATGAATATATAAACACATCTTTAACATTTTCTATAACGTTCAGTTTCTCGCCTTGTAAGGAAGGTGTGTATCACCTCTACCTTTAACATATTCTTCTATATAATTTGTAAGTAATTCATTTTTGGTGTAAATTAAAAAAGATATTTTCTTTTATTTTTATTATATTAAATTAGAGATATACAGAATATAATTGTTTATAGGCTTTTGACTCTGTGTTAATCACTCGTCTTTCACAGCAGGACAATTCTCAAACTTGTCATATGAATCAGGGAATCAAGACGCTCAAAATCGAAGTAAACTATTCATATTTATAAAGTAAAACTTACTTTAAACAAAATTCATTATACTTTCAGTTGCTATTGGACTATATTTAATATATTACCATCGATATTATATACTTTTTTTCATTACAGATTCAACATCAACATTTTTTTATTAAAGTAATTTTAAATGATCTTAACTACTTTGAAACGAAATGTCAATTACTGATATATTAACATCCTTTATTTCATCAGGATTTACATCTTTTAGGGGTTGTTGAAAAATACAATTCTTCCTTGCATATTAAGATGGTCTTATCTTTTCTTTTAAGCTCCCATAAGGTTTTTTTGTTTTTGATACTTTTTCTTGTTTTCTGCTTTTTCTAGTTTTGAATATATTACCAAAGGGAGGAGAAACTTTGTTAGAGATACTTTAATTGATGTTTAAGGTATACTAAAAGCCCTTCCACTGAGTAAAAATGAAGAACTCATATTCATCGCCATATTTGTTTTTTATCCAATAGTTGTTATATTATCTTTGTTCATTTTACATCTTGACAATTTCTCAGTATCTTTAACAAATGAAGATGATTGAATGAAACTTGTCTTTTGTGTCTTGAAACATTGTATTTATTAAGTGAAAAAGGTTGGAGGATAAAATGGTTTTAAGCATCAGATTTCACCTGTAAATAAACGAAATTTCTACAAGAAAATTTTCGTTTAAGCACAGATTCACCTGTAAAATAAACGAAATTCCATCAAGAAAATTTAGTTTAAGCCGAGTTTACCGTAAATTCAACGGAAATTTTATCAAGAAAATTTTAGTTTAATAGCACAGATTCACCTGTAAAATAAACGAATTTCATAAGAAAATTTTAGTTTAAGCAGAGATTCACCTGTAAATCAACGAAATTTCATCAAGAAATTTTAGTTTAAGCACAGATCACTGTAAATAAACGAAATTTTTACCAAGAAAATTTAGTTTTAGCAGAGATTCCTGTAAAGATACAATTTTTCATCAAGAAAATTTAGTTAGCAGAGATTCACCTGTAAAATAACGAAATTTCATCAAAAAATTTTAGTTTAAAGCAAGATTCACCTGTAAAATAAACGAAATTTTCATAAGAAATTTTAGTTTAAGCAGAGATTACTGTAACATCAGAAATTTCATCAAGAAAATTTTTAGTTTAACACAAGATTCACCTGTAAAAAACGAAATTTTCATCAGAAATTTTGTTTCAGCAAAGTTTTACTTATATAAATGGTGAATACAACGTACTGCGATGTTTGTAATCACGAATTAAACATTATAGAAACACCTCGAAAACAAACACAACATTATTATTATAAAATATCTCTCTTGATTGGAAAGAAACATTGTGATATCTGCTCAAAGGATGTTTGAAGAGTAGTTATATAGACATGCTTCAAGTACAAAAACACAGAAAATGAGTTTAAAGTAAAGGGAGACTTCATATGAAAACACCTGATGGGCGATTTAAGGGCTATAAAATAAGGATGTTTCAATTGAGAACCGTCATCTCAATAGCTGAATCAATTGAATACGTGAAACCTTGATGTTGGCAAAATATTAATAAAGTTTTATAGATAAGAAATGAAGAGACTTGAAGTTGTTTATATGGGAGAAGAATCGATTATAGAAGGACAAGATTGAACAATTTATCATGCAGACGTCTTCATTTATAACATCATTCATTCAAAGATTTTTGAATCAGTTGGGTTTTGAAGAACTATCAAGACAAGAGGAGGATGTTGATAATACAGTGGTTAGGCCAAGTGGATTAAATATTAAAAAATCATCTTTTGATATACACTTCTAAATCAACCTCTTAAGATTCTTCTTATATTGAATTAACCAAACATAGTGAACACTATAAAAAGGCAGTTTATTAATAATTAAGAACAATGGTATAATGTTTTTGTACGTGTTTCTATGCTCACTATCATCCACCCAAAATGTAATTCAGAGTACGCGTAAAACAATATTGGAATATGATAAGGCTGGACTTAAAGATTTTAATTCCAATGCCAGTAAAGTATAGCCTTAAATTGACGAAAGAGAAATAACTTCCTATTTTAAGTAGTATAGTTGGCGATGATACGATGGACAAACAAGTTAAATTTTCAGAAAATTTCAAACAAACTATAAAATGAGAGAACACAAATTGATCTTTCTATATCTTGAGTGTTGGAATGAATTCCATTATTACATACAATAATGTTAATCAGATTAATCTCTCTCGGTATTCAAGGACAAGCAAACATAAAAAGTATATCTTGATAGGAAGTCTTACTGCATTTCATACGAAAGAAGCGATTGACGAAATATCAATATGTGATACAATAAAGATCTACTTGTAATCTCCACAATATGCTTAAACTTGGAATAATGAGTATTTTTTTGAAGATTTATAAATCTAGTCATCCCATTTGTTGAGGATATACGCTGATTTATGAGTGTAGATCGATCTATATAAAGATAACTACTGCTTCTCTATTATCCAAAAGAATCATATACATAATATCAAAAATAGTCGCTAGTGTGCTTCTGTTTATTATATATAAAATCATCTGTTGGAGAAAGACTAATATATAAACATTGAGACAATTATACTGTGGTGTATTATAAATGACTTCACAAGAGTTGTGTTAAAACGATTAGAAAGGATTGTATAAGACTATAAATTAATGAAGAAAATGAACCGATGAAATTACCAAAAGAAAAAATTAGATTTAGGAAAAATATCTGTCATATTTGTGAGGAGGAAATTGAGAAGTCTAAAGTTAGGGATCATTGTCATCTTCTTGGTATATAGAGGTCGCCTTCTGTTTGAATCTAATTATAACTTACATCTCTTTTATTCCAGTCTGTCTTCACAAAGGCGCACTAATGATACACATCTATTTATAAATGAACTTAAACAGCCAGGGATATTCTGCCATAACAAACATCAAATAACAGTATATTTCATTTTCAAAATGATATTCACAACTATAAACTGTATTAGGTTTCTAGATTCTTACAAGTTTTAAGACACACTAGAAACTAGCATCTAAATTCAAGCTCCACAGGTCTTTCAAATCTTAATTATTCTTTCCAAAAGAGAAATTCTAACTATAAGAGGAAATTACGATTAAGAGAGATTCAAAGTAAAGAGGAAATTTCTAATTAATGAGCGAATTCATGAAGAAATCTTATGAAGATGAAATCTAATTGTAAGAAATTCAAAAATGATGAATTCTAAACTAAAGAGGAAATTCTGATTAATAGATGAAATCTGATTAAAGAGGAATTCAACATCGAGAGGAAGTTCAACAAGAATGAATTACAAGTAAAGAGAAATTCTTACAGGAAGGGATTTATATCTTATGTTATATGAATTCATTTATGTAGATTTATTAAGAAACCACTTCTTAAAAGAAAGTTCTATAAACCTTTATGAAGAAGGATAAGTGCTAAGGATATAAACACGCAAAAGAACTTTGGGAATGTTAGATAAAGAACCGTGGAGATATCAATGATTTGATACTAAAAACAGATGTTTATTGTTGCTGATGTGTTTTCAGCATTGATCAATATCTGTATAATAAAATATGTTATGGATTAGATCCTGCCACTATTTAGCACTCCTCGGTTTAGTTGGAGTGCAATGTTGAAATGACAAATAAGATATTGATTTAATCAGGTGTGATAATGCTTTTGATGATTAGAGAAGTCTTAAGAGAGGGATACTAAATCACAAGTATATTCCAAAAGAATATGCTAGAACCAACTAGTAAGTCAATATCTATCATACTTTAAGAGTTGAAAAAGAAGATTATTTGATGTAGACTTTTGATCGCTATATCATGGGATTTTGTATGAGATGGGGACGAAGTGTCATCAGATGCTCTGCCTTAGTGGCAAGATTAGAGGGGTGGGAGAAAGGATTATGAAAAGGCTTGATTGAATATTGTTATTCATGCCTTTCTCAAGAGGATGGATGATGGAGCGAAGAAGGTTTTATTTTGACGAGATCCTGATTTTGAATCGAGGTAATTCATAATAAGCATATAGATTTCCCTTTTGCATGGTGAGAAAGAACCGAAAGAAAGAATGGTTAAAGTGATTGATATAAAATTTTAATATTAAAGGAAAAATCAAGACGAAAGTATTTACATAACATTTTCGAATAAAGAGGTGAGTATGATTTTGCAGTCAAGGATATAGACAATATTTATGGGAAGACGTGAAGCCTAAAGATTCTATCAGACGTTTTAAAATTTGAAATAAGTCTCTGGAGATGAAAAGATATATTAATAACAGATAGAAGCAAATCAAAGTATTTGAAGAGGACTTTCAATAACTTAAATGATAATAGTGCTATTTACGGAACTTGAGACATGGAAAATGTTAGATAACGTGCAAAACATTAGATTCGCCAATCATTGGAAAGAGAGTTCTAGATTGTAAATAACAAGTCTTTGAGAGAGAAGAGTTTTTTTCAGAGATTTTTTGCTATCATGATGAAAAGGAGAAGTTTGTATTGGATAAACCAATTTATATTGTGAACAGAGTTCTTTGATTTATCAAAGATATTGATGTCATGATTGTTTGATATATGGTTAAAAGAGAGTATGGTGAAAGTGTTTCCATTGTTGTATATGGACCTGATAGTTTTTATCCTAGATATAAAAACTGATGATGTTTAAAAGATAATAAGAAAAATATTGGAGTCATATGATACAGATAATTTTAGTAATGAAGACGAGTTATTTTCAAAAAGAATGAAAGGTTATTGGTAATTTTAAGGATGGTTCGGGTGGAAAAGTAGATGAGTTGAGTTTTATTGGATTGAGAAGCAAAGGCTATGCTTATAATATGGTGATCGATTGAAAAAGGTTAAAGGGAAAAGAAATATGTAATAAAGAATCAATACTTTTAGAAATTTATTATAATGGTGTTGCTGAATAAAAGAAGTATAGGAAAGAAATACAATTAAGAAGTTATAAACATAAGTATTAGTGACAGAAGTAAATAAAGGCATTATGGAGCTTGATGATATAGAGATTTATTTTAGAAAATGGAATAGATTGTGTTCCTATGGATTGTAGATAGAGTGAATAGAATAGATGTGTTCCATATGGAACAAAGTTTTAACGATGGGAAGATGGGTAGGTTTTTCAGGTACCGCCACGTTTTTTACGATATAAATGGTCGAACATGTATTAATCAAACATAAGTATGGAAGGAAATCATAGCTTGGTATATACATGAAACATAATGAATAGTGGAAATATAAATAATTTATTGAAAAATAACTAAAACAAAGTATAACAACATTAGTCGAATCAATTTAAAAACCAATGGTAGAGATGTAAAGAAATAAAAATATTTCATGGACTGAAAAATTGATGTCTGAACAATGGTAACCATTTCCTATATCTCATAATGATATGCATACTCAGGAGGTGGGTCAAGATGAGATCATTAGAGAAGAATATCATTATCGTATATGGCAAAATAGGGTGTATTCTTGAAAAATAAAGATTCAATGTTTTATTTTAAAATGATATTTTAGATGGGGATTATTGTGCAAAGAAAATTAATACTATTGAAGGAATTTGAGAATTGAACAATCTTTATAGGTTAATTTGTGTGGTAAATCAATGATACATGGGTATTTGATAGTAGGCTCCCTAGGTTAAAAAGGGGACGACTATAACAAATATACTTGGGAATAACAAAGGGGGTGAATTTTTAGGGGAAAAAATGTAAATCGGAGTAATCCCATATTCATTTACATGGGGAAAGTGGAGCAGAATAGTATATCCACCTACTACTGGTATACTGCTTTTTGGTGTTCACACATCAATGGATTTGTGGTGCTTAGTTTGAATACGGCTCTTATTTCTCGAGATGATTCTTAACTCAGGGTAGGACTCATGTGCCGACCTACGTTAATCCAGGCAGTGAATGGATAATGTGGCGTTCCACATCAACTCAAGTACTTCTGAAGAGTACTATGCACATCCAAACCTTGATGGTTGTCGTACTATGTTCGTTTGGTAGTGAACTGTCTAGAAAACGACTTTGGCATGCTCATGCGAATAGTGTTGGGTGCTATCTACTTCAATCTCCAAGGAGAATTTTCTCAGGTCCGATGACACCTTGCCGACGCATCCACTATGCACCAACTTCGTGCGCCATGAGGGCTCCGGTGACACTGAAATATATCGCTTTGTGTCAACGCTTTTTATTCCCAGGAATTTTCTACCCCGGATGTACTACATATTCGTACGCATGACGCTGTCCAGAACCTTAGAACACCATGAGGAGCTTACAGTCAACATGCTTTGAGAAGACTTCACAGCAGTCGGACATGACTTGATGGAATAGATTATCGTCTTTCTGGTTGTACCCTCCTCCTTTGTAAAATTCTGGCTTATGCACCTCCCCCGTTGTAAATACTCTGGTTGCACTTGCCTTCCCTCCACCCCCAATCTAGTCCGGAGTATTAAGTCAATTTGAGTCAACCCAGACAAATTTATACAAGCTGAAACTTTCAGGATATGTTCAGAAAATGTCAGGAATAACATCTAAAAGTCCCAGAATGCCCTGGGCTTTTTGAAAATTAGATGGGTCCAAGATGGCCCGGCTTGAGATTTTCTCATATTCAAGCTGAATAATCATAGAATTAAAAGAATGGTCAAAACATAGATTTTAAGTTACAATTATTACTATGCTATTTTAGATAAATCATTATACATATTTATATGGTGACAGCACAGATACATGTTTCTTTT
Source organism: Eptatretus atami (assembly GCA_035128595.1). Lineage (NCBI taxonomy): Eukaryota > Metazoa > Chordata > Myxini > Myxiniformes > Myxinidae > Eptatretus > Eptatretus atami. The sequence goes on from CM068960.1 coordinate 34,512,846, forward strand.
CAGAGCAGAGATGGAGTCGTGCATCATTTGTAAGGACTTATGCATCAAGGATTTTGTGCAGTTGGACCAAAGGAAGGCATCTAGTAGCTGCAAGCCTTGAGAGACAGGATGGTCTCATGAACTTCTACAGATTACAGGAGTCACTACCTTCACATTGCTGTAGAAAAGCTACACCGGGAATATCCATCAGATCTGAGCGAGAAAGTCTGAGAAATCAGCGGCAGATGAGAATTTGAACACCCCTGCGGTCCTGATCTTTGTTTGCATCACTACACACTGCTTTTGCTGCTCTGAGTATGATTATAGCAGCAGACTTGAAACAATACAGAAAGTTAACGCTAATGTAGAGCACAATGGAGTTCAGAACTGTGTTGAAAGGCAACAGAGAGGGGGATGAGTGGGGAGAGGGCGGTTACCAAAGAATAGAAGCAAACATTGATTTGGTTTGCGCAGAGGAAAATACATCGTGCCTGTGCCAGGATTTTTCTAACAAACAAGTTGAAACTGTTGGCAACCAGTTGATGTTCTAAAGGATTTCAGCTTTCAATGAGCTATGTGCATATATAATGAATGAGAATGTCATATGCAGTTTGACTCAAGGAGCAATGGAACATTTTGATGGTGAGGAAGTCTATTTCTCAAGTATTAAACAGAACTGAAAGAGCGATACAAAGATGATATCATTATAACACCTCCCTGGAAATAGCTAGTGTGTGAATTGTCACGGATATTGTGGAGGTGGGTGGGCAGTAAGCGTGACAGCTTGTGACAATGCAGAATAATTGAAATGGCAGCTTCATTATTCGTGAGATTCGTTTGTCAGTGTATGATCTCGGTGAATATCCACATGGGGAAACTGAAAATGGTTTTCTCTGGTTTTCTGAAGCTCTTCTTGAAGTTGTTGACCAGGGGAATGTGCTGTGTGGAGTCGGCGATGCTGCATTGCATTTTGTTATTTCTGGCTCAGAGGTTTTCTTTCACAGTGCTATTGATAGATGTAATAATTGCAAGTTCCTTCTCAGGCTGATAGACATCTCAGTAGCATTCAGTTTTGCAGATGACCTTCAAGGAGGTCCAGCGATTTGAAACAGCCTCTTCGCTGGTGAGCCCTCCTATGGCCTCAATGGTTTACCCAGTGTGTATTTGATATGCAGATTTCAATGTTGCTACACTAACATGGGCACAACATTTCCATGCCTGGGTGGCATAGCTTGTGTAACACCACCCGGAACAGTAAGAAAGTCTCCTGTCAGCGCACATGCACAGTTTTCAAATCGCTGGACCTCCTTGAAGTCATCTGCAAAACTGATGCTACTGAGGATGTCTATCAGCTCGTGAGAGGCATACTTGCAATGTATGTACACTGCTATGGCAAGTAGCACTG
>CM068960.1:34514239-34527487 GCA_035128595.1 Eptatretus atami
ACGAATAATTGAAGCTGCCATTTCAATTATTCTGTCATTTGCACAAGCTTTGTCAGCTGCTTGATCTGCCACCCACCTCTCACGAAGTATCCGGTGAGCAGATTCACGGACTTCAGCGTCAATTTTGGGTAAAAATCATTTTATTTGTGCATGGCGATGTCATACTGATTACTTTATATGGTTTCAAAAATTGATCACAATTGAGCACCTCTTTATTTAATTAAATTTCATTAAAAAAAATACAAAAATAAAAACTCCAACAAGGAAATGGAAGGTTTTTTTTTTTTAAAGATTTAAAAACTAATAATAATAAATGAGTAAAATCCCCAGAATCCCCCATAAATGTAAGAAAATAATATAATGTATAATGTTAAAAATAATAAATAAACAAACAAAAAAAAACCACATAATTTAATAATAATTTACGAATTCTGGAACTTTTGCCACACAGACACGTCTCCGTAGCTTAGTTATGTCATAATATGTGTTTATAGTTAGAAATCCCCCTTCTGTCTAATGGGAATTTCGTGTGTGCGCTACGAGTTAAATTTTTTTTTTTTTTTTTTTTTTCTTTTTTTGTTTTTTTTTTTTTTTTTTTAATTTTATAGTCAGGTTTATTACAATCTACAAACAACAACAAAACAACAACGGCACCGTCCTGGACCCAAGCCGCGTCGCCATTGCCCACGTGTTTTGGCGAAGCGTGGGCGGAGCCTCCATCGCCTCAGATCCGACTCCGCCCCAGAAAAGTGGGAGTTGCCCCGCCTACGTGACCTGTCCAATGAGCGACGGCCAGCGGAATGGCGCGATGGAAACCGTCCAATCAGGAGGCGAGGTGTGGGTAATTATCCCTGTTGTGGACGGTGACTAAAGTGTTGGCGTCAGGAAGGCATCGGCCGTAAAAAAACAGTGCCACAAAAAGGCGTACCATGATTGGAAGCCCACAAAAAAAGCTGACCCCTACTCAGGGAAACGGCTTTAAAATGCGTGATGATCCTCGGATCCAAGGCCCACCACCCGAACCATTAAGCCAACACCAGGCTTAAATCAAGGACCTACCAGGCCAAATAATTGTTTAAGCATAACCTTCCATTGCAGTAAGTCAGAATAATGAGATAAATTGTGCTGGATTTGTGGAGCTACTGATGTTCGAGCTTCTGCCAGGGAAGTGGAATGCAACCAACAGGAGGCACACGGCATTGTGGGATACTCTTGAAAACGCTCTATAGAATCAAATGGCTTGGCCGATTATCCACCAAATCTTGCATAATGCAGGGGGTATCTGTGAGTCAAGTGATACACACAAACTTTGCGTGCTTGCCCCTGAGGTGGAGAGATGACCCCACCCTGATGATGGGGGAGATGACCCGGATAAAAGTCAGAAGTAAAAGTTGGGGGGTTAGCCAGGAGTAATAGGTTTAGACCGGAAAAAATTTTACAACAAGCTGAAACTTGTTCAGGATGAGGTTTCAGAAAAAACTGTCAGGAAATAACATACTAAAAGTCCCCACAGAAATCACTCCTGGGCATTTCTTTTTGAGAATTCAAGATGCGTCCAAGATGCCGACCGCTTGGATTTTCTCACATTTCACGCTTAAAACATGGCGTATAAAGGAAGAAATTAGTAAAGATATTGTGCGATTCGCCGCCCGTCGGCGTGCGATCGGCCAGCGACGTCGAACCGCGACCGCCTCGCCAACCGGACGGACCAATTCAGTCCTGTACCACCGCCGGCCCACAAAAATAAAAAAAAAAAAAAAAAAAAAACGCCGGGATCCAGTCACGGGTGGGCCTTCGACCATCACCACAAATCGTGCCAATCGCCACCCGTAGGATAGCGTTGTCGCCAAACTCGACTACCTAAGTACCCACGCGGATAGGTAAACCGGGCGATCGTACCTCGCCGCAGGTCGACTTCGGACACGAGCGCTTGGGCGGGCCTTCCGTACTATCGGGATAACCGAGCGGTGTATCGTCGACCTCGACGGTTCAGATTATTTACCGGGCGTTTTGCTGCACCACTACAACCCTTTTACGTAAGCAGGATGGAGGTCAAATAAGAAAAAGACGAAGCGAACGGGAAAACAGTTCACACAATGCACATTTATTCCGCGCACGCGGACACACATTGCCAGTAAGCACAGCATGTATTTACAGTCACAATAACATGCACATATATCACATAGACCAAAAGAAATGCCATATAAAGAGTTAAAACCGACTACACGACACACGGACCACTATACAGTTACTACCTTACAAATTGACACGGCGCCACAACACGCATTCAACCGAGCACAAGAAAAAGACCCCCTCACAGGCAAGGATCAGACTGGGCCCGTGGGGCCTAATGCGCGGGGAACCTGGATTGAGCGGCCAGCGCCCACGAGACCGAAGCGGTCCTACCCGCGCCCTCGTGGCGAGCCGCAAGAATTCGCTGCTACGGCCGGTTCCGATGGCACTGCTGGTGTAAGTGGACGGGGCCCCTTGTCGCACTCTCTCAGCCGGGGAAAGGGGGATTGTTGATGCTCTTTGGGAGGGAGTATGGCTGGCTTGCCTGATTGCGCGGCCTCAGTCCTCAACGTGCCGAGCCCGCCACGTACGACTCCACGCTAACGTCCACACCTCCTCACGCTCCCAACTCACTCACCCACGATACTGCCGACACCGATGCCTGCTCCGACCTCGCTGGCTTACTGCGCTCGCATCGGCTCGACCACCTGCAATCCGTAGGACCGGCGAGCCACGTGCCATTGGGCGAAAGGCGTGACTTCGATCCCAAATGCCATCCGTTTCTCAGCGCGCTGGCAGGCGCCAGCGCCCCCGCATCTGCATTGGTGGTCAGCATCGTGCGTCGAATCATTTCCTGCACCGATCTTTCAGCTCCGGTAACTCCGAATTGCTGCCCACTCCATACTCCGTTCTCGCTGACAGCTCGACGTCGGCGCCTTACAGTCGGCTGCGGAAGCACCATATGCAGAAGGTCTCGGAGTCAACCTAGGGCGGGGCGCGTTGGAGGGAGTGGGGCGTTGTCATTCTGTTAGGGTTATTATGCGCGTTTGGGTCGAGGCTCTGGAGGGCGGGCAGAGGCCGTGGGGGCGGCGGTAGGTGGGCGTGGTGTATTGGGGGGTGGGGGTTTCAGGGGGTGGTGGGCGTAGATTCCTATGTGGGCGGGGGCGTATTCGGGGTCTCAGCCGCTGGGTGATGGGTTGGGGTTTTATCAGGAGAAGCGAGCTCGGGTGGGGTCCGGATTGGGGGGGTAGGGTATGGGGGGGGTGGAGGGTGGGGGGTGGGAAGGGTTGGGGGGGGCCGTAGAGGTGGTGGGGGTGTGGGGGGGGTTTCGGCGGTGTCGATGCCATGGCGCTGTTGGAATGGCGGTGATGTGAGGTTTGCGGTAGCGAGTGGTGAAGGTAGGTCTGTTGCTGCTGGCGTTGTTGTTTGTTGTGATGTCTCAAAACAAGAGTAGACAGAAAACACGCCTGAACTCAAAGGACGAGCCCCAATGAATACAGATTATTCGCCTCTAACAATGGGTTTGGGCTACTACCACTGTACTTAAGAAGATATTCTCACCTACGCGGACCCTTTATGGTGTTTGCGAATTCGCAGAGCCGTAACACACCCCCTCCCCTTTTACAGACTCGTCCCGAGTCGTCAAAATTATCGTTTGCCATCATGGTAGTTCCCCTAGTACGTTTTACCTACGGATCCCTGAGTGCGACATTCATGTGTATTCGTGTCCCCAAATAAATAACCTGAGGCTGAGCTACTAACTAAAACAAACTCACTTCACTACGGACGACTACAATTAAAATTTGCCGGCGCTACACAGACATGCCGGGGGCGACACTCAATATTTACAATTACAATTACACACCCTTAACCTTAAATTTACCACTACTCCATGCCCGAGGATCAATGGACTCTTGCAGGAAAACAAGGAAGTCAAAGAAACCGGTCACTGGCCGCCACTGCAGCCCCGTGTTGCAGCTGCCAACAGGACAGTTCCGGCGCTTGCAAATTTGCTTCTGTGATCCTGGGCGCACATGGAAATGAACAGGGGGGGAAAGCAAAATTAGAACGGGCTGGTGACAGTGGGCAGTGGGCATGAGGCATGGTCAAAAGGAACAGGCAACAATAGGCCTGCAGAAAAGGCCGTCTGCAGCGAAACACAGCAGACCGGCGCCATTGCACGTACAGCCTGGCGCCCGGCACAGGCCTTGCCAGCAAAACAAGAACGCCGCACAGCTTGCAGACAACCGCGAATTGCCGCGCCCACAGGAGCCCTGCAGTAAAACAACACGCATGCCGATGAAGTTGGCCAGCCTCTGCTCGTGCGTAGGGAGGTTGGTGGACAGTGCAGGTTGGTGCTGCCACCCAGAGCCGGGCTCGGTCCACCCTACCTGTCTCCCTCCACACTATCGCCTTCGCCTGTCCTGTCCATACCCACCCCCTTAATTTGCAAAACCCAATTTAGCCCCCAACTTATATTTTTTTTGTTGTTTATTTTCACCCTCTTCCCCACTAGAATCGTCCCCTAACCCCCTTTATCTGTCCTTGTTCGGCTAACCTATTCTGTCACCTAGCCTACTCCCAACCCCTACGTTCCCTTCCGGAGGGGAATAAGGAGAAGCTAGCGTCCTGTGCCGAGGCCACCAAGCCTCAAGGATGGCCTCCCCAGATCTCAGCGATCTAAAACCCAGAAGTGGTCCACGCGGCCCACAAACGAGACGAAGGGATGGATGGTGCGGGGGGTACATTCCTAACTACTGCCTAACGTTAACCTTTAAACTACCCGGGGCTTTCAAACAAGCGCCTCTCGCTTAATCTATTGGTTCTAACAACCCAGATTCCGTCGCCTGTGTTGGTGTCCTTTACAGTTTCGCGGCCTCGCCCTCCAATTTTCCCTCGTGCCCTTGCACGGTTCTGGCTGGGACGCGTGGCTGCCTTTGGCAGGCACGACCCTCTGCGAATCCCCTACGATGGCACCCGGGCACTCACTGCCTCCGAGCCTACCAGCTCCCTAACACCGGGAGTGCCCCCATGGCAACTCCCCCTGAAACCACACGTGGCAGGCTGCGCCCCGGGCCCCTTCGAGGGTCACCCGTGCCCACGACACTGCCCACGCGGCGCAACGGCGCTCCGGGCCCCCGCACCAAGCGGGCGCACCCGTGCCCACTACGCTATCCGGCCCCCATGGCCTTGGCCTACCACGGCCGACTAGCCCGTGCCCGCGGGTACCCACTCAGCGATACTCACCGTTCGCAGCCACGCTCCCAGCCCGTCAACAGGGCTCCTGCACCCCTCCAAAACGGGGTCGAGCCTACTTCCCCACCAACAACAAAACGACCTCCATTTGTTCAATATACTAACCCACTAACTCACTCTACACTGACCCCGGGGTCCCTTGGGCGGGAGTCACTCCTCCCCCAATCACTCATCGCACCATGCTATCCCCATTCACTCCATACGCACAGACCCGCTGCCTCACTCACTCACCATGTACTCTCCTCACAACTTTCAACAACCACACTCGCTGAATCCTGCCATCCTTCGAACTCCTCCCTAACTAACTCGTGCTCCCACGTCATCCTTAAACTACAGCACGTTCCTTTTACACTACGTAGCTAAGCTACGTCCCCTCTACACATCCACAGTCTGTCACTGTCCTCCAAATCTCTAAAAAATTTTCCCAACCTAAATCTCACTAAAATCCCTCTAACTAATCCATTCACGGACTCCATGAGGACTTACCCCCGCCCCATGAAGTCGGTCTGCTAAGCAACCCTTCCCCTAGCTAGTCCATCCCTGTGCCCTGGTAAGGGGTCTTTCACCCCTTGCCCAGGAATCTGTTCACCGAAGCGAGGCTTGCTTCCGTTAATTGTTTTTCCAATTATGCGCAGCACCAGCGCGGCAACTCACAGCTCGCGCACTTTGCACCTTACCCATGACGTCATGCAGCTGCACGCGCACCTCGTCCCTCTTGACTTACCATCCGGCAGGATTCACCCTCCTGCCGGATTCCAACCCCACGTGCAGCCATGACGTCACCCTGCGCACCCCCAAAAACAACCTCGCACTCCGAGGGCTCCCCACGCGAACACATTGGCTTGCCCGTTGGAGCTTAACACAAGCTCGCGTGGAGAACCCATGGTCAAATCCATAATCCTGCCTACACTTTGTCCTCCGCGGATCGGCAAATCCACCGCTGGCGTTTCCGGACCGGGCTTCACTGCCGCAAGCAGAGCACGTGGGGTCTCGTGCGTTGCACAGCACGGACCTCGCGCTCGCTGCTGGCGTGAACCCGGCGCGGTCCCACACAACAGCTCGGCCGCTACCCGCTTCTGTCCTCTGTCGCCGTCGTCTCCGTTCCACCCACGCACACTGCGTTCACGACGCACAGACTCCACTCATCACACTCACATTCACACCGGGAGACGCGGCTGCATGCTCACGCATGCGACCGACATCTCCCTACTACAGAGACCTCACACACACGGTCTCCCTCAACGGCCCTCTCACTCACACCCAACCTTCACTGCACAGGGTCTCACCACACCATGCGTGCTGGAAAGCACGCATCTCCGCACACTCGCAAACACACACCCCTGCACAACCACACTGGGATTCGTGTGCCCACAAGGGTTCCCGGGGCCTCTGGACCCCCCAAGCTACACGTGCACTTATCCACAGCACTCGTCCTTCAACTCCGCTTGGCACGACCGAACCCACCTGGTCGTGATTCGCCTCAAGGGGGCATACTCCCTCCCCTCGTTCCTGGAGGCGGCCATCCAGCTGCTCACACCGGGTCTCTACCCAGTCCGCGAGCTCACCCCCATTATTTCCCACTACTTCGTGTGTGTGTGTTCTGTTCTTTAACCCCGTCATTATCATGCAGTCTCTCTCTATTTTCTCTATCTCCCTGTCTCTATACATCTATTAGTTTCTGTTTCTTGTGAGTTTTTCCATCTCTCTGGACTTCAATTTAATTCTCTCTTCAGTTCATTAATTTCAACTCGTATAGTTTTTGTTTTCTCTCCCACTCTTCCTCATGCTCCTCTTTTCCAATCTCATCGTTTCTTCTCATTGCCTCATTTCCTTCTGTGTTCATTCGCTGCTCTCTCATTACCCTTCCTTGCTTCCTCTCCTGTCCTTCCTTCTCCAGTTTCATGGTTGCTTCATTTGGTTAATCTCTTTTCTTGTGTTCATTTGTGCTGTCTCATTACTCTTCCTTGTTCTTCTCGTGTCCTTCCTTCTCCAGTTTCATGGTTTGCTTCATTTGGTTAATCTCCTCTTGTGTTTCAGTTGCTGCTGTCTCATTACTCTTCCTTGTTTCTTCTCGTGTCCTTCCTTCTGCAGTTTCATTGTTCTTTCATGTGGTTAATTTCCCTTTTGTGTTTCATTCGCTGTTCTTTGTCTACCTCTTCGCACTCCAGCCTGCCTTTTCTTTCAATTGGCAACCTCGGCTTCATGTTCTTTTGTTTTCTATCCCATTGTTCCTCTCGTTCTCCTCTCCAATCTCGTTGTGTCCTTCAATCTCCTGATTTCTCCTTCCGCTTCTTCAACTTCTCTGTCGTATTCCAGCCTTTTTTTTCCTTTGTCGTTCAGTTTCAAATTCATTCTACTCTTTCAGTTTTTTATTCCACTGTCTTTCTTGTTCTCGTTCTGCAATCTCGTTATTTCTTTCAAACTGACAGATTTTTTCTCCTGTCTCATTCCTTGTTCTTTGTATTTCCTATTCCACTGTTTTCTTGTTCCTCTTCTGTAATCTATGGTTTCCTTCCATTGATCGATTTCCTTCTTCTGTCTCATTCGTTCTCCATCATTACTCTTCTTGCATCTCATTCCAATCTGGCCTTTTGCTTCCAGCTGTTCGATCTGACGCGTGGTTCCTTAACGTTTCATTCTCCGTTCTCGTTCTTTCCTCTCCAACATCCTCAGCCTCGTTTTGTATTCTGTCTCTTTGTTTTGTTGTTCCTGTAACTCAGTTTTCTTCTCTAATTCTTTTCTCATCTCCGCACACTCCGACCTCTGCTTTGGCTTCTACTGTTCTTCCATCTTGCCCCCTTGTGTGTATATCAGTCTCCAGTTCCTCTGTCTCCGTTTTACCTCCCGTCCCAGCTTATCAACTCTCTTCGTCATGTCTTGAAGTCTTTTTCTCACACGCACTATTTTTATTTCCTCGTGCACGTCTCCGTCACCCCAATTAATTTTTCCTCTCGGTTACCGTCACTTTTTTCGTCCCTCCACACTTTCTCGCCAACACGTCTCCCGAATATTTTTTTTCTACCCGCCTTCACGCGGGCTGACAACCGTTGCACCCCTCCCAGCTCGTTCGCTCCCACACGTGCGTCGCCATTACGCACTCGCTGTTGTTGCCTTCATGCCGCCTGCAGGCTCCGGCCCATTGCTGCGTTCACCCCGCATTTTTTATTTTTCCTTCATTCGTTTTTGTTTGTGTTCCATTTTGAGTGCGTTTTCATCCATTTTTTCGTTCAATTCGTTTTTCATTCCATCCATTTTTTCGTTCAATTCGTTATCATTCTTCCATTTTTGTTGTGTTTGTTTCCATCTGCTTGTTCACTCCTTTTATTTCGTTTTCATTTCGTTTTTTCATTTCGCTCATTTGCTGCTTCATTTCGCTTTTTGCCTGCAAAAATCATGTTTACCTGGCCCACGTTAAGTGTGGTCCGCGGCAATCGCTTCACCTCAGGCGCGGGTTCCGCCGCGACTGGGGAGGACTTTGACGGAGGCGGGTGGGGGGTGCTCAACACCGCGGGCCTCTGCGCCGCCGTGCCATTATCGGGCCTGGGTTCAGTTGGGGGGAAATTGTTCCTGCTCATTAAGATTTCCTGCATGGGGTCTCATCCTGGACCATGGATTCTACATCACTACACATATACATCTCTACTACCCCCGGCTCCCGCTCGCCTTGAGACGCCATCTTATTCCACGTAAGGGGTTAATTTAATCGCTCGTAATTTAGAGGGAATCGGGGGTCGCTCCCCTCACCCCTGGACCGATTCCCGTGAATTTAGCTTGGAGACGGGAGGGATTTGAATCCCACTCCTGACACCAGTGTTGCGAATTCGCGCCCGTCGGCGTGCGATCGGCCACGCGACTCGAACCCGACCGCCTCGCCCACCGGACGGACAATTCAGTCGTGACCCTCCGGCCAACGCCGGGATCCAGTCACGGGTGGGCCTTTCGGCCTCACCACAATCGTGCCAATCGGCCCACCCGCGTAGGGATAGGTGTTCGCCAAACTCGACCTACCTAAGTACCCACGCGGATGGTAAACCGGGCGATCGTACCTCGCCGCAGGTCGACTTCGGACGCGAGCCGCTTGGGCGGCCGTTCCGTACTATCGGGATAACCGAGCGGTGTTATCGTCGACCTCGACGGTTTCAGATTATTTTACCGGGCGTTTTGCACCCACTACGAACCCTTTACGTGAAGCAGGATGGAGGGTCAAATGAAGAAAAGACGAAGCGAAACGGGAAAACAGTTCACACAATGCACATTTATTCCGCGGCACGCGGAGCACACATATAGCACACGTATTTAGTCACAATTAACTATGCACATATATCACATAGAACAAAAGAAATGCACATATAAAAGGAGTTAAAACCGACTACACGACACACGGACCACTTATACAGTTACTACCTTACAGACACCGGCGCCACAACACGCATTCACACCGAAGCAAAGAAAAGACCCCTCAAAGCAAGGAGTCAGACTGGGCCCGTGGGCCTAATGCGCGCGGACCTGATGAGCGGCCAGGCCCACGAGACCGAGGGTCCTACGCGCCCTCGTGGCGAGCCGCAGAAGTGCGCTGCACGGCGGTTCCGTGGGCACCTGCTGGTGTAAGTGGGAACGGGGCCCCTTGTCGCACTCTCTCAGCGCGGGGGAAAAAGGAATTGTTGAGTGCTCTGGGGAGGGAGTATGGCTGGCTTGCTCGAATCCGCGACGCGAGCCTCCAGGTCCACCTCAGCCGTTCGCCTCCGCAGCCTCTGCCCACCGATCTCGCCTCACGATCTCCTCGAGCTCCGTCTCCAACGACCAGCCAACTGACTTCCTCACCGATCTCTCCAACTCGACTCACCCCACGATACTGCTCGACTCACTTCTCACCGATCTGCTGCTCCACCGACACTCTGAGCTCCTCACTGCGCTCGCCTTTTTTATCGGCTTCGGGAACCCACCATATGCAAATTCTCGGATCCAAACGACCTCAGGGCGGAGCACGCTCGCCGATTGGACGGAGAAAAGGGGGCGTGTATCATTCCTGATCCTCAAATTTGCATATGCCGATTTCGTCAGCGCGTCTGGAGGCGGGGCCAAGCCGCCCCGCGCTTCCTGATTGGGTGGATCAGATGTGGGCGTGTATCATTCTCTTGATCCGATTTCTCCTCGGAAAACCCGCCATCTGCACTCGCGTCTCGCGTGTCTCGCTGAAGACAGCTCGACGCTCGGCCGCCCACAGGTGGTTGCGGGAATGGCCGTAGGCAGAAGGTGGTGAGGGTTTTCGGCGGGTTCGATGGCCATGGCGCTGTTTGGAATGGCGTGATGTGAGGTTTGCGGTAGCGAGCGGGTGAGGTAGGTTTTGCTGCTGGCGTTGTTGTTGTTGTTGGCGTGGGTGGCTCAAAACAAAGTAGAACAGAGAAAACGCCTAACTCAAAGGATCGCAGCCCGAAGAATCACATTAATCCCTCTAGACAATGGGTTTGGGCTAACTACACATGTACTTAAGAACTATTTCTCACCTACGGGACCTTTATGATGTTGCGAATTTCCACACCGTAACAATATGTTTTTTTGGGGCAGGGAATTCAATTTCAACAATATTTGAAGATTTAATGAAATCCTTATGCAGTTATACATAGGTCTAAACCTATTACTCCTGGGCTATGAACAATTTTCACCATATCTGTGGTAATACTATAGAAACCTTAAAAATAGAGTAAAATAAGAATATTCATGTATTGTATTAAATACATTAACAAAAAACAATTAACAAAACAATTACAAATGTTAAAACTTGTGAAACATATTTACAACATGACACATGTTCACCTCAGTCATCATCCTCATCATCAGTTTCTGGAGAAACAGGAGGTGATTCTTCAGTTTCTCCCTAGCATCCAAGGATGCACAAGTCGCACACCACTTTGTCCAATCTCTGGAGGTAGCAACAATTTCAGAAGCCTTTTCATACAGAGGTTGATCAAATGTTACTGTGCAATCTTGAGGTTGTGCTTGTCACTTTGTGTCTGTGCAAAGCACAGTGCAGTGTAGATAGTGCTGGGGTTGCTTGGTTCCAGATTGATGAAGGGAGAGTCTCAATTCTGGAGTTTGGAACTCATCACTTTTCAGAACAGTTTTCATGAAGCCACTCCAAGGCAGACACGGTGTTAAGTTCAACATGTACCCAAGCATTCCAAATGGAATCAAGAGCTGATGCTTGAGTCTGTGAGTGTCGGAGATCTGCAGAGGCTCTACTGTAACTGACTGCAAAGCAGGTTTGCTGTATGCTTGATGGTATGTGCCCAAAAGTGCAAACTGCTTCAGCTGGGGGTAGTTGCATTGTGCGCTTGACAGGAGACTTTTCTACTGTTCGGGTGGTGTTACACAAGCTATGCCACCCATGGCATGGAAAGTGTTGTGCCAGTTAGTGTAGCAACATTGAAATCTGCATTATCAAATACACACTGGGTGAAACCATTGAGGCCATAGGAGGGCTCACCAGCGGATATTGAGGCTGTTTTCAAATCGCTGGACCTCCTTGGAGTCATCTGCAAAACTGATGCTACTGGAGATGTCTATCAGCTCGTGAGAGCATACTTGCAATGTATGTACACTGCTATGGCAAGTAGCACTGGTGAAATGAAAGACCTTGGTCTGCAGGCAGAAATGACAGAATGGGCAATGCAGTACATCGCCGACTCACTACAGCAGCATTTTGCCCTTTGGGTCCAACAACTTGTGCAAGAAGAGCTTCAGAGACTCAGGAATCATAGAGGAACCATTTTCAGTTTCTTCCCAGTTGGATATTCACCGAGATCATACACTGACAAACGAATCTCATCACGAATAATTGAAGCTGCCATTTCAATTATTCTGTCATTTGCACAAGCTTTGTCAGCTGCTTGATCTGCCACCCACCTCTCACGAAGTATCCGGTGAGCAGATTCACGACACTGACTATGCTGGATTTTCCAGGAGGCTTTATAATGATATCATCTTTGTATCGCTCTTTCAGTTTCTGTTTGAAGTACTTGAGAGAATAGCCTTCCTCACCATTCAAGAATGTTTCCATGTGCTCCATGAGGTCAGAAACTGCATATTGACATTCGTCATTGTCATCTATATATGCACATAGCTCATTGAAAGCTGAAATCCTTTGAACATCAACTGGTTTGCCAACAGGTTTCAACTTTTGTGGGTTAGAAAGAAATTCCTGGGCACAGGCACGATGGTATTTTGCCTCTGCGGCAACCAAATCAATGTTTGCTTCTATTCTTTTGGTAACCGCCTCTCCCCACTCATCACCCTCTCTGTTGCCCTTTTCAACACATTGTTCTTGAACTCCATTGTCTCTACATTGCTTGTTAACTTTCTGCATTTGGTTTCAAGTCTGCTGCTAGTAATCAGTACTTCAGAGCAGCAAAGGCAGGTGTTAGTGATGTCAAACAAAGGAGTTCTGGACCGCAGGGTGGGTTGTTCAAATTCCTCATCTGCCGCTGATTTCTCAGACTTTCTCGTCTCAGATCTGATGGATGATTCCCGGGTGTAGGCTTTTCTACAGGCAATGTGAAGTGTCAGTGACTCCTGTATCTGTAGAAGTTCATGAAGACCATCCTTTCTCTCAAGGCTTGCAGCTACTAGAGTTGTCCTTCCTTTGGGTCCAACTTGCACAAAATCCTTGATGCATAAGTCCTTACAAATGATGCACGACTCCACTCCTGCTCTGAAAAAAAACTGTATCTGTGCATGTCAGCCATATTTAAATATGTAATAAGTTGATTTTATCTAAAAATAGCCATAGTAATTGATTATTTGTAACTTAAAATCTATGTTTTGACCCATTATTTTTAATTCTATGATGATTTCAGCTTGAAATATGAGAAAATCTCAAGCCGGCGGCCATCTTCGACGCCATCTTGAATTTCTCAAAAGCCCAGGGGGCATTCTTGGGGACTTTTAGTATGTTATCCTGACAGTTTTTTCTGAACATATCCT
>CM068960.1:34535467-34561598 GCA_035128595.1 Eptatretus atami
AAAAGAGAGAGATGTGTGTGCAATGGGAGCATGGGTTGGCGCTCACTCCTCCTGCATACACCATTGTGACACTCGAGGGCCAAAGTCCGAGATGTATAACAGTATTAATGTGTGTGCAATGGGAGCAATGGGTTGGCGCTTCACTCCTCCTGCTATACACCATTGTGGACACTCGAGGCAAGTCGAGATTATAACGTCTATAATGTTGTGCAATGGGAGCAATGGGTGGCGCTTCACTCCCTCCTGCTATACACATTTGACACTCGAGGGCCAAGTCCGAGGTGTATAACAGAATATAAGTGTCAAGGGGGACGTTCTTAGATCTGTGAACGCCAAACACAGAATCCTCACTGATAGTCAGGCTTAACTTGTTTGTTGATTGCGTGGCGTGTGCGTGTGCGTCTGTGTGTATGCGTGTGTTAAAATGCGTGTGTGTGTGTGCTGTGTGTGTGTGTGTGTGTGTGTGTGTGTGTCCCCCACACCCTCACAATTCAAAATCTCAACCCCAACTCAATCCTCACCCAACACAATGTCTTTCGAAAAATAGATTTCCACCCTATATATAATTTTTTACGTTTTTTCTCTTCTTCCAAATCGTTTTTAAGCTTTCCAGGTTTGATGACGTAGAAAGGGAGTAAGCCTGCACTTCTCCCAGACTAACAATATAATATTTTTTTATGTTTTTTTCTCTTCTTCCAATCTGTCTTTTAAAGCTTTCACAGGTTGATGATGTAGAAAGGGGGAGTAAGCCTGCACTTCCTTCCCAGAACTTTCCTTGATCTTGCTCGCATCAAAGCACCATCAACAAAGAACTACATCCATAGGTTTTTAGATCCAAAGAGTGATGCATTTTAAGTTACTAAAATCAACCCAACTTCCAGTCTTCAAGTATCAACCAACATCTCGCCGTTGAGTTTCCAAGATATGTATCACATTGTGAGTTATCAAATCGCCAGAACCCATATTCAAGTCTCCAAAATAAAACCAACTTAGAAAGTCTCTAAGGGATAACCTTTCCTGAATTTTTCAAATTTTGTGAGTCTCCAAGGTAGGTCCCATATTAGCAACCATCTTGCAGAACCCTTTTCCTGAGTTCTCCAAGGTAGTTATTAAACCAAATCAAGGCAGAACTAATTACTGATTTTTCAAAATTTGTGATCTCCAAGGTAAACTGTATTCTTGGGCTCATCAAGGATACTCGTTCAGATGGGTATGTCTTGATACACGCAATAAGTATATTGCTGTAAAACTCTTTAAGGATTGCGTCTCAAGGTACAACTCTTGTTGGGCATCAAGGTCGAGCTTGTCTGTGGGTCTGTCGCTCATAGTCTGCAACCCAAGCCAACAATCTTCGCCCCAGTTGTAGCAAAAGCAGTATTTCATATTGTATTTCAAGAATACCAATTTCCTGTGAGAAGAAAATAATAATGTATTATTAATTATTTAATTATTAAAATGAGTCGATGATTAAAAGGAACTGAAAATAGGAAAATAAAGAAATCTTTTACCTCACCAGATAAGAGGTTTGGAATCCAGTTCATCAACTTTGAAGGTTTAGTTCCATAACTAAATGTCATCTGCAACAAGCTCATCCACTCAAGGCAGCTCTTCTGTGGGTCTTTGGTTGCTCATAAGGTCTCCAAGGTATATACTCTTTGCTTGGGTCATCACGACGAGCTCGTTCTGTGGGTCTTGTCGCTCATAAGGTCTTCAACCAAGCAAATTTTCGCCCCAGAGTGTGGCAAAATCGGTATTTTCATGATGTGTTTCAGATACAATTTCCTGTGAGAGAAAAATAATAATGTATTATTAAGTTATTTATTTATTAATGAGTCGATGCTTAAAAGGAACTGAAAATAGGAAAATAAAAAAATCTACCATCAAAGATAAAGAGGTTTGAATCGCAGCTTCATCAACTTGATAGGTTAGTTCCATACAAAGTCGATCTGCAAGCAAAGCTCATCCATCTCAGGACAGTACAGAGCACTCCATTGTCAAAAATTTTTTTTAATGGAGTCTGGTTGAACCTTCTTTATAGAGAAAGACTGGTGGGGGTGGTTTCCTTTGGAAATTCCCTGGGCAGCCCAGGCAAGCCTTCGTTCGGAAATGTTTCAAACCATAAACATTGTAGACATTTTCTCGTGATTTCTTTGAGTCAGAGATGAACTGGAAATGATGTAAGAGCAGGGCGGGGCTTAGTAAAAGTGGGCGGGGCTTAGGAAAAGTGGGCGTGGCTATAAAATACTCGTGGAGACGTGGTGGGGCTTAGGAAAGTGGGCGGGGGCTTATGAAAACGTGGCAGTGGCTTATGCTATAAAATAATCTGAGGCTCAGGGGTGGTCAGATGAGATCATTAAAGAAGTAATATTCATTTGCGTAATGCACAAAGGGGTATCTTGAAAAAATATAAAGATCAAGTTTTATTTTTAAAAATTTTAGATGGGCGATTATTGTGCAAGAAAATTAAACTATTGAATGGAATTTGAGAATGAAAATCTTTATAGGTTCATGTGTGAGCTAAACAATATACATTGTTTTTGAATAGCCTAGCTCCTGGTAAAAAGGGAGACAAACAAATATACCTTGGGAATAAAAGGGGGTGTAATTTTAGGGGAAAATAATGTGAATCCGCTGAAAATCCCCATTCATTTCACATGGGGAAAGTGAGCCAGAATCAGTATAATCCCCCTACTCAGGTGTAATCCTGGTGTGGAACAAAGACCCTGAGGATGTAGGTGCAGTGATGTCAAGCAGTCAACACAATTCAGTTAAATAGCGGTGCCTGTTTGAAGGTGGTAGGGGACTTTAAAAACGACAAGAACTCCCACATGGATGCTGTCGAAACGCCTAATCTGGTGTTCAAAACTACTCGTGGTGCAACAGTATGACATTGATCTTGGAGCGTTGACATTGAAGACTAGCTTGGCCCGAACGGTGCATAATGTTGGCATTGAATGCGTGGCATACGTAGCACATAGTGATGAGTAGCTGAGTTCAATGGAATTACCTAGGTGCGGCGAGTGTGAAAAGTGTCGAAGACGTCGGACGGATGCCGCAGGAACGAAAGGGCGTCACTGTCCCATCGATATATCACACCACAAAGGTGTGTTTCTCGCTGGTGGCGGTTTTCCTCGAAATGGGCAGAGGAAGTGTCTGGCAGACTGTAGAAGGTGGAGCCTCATGTCTCCCCCTTGTGCTCCTGCAAGTGCAACTTAAAATTGAGAGCCAGTCTGTTGGTAGAAGATAATACCAGTACGCGTCGCTGTGTATAAACAAAGGAGAGTGTTCGCCGCCGAGTTCACGAATTCCTTTGATGTACACGGATGTAGGTGGTGAATTGTGATACATAACTGAGTTGGTGAAGTGTGCGCGTAGAGTGAGAATCTGAATAGATGGATAGAGCAAAGTTAAAGTTTTGTAGTCAGTCAGGACAGAGAATTGCTGGCCTCCAGGAAGTGACAGAGTGCTTGATCGGTAAATGGTAACACGCGTAAGTCCAATCGAAGGTGCTGTACTTGCGCGTCTGTTGGTGTCAGGTTTTAGAGAGAAGGCCATAATTCCATGAGCAGGCAGCTATCGGTACCACGTGGTGCTAACACGGAATGGTAACTTAAATGTTTATAGAGTGACTATAAATAATTAAGATATGAAGGCCTTCCCGCACTGTAGCTTATCTGATTTTGTGATGCAATGGGGGTGGCTACCCATAAAAACAGATTTTCAGCGTGAAGCTCGGGTTTTCCTATTTCTTTAAAATCAATCACACGATCACGCGAACTTTGGAA
Organism: Eptatretus atami; assembly: GCA_035128595.1. Lineage (NCBI taxonomy): Eukaryota > Metazoa > Chordata > Myxini > Myxiniformes > Myxinidae > Eptatretus > Eptatretus atami. The sequence goes on from CM068960.1 coordinate 34,539,253, forward strand.
CACCTATGTAGAATTTGATTCTCTACAGAGTTGTTCCTAGGTATTTTTCAAATTCCTCATTATTTTGGGATTTACCCTAAAAACAATTTAATTTTGGGTATTTCCCATAAATCTGGAATAACATCCCCTAAATATGGGAGGAAATTGAAAATATAATTCTACGCTCTGTAGCTAATTGATTCTCTACAAGAGTTATTCTGAGTATATTCAAGTTTCCCCATATTTCAGGGGTTTATTTATATTTGGTGATTTTTTTGTGATATTTGGGGATACATTATTATTGGAAGGAGGCAAACATATGTAGGAATGGTTTCCATGTAAATGTGTTGTTTGTTTTTCATGTAATGTTTTAATGGTGGATTATTTTTTTTGGCAGGTGTGTGCTGACTGTCTGACGGCAAATGAGCAACGCATCAGCGAGGAAAGAGCAACGGATCGACTGTATATCACTGCTCTGATGATGAAGCAGCGATGCTCTTGGTGTCACCAAGGAATTTGACTCCTGAACACCATTGCTCACGGCTGCAGAGATCAAGGCAGCAGATCCAGTCCTGGAAAGCAGCCAAGGGCCTTGAAGAAGGAGGAATACCACACATACATTATCACCCGTAAATGGTCGTACGTCTCTTACAATGAACGAATCACTGGATCTATCCTTGCCAAGGGATCAACAAAGACACGCAGACACCAGGGGGCATCAAAAAGGTCAGCCTGAAAAGGTGGAGCTGTGCCAGGTACTACTGACATCGGAGTATCGCAGCACGATTCAACGCATATCGCACCATTCAACCTGGGCAACAACATCCAGCAGTGGAGAAAGTATACTCGTAGTTCCTCCAACAAGGCAGTCTCATCAAGTTCCTGGTAGAAGAATGGAAAAACACAGCACAAGGGACAAGCTCGAGGGCAAGGAGCTGTATGTCAATTGTTGAGCAAGCTCTGCTTCAAGATCACAAAAGAGCAAGTGAAGAGGCTCCTGAGCTAAGTCAAGTCAAGAAATGCAAACACCGCTCCTTCTCCATGCACTTCATGCAGCCAGCACTGGGTACAAGTCTGTCAATCATCACTGCATGAGGATACAGATTCATGGTCCTGTGCTGGGCATGTGCCACAAGACCCATCCCAGCCGTTCCAGAAGTGGCGGTGACGAAGAACGACAAGATTCCTGGGATATCACCACACTGACGTAACTGGGAGGCAGCGTTGTGATTCATTGATTGGTATGCATGCCTTTACCAGGCTGTGAACCGTCAGTGCATTGCTGCCAGGGGAAGATGACGACACTCAAGCAGGTGAAAGATGACAAGACTACCAGGATGCTTCCATCCACTAGACTTGGGGCGCTCTGGAAGTGTCTCCCTGAACTATTTGAGAAGCTACGGAACTCACCTGCCACATGTACTGCATCTACCCACACAACTGAGGGAACAAAGCTTCGGATGAGCTTGTCTTGCGAGACGTGGAGAGGTGGAGTCAAGTCAACTCCCTCCTTGTGAGGACTGCCTTTCATGCCATGCACTACGTGCAAACTAACAAGTCCTGCGATCGGAGGAGTAAGTCTGCAGAGCCAGCCATTTGTGCGAACCAACAGACTGCAACTGGATCGACAGATGAGAGGCAAGCTTGCTGTCAACTGGATGCGCATGCGAGCTTCTGTCAACACTACAACTTCTTGGAGCCATAGATGAGAGTGGGCCAGTGATGAGGACGCAGTGCAGTAGTCCATCAAGGGATGTGGCTGACTGCGAACAAAGGTACTTACCTCTAACACTAGCACCCCGTACACCCAGCATAGTAGCTACTACTACTATACATGTTAAGTCATGCAAAACGTATGAAAATCATAAACCAAATGTGGCCAAATCAGAAAAGTGTGTGTCAGGGTCTTTAAAAAGCATGAAAATCCACTCCAGCAGGCTTGAAAACTAGAATTCACACTAGATCAATGCAAATCGGACAACCTACAAATACTTCGAGCAAAAAGTCACTTCGGAAGCTAACTTGGCGGCCATTTTTACCCAGATGGCGCGCCATCTTGGAATTTTCAAATGCCAATCAGGCAGATTTTGATCAGAAAGCCCTGCAGAACAGCAATGCCAATTTATGCTTGTATCTAATTTGAACGATTTTTCTACTATCTATCTACACTACCTCTCAGCATCATCCACTCGGCCATAATTGGAATGAGGTGTATGGGGCCAATGGTGTGACACTGGCTGGTTCAACGGTCCCCGGGGTACGGTTCGAAGTGGAAAGGCCGATCCGGCCCAGACCACCAACCTCAGTGGCTGTTATGGTCGCATGGCGACTCTCACAGATTGTACGAGGTACTAGAACGAAACCGAGCGACTGCAGCAGTTTGTATGTATGTATGTATATGTATGTATGTTTGTATGTATGTTTGTATGTTTTGCTATTATTGTGTATGTCTGTTTGATGGTAGTTTGTAGTATGTTTTATGTATTATGTTTGTAGATGTATGTAGTTTGTATGTTTGATGTATTGTTACGGTGTGGAATTCACAGATTTCAGCCATCAGGTTTTCTTTTTTATTTTTTTTATTTTTTGTGTATAGTTATTGTGAGAGCTCGTATGAGAGCTACACACAACCGCACAGGCAAGGGGCATAGACAAGAGGGCGCGGAGTGGAAGGGACAAATAGTGGGGAAAACACATTAGTATCTGTGGAGGGAGAGGGATGGGATTGGGACGGGGAACATGGGAAGAGAAGATGGACATTACAGGGATTTCAGGAAGAAAGCAGCGGATGAGAGGAAGTGGCTTGGGTGGATTATCGGGGGTAAAAATCGAAGATTGGTGGGGGAATGATAAGAGGTGGTGGTGAACAGCTGTTTGAAGCCTGGAGGAAGAATGGGAAAGATAGAGTGGGGAGTTTATTCAAAGGCGGAAAAAGCACGAGAATGAAGGAGTGAAGGTGAGCAGTGGTTCCGTGATTTTGGTAGTTTTATACCAGAAGGGGGTGTGTGTGGCGACCTTGAGCGCCTGTGCAAATGTGGTGGTGGACAAATGGCACGAGAGAGCAGGGGGGAAGGCTGGAGAGGAGACGGAGAGACAGAAAGACCACGACCACCTGCGGTGATGTTGAGTGAGAGGCCAAATGACCATGCTATCCATGCGGGATGCCGATGATCTCAATGCCCTGGTTTCGACAGCGTGAACCGGAGAAAGGTGGGTAGGCAGGGCACCACCCGAGAGGGGGAGAGCAGTACCCATCAGGTACGGACAAAGCTTGTAAGTGGTCAGGAGCTCAAGGGCCAGGAAGGACTTGCAGGACGGAGGATTCCCGTCGGCGACTGTTTTGAGGCAGGTTGGAAATGTGAACTTTCCCAGGGAGAAGGTCATGGCAGATTAGTGAGACCCAGAAGCTTAAGAAAGACATGTCTTTCAGAGGATCGTTTGAGAAGTGGGGGGGGGTTTTCTAAAACGGTCCTTTCGAAGAGATATAGTGAGAAGTGTAGATTTTGTCCCTGGATTGAAAGACATGTTATGTGTTGGACCAGTTTGTGAATTGTATCCAGAATCTTTGGCAGTGAGCGAAGAAGCTGCTGCTTAGCGGTGAGGGATGACAGATGGTACGGAGAGGTGGAGTCATCGGCGTAAAGAGATATAGAGGATTTCTCCAGAAGAGTCGGAGAGATATTGATGAAAAGCCAGAAAAGAACAGGCCAGACGCTTAGCTTGAGACTCCAGGCCTGCACAGGAAGAGGGGATGAAAGAACTCCATTTAGGGCCACAACGTTGCATGCGACAGGAGAGGAAAGTCCTGCGAGCTATGAGGTGGAGATGGCCTTGGTACCATGGGAAGAGAGTTGGTGAGTAGTGCAGGGTGCCAGACGTGTCAAGAAGCACGATGATATGTCCAGGGATACGGCTCGGATTTCCTGTCTGGGATTGAGGACTCCATCCATTGATGGGAGAGCAGAGCAGCATATCCAGGGTAGAGTGACCTGGTCTGAAAAATTGAGATCGGAAATCAAGCCATTGAGAAGAGAGAAGGATTTCATGTCTGAAGCGATGATGGATTCATAACTTGCTGATGATTGGGAGAAGGCTGATTGGTCTGTAGTTACAGGGATCTGTTTTTGCACCTTTTTTATGCAGGGCAGTGATGTTAGCAATTCTCACAGATGGCAGATGACCTTGAGCAAATGAGAGGGTGAATAGAACAGAGAGAGGGTGAGAAGGGCAGAAAGAGCAGGCTTCGAGACACGTGGGTATGCCCGTCTGGACGGTTGCAGAATCTGAGTCGAGGTTTGAAAGCAAGCTCTCCCACCTTGTTTAGAAAGAAAAGGACACAGAGTCCAGGGACAGTTGGTGCGACTGGGTAAGGTGGGGTTGAGAAAGTGATGGGTTTAGGACACAAGATTAGCGCAAACACCGAGTTTAGACATTCAGCTTTATCACGTGCGGTATCAGCAGTGCGGCATTTGAGGTAAGGGAGGGGATGGAGGGGGAAACATACACCAGAAACAGATTGTTAAACGCCACCAGGATTTTGAGAGGGAGAGAGGTTTGAGAGTTCAGACTTGAGATGAGAAAGATGTTGTTTTCTGGCTCTCCTGAGGGTAGATACACCACTTGTTCCGAGCTTTGTGGAAGGAACTGAGATTGCCCACAGTTGGGTTTGCTTTCCATGAGGCAAAGGCAGTTGTTTCAGGACAACTGCCTCGCCACAACGCTTCAGTAAACCAAGGGCGGGAGGAAGGGTAGGAACTGAAGATGAGAGGGATAAATCTGTGCATGAGGTAGGCAAGTTTCTTTGAAAGAATTCCAGGATGAGTTGATGTTTGAGAAAGTAGTGATAGGAGACCAGTCTGTAAGTTTGATAGCTGCTTGGAGCCCTGCCAGTCAGCTTGCGTGAAATGCCAGACTCGACGGCGGTGAGGTGGTCTCTGATAACAGCCAGAGAGATGTCCAACTTTGACAGGACGTGGTCAGAAGAACCGATTGGAGCGGAGGAAGAGCAGCAGATATTGTCAGGGAATTGTCAAATCAGATCTAGAAGAGACGGAGTACCATTGGTTGAGATCCGGGTCGGGAAATTGACCGATTGAGTCAGCCAATGAGTCACAGAAAGCTTTTGCTGAGGTACCATGACAGGTGAGAGAGGTACCCACACCTAGCCAACTGGCGTGATGACAATTGAAGTCACCACATAAGAGGAAGAGAAGAGTTTTGGATGAGAAGATAGAAGATGGTCCATGTTTTCGGATAGTGAGGTTGTAGATGGAGTCATCACTGTTCGGTGGACGGTACAGTACACATATAAACATGAGGTGGGAGTGAGGGGAAGCCGTAGCCAGAGGTATTCCTGGGGTGTGGGGAGTGAGAGCAGTGCAAGGAGAGTGAGGAAGAGTCTTTGATGAAGAGAGCAACACCTCCACCAGGACGAGGCTCAGGTCTGTCAACCGGAGGAGGGAGTAACCGGGAGAGATACTTGGGAGTCAGACACGTCATGGAGAGGAAAGTTTCTGTTAGGACAGATTATGTCTGGTTTGTCAGTGGCGCCTGTATGGAAAGATCTGAAAGGTTTGAGCGAAGGCCCCGGATATTTGAGGTCCACACTTTTAATGAAGAGGTAGGGGAGGAGGCTTGGTCGGGGGTGGGGGGGGGGGGGGGGGGGGGGGGAGGGGGAGGTAGACAAGGGGACGAGGGGGGGGTAAGGAGGGTGTTTGAAAGAGTGTGGGGGATGCAGAATAGCTAGAGGAGGGGGCCGAATGAGGAGGAGAAAAGGCTCTGTGGTGCGGGGGAGAGGGGGGACAAGAGCAAGGAAGAGGCAGTTGAGGATTGAGGAGGTGGAGTGAAGAGATGGAGGTGAGAGGGCAGTGGAGGGAGGCAGCTTGGTGGATGAGAGGGGGGCAACTTTGAGAAGGATGAGTGAGGGGGAGAAAGGTGGAGAAAAGGTGAGGGGGGAATTTTTGAGAGAGGTGAGAGGGAGGCTTGAGGGAGAAGAGTGGGATGGTTCTTTGAGAGTGAGAGTGAGGGGTGAGGGGGGTGAGTTGGCACTGAAGTTGAAAAAAAGAATGTTGATGGAAAGTGAAACTCCATTGCAAACTGTGGTTTTAAAAGTTTTGGTCAGAGATCGATTTAAACACAATTCTTGATGGATGCAATGAAGGCGAATTCAGAGAATGGAGAGAAGAAGCGCTGTAATAGTTGGATTTTTTAGGCAAGGAATGAAGGAGAGGTCGAATGAGAGAGCCTGTTAAAATAGCAGAAGAGTAGTGCATTATGAAACAAAGAGTACACATGTGTGAGAGAGGAGATGAAGCATTATTAAGATCGTTTTTGTTGTTAATATTAATGTTTGAGAGAGTTTTCAACAGATTAAGTCATGGAAGTGTTGTCAAAAATCGAGGAGGAAGACGAGGAGAGAGATAAGAGGAAGAAGAAGAAGCAAAGTCGGGAGAAGGTTAGCGTGTTTGTTGTAGTTGTTGTTGGGTATTTTTTTTTTTGTTTTTTTTGAGATAAAAAAAGAGATTAGTTGGAGAATGAGGGACGTTAGGAAAGGGAGGAGAAAATTGAAGGTAATGGGAAGGATAGAAATTGAAGGTAATGGGAGAGCAAAACAAACCACAACAAAAAAAACGATCGGACCGGGGGCCTCAAGCCAGGCCAAGGCCTACGCTCAAAACCCGGTAAGAACGTCGACAAAAAACTCACAAATAGCACGATTTTTTTGAAACAAAACCGACTAGGAACACACGTGACATGTAGGTGAGAAATTAAAACAGTTAAAACGGGACAAATAACGACCGGAAACTTAACTTTGAGAACGTCAGCAGAGAGCCCTAAGGAGACTCTCGTCGCTCCAAACCGGAACCGGAAGTAGTTCCCAGAGGTCAGTTATTTCGATAAGTGTGTGTTCCAGGTTAGATTCCCACGATATATAAAGGGGAATATTCGTCTGCGGGCTGTGCATCTTCAGTTAGGCGTTATTCTTTTCTATCTTTATTTAACACACGAATTCCCACAAACAACAAACTTCTCCTCACCATCATCTCCACAAACGACAACAAAGACATAAAACAACCAGAGCAATTCATACGACCACATTCGCCTTTGATGGGGCGGATCCACCTGAATGAGGATTAAAGGTAAGTGAAGGAGGGCGCTGATTTCGGGTGGAAAAAGCCACCGCGGCCCCTCCCTTGGGGGCGATAAAACGCCGCGTTCGCTGCGGGGAAGAGGAAATGGAGAGTTGGTGGTACCATCGGTGGACTTGGTGGGCAGAGTGGTGGTGCCATCGGTGGACTTGGTGAGAGAGTTGGTGGTGCCATCGTGGACTTGGTGGGAGAGTTGGTGGTGCATTGGTGGACTTGGCTCTCTTCTTGGTCTCCTTGGCGTCGTTGGAGTTGGTCGAGTCAGAGCCGGAGAGGAGTCGCCAGCCGGATCGCCGTTGGAGTGCCGTTGAGGCATGGTGGAGTCCAGCGGAGTGTGGGCAGAGACACCGAGGTCGCGAGTCACCCGAGGGTGGAGGTAACCTGCCCGCCTCTCAGAGCTTTTCGGTATCCCGGCTCTGAGAAATATTAAAGGCTTACGAGCCGGGTCTTTCTTTCTGGTGTTTTGCATGGAAGTCTGTGGCGCTTGTCCGATAAGTAGAATTGTTGTTAAGTGCATGTACATAATAAGTAGACATCGGCTGTAGGTCTTTTTTGCTCGTGTCTTGTCCCCATCCCCATTCATTTCATACGTGCCTGCATTGAAATAATATCCCCATTGTTTGAATATTACACTTCTCGTTGCGTCCTTCCTCCATTGAACTGCATAATTGGTTCGGAAATATTATCTGGTTTTTAACACCGATAAGTAATCGGGTCCGACGGGGCTGGTGATACTAAACCGCTCGGCAATCGCAAGAGCGAGCTCTTAAGCGCTCGTTTCCGTGCAGGCTCCGTTGAGGTGTAGATTCCGGCATTCCTGTCTGCGCGAATAATTAGGTACATCGACAATTCGGCGATCAACCCTGAAGCGCGGACAGAGAAGTTGGCTGGTTTAATGGTGTAGTTAAAACACCCGTAGCTGGTTTCGGCGTTGATCCGGAAAGCTGCGACTGGATTGCCACGTTCGGTGGGCGCGCACGGCCCGCAAATTGGGCTGAGGCGGTCGTCCGCACGCCGGGTGGCGAGAATCCACAACAGTATGTATGTTTGTATGTATGTATGTTTGTATGTATGTTTGTATGTGTATGTGTTTGTATGTATGTTTGTATGTATCTATGTTGTATGTATGTTTGTATGTAGTATGTTTGTATGGTATGTTTGTATGTATGTATGTGTTGTTTTGTTTGTAGTTTGTATGTTTGTATGTTTGTATGTATGTATGTTTGTTGTATGTTTGTATGTTTGTTATGTGTGTTTGTATGTATGTTTGTATGTATGTATGTTTGTATGGTATGTTTGTATGTGTTGTATGTATATTTGTATGTATGTATGTATGTTGTATGTATGTTTGTATGTATGTATGTATGTTATGTTTGTATGTATGTATGTATGTATGTATTTGTATGTATTTTTGTTGTTGTTTGTATGTATTGTTTATGTTTGTATTTGTTTGTTTGTATGTTTGTATGTATGTATGTTTGTATGTTGTATGTATGTATGTTTTATGTATTGTATGTTTGTTATATTGTATGTTTTTTGTTGTGTATGTATGTATGTATGTATGTATGTTGTATGTGTTTGTATGTTATGTTGTATGTATGTATGTTTGTATGGTTGTATGTATGTTTGTTTGTATGTTTGTATGTATGTTTGTATGTTTGTATGTATGTTTGTATGTATGTATATTTTTTGTTTGTATGTATGTATGTTGTATATATGTTTGTATGTATGTAATGTTTGTATGTGTGTTTGTATGTATGTTTTGTATGTTTGTATGTATGTTGTGATGGTATGTTTGTATGTATGTATGTATATTTTTATGTTTGTTTGTATGAGTATGTATGTTTGTTAATGTATGTGATCTTTTCCCCCCCCTCACTACCGCTGAACCAGTCAGTCATTTTAATCAGATTCGCTCATAGTTAGCATCTTAATTAAGTGTGGTCATCAATTAACTTAGGATGGTCATTTTAACTAGTTCTCATCGATCTCTTTCATCCCTTGTTCATATACATATAGTCAGTCAATACATATATGTAGTCAGTCAATACTGCTCACAGTGCAGTGTCGTAAAAATATAATTTCCAGCACCCATCAATCCATCATCCTGAATTCTCTCATTTGGAAGGATCAAACTTCATAGGAATGAGTGTTTTCCAATCGAGAATGTATTCAGACATCGTCGTCCTGTAATTCTACCGAGCATTCAATTTAAAAATCCCACCGTACCTGGTATACCTGGTATACCTGTATGCAAGCATCTTATTTGTGGTAGTTTGGGAGAACCTACAATATATGAGAACCTATCATCAGCTCTACGAGCTCTCCCACCCAGTTATAGTTATACTGAATATATATTATATATATATATATATATATAATATATATATATATATATATATATATATAAATTTAAATATAATTGTCGATTTAAACAACTACTGATCAGGCTTTGTAATTAGGTTTTTCCCAAGCTGAACGTAACCGCTTGCAGGATTGTTTTATGGACGTCTGGCGAATTGCCTGAATGACGTCATGGTATACCCCCAAGTTGTATTAATGACGTCACGACGCAGCAATCGGGGTCTCCCATGCGTCACTGATAAAAAGTTAAGGTCAGAGTTTCTCCGTATCTTTTTATTGCACTTCATAGCTCGTACACGTTTTGATGAGGAGTCGGTATGAATAATTGTAAGTTCGTGATCAAGAACACATTTACGTCATCATTTGTGTTTGGTTGCCCTCGACGTCTCTCATTTACGATTGTTCGTGTTGTCATTGTTTGAGCTGGAAGGATACTAGAGGTACGCGCACTGATCGCTTCTAAGATGTCTGTCTGTCTCTCCTGGGTTCGATTCCCTAGCCAACTATAAACCGCCACCCTGGTGTTTCAGCTTCTCGAGTCGAGGTTTGAAAGCCAATTTAGTTGTTCACTTCGGCTCTTTCGATGTGGGGGAAATTAATGACGTCATTTTAAAATGGAGGGAATTTTTTTGTCATTGACTCGTGGTCCCGCAAACAAAGCTTCATGCGATATCGTGCGATCTTTTTCTGATTGTGATGAAATCCGTTTCAAGGTTATTGTTGTATCACCTTACGTCGGACATTTTTTTTGTCCATTTCGGAAGTTTCTTTTTGAGTTTGTAGATGCGGTCATGCTTGAGGTGTATATAAAACAATATTATCTCGGTTGACCCTTGCGTACCTTCTCTGCTGATTTTTTTTAGCCGTACGGTACATTAAGCCGAATATAACGAATAAACCAACTTAATCTCTAAAAAATAAAGTGTAAAAGTGAAATATTTTAGTGATCAGAAGTGAAAAGTGCGGTTTGTAAATGAAAAAAAAAAGAGACTCATTGCGGTTACGACGTTGAACCATCAGCCGGCACACTCAATCACCCTCTAAGCTTACTGACCATGTCTATGGTGGAGCTCGTGATGGCCAACAACGGGTTAGCCGTGCGGTTTCCCGGCCTGCGAGCCGCCCTACACCGACTGCTGCTACTCTAAGCTGTCATGGGTCATGGGTGCCCGGCTAACCGCCGAAGGTCGTGCTCGCCTGGCGGGAACGGGAGAACAAGGAGCCGGGACAGCCGTGCCTTCTGAGGAAGCTCCCCGTTCATCCCTGGGAACTCCCGCTCGATCACCGATCACTTTCACTCGCAACTCGGATGACCGATTGGCATCGACAGTCGGTTCTGACGTCAACTCGGCGGCGTCGACAACGCAGCCTCATCCACACCATCAGCACTTTGTCCATGACGACCGGGAGCAGCAGCAGCAGGGAAGTTCTCGAATCAGAATGCTCGTACCTCATGCCTCCGGAGGTGTGAGGATCTGGGAGTCTGGGCATCTGCGGGCGGCGGCGTTGGCGAGTGGGAGCGAGCCGGACATGGTGGCTGGAGCGGCGAGCGCGATACGTCCGCTCCTTGCGGCTCCTCTGGCGATCCCTGGTCGCCTTGGTCGCCTCGCTGGACCCGGACCTCGTGGCGAGGACGACGTCGCTGGCAGAGGGCGACGAGGTTTGCAGGGCCGTGTATCGCGAGTGTACACCGGCCTCTCTCAGTCGTTACCTGCTCACCTGAGCCCCAGATTCACTGGAGGTGGGTCCAAGGTCTTGTGCTTTCACACGTGTCATGTCGTTCGGTGCTTGTCAGCATTCTATGTCCACTTTAGTCGTGGCATTTGTTTGTTGTATTCGAGGTCTGAATATACGTGATCTGCCTGTCGTCAGTTCTTTGTCCCCCCCCTGGTGTCTCTTTGTTTCTCCGTTTTGTTCATTGGGGGCAACACCGTCACACCTGCAACACTGTGTTCACTCTCCCATGACCAAGAACACTTGTCAACGCGCGCAGCCCATGGCCGAGACAACCGCCCGGCCGCCGGTCAACGCGCGCGCCATGGCCGAGACCGCCCGGTCAACGCGCGCCGCATGCGCGATCGAGACCGCCCGGTCAACGCGCGCCCATGGCCGAGACCGCCGGTCAACGCGCGCCCATGCCGAGACGCCCGGTCAACGCGGCGCCCATGGCCGAGACCGCCCGTCAACGCCGCCCATGGCCGGACGGCCGGTCAACGCGCGCCCATGGCCGAGACGGCCCGGTCAACGCGCGCCATGGCCGAGACGGCCGGTCAACGCGCGCCATGGCCGAGACGCGCCCGGTCAACGCGCGCCATGCCGAGACCGCCCGTCAACGCGCGCCATGGCCGAGACCGCGGTAACGCGCGCCCATGGCCGAGACCGTCTGGTCAATTTTTACATGAATTGGACATGAATTACAAGCATACAGAGGACAATCAACAAACTTATGGTCGATGGGATTTGAACCAGGGTTCTCTGCATCTTGGGTTCAAATGGGAACACAAATAGGATAACCTTCATGATTCACCTTTTTGGGAGATAGAACTTTGCTTGTGGAAGAGACGAGCAAGCCGATCCCTGTTGTCATGGCCGTGACCCATCATATCGTCGACCTCGCTGTGAATGTCAATGTAGGAGGTTACATTTTCCATCGCTGATTAGTTTCGAGTCCGATAAGAAGTTGATCAATGGAGCAGTCCTGATGGACCACAATCTCCCCCAGCTAGCAGCAGACACCATCATAATGAGCTCACTTGCTCTTTGAAAAGAATGGGTGATTATATCAGTTTTTCGGTGTTAATTAACAACCCGACAGAGTAATGGTGTTCACGCCTGTGCTGCTGTTGTTGTTTTTAAAAATTTGTTTTTTTTTTTTTAACTTTGTTCAGATAGCACAGAAGGTGGTTTGCAGTGTTAATTGCACTTACAATTTTGGTGTTCGTGGTGTGCCGTTTGCTTAAATATTTTCTCGTTTTCTACATCAGGACAAATCCAGCCAGGGCTCGTTGTAACATTTCCCATTCCTTTGAGGATTCTAACATTCTATTGTTTTAAAAGTCAAAGTGCAGCAATTCATTGCTTCCCTGGACCTTCTGCTGAAAGGTCGTTATGGTTCAAGGTAATTGTGAGCTCCTTATTCAAGATATACTGGGTTCACTTCAGCATGCCATGGAGTTCAGCTGCAATGTATGTTTTTTGTTTTTGTTTTGTTTTTTTGGAATGTCTCTTGAACAATTGGGGTTATTTGATCAAGCAATGTGTTGATGACCTTTTTATGGAATGGCACACACAGCAGGTGTGACAATGAACACACACACACACACCACAGACACACACACACACACACACACACACACACACACACACCACCACACACACATCACCAAGGACAGATTTTATAGCCCTCCATATTGCATAGAGATACCTTCACGTTTGCACCTTACTTTGTTAGTGCAAATTGCTTTCGGCACCAGTGAAGGTCTTTGTGTTCACTTCAGCATAGGAATAAAACACGTGCTGTCTTCACAACCAAATTGGAGAAAAAAATATATAAACTAGCATTTCTGCAGGTGTTAAACATGTGCATGCTAGATTGCTGAAATTGAATTGATTCATTCTGCAGAACATTCCTCCAAAGCGTGAATGCGCAAGATTGCGGTTGGAAAGAGAAAAAGGAGCGTACCTTGAAGGTCTTGATTTATCGAGGAGACGCTTGCTGCATGCAAAGTATCTAGGTGATACACGCATGTTCGTATGAGAGTTCATTGAACTGTTGCCAGGAACACCCAGAGCACAACAACCCGATAAAACACTGTGCTCCACAAGCAGCGCTGATTGCCATCCTCATGCCAGATACGAACAGTTGGCAGAGGCTTATTTGAACGCAGATGAAAATTATATTTTAATAAAAACATTGAAAACTACAGTGGGGGGAGCACTCGGATGAGAGTGCAAAACCTCCGCCGCCAATACTGCTGGGTCACTCAGTGAACCTTATATCTTATTCATAAATATGATGTCAACAGTGCTGACAGAGTTATAGTTCTTTTCTCAACATTTTTTTTTGGGGGGGGGGGGGGGGTTGGAAATCATTAAAACATGTAGAAATGCAAAAAAAAAGAAATCGAAATTTTGTTGAAATAAAGTTGCAAAAAATTTTTTTTCTCATAAGAAATTTTTTTTGGGGGGGGGGGGGGTTGGAAATCACTTAAAACATGTAGAAATGCAAAAAAAAAAAATTTTTTTTCTCAATTTTTTTTTGGGGGTGGGAAATCACTTAAACATGTAGAAATGCAAAATAAAAAAAAATGTTTTTTCCCTCAACAATTTTTTTTTTGGGGGGGGGACCAAGTCCAAAATCTAATGGCATGTTCCTTGGACCATACCTAACCCCCCACCAAGTTCTCGTCGAAATCCTAATCACTTAAAACGTAGAAATGCAAAAAATAAGAAATCAAAATTTTGTGAAAAAAAGTTGCAAAAATTTTTTTTTCCCAACATTTTTTTTGGGGGGGGGGGGGGGGGTTGGAAATCACTTAAAACTGTAGAAATGCAAAAAAAACCATTTTTTTTTTCTCTAAATTTTTTTTTGAGGGGGGGTTGGAAATCACTTAAAACATGTAGAAATGCAAAAAAAAAAATTCTCTAACAATTTTTTTTGGGGGGGACCCAAGTCCAAAATCTAATGGCATGATCCTTGGACCATACCTAACCCCCCCCCCCCACCAGTTTCGTCGAAATCCGTCGAGGAGTTTTTCCGTGCATCAAAAAATTTAACATTTTCACGTCACGCTGACGCTCACGCTGGGGGTATCGCTAATAGCCTCTCTGTTCTTCGAACAGGCGAGCTGAAAATCGAAATTTTGTTGAAAAAAAATGTGCAAAATTTTTTTTTTCTCTAACAATTTTTTTTTGGGGGGGGGGGGGGGGGTTGGAAATCACTTAAAACATGTAGAAATGGCAAAAAAAAGAAATCGAAATTTTGTTGAAAAAGTTGCAAAAAAATTTTTTTCTCTAAATTTTTTTTGGGGGGGGGGGTGTTGGGAAATCACTTAAACAGTAGAAATGCAAAAAAAAAAAAATTCAAATATTTTTTCAAATTGGCCCCATAGCGGCCATATTGGATTTTGGACCATGTCCAAAATCTAATGGCATGATCCTTGGACCAGACTAAGCCCCCCACCAAGTTTCGTTCGAAATCCGTCAAGGAGTTTTTCCGTAATACTGGTCACAAACAACAAACAAACAAACAGAAAGGGGTGAAAACCAGTAACCTCCATCCATCTTCGGATGGCGGAGGTTAAAAAGTTTTACTTGATATTGTTATCTCCTCTCAAAAAGAATTGGATGAGGCTGAAGTTGGATTTTATTTTTGAGGTTGATTTAAAATACCTGAAGAACTTCATTAAAAAAACATAAAGACCTACCCTATGCCTCCGAGAAAAGAATGGTAAGTGATTACCACACATCATTTAATATAAAGGAAAATCTCAGAAAAACTACTTACTACATTAAATGATAAAGAAAGTTATGTTTACATCAAAGGAACTTGAGACAATAATTATCTGCTGGGTGAGAGTGAGGAAAATTCATAGGATTTTGAAATTTAAAACAAAGTCATTGGTTTGAGAAATATATTTATTTTAATACAAAAAAAAGAAAAAAAATGCAGAAACAAATTTTGAGAAGAACTTTTATAAACTAGAGGGGGAGCACTCGGGAGAGTGCAAAACCTCCGCGCCAATACTGCTGGGTCACTCAAGTGAACCTTATATCTTATTCATTAAATATGTCAACAGTGCTGACATTATAGTTCTTTTTCTCCAACATTTTTTTTTGGGGGGGGGGGGGGTTGGAAATCACTTAAACATGTAAAATGCAAAAAAATCGAAATTTTGTTGAAAAAAAGTTGCAAAATTTTTTTTTCCTTAACAATTTTTTTTGGTGGGGGGGGGGAGTTGGAAAGCACTTAAAACATGTAGAAATGCAAAAAAAAAATTTTTTTTTTTCTTGGGGGGGGGGGGTAACAATTTTTTTGGGGGGAGGAGTTGAAATCACTTAAAACATGTAAAAATGCAAAAAAAAAAAAAAAATTTTTTTTCTCTCAAACAATTTTTTTTGGGGGGGGGGGGTTGGAAATCACTTAAAAATATGTAGAAATGCAAAAAAAAAAATTTTTTTTCTCTAAATTTTTTTGGGGGGAGGGGTTGGAAATCACTTAAAATATGTAGAAATGCAAAAAAAAAAAATTTTTTTCTCTAAATTTTTTTGGGGGGGGGTTAATTTTTTTGGGGGGGGGGTTGGAAATCACTTAAAACATGTAGAAATGCAAAAAAAAAAAACTTTTTTGGGGGGGGTGACAATTTTTTTGGCGGGGGGGGGGGTTGAAATCACTTAAAACATGTAGAAATGCAAAAAAAAAAAAAATTTTCTCTAACAATTTTTTTTTGGGGGGGGGGGGGGGGGGTGGAAATCACTTAAAACATGTAGAAATCCAAAAAAAAAAATTTTTGGGGGGGGTAAAATTTTTTTGGGGGGGGGGTGGAATCACTTAAAACATGTAGAAATGCAAAAAAAAAATTCAATTTTCTTCAAAATGGCCGCCATAGCGGCCATATTGGATTTGGAACAAGTCCAAAATCTAATGGCATGATCCTTGGACCATACCTAACCCCCCCACCAAGTTCGTGAAATCCGTCGAGGAGTTTTTCCGTAATACTGTTCACAAACAAACAAACAAACAAACAAACAAACAGAAAGGGGTGAAAACAGTAACCTCCATCCATCTTCGATGGCGGAGGTTAACTAGAGGGAGCACTCGGGAGAGTGCAAAACCTCCGCCGCCAATACTGCTGGGTCACTTCAAGTGAACCTTATATCTTATTCATTAAATATGTCAACAGTGCTGACAGTTATAGTTCTTTTCTCCAACATTTTTTTTGGGGGGGGGGGGGGGTTGGAAATCACTTAAAACATGTAAAATGCAAAAAAAATCGAAATTTTGTTGAAAAAAAAGTTGCAAAATTTTTTTTTCTCTTAACAATTTTTTTTGGTGGGGGGGGGGGTTGGAAAGCACTTAAAACATGTAGAAATGCAAAAAAAAAATTTTTTTTCTTTTTCTTGGGGGGGGGGGTAACAATTTTTTTGGGGGGAGGTTGGAAATCACTTAAAACATGTAAAAATGCAAAAAAATAATTTTTTTTTCTCTCAAACAATTTTTTTTTGGGGGGGGGGGGTTGGAAATCACTTAAAATATGTAGAAATGCAAAAAAAAAAAATTTTTCTCAATTTTTTTTGGGGGAGGGTTGGAAATCACTTAAAATATGTAGAAAATGCAAAAAAAAAAAATTTTTTTCTCTAAATTTTTTTGGGGGGGGTTAACAATTTTTTTTGGGGGGGTTGGAAATCACTTAAAACATGTAGAAATGCAAAAAAAAAAAATCTTTTTTTGGGGGGGGTGACAATTTTTTTGCGGGGGGGGGGGTTAGAATCACTTAAAACATGTAGAAATGCAAAAAAAAAAAAAATTTTTCTCTAACATTTTTTTTGGGGGGGGGGGGGGGTTGGAATCACTTAAAACATGTAGAAATCCAAAAAAAAAAAATTTTTTTGGGGGGGGGTAAAAAATTTTTTGGGGGGGGGGGTGAATCACTTAAAACATGTAGAAATGCAAAAAAAAAAAATTCAAATTTTTCTCAAAATGGCCGCCATAGCGGCCATATTGGATTTTGGACCAAGTCCAAATCTAATGGCATGATCCTTGGACCATACCTAACCCCCCCACCAAGTTTCGTCGAAATCCGTCGAGGAGTTTTTCCGTAATACTGTTCACAAAACAAACAAACAAACAAACAAACAAACAGAAAGGGGTGAAAACAGTAACCTCCATCCATCTTCGATGGCGGAGGTTAACTAGAGGGCATCAGTAAAGCGCATACCTCCACCACGCAATGCCTGATCAAGTAGAATATATCGGGCCATTAAAATTTTGAAATATCGTGGTACACATCGTTTTTGGCACCGTCTCGCAATGCTGAAGAATCGCTTTAAAATTAGAAAAAAAATCTCATATCCGATCTCGATTTGGATCTTCACCAAAATTGAATCAATTCTTCTTTGACACACACCCAGCCTGTCCACCTTTTTTTTTTCCGAATGCGTCCACAACTTTTTGAGGTATCGTGGTCTGTATCATTTTTGGCCATATCTCTCAATGGTGAAGAATCATTAAAAACAAATTATCGGATTCGGAACTTCGCCAAAATCGAATCGCTTCTTCCAAGTCACACACCCAACGTGTCCACCAAGCGGTGTCCGAATATGTCCACAACGTTTTGAGGTATCGGACTATATATCATTTTTTGGCCCTATCTCTCCATGGTGAAGAATCACTTCGAAATTCTCGTAGCCGGATTCGGATCTTCACCAAAATCGAATTGCTTCGTCTTTGTCACACACCCAACCTACTCACCAAATTTCATTAAAATCTGTGCACAATTTTTTGAGATATCCTGCACACAAACAAACAAACAATCAGACAGACATGGATGAAAACATAACCTCCTTCCACCTTTGGTGGCAGAGGTAACTAGAACGGCACTCGGTAGAGCACATACCTCTGCCAGGCTGAACAGTTTACGTTGTGTATCCCACCGATAGGCCGGATCTGCATCCGGATCTCAACCAAGATCTAAGCAGCTTGTTACTGTCACCTAACTACACACACCTAGTTTTGTCATCTCTCCACAATGTTTTGAAATATCATGCTATACAGGGTGTTCCAAAAAGACCTGGACAACTTTGGTTGTTAATATATTTAGTACCACAAATGATACAACAATACCCTTTGGTTTATATGATACAGAAACTCACAAAGTTTTCCTTATTTTCAGGTCTGGTGGTTTAATGTAAAGGAAAATGGCGACTCCACAGCAGAAACCTCAGTGCATCGAATGGTTTGTCAAGAAGAGATCCGAAACACAAATTCAGCGTAATTTCCGTTCAAGGTATGGAAGGAATCCACCATCGCGGACTAGTATCAGAGAGTGGTACAAGGGGTTTTAGGAGACTGGAAGTGGTCAGAAACAGAAAAGTACCGGTTGACCAAGCACAAGTGCAGATGTTGAACGAGTGCGTGGATCATTTCAACAAAGTCACAGAAAATCAATTTGATGCACATCCAGAGAACTGGGACTACCAACCACCACTGCACACAGAATTTTGTATAAAAGACTGAAACTTTATGCCAGAAGGTGCAGATTCTGCACAAACTCAAACCAAATGACAGACCCAAATGCAAGGTGTTTGCCGTGGAAATGCTGAGTCGCATAGAGGATGACGAAGATTACTTGAAAAAGGTCGTGTTCACAGATGAAGCTTGCTTTCATGTATCAGGGAAGGTCAACCAGCACAATGTGAGAACCTGGGGCTCTGAAACACACACGTCGTCATTGAACACATACGTGATTGTCTAAATGTCAATGTGTGGTGTCGCCTTCTCCTTGACCGCTTGGTGGATCCGTTTTTCTTTGTGGAGGATACAGTGACCTCAACAATTTACATGAACATGTTGGAAGGATTCGGCTTTCCACAGATTGAACATTTGCCACCCCATATCATTTTTCAACAGGATGGCACTCCCCCTCATTGGGCCTTAGTCGTTTGAGCCGTCCTGAATGAAAAATTTCCAGGTCGCTGGATTGGCCGAGACGGATTAACCGCCTGGCCCCCACCATCACCAGACATAGCCCTCCTTGATTTTTTTTCTGTGGGAGTTTGTCAAAGATATTGTCTACAACACCAAGGTGGCAAACCTGCAGGATCTTCATTCTCCGATCATAGCTGCATGCACACTGGTGGACGCAAACATGCTGATCTGAACATGGCATTAACTAGTGTACCGCCTTGATGTCCTGTGTGTGACAAACGGAGCTCACATTGAAGTATATTGATGGTGTTCTCAAAACTTTATGATTTTCTGTATCATATAAACCAACGGGTATCGTGACATTTGTGGTTCTCAACATATTAACCAAAGTTGACTGGGTCTTTTTGGAACACCCTGTATATTGTTTTTGGCCCCATCTCTCAATGGTGAAGAATGACTTTAAAAAAAAAAAAATTTTTTTATGACATCCACTATCCGGATCCTCACCAAAATTAAATCAAGTCGTCCTTGTGGCATAACCAACCTCTCTACCAAGGCTCATCTGAATCTGTCTATAAGTTTTTGAACTATCCTGCTCACAGAGAGACCTCTGTCCACCTTCGGTGATGGTAATAATTAAGCTTTTTTGTGTGGTGCTGGTACACTGTCCATGTCTCACTGACATAGAGTAGTGTTGAAAGAAGAACTGCTTCAGTTTTGTGTCCAGTCTTATTCCTCTGCAATCCCAGAGTGGTTTGCGAAATCTACCAAAGGCTTCACTTGCTTTGGGTATCCAGACATTCATCTCATTGTCAACATGAACTCTTCGAGAAAGGGTGCACTGCCAAGATAGGTAAACTTTTCCACTGCGATCAAGTTTTGATCTTTGGTCTGTATGTTAAGTGCCACATAGGGTTTGCCTGGGGCAGGAATTGATACATGACTTCCGGCTTTTTTGTGCTGATTGCGAGACCAAAATTGTCATACGCCGATGAGAACAGATCTATATTATTTTGGATGTCTGACAGCGATGCAGCATTTAAAGCACAATCATTAGTAAAGAAAAAGTCACGTAATACGCCTGTTAGTACCTTGATTTTGGCTTGTAGCCATTTGGAATTGAACAGCTTACCACATGTACGATACTTCATTTCGATTCTAAGTCTTTCATTTAAAAAGCATCAACTGTTGAGCATTGCTGAAAAAATCATGCTGAAGAGGGTTGGTTGTGAGCACGTAACCTTGTTTGACACCATTTATAACTGGAACGAAAATTAGAAGACTCGCCATTTTCCAGGACACATGCAAGCACGCTATCGTGATGCCTGATTATGAACAAGGTTGTGTGCTTGCAACAACCCTGTTCAGTGAGATGTTTAAGATAATGAAGGGTATGGACAACATAAGTGTGGAAGAGTTTTCCAGCAGAATAGATATTGATAGGACCAGGGGCCATAACCGTAAAAAAGAGGAGAGTTGGCACAGTATTAAGGCAGGGGTGTTGAATTCAGAGATGGAATGGTTTCTCAAGAAAGGTAGTAACAGCAGAAAGAGTATATAGGTTTAAATTGGAATTCGAGAGGTTCCAATATGCATTTGAGATAGAGGGGTACAGGGATATTGGCAGGACTTTTCAGTAGCTTGAGCATGGATGGGTTGTGGTAGCTGGATTGGTGTGTTGCAGGCATGATGGGCCGAATGGCCTCCTCATATGCGTCGTCATGTTTGAAGATCTCTCCCCTCTGCGTGTTATCCTTTGGTTGAGTGTAATTTTACACTGAATATTTCAATGTTTAAAGGGCAAAGTTTTTAAACATTTGATGACATATAAACTTGGTGCCTCAAGAACTATGCTCGGCTTTTTGTGGACTATTAGGCACATGTTCTGAGAAAAACAAGTCTGATATTGTCACACGTGTTATGCCAGGTTAGTTATGCAAGTATTTTCGTTTTACAGCTTTATCAGCTACACAGTCATCAGGTTGCCAATCTTGTATTCGTCTTTAACTTGGTTGTGGCACTGCTCTACCTGAGCTCACAGTCTCAAAGTACAATTGTTAACAGGTAAAGTGAAATTGATATCCAGCTTAAACTACTAGTACTACGACTTTTTTAACGGCCTCAATTATTCCCACCTTCTTGTGGGGTTGGCCAGGGAAGGTTTTTGGCCCAAATCCTTCACGAAACTGGCTGGCCAAGCCTGACATTCAACTGAAGGTGATTTAGGAAAGAGTTGCGAATCTGCTCCAAGATGCCGGTAATAACGTGATCTTGTGCACTTTATGGTGCAACACCATGTCTGCAAAACTCCAAGCGAACATTTTGTAGTCAGGTCAGGAATTGAACTGAGGCTAGACAGCTCAAAGGTAAGAGTGCTTCCGCTACACCACACCATCTAACCGATGAGCACAAGGGGTTTATCTGGTTCCCTGAGGGAGGCATTGAGTGTTTCGTCTTGGTGTTCTTGGTGCCCCGCTTTTTGAAGAATAATTTTTCCATTTTTTTAATTTTTAAATTATTACTTTTTTCAATTTCCAATTTTTGTTTCTCCAATTTTGAGCTCGCATGGAAGTAGTTCCAAGGAGCTTATGAGATGGCACGTCGTCCGTCCGTCCATCCGTCCACAAATACTTTCAACTGCTTCTCTGAAACTGCATGTTCGGTTTTGATGAAACTTTACCACAACGTTCATCACCGTGTACGTTCCAAAGTTTGTTCATGGCATTAAAAAAATCGGACCCCAAGGGGGGTGTACAGGGGTTGTCCCCCAAAATATGTATTTGCTTTCTTCTCTGAAACTACACACACAATTCTGATGAAATTTTACCACCGCCTTCATCACCCATGATGTACCAAAGTTTGTTCACGACATTAAAAATAATTGGGGTCTAAGGGATTGTACGTGGGGGTTGCCCCCAAAATATGTATTTGCTTTCTTCTCTGAAACCACACACAAACGATTTCAATGAAACTTGACCACAACCTTTGTCACCCGTGATGTACCAAAGTTTGTTCGTGGCATGAAAAAAAAAATCCATATGTATTTACTTTCTCCTCCATTACATATTTTGTGGGTCATCTATGCTTACCAGTGGTTCCCTGGCTATCTATCCAGCCGCTACCAGGTGAGCGCCCAGGGGTATTGCCCATATTTTAATTATTTAATCTGTCAATTATTTGATTTTTTTTTCCATTATTAAAATTTTCAATTT
>CM068960.1:34576819-34589146 GCA_035128595.1 Eptatretus atami
AAGGACAACGATCACTGTAAAACTTCACAAATCGAGGCTTAATGGGAGAGTGGCCAGACGGAAGCCACTCCTGAGAAAAAGGCACATGACAGCATGCCTGGACTTTGCAAAAAGGCACATGAAAGACTGAGAGCTTGAGGCAAAAGATTCTGTGGTCTGATGAGATGAAAATTGAACTCTTTGGCCTGATTGCAAAGCACTACGTGTCGCAGAAACCGAGCACAGCTCATCATTTATCTAACGCCATCCTGACCGTAAAGCATGGTGGTGACAGCATCATGCTATGGGGATGCTTTTCAGCAGCAGGGACTGGGAGACTTGTAAGGATAGAGGGAACAATGAATGGAGCCAAATACAGGCAAATCCTTGAGGAGAACCTGCTTCACAGTGTAAAAGTCCTAAGACTGCAGCGAATATTTACGCTCCAACAGGACAATAACCCCAAGCATGCAGCCAAAGTAACACTGGAATGGCTTCAGAACAAGAACATGAAAGTGCTTGAGTGGCCCAGCCAAAACCCAGACTTGAATCCCATTCAGAATCTGTGGAAAGACTTGAAGATTGCTGTTCACCGACGCTCCCCATCAAACTTGACAGAGATTGAGAAAATCTGCAAGGAAGAATGGGAGAAAATCCCCAAATCCAGATGTGCAAAGTTGATACAGACGTACCCCAAAAGACTCGAAGCTGTAATCACTGCCAAAGGCCCTTCTACAAATTATTGACTCAGGGGGCTGAATACTTATGTAAATTAGATATTTCTGCATTTCATGTTAAATACATTTGTAACATTTTCTAAAAGCATGTTTTCACTTTGACATGATGGGGTATTATGTGTAGATCAGTGACAAATAACCCTGAATTTAATCCATTTTAAATTCAGGCTGTAACACGACAAAATGTGAATAAGTCGAGGGGTGTGAATACTTTCTGAAGGCACTGTATAGTACAGTACAAGACATTTTCTTTGCAGGTTAATATGTACATCATGCATGTGTAAATTGAACCCTCGGAAGTAGACTCATGCAGTCGCAGAAAAAGTCTTTATGGATGATTAAACAAACAATATTGATCAGCAATCAATGCAAACAGTGATGTCTAATGTCATGGTCTATTTGTGCTATTTAATTTTCCTCGATATTATAACTTTGGGAGTTAATGAATTAAGGTGAGCGGTTTTTTTTCTTTAATTAAATTTTTTTTTTTAATGGTTAAAATAGTTGAATGTATGGTTGAGCATGTCATGATTAAATTCAAGCATAATATCGTCATTAAGACACAATGTAATCCACAATTGTTGGACTTCTTGACTGCCTTTTGAATTGATAAATAAAGGCAGGTATTTGTTTATTTATTATCCCCATGCTATTTGAAAAACACAGGAGGTTATTGTAATCGGCTCTTGTCTACCTGCCTGTCTGTCTGTCTTCGTCCATCTGTCCGTCCGCCATGCCATGTCCTCCTAAACGGTTGTGCAGAAATTCACCAAACTTGGAAGGTATGATCACCACATGTCATGAAGGTTCAAGAGTCGTATTATTTTGGCCCCACCTCTTGGGGTGGTGTCAAACGACAAATACCAAAAAAATAATCATAATAATAATGCAATTATGGACACATTTTGAATGAAACTTTGTACATGCAATCAACATTGGGGCACGCATGAAATATGTAACGATTTTTTTTGGATTTGTCTTCCGGTTCATGGCCAAATTTGATGTTGGGTCATTCCTGGTGAAACTTTTTGCCATCTTTGAACTTTGCTTTAGGTGGGAAGCATGGGAGTTTGTGATGGCGCAACATCGACTTTGCTCTAGTCATTTGTTGCCGAAGGCCGACGTACAATGTTGTCAGTCACATCAGCCTAAATAAGTGACTGGCATTTTTCCAGGTGTAATGACTGTAGTCTTCCCACCCCATTGAATTTCGCTCTTTTCTGATAAACTAAAGCTTTCCTTTTTCATTTTCCGCAGGGTGTTTTCGAGAACAAATCCTCTTTTCCTTTTTTTTTAAATTTCGTCAATATAATCGTTTAGAATTTAGATGGTCCAAAAATGCCCCAACAAATTTTGCTAAAGTTTTACCTTGCTACCACATGTTTCCTTTTTCAATTCATTTATTTCATACGGTTAAGCTCTTCAAATCAGAACACTTTCAAACAAGCTAGAATGCATTTTGTACATCACACAATAAAACCATCAGGAAAATATTTAGCGTTTCAGCTGGTCTGTTTTGTGTTCCCATCTGAACCGATGGCTCATGATTCTGGGAAACCTTGGTTCATCATTTAATAAACTAGCAGACAGCAGATGATTTGTTGTTGCACCTGTTTGTTGTTTGGGATAGCTCATGCTAAGCTTTTTGAAACTTTCTTTCGGGTCCTTCCTCCATCCACCTCTGTGTACATGGAAGTGAGAAATGACTAACTATTGTCGGGAACAAAATGAAACTGATGTAATCAGATGAGTTTGTTGTTTACATTGTTTTGTTTTTGTTCTTTCACAAATGAAGTATTGTCGAGGGAGGGGGACTCGGTTGATTTCGTACAGAACTTTCTCAACAATATGGTAAATCTCAGCTATTTCTCATGCATTATGGTCATCCTTTATTGCTGCTCAAAGCATGATGTAATGACTAATCGGAATTCTGCTATGCTTCTCTGGAAATATCCTCCCTGACCTCACTTCACAGGCTTCAAATGCCCCATATGCTCCAAACCATTTACTGCGGATGACATGGAAACTCATATTGCCATGTGTATTTCCAAACCCAGGATAACCTACAATGGTAAGTAATGGCAATGATGATTGTAAAGCTTTGGGAACATTATTTTGGGAAGGGTGTTTTTATATTTAATCAGGTTCTTGAAAGAGCAGAGCAATAGAGTACAAAAGATCTACAAACATAAAGTGGGGCTAAGGGAAAACAGGAGGAAACGTATGCATGGATGCATCACAGCATTAGTAGAGGAGTTTCAGATGAAAGGAACATAGGGTATTCGTGGGTAGAGCCAAAGCTCTACAGCAGACTTGGGACAGAGGGACGGCAGACTTGGAGGACAGCTCCACACAAGAGAAAAGGAGAAGAAATTAATGTGGTGAGAAGACTTGGAGAGGGTAACATGGTAATATTTTTCCGGTTGAATGTATGTGACTTGGTTGGGGGGGGGGGAGGGAGACAAAGAGGTCAAAGGGTGGGAGAAGCAATCACCAGAAAAGAGCAAGGAAAGATTTCAAGGCCACCAATGTTCCCTGCAGTAAACAATAAGCAGACGTCGACAGTCTGCCTCCTGTCTTCAAGTGCTAACAACAGGGTAGGGCCTAAAACTCTGCAGCCTCATGGTGGCAATGATGGGAAGGAAGCAACAGCATCAGCCTATTGTAGGGACGTTATTTCTGGGCAATTTGTTTGATGGCCTTGTTTGCCATAATATACTGAGGAAGGGCTTGCATTCTAGGAGGTAGCATCTTCCAACTTCCAAGGACAGGTTACAGCTGATGGTGAGGTGCATATCGCATATTCAGAGCCACAACGCTGTGTAACAGAACATAATTTGCTCAATCTAGAAAAAAATGCAAGCCATTACTAAGAGAGTTTAGCCTCATATGCACTGCTTGGCCATTTATTGGAACTCCAAAAGATAAATAAGAAAAGAAAAAAATGAAGGACTTTGTAAAATCTAAGATTATTTATTAAACAAAACGTTATTTTCAGTATTATATTTGCCTTTGAACAATATACGCACCAGTTTTGACAGTTGTAGTACTGACAAGTGAAGATGTATTGGAGTTTTTCCCATGGTGAAAAATCACACTTTTTAAAATGGTCTTCCTCCATGCAGATCGGATCATCCACCACCCCTCAAATGGCCTTTGTGCGAACATCGATGCACACCAAACATGCAGAATTTTGTAGAAAGGCCAGCATGGAGTAAGTGTGTGTTTCGCAAGTTGTACTCGGTGGTATGCGGGCGTGTTGAAAAGTAATGCCTCTTATTCTTTTTCTCCAAAACGGGTAAAGATATTCAAATGAAACGGTCAGATACTAACATGAATCTTTATTCGACTATGGTGCATATTTATTTATCAACATAATCACCATTGCGGTCGACACATTTCTGCCAACGTCAAACTATTTTTGTTGTCACGATCGAGCTTTGCATCCTGCTGACTTGCTTCACGGCGGCCATGGCATCATCGTCAGAAGAAAAATGTTCTCCATTAAGGTGTTCCTTAAGTTTGGGGAACAGATGAAAATCTGACTGAGCCAAGTCGGGGCTGGTGATCCCTTGTGGCGGTTCTCCATTGACCAACTCTTACTTTCAGGATCGTAATGGTGCACCCAACTCTCATCTCCAGTCATCCCAACTCTCATCTCCGTGCTTCACGTTTCAGCGCTGCCCTCTGCCATCTTGACTAACGTAGCACTGAGACATTTAGTGTCAGAATCACAAAACTTCGCACAAAGTGACAGGAAGAACTAATGTGTGGACTGCACTTTGTTACATTTGAATATCCTTACCTGGTTTGGAGAAAAATAATCGAAGGTATTACTTTTCAACACGTCCTTGTCCATAGGATGAAATCAATAGGATGCTATGCCTGGTGTTGGCTTAATGGTTAGGGTGGAGGGCTTGGGATCCTAGGGTCCTGAGTTCAAATCCCGCTCAGCTGTTGAATTAATACCAGGTGGGGTTGACTCTGCCTGTCATCCTTCCGAGGTCGGCAAAATGAGTGTCAGCATGCTGGTATACTGTGTCGGAGTGGCGACCCATCCAGGATTGTGCCTAATAGCCAAGGAGACTGCTTAGGCAGCACCAACGCTCTGCACAGAGTGTGGTCCCAATGGATGGAACAGGATGTTGATTGAGGTATCGTATGTTAACCACCGTGGGAAGTAAGGCGAAGCTGATGTTTCTGGAATTCATCCTCTTTTTGTCTACTAGCATACAAGACCAGTCGCTTCACTGACAGGAATACGAATCCTTGCTGCAATGGCTAATCTATGGGGGCAAGAACAAAAAAGGATTCCTGGGAGATCCTGCCCTCTATGCGGGGATAACCAGCATCGCAAGTTGGTGTTTGCAGTTTCACCACATGTGCCCATGTACCCATACACAAACCCTCTTTTTTGTGTCAAAAACCCTCCTGGGAGTTCCCTGATTCCACCGTTGTTGGTTTCATTGAAATCCGTTAACCCTTTCTCAGGTTATAGCACGATAAACACAGACACAGCCCCTTTTATACCATAGATGCCATCCATTGTTCTACCTGTCCGACGCAGATCGATCGACACTAGTCTTCACCAGAAAGACGAGTACTAACTACTCCGTGGTGTTTTTAAAACAAGATGCTATGCAGCACCACGGATGATATTCTATTCTTGTACCATGCTCTATACAGAGTGACAGTGCTGCCGAAGCAGTTTCTATGGCGAGGGTTATGTCGTCCTGGATGTGTCGTCACTCTAACATAGGAAGTCAGGGCAGGAATTTGGCCATGGTGCTGGTCATAGTTCGAATACTCTTTAGGAAAGACACCGTGGTATCTTTAACATCCACCTACTAATGCCGGCAGACGGGACTCCCGTTTAACATCCATCCGAGGGACAGCATGCACGTTGTTGCCTCGCCCTGACTGATGATAGGATAATCTTTAAAAAAATTTCAAGCACCTTGTTCTCCATGAATGAAAACAGAGGATGATAGATTGTTTCAGGTTTGTGCATACATTGCAGAAAAGTTTTATTGGAGATGACGTTAGCCCAGTGTACGAGACAAAAATTGCAAGACAGGACAGTGCAGATTAAGTGTATCAGAGAGAATGGCAAGAAGCATTCAGAAGAAAAAAAATTTAAGGAATGAAATTTAAAGACTTGGGACCTTCCATCTCAGAAGCACACATTCTCAACGTAGTGATTAACTACCAGTGATGAGCAAGTTTGGCCTGTTTTTTATGAGTTCCATTCTCAGAAGCCAAAGAGCAAGATGTTGGCTTCTGGTCCTTTTCAAGGCTGATGTTTTGGGGGTTTTTTGTCTAAGCATCTGACACCGAGTTCTTCTTGCAGATGACGTGCTCAGGAAAGACAGTGGTGAGTGCTCCATATGCCTCGAGGAGCTCAAGCAAGGGGAAGCCATCGCTCGTCTGCCCTGCCTCTGCGTTTATCATAAGAGGTGCAATTGATAGAGATGCGATGATGGCCGTGTGCTTATCTATGGCTTGTCATTGGCATTAACATTACGTGAGAGTTCCTGCTGCTTTGGTGGGTCTAAAACAAGGTGCACCAGGGTCTGGAATTGCTCTTCGTGCCTGAGGTAGTGTTAGTCACCAGATATTGGTCGGGTGGTGACAGAATAAATGTTGCATGATGTATGTCCTCTTTTGCAGATGCATCGACTCTTGGTTTGAGATCAATCGATCATGTCCAGAACACCCAGCTGATTAAGCAACTGGGAGGGAATTGTGGGCCAAGGAAAATGAATGTGAGTTAGGGATGGATGAGGGAGTGCCTGTTATTTTTGGAACTGAAGATAATATAACACGAACCTGGTTTGTAAAGCCCTGTGAGTTTGTCAAAGTGGTTTGCCATGCTTGGGTTGGGGTTGGGTGTACGAGTTGTTTGGTATTCCCTTTTGAACTTGCCTCATGATCCTTTGACTTCATGTTCAAATCCAATATACTGTATTATGTTGCCTAGTTTCCCAAATATTCTTATTCCTCATAAAATGTAACTGCAGCCTCTTTTCACAAGCCTTATATACTGCATAAACGTGATTGGCCATTGCCAAGCAACCAAGCTCAATTGAATGATTTGAGCCAATCACCCAAATGGTACCTCACCCTTTTTCTGTTTTGCATAGTAGTCAATACACAAAGGAGAAATCTATCGACTCTACAATGGGATGTACCTCAATGACTTCACATTGATCCCTGCTGTCAAGTCCACAAGTTTCCAAGTGCACCAAAGACTGTATATGGACCTAGACCATGATGAGCACATATCCACGAGGACTGGTGCTGGTTCTTGCTTATAAGGCGGCATCCAATGTGCTCACAGACAAATGCCGAGATTGAGACCAGCCTTTGTGCTGCAAACGTTAACTCCATTGAGCACATAACTAGCACATACGGTTGATGTTGTGCACAGAAGAATTTAACATCCACAATAAATTAATATCGGAAATGTTTCAAGGAAAGGTGGAGAGGGGCATATGTGAAACTGTCGTGGCCTATGTGGGAAGACTGCTTTACTGCTTCAATTGCCTGTTAACCTCTGGAATTTTTTTTTTTTGTTTGGAAACCAATCCAAGCAATGTGCTTTGCCATACAGTGCTTACTGAGACATTGTTCACACCAGCAGGTGCTGCATAGAAATGGCGTTTTGTTGCAGACGATTCCGGTATAAAGTACGCATATTCATTCCTCCTGGGCTGTGCTTCACGAAGTGGCCAGAAAGTCAGTCCTGTAACAAGCCAGGGATTGACCAGTGATTGCCGTAGCATTGAACTCCCACACAAGGTGCCGATGGTAGGATAGGCCGGAATCGGGTTCAACCAACTGTCTAAATCGATAAGATGAAGCGGCAACTTGTGAAGCGTCGTGGAAATGCTTTATCATTCCTCGGCAGTCAAGAGTCACAATGAAGATGTGCATTCAGACCTGCCTGCATTTCACTGCTCATTGAATACAATGAGTTATTTAAATACTTTTCATGTGACCATATTAATTGTTCTTTGCACTTTGTTTGTAGGAGTGTGATTTTTTGACTTTTGCATTTGGTGGTTTTCTTGACATCCATGTATAGCCAGTATGTGGCCTTTTCTACAGACTTTCCAGAAGTGTAGCATATACTTAGTGACGAGAGGTACAGTCAAACGGCTTGTGCTTAAACGTGGTCACCACTTTTTCTTTTTCTAACCAATCATTGAGAATCAAATTGTGTGGACATTGACAATGTGAAGAAAAAATAATTAAAGAACTTAATTGTAGATTTTGCATTGCGTGCATAATCTATGCTTGATGATACGTCGTCCTTCAGCAATCGCTGCTGCGATGCCTTTTATTATCAAGCAAGAGCAAACGAGTTTAGCCATTACGTATAATTTGTCCAAGGAGTGGACATGAAGGAACTATGTCACTTAAAAACAAAAAATTGAATCTCAAGTTAATCAAAACGTAGCGATGTTGTTCGACCAACACATGGGCCTTGTCACAGTATTTTATTTGTGTTCGGTTGATATCATTGGTGAGTACTTGCTTTGATTGTTCGGTGAAACCACAAAATGTAACTAGAAGTGGATAGACGGTATCGGAAACTGTGCGCGCACTGTTGCGACAGTACTGTAGACTCTCATTAAGATGAAATTATTTATTTTGTGGACTATTTGCCTTGATGAATACTCAACAGTTTCAAAGCAACTGAACTGATCTTGCGCCGTATTATTTTTTTGAAAAAAAATCTTAATTCGCTTAACGCTCATGGAGGAACTTTTACATCTGCTACATGTAATGTATGCAGGACAAGGACACACAACCACTAAACTTTGTTCACCTCGTCTTTGTTTCAAGTATTTTACATTTTCAGCACTTTAAATTGAATGCTCATGAGCATGACCATGGTCTCCGTCGATCAAGGAGAACCGACGTACCGCTGATGCTCGTATGGAAAGTTGACAAACCGCTTACGGCTTGAACAGCTATGGAACTACTGCGTTTCGATTGAAGGAAGAAACATCCACCACCGATATATATATTTGCAGCTTTTATATATCCTGCACAATAACACCAGATCTGGGCATGTTCTCTCTACCGCAATGAGGGAAGGTACCACGTTGCGAGGAATCACGCTTTCCTGGACTGTTCCATGCTTGATAGATTTACCACTTCTTCTCACAACCATCAGCAGTATGAATGACTGATGTCTTCAAAATACACATCTTTCTACCTCATTTTTCAAAACGTCAATCATGCGCTTCAAACGAGTGCCGATGCCAAGACGAACTGTACACATGCCAAGCACAAGTTGGCAATACTAGTGCAGGTTTTGATGGACCGAAAGGTCTCCTCCTGTGAAGAAAGTTTCTTGTAAGGTAACTCATTTATTTATTTAAGTTAAGTTGCTGTGTTCAGACCTAATGTGAACGGATTCAAGACTTAGTCTCGAGGGGATAACCTGATCGGGTGAGGCGACGGTATAAAAGAAGCTTGGATTGGGAAAAGAGAAGTAGTCTTTTGTGGAATGATTCTCAAATTTCTCTTAGTTGTTCATAAACCCATTCGTTAAGCATATTTGTCTTAACGAGAGTCCACTGTATCTGAACCTACACACCTGTGCTGCGTTTATGCTTTCGATTACTTAACAAGATGGAGATTCCTGTGTGTGTTGATGTTCTGCTTGTCCGAGAGATGGATTTGTGCATTACTCGCAAGACCAGGAAGCTGAGGGTTTTAAAACCTGGTTAAATTGACGGCTTTGCTTTAAACTGAAATGATGTTACCTTTTGTTTGTAATTTATGTTTCTCAAGTCAGGTGAAAGTTGTCTTCCACTTTTCCATGCTGCTGTCTCGTCTCGTGTCCAAGTACCTTTTTGAAGTGGAAAATAACTAACATGCACATTCTGAATGGGTTTACTGTAAACAATGCTAAGGATATGAATGGCAAGTGAAAACAAAGAATATGTTGATTAGAATAGAAACAGCACATTATTTTTTAATTAAAATATTGAAAAAGTAGCCAACTTTTGCTTTTAATTACCCTCGCTGAAGGCGAGGGTATTGCATTTGGGTACATTTGTTTGTCCGTCTGTCTGTTTGTCCGCACAGAACTTTCATGTTTTTCTCCACAACCGTTTGTCGGATTGAGACGAAATTTTCACCATTGCTGCGACTACTCATGCAGAATGTTTTAATCATAATTATGACGTCATAGGTCACGTGGCGTGGCAGCCATATTGGATTTACCCGAAAACATAAAAATCTTCACAACGGCTGGACAGATTGAGACGAAACTTCACACAAATGTTCCCCAAGGCATGCATGTGCAAGGTTGTTAAGGAATAATTGATGTCACATGGTTTGGTAGCCATATTGGATTTAAGAAAAACATAAAATAATGTTTTCTCTGTAACCGCTTAATCAATCAACGTGAAACTTCACAATTGTGGTCTTGTAGTGATGGGGAATACATGTTTTACATTTCAACTTGATTGGACACATGGTCTGGCAGCCAGAATTATATAATTTCTTGATCCGAGTTTTTTTTTTTGAATAAGGCTCATTTGGCTGTGCCTGGATGGGTTTGAGGGTAGAGGAGTAGTACAGTAGTTGAAACGTGAATCCTATCCAGGTTCCTCCTAATGATTTTATCTTTGCTTTTTGCTTGTTTGGGTTCCTTCTGATTACTCCAATTCAGGACTGTGTACCTATTTGGTCTTCCATTTGATTTGAATTTAAAGGTCCCATGACACTCAAAAGTACTGAAATTGCATATATATATATATAATGTCCTATAGAGTTTTTCATCGTGATTTCTGATCTGACAATGTTTTTTTCACAATACTCGTTCTGTAAATTAAAAAAACAAACCTCTTCGGGAACGGCCTAAAAATTCTGCAAAATCCACTGAAAGAGGCGTAACCCACATGACGTCATCTCCAGAACAACAAAGGCTGCACGTAAATTACTCGGTTGGTGTCCACGTGGTTGTATTGGCTTTCTGTGCGTTCCACATTCGATGGTGACTCAAACGCTTCGTTCATTTCTGCTTTAAAAAAATCAAACATTTGGTTTGATAATGGATGACATGGACTTTGATTTGTCTGGTAGCGACAGTGAGTGTGAGAGAAATAAGGATTTTGGTCTGAATCAGATGGAGAATTGTCGGATAACATAGTCGCGGGAGGTGAAGTTCAGGCAGCTGAAATGGAATACGGCTTACCAGTTCGAGCCCGAAGCAGGACAAGCAGAGGAAACTGGCGATGAAATTCCCGGCGTTCATGATGATCGAGAGACAACGAAGGAAGATTTGGCAATAACAACTGGTTAGACAATCCTATTCGTAATTCAATAATGTAAATTCGACTTGCATACTGCTCGATATCAGAAATATTTTAGTGAGGTGACGTGACCAGCACAGCGCAGCGCAGCGGACATGTTCACCGTGGCGAATGAATCGCAAGCAAGGCCAGCCCATGTCATCGGCCGTGTCTCTCCGCGCATAAAACGAAGCAATCTCGCTGTCCGATACGATGAAAACTTGTGTGCAGAACACACCTTGCGACACAATTGTCTAGAGTAGTCTGATAAATCTGACGTTCTGTTGCATTTTTATTTATTTTATTCCTACTGTCGTCATGTAGCGCCAGTAAGAAACAATAAAGAAAAGAGAATAATAAAAGAAAGCTACAGCACGTCAGATTTATCGGACTAGTCGACGGACGACGGATTTATCGGACTAGTCTAGACTCTGAGTTGACAAGTAACTTGTATTAGCATGCACACAATGTATAGTCAATGCGTAAGAGTCCCGAGGCTATGAGGCCGTGTAATAGGAAAGATAAATTTGATTTCATAGTTGTGCCAACATATTTTTCCTGTTCATTTATTACAGCATTTTGGCTAAATGTTAATGAATAGCAAGCCAATGGAAGCAGTACTTTCACTTTCGAATAAACCCATGTTTGTCGAGTGCAGCCATACCTGGCTTGCATGTATGTGGAATCGTACCTATCCCAGCAGGCTGGTTTCAACGAACAATTCAATAAGCTGCAAAATGTGGGTGCAGGTTTTCACATTGTTTGATTTTAAAATTATTTCCTTGCGCCTTGAAATGATGCAATATAATCTTTAGTATTTTACTTGTATGTCCCTGTAAGTTTCTTTTTAATGGAAAGGTTCAACAGTCACATTTTATATTTTGTGGACATGGTATAACCTTTATTGTGCATACATGTATTGGATTTGTACACGACTACGACAAGGTAGTAAAGGGATAAATAATTGCCTCGTAATTGTTGTGCATACACCGCTCAGAAGCAGAATTTTTTTCGCGAAACAATCACAGGAATTAAGACGATCAGTGAGATAGCAAACAAATGTGCACAATGTATTTTGACGTACTTTATACGGCGCGCGACATCTAATCAATCACTCTGAGCGAGTCGCGTTCTGGAGATGACGTCAACGGTCACGTGACCTGCGGTTCGCTGAGCAACTTTTTTGAGGGGCGGGGCATAGCAAGTTGTGAAAAGCACTACAAATGTTCGAAATATTGGTCTAATCCCAGTGTTGATTTAAAAAAAGAAACATGGATGATTTCTTCACTAGGAAG
>CM068960.1:34669136-34682166 GCA_035128595.1 Eptatretus atami
CCATAGCAACGGTTCTCATTTTGCCACACAACTAGGTCATCGTATGAACCTACCCACCAAGTTTCATCGAAATCGCCATTGTATTAACGGAAGCACTGGACCGAACAGACAGACATACATACAGACAGACAAAGATATCGACGGAAAAAGTGAAAATAAGGGTAGATCAAAAAAAAAAATTTTTTTTTCGTTTTATCGACTACCCAACAGACAAACATATCGACGGAAAAACTGATAATAAGGGTAGAACAAATTTCCAAAAAATTATTAAAAAAAAAATTTTTTTTTTTCGACTGGATCGACTACTCAACATATTGACGGAAAAAGTGATAAGGTAGAACAAATTTCAAAAAATGTTTTAAAAAATTTTTTTTCGACTGGATCGACTACCCAACATAACGAATATAGTGGTCACTCTGGCTGGCGCTCGTGAACCAATTAATAAATGATAAACGAATGAACGACAAAAAGTAAATAAATTGTGTGAATGTCACCAGAGACCAGACCTTGACTGGGCCACGACTTCACGGAACTCGATAACAATTCTCCATTAAAAAAATATTTAACCCACAAATTCCAAATTGCCTCTGACCCCCAAAATCATTATTTTGACGATGTGCCTTTTCCGGAGGATCTTTTGCGCGAATGGGCGCGGCCTATTTTCGCATCATGCGTGCAACATGGCGTGGCTTACTATCAGGTTGGCGTAAAACGGGCGCGGGCTATAAATGCGTCATGCGTGAAGATCGCGTGGCTTACAAAACAGGCAAAGCGTGATGCTATGCCGTCCATAAAATGGGCGTGGCTTGTGTCACGCGCAAAATTACACACGACTTATTTCTCCAATCGTGCGCAAACATGGGCGTGGTTTATTCTCGTGTCGTGTGCAAAAGGGGTTGGACTTAATTCCGGGTCGTGCGCAAAAGGGATTGGACTTAATTCCGGGTCGTGCGCAAATATGGGCTGGTTTATTCTCGTGTCGTGCGCAAAAGGGGTTGGACTTAATTCCGGGTCGTGCGCAAATATGGCGTGGTTTATTCTCGTGTCGTGCGCAAAAGGGTTGGACTTAATTCCGGGTCGTGCGCAAATATGGGCGTGGTTTATTCTCGTGTCGTGC
This sequence comes from Eptatretus atami, assembly GCA_035128595.1. Lineage (NCBI taxonomy): Eukaryota > Metazoa > Chordata > Myxini > Myxiniformes > Myxinidae > Eptatretus > Eptatretus atami. The sequence continues at coordinate 34,670,254 of CM068960.1, forward strand.
GCAAAAGGGGTTGGACTTAATTCCGAGTCGTGCGCAAATATGGGCTGGTTTATCTCGTGTCGTGCGCAAAAGGGGTTGACTTAATTCCGGGTCGTGTGCAAAGACCGGTATCGCTTGTGCAACCTTTGCTCTGTTTCTCCATTGTTCCCAAACAATGTGCGTGTTCTATCTCAATCTCCCGATTAAAATATATAAAAGATACGAACGATGTAGATAACACGGAATGGGGGAATAGTTTATACATCTCAGAAGAAAGTATTCGCTATTTGAACCGAATCCAAGTGACATTTATAAATTATAATGTTTGCGAAACTAGTTTTGTTTTTATTCGACATATTTTGTTAAACCAGGCTCAGTGGTGTCAGGGTTAGACAGGGTTCCCACTGACCTGGAAAGTCAGGGAAAGTCAGGGAATTGAGGTTGGTCAGGGATTTTTAGGGATTTTTTTTGTTGGTCAGGGGAAATGTGTGATTAGTGCCTAATGATCTTAATTAGTACCCTTTACACCCAGTCAATTATTTTGTTCATGATTATAAAAGTTTTCTTTATTGCTCTTTTCATGAATTGTTTGCTGTGCAGATGCTGTGCAGGCAGATGCTTTCATGATGCTGTGCAGGCAGAAGGTGGAGTCACCTCTGTGAACATTGATAAGCCACTATTGATGTATGTCAGGGGTCTCATGCCAGGTATCAAGCAGCACTGGAATGTAAACGTAAAGCCACAAGTGAGCTCGATCAAAAGACTGCAGCTAAAAAGAAAGCATGTGAGCAGATAAAAATGCTTCAGACTAAAAAGGCAAAATTTATGGAAGAAGCAGCAACTGAATCTCGGAAGGTTGATATGGAAATAGCAGAACTACAGAAACTAAAGAGTAACAAACTGACATTTCACGTAATGTAAGCAACTGTCCATACTGTATATGTTAACTATTGTAATAACGTTACTCAAACAATTCACATTTGTTTCCTTAATTGCTAGTTTTTGCGGACCATATCATTCTAAGCTACACACGCTGCTTGATGTTATTGACATTTTCGCAATTCTAGTATATAACATCCTGACTGTTACTGCAACTTCCCATGTAACATTTGAGTAATTTCACTTCTGCGGCGGTGAACGTACCTGCATCCGCAGGGAATGGTACAGGAGTACCCACCTAATCGTAGAAGTTCAACAAACGGTCCTTTTTTAGACCAGATGTTTGTAGAAAAATGACAATATAGTAGTCTGTTAGTCATTTCTGCAATATCATCGGGTGTTCTAGCTTGTCGCAATGTCACATTAACAATATCAATGTTTCGTTGTTATTTTGCAAGATTTAGATGTTCTAATGTTGCTAAATTTTTTCTGATATAATTCTGATCTAGTCATGGTACCTGGCACGTTTGACATTAGTATGATTTGTGTTTTGTAAGTTTTATATTAATAAAAAAAATTAAAATGCCAGTACTAGCTGGGAAAGTGTACTTTCTGGACCATTTTCAAAAAGACCGAAGTTAACACCCAATTAAGAATCAGTTTAATTTCCAACAAAAATGGTATTCAGAAGTTGTCTAAAGCATGCCTACATATTTTAAAATTCAAATAAATTTTGAAGCGGACACAATTTTCTGCTAGTATTGGCATTTTAGAAAGAAGAAAAGAATTGAAAATGATTGCATGTACACCATGTATAAATCAAAATGGTGATGGAAACGAGTCGGTGGAGGGGAGGAGGAGCCGACTAAAATAACTTTATAAATTTTTACATTCGAAAAGGTCAGGGAATCTTTACCAACACAGTCAGGGAAAGTCAGGGAATGTCAGGGAATTTCATCTTTGAGATTGAGTGGGAACCCTGTTAGAGCTGCCGCTCTGAGTCTGGGAGTTCGGCGGTTTAAACACGACCGAGTCATTCGAAAGATTTTCAAAGGTGGTTACATGGGTGGTTACATGGTGGTTACATGCTTCATGTTCAACATTTCAAAGAACTAGCAGAGAGAGACCAGCGGAACATCCACAGAATGTAAATAACACTTAAAGTCTTGAACTCCACCCTCCTCACAAGCCCCAAATCATAACCCCCCCCCACTCCCTCACAAAACTCCAAGTCCTCAACTTCCCCCTCCAAACCTGAAGACTTCAATCCCCTCCCACTCCAAGCCTTCAAAAACCACCTCCACCCACCACACACCAACTCCTCAACCTTCCCACCCCTCGCCCCCACAAAAGTTTTCTTTGGGCGGTGTATAGTAGACCGCTGACTCAATCGCTCACGATTAAAAAAAAAAACATGTACCTGTATTACCCTCATTTCCTCTGCAGGGGGTTTGTAATCAAAAACTTACCATTCTTTCCTCGCAACGTATACCTTTATTTCATGATAGACACACGTTCAGCTTGAAATATACACCAGAGCTCCTGAAGCTTCAGGCATGAGCCTGAGGCCTGCAAGTTGTGATCAAAATGGCAATGGTCAGGTTATAATTGTGGGTGGAGTCAGGCCACCAGTCTAATTCAACGTACGAAAGAGAGAAACGTGTGGGGAATCATGGGGTGGAGGAAATTCCTCCTGAGGAAATGCCCCGCTGAGCGCAGTGGGAAAAGCGGCGCACCATTGTTCATTGTGACGTCACTGGTACCCAGAGAGCCCCAGGAAGTGACGACTGACGGCACTTCCGCCCAAACTCAATGGCTGTGTTCTGCCTCGTGTATTTGTCTGTATGTCCACCTGTGTGAGATTTGCGGTCTGACAGCTCCACTACGAGCCTTCGATACTGTAACAAAAAAAACCAGAAAAAATTAGAATGTGTAGATAATGAGGAATAACAAGGAGCTTGGTGCAGGAGGACACCATTTGGCCCATCATGCAACACGATTCCACAACAGCAACACCGGTTACCATCACTAATCACAGCGCAAACTACCCACAACTCATCATCCTGCCAATATCCCTGCACCTCTTTTCTTCAATGCTTCTCTAGGTACCAATATATACTGTGTTGGATTACATTTTAAACCAACATCTAATCTTTATGTTGCCATGTCTTTTGTGGGGAGACAATTCCGTGCATGAAGTACAACAGTACCTGGTGGAGTGCATACCTCCGCCAGGCTGAACAGTTCACGTTTTGTATCCCACTGATCGGCCAGATCTGCATTCAGACCTGAACCAAAATCAAATCGCCTTGATCTTGCCACCTACCCAACTCATCCACCAAGTTCGGCCGATCCGTCCATAACTGTTTGAGATATCGTGCTCACAAACAAATACACAAACATATAGACAGACAAACAAACAGACAAACAAAGAAGAAAACGACGTCATGCAGGCACATACTTGCAAAATCCACCCCCCCTCTCCAAAGGTTGCCATGGATACATCAAATTGTCCATTTCATTGAGATTTAAATTGACAATCTTAATCAAAGCTCAGGTGAATCGGATGAAAATTGATGATTTTTCTGATTTAATATGATGATTATAGAAGTTTGACCTTTGACCTCAAAAATAGTTTGTTTTCCCAATTCAGTGATGTACGATGCAATTTTCGTTTAATTCTCAAGTAAATGGGATGAAAAATTGATGATTTTTAAGATAAAAATTGATTTTAGAAGTTTGACCTTGAGTTGACCTTTAACCTTTTGACCTCAAGTAGTTGGTTTCCCCCATTCAGTGACGCGCAATAGCAAATCCTGCTTCAACTTTCAAGTCAAATCGGATGAAAATTTACGATTTTAGGAATTCGACCTCAAGATGACCTTTGACCTCTATAATCAATAAGCTTTCAGTTGAGACGACCTCTACACTTGGTTAAGTTTCATGACGATCGGTTTTAGAATTGTGACAGACAGACAGACAGACAGGCAGTGAGAAGTTAACCTCAGTGTACCTTCGGTGCTGGAGTACGTCGTCTCTAAAATCCTGACACTCAAACAACACATTATTAATTAAAATAGCCAGATGAAACAAGGACGTTGTGGTTTCATTGAAGGTTTTAGAAATTCCAAATGTATTACCATTCAACTTCCTGTACATGTACTGTGTACGAAATGTACGTACTCCATTTGATGAACTAGTGCGGGCCCGCATACGTTGAAAAAACAAAACAAAAATAAAAAAAAAACTTTCACACCGGAGCCAGAAACAACAACCACAACAGGCCGTTCCTTCGCTCTCGCAAAAACGTTGCAAAAAAAAAAGTCCAAAAAAATCTCGCAAAATCTTCGTACGTGCAAAAAAAAAGAAGAATTGTGACGTCATCGTGACGTCATAGCACCATGTCCTGTCATTGGTTTGGTAAATAAATGGCCATAACTTGGGAACCACTTGTCCGATTAATATCAAAACCTTGAAAAGGCACATCCTCAGGTCCCCAGTCAATATACCCTGGCAAGTTTCAATTAGATCGGACCACTTGGTTGTCGAGAAACAGCGGTCACAGACAGACAGACGCACACACACACACACACACACAGAGACACACACACACACACACACACACACACGGACAACACACACAGACACACAGACACACACACACACAACACACACACCACAGACACAGACACACACACACACACACACACACAACACACACAACACACACACACACACACACCACACACACCACACACACAAGACACACACACACACACACACACACCACAGACACACACACAGACACACACACACACACAGACACAGACACACCACACAGACACACACATATACACACACAACACACCAGACACACACACACACACACACACACACACACACAAGACACACACAGACACAACACACAGACACACACAGACACACACAGACACACACCACACACACACAACACACACCACACACACCACACACACACACACACAGACACACACACACCACACAGCACAAACACACCAGACACAGACACACGCACAGACACACACAGACACCACACACGACCACCACACACAGACACACACACAGACACAGGAACACACGCACAGACACACACATATACACACACAGACACACACACACACACACAACACACACACACACACACACACACACATTGGCTGGACATTATAGATGATGAACACTGCACAATGTACTTCGTATTCCTGTGCACCATTCAACGTGCTTATACACCGCTTACAATCGTTACAATGACGTCAGGGATAAAATGTACGTATGAATATTCACCGCACACCAGGATTTGTAAACACATGGACTCGTTAACAAATGACGTGTGAGAGCTTTGATGGGGAATTCCCCGTATTTTTTACATGCCGATCTGGTAGGCGACATATTTACGGCTCAATGAGAGAAACTTTCCACTGATAATAATCGGTTTTGTGTTCTTTTCTGCGAGTGAGTTTTATCTCAAGAAGTGCGTGTATTTTCGTACAGACACGAAGCGTCTTCGCGCTCCCACGTGTAACCTTCACACTCCGATAAGGAGGCGTGGCCAGAGTGCCGTGACGTCACGCCGCGCGTGCAATGGTGACGTCACGAGCGCGCGTGCAACGGTGACGTCACGAGCGCGCGTTGCAAGGTGACGTCGACGAGCGTCGCCGCGGAGCCGTGTGCAAAGCCAGTGCGCAAAAGCGCGCGCTCCCTCGTGCCTATAAATAGGAGCTCGGCGGGTTCGCTCTGAATCACCACACGGGTCGGCGGTGTTCGCTCTGAATCACCACACGGTGTCGCGGGTTCGGCTCACGGACCACGGACCTGGAAGGAGAGCGCGACATGGCTGACTCGAGTAAGTCGGATTAATTGCAGTTGATGGTTTTGTTTTACCGTACAACGTACAACGTACAACGTACAACGTGTGACGCACATATTATTATATAATTTTCTTGTTTACGATGTGAGGGAATGGAATGGAATGTCAATTGCGAAACTATATTGAATTGTTTGACATTGAGAGATGAAGCTTTTGTGATGGTGATTCCTCCTCCTCCTCCCCTAGATCCTCTACCCGCACACCACAACCACATGACCCCGCCGGGTCCACTCATGAACCCTTGATATGTCCACATGTCCCTTTACTCCTGACCCACGGATATCCAAGCATCATGTTCCTTTGATATGATCAATCCAGGCACATTTGCTCCCCTCCATTTGTGTTTCCCTTCCAATGTTCCGTAGCCAAGCTGGAAGACCCTCTAACTTCAACACGACCATCGTCCAAGATCCTCCTTTTCACAGCATCTCGCACATCTCTGTACTGTCTCTCACAGCCATGCATTGATTGGTTCTCTCGAAACGAAACCTTGTCCTGAGGACTTTCCTTGATGCCACATTGTAAAGTTTATTGAGATGTACTAGTACATGACATTCCACATTCACATCTCATCGTCCAAGCCTTTCCAATCTTTCTTCCTCATTTATACCTCAGTGTTCAGTGAAATTGAGTCCAAACCATGAACTGTCGTGTACGATATCTGCTGGTTACATGTTTGCCCTTGGGAGGTAATGTGGTTAAACTGAGTACAGATCTATTAATAATCTTTCAGCAGTCATCTCTCTACTTCGCGATATGATTTTTCGACTGGATCGACTACCCAACATAACGAATATAGTGGTCACTCTGGCTGGCGCTCGTGAACCAATTAATAAATGATAAACGAATGAACGACAAAAAGTAAATAAATTGTGTGAATGTCACCAGAGACCAGACCTTGACTGGGCCACGACTTCACGGAACTCGATAACAATTCTCCATTAAAAAAAATATTTAACCCACAAATTCCAAATTGCCTCTGACCCCAAAATCATTATTTTGACGATGTGCCTTTTCCGGAGGATCTTTTGCGCGAATGGGCGCGGCCTATTTTCGCATCATGCGTGCAACATGGGCGTGGCTTACTATCAGGTTGGCGTAAAACGGGCGCGGGCTATAAATGCGTCATGCGTGAAGATCGCGTGGCTTACAAAACAGGCAAAGCGTGATGCTATGCCGTCCATAAAATGGGCGTGGCTTGTGTCACGCGCAAAATTACACACGACTTATTTCTCCAATCGTGCGCAAACATGGGCGTGGTTTATTCTCGTGTCGTGTGCAAAAGGGGTTGGACTTAATTCCGGGTCGTGCGCAAAAGGGATTGGACTTAATTCCGGGTCGTGCGCAAATATGGGCGTGGTTTATTCTCGTGTCGTGCGCAAAAGGGGTTGGACTTAATTCCGGGTCGTGCGCAAATATGGGCGTGGTTTATTCTCGTGTCGTGCGCAAAGGGGTTGGACTTAATTCCGGGTCGTGCGCAAATATGGGCGTGGTTTATTCTCGTGTGTGCGCAAAAGGGGTTGGACTTAATTCCGAGTGCGTGCGCAAATATGGGCGTGGTTTATTCTCGTGTCGTGCGCAAAGAGGGTTGGACTTAATTCCGGGTCGTGTGCAAAGACCGGTATCGCTTGTGCAACCTTTCTCTGTTTCTCCATTGTTCCCAAACAATGTGCGTGTTCATCTCCAATCTCCCGGATTAAAATATATAAAAGGATACGAACGATGTAGATAACACGGAATGGGGGATATAGTTTATACATCTCAGCAAGAAAGTATTCGCTATTTGAACGCGAATCCAGTGACATTTATAAATTATAATGTTTGCGAAACTAGTTTTGTTTTATTTCGACATATTTTTGTTAAACCAGGCTCAGTGGTGTCAGGGTTAGACAGGGTTCCCACTGACCTGGAAAGTCAGGAAAGTCGGGAATTGAGGTTGGTCAGGGATTTTTAGGGATTTTTTTTTGTTGTCAGGGAAATGTGTGATTAGTGCCTAATGATCTTAATTAGTACCCTTTACACCCAGTCAATTATTTTGTTCATGATTATAAAAGTTTTCTTTATTGCTCTTTTCATGAATTGTTTGCTGTGGCAGATGCTGTGCAGGCAGATGCTTTCATGATGCTGTGCAGGCAGAGGTGGAGTCACCTCTGTGAACATTGATAAGCCACTATTGATGTATGTCAGGGTTCTCATGCCAGGTATCAAGCAGCACTGGAATGTAAACGTAAAGCCACAAGTGAGCTCGATCAAAAGACTGCAGCTAAAAAGAAAGCATGTGAGCAGATAAAAATGCTTCAGACTAAAAAGGCAAAATTTATGGAAGAAGCAGCAACTGAATCTCGGAAGGTTGATATGGAAATAGCAGAACTACAGAAACTAAAGAAGTAACAAACTGACATTTCACGTAATGTAAGCAACTGTCCATACTGTATATGTTAACTATTGTAATAACGTTACTCAAACAATTCACATTTGTTTCCTTAATTGCTAGTTTTTGCCGACCATATCATTCTAAGCTACACACGCTGCTTGATGTTATTGACATTTTCGCAATTCTAGTATATAACATCCTGACTGTTACTGCAACTTCCCATGTAACATTTGAGTAATTTCACTTCTGCGGCGGTGAACGTACCTGCATCCGCAGGGAATGGTACAGGAGTACCCCCTAATCGTAGAAGTTCAACAAACGGTCCTTTTTAGACCAGATGCTTGTAGAAAAATGTACAATATAGTAGTCTGTTAGTCATTTCTGCAATATCATCGGGTGTTCTAGCTTGTTGCAATGTCACATTAACAATATCAATGTTTCGTTGTTATTTTGCAAGATTTAGATGTTCTAAATGTTGCTAAATTTTTCTGATATAATTCTGATCTAGTCATGGTACCTGGCACGTTGACATTAGTATGATTTGTGTTTTGTAGTTTTATATTAATAAAAAAAATTAAAATGCCAGTACTAGCTGGGAAAGTGTACTTTCTGGACCATTTTCAAAAAAGACCGAAGTTAACACCCAAATTAAGAATCAGTTTAATTTCCCAACAAAAATGGTATTCAGAAGTTGTCTAAAGCATGCCTACATATTTTAAAATTCAAATAAATTTTGAAGCGGACACAATTTCTGCTAGTATTGGCATTTTAGAAAGAAGAAAAGAATTGAAAATGATTGCATGTACACCATGTATAAATCAAAATGGTGATGGAAAACGAGTCGGTGGAGGGGAGGAGGAGCCGACTAAAATAACTTTATAAATTTTTACATTCGAAAAGGTCAGGAATCTTTACCAACACAGTCAGGGAAAGTCAGGGAATGTCAGGGAATTTCATCTTTGAGATTGAGTGGGAACCCTGTTAGAGCTGCCCGCTCTGAGTCTGGGAGTTCGGCGGTTTAAACACGACCGAGTCATTCGAAAGATTTCAAAGGTGGTTACAGGGTGGTTACATGGTGGTTACATGCTTCATGTTCAACATTTCAAAGAACTAGCAGAGAGAGACCAGCGGAACATCCACAGAATGTAAATAACACTTAAGTCTTGAACTCCACCCTCCTCACAAGCCCCAAATCATAACCCCCCCCCCTCACTCCTCACAAACTCCAAGTCCTCAACTTCCCCTCCAAACCTGAAGACTTCAATCCCCTCCCCACTCCAAGCCTTCAAAAACCACCTCCACCCCACCACACACCAACTCCTCAACCTTCCCACCCCTCGCCCCCACCAAAAGTTTTCTTGGGCGGTGTTATAGTAGACCGCTGACTCAAATCGCTCACGATTAAAAAAAAAAACATGTACCTGTATTACCTCATTTCCTCTGCGGGGGTTGTAATCAAAACTTACCATTCTTTCCTCGCAACGTATACCTTTATTTCATGATAGACACACGTTCAGCTGAAATATACACCGAGCTCTGAAGCTTCAGGCATGAGCTGAGGCCTGCAAGTTGTGATCAAAATGGCAATGGTCAGGTTATAATTGTGGTGGAGTCAGGCCACCAGTCTAATTCAACGTACGAAAAGAGAGAAACGCGTGGGAAATCATGGGGTGGAGGAAATTCCTCCTGAGGAAATGCCCCCGCTGAGCGCAGTGGGAAAAGCGGCGCACCATTGTTCATTGTGACGTCACTGGTACCCAGAGAGCCCCAGGAAGTGACGACTGACGGCACTTCCGCCCAAACTCAATGGCTGTTTCTGCCTCGTGTATTTGTCTGTATGTCCACCTGTGTGAGTTTGCGTCTGACAGCTCCACTACGAGCCTTCGATACTGTAACAAAAAAAACCAGAAAAAATTAGAATGTGTAGATAATGAGGAATAACAAGGAGCTTGGTGCAGGAGGACACCATTTGGCCCATCATGCAACACGATTCCACCAACAGCAACACCGGTTACCATCACTAATCCACGGCAAACTACCCACAACTCATCATCCTGCCAATATCCCTGCACCTCTTTCTTCAATGCTTCTCTAGGTACCAATATATACTGTGTTGGATTACATTTTAAACCAACATCTAATCTTTATGTTGCCATGTCTTTTGTGGGGAGACAATTCCGTGCCATGAAGTACAACAGTACCTGGTGGATGCATACCTCCGCCAGGCTGAACAGTTCACGTTTTGTATCCCACTGATCGGCCAGATCTGCATTCAGACCTGAACCAAAATCAAATCGCCTTGATCTTGCCACCTACCCAACTCATCCACCAAGTTTCGGCCGAATCCGTCATAACTGTTTGAGATATCGTGCTCACAAACAAATACACAAACATATAGACAGACAAACAAACAGACAAACAAAGAAGAAAACGACGTCATGCAGAGCACGATACTTGCAAAATCCACCCCCCCTCTCCAAAGGTTGCCATGGATACATCAAATTGTCCATTTCTTGAGATTTAAATTGACAATCTTAATCAAAGCTCAGGTGAATCGGATGAAAATTGATGATTTTTCTGATTTAAATTGATGATTATAGAAGTTTGACCTTTGACCTCAAAATAGTTTGTTTTCCCAATTCAGTGATGTACGATGCAATTTCCGTTTAATTCTCAAGTAAATGGGATGAAAAATTGATGATTTTTCAGATAAAAATTGATTTTAGAAGTTTGACCTTGAGTTGACCTTTAACCTTTGACCTCAAGTAGTTGGTTTCCCCCATTCAGTGACGCAATATGCAAATCCTGTTCAACTTTCAAGTCAAATCGGATGAAAATTGACGATTTTAGAATTCGACCTCAAGATGACCTTTGACTCTATAATCAATAAGCTTCTCAGTTGAGACGACCTCTACACTTGGTAAAGTTTCATGACGATCGGTTTTAGAATTGTGACAGACAGACAGACAGACAGACAGACAGGAGTGAGAAGTTAACCTCAGTGTACCTTCGGTGCTGGAGGTACGTCGTCTCTAAAATCCTGACACTAAACAACACATTATTTAATTAAAATAGCCAGATGAAACAAGGACGTTGTGGTTTCTTATGAAGGTTTTAGAAATTCCAAATGTATTACCATTCAACTTCCTGTACATGTACTGTGTACGAAATGTACGTACTCCATTTGATGAACTAGTGCGGGCCCGTACGTGCAAAAAACAAAACAAAAAATAAAAAAAAACTTTCACACCGGAGCCAGAAACAACAAACCACACAGGCCGTTCCTTCGCTCTCGCAAAAACGTGCAAAAAAAAAAGTCCAAAAAAATCTCGCAAAATCTTCGTACGTGCAAAAAAAAGAAGAATTGTGACGTCATCGTGACGTCATAGCACCATGTCCTGTCATTGGTTTGGTAAATAAATGGCCATAACTTGGGAACCACTTGTCCGATTAATATCAAACCTTGAAAAGGCACATCCTCAGGTCCCCAGCAATATACCCTGGCAAGTTTCAATTAGATCGGACCACTGGTTGTCGAGAAACAGCGGTCACAGACAGACAGACGCACACACACACACACACACACACAGCACCACAACACACACCACACACGACACACACACACACACAGACACACACACACAACAACACACACAGCACACACAAAAACACACACACACACACACACACACACAGCACACACACACACACACACACACACACAGACACACACACACCAGCACACACAGACGAGCAACAACAGAATGCAAACGAC
>CM068960.1:34682251-34717601 GCA_035128595.1 Eptatretus atami
CGCAAAAGGGGTTGGACTTAATTCCGGGTCGTGTGCAAAGACCGGTATCGCTTGTGCAACCTTTGCTCTGTTTCTCCATTGTTCCCAAAACAATGTGCGTGTTCTATCTCAATCTCCCGGATTAAATATATAAAAGGATACGAACGATGTAGATAACACGGAATGGGGGAATAGTTTATACATCTCAGCAAGAAAGTATTCGCTATTTGAACCGAATCCAAGTGACATTTATAAATTATAATGTTTGCGAAACTAGTTTTGTTTTATTTCGACATATTTTTGTTAAACCAGGCTCAGTGGTGTCAGGGTTAGACAGGGTTCCCACTGACCTGGAAAGTCAGGGAAAGTCAGGGAATTGAGGTTGGTCAGGGATTTTTTAGGGATTTTTTTTGTTGGTCAGGGAAATGTGTGATTAGTGCCTAATGATCTTTAATTGTTACCCTTTCACCCAGTCAATATTTTGTTCATGATTATAAAAGTTTTCTTTATTTGCTCTTTTCATGAATTGTTTGCTGAGTGCAGATGCTGTGCAGGCGATGCTTTTTCATGATGCTGTGCAGGGCAAAGGTGGATCACCTCTGATGACATTGATAAGCCACTATTGATTTTCAGGGTTCAGCCAGGTATCAAGCGCACTGAATGCCTAAACGATAAGCCACAAGTGAGCCGATCAAAGACTGCAGCTAACAATGAAGCAATGCTGAAGCAGATAACAAAATGCTTCAGACTAAAAAGGCAAAATTTATGGAAGAAGCAGCAACTGAATCTGGCAAGGTTGATATGAAATCAGCAAGAACTACAGAAAACTAAAGTAACAAACTGACATTTACGTAATGTAAAGCAACTGTCCTACTGTATATGTTAACTATTGTAATAACGTACTCAAACAATTACATTTGGTTTCTTATTATGCTAGTTTTTGACCGACATATCATTCTACACAGCCTCACACGCGCCTTCGACTGTTATTCGAATTTCGCAATTCTAGTATATATAACTCCGACCTGTTACTGCACTTCCATGTAACATTTGGAAGTAATTCACTTCTGCGGCGGTGAACGTACCTGCATCCGCAGGGAATTGGTACAGGAGATACCACCACCTCAATCGTACGAAGTTAACCAAAACGGCTCTTTTTTGGACCAGCATGTCTTCGTAGAAAATTAACAATATAGTAGTCCTGTTAGTCATTTCTGCGCAATCAAATCATCGGGTGTCTAGCTTGTCCGCAATTCACATTAACAATAATCAATGTTTCGTGTTATTTTGCAAGATTAGATGTTCTAAATGTTGCTAAATTTTTTTCTGATATAATTCTGATCTAGTCATTACCTGGCACGTTGACATAGTATGATTGTGTTTGTAAGTTTTATATTAATAAAAAAAATTAAAATGCCAGTACTAGCTGGGAAAGTGTACTTTCTGGACCATTTTCAAAAAGACCGAAGTTAACACCCAAATTAAGAATCAGTTTAATTTCCCAACAAAAATGGTATTCAGAAGTTGTCTAAAGCATGCCTACATATTTTAAAATTCAAATAAATTTTGAAGCGGACACAATTTTCTGCTAGTATTGGCATTTTAGAAAGAAGAAAAGAATTGAAAATGATTGCATGTACACCATGTATAAATCAAAATGGTGATGGAAACGAGTCGGTGGAGGGGAGGAGGAGCCGACTAAAATAACTTTATAAATTTTTACATTCGAAAAGGTCAGGGAATCTTTACCAACACAGTCAGGGAAAGTCAGGGAATGTCAGGGAATTTCATCTTTGAGATTGAGTGGGAACCCTGTTAGAGCTGCCGCTCTGAGTCTGGGAGTTCGGCGGTTTAAACACGACCGAGTCATTCGAAAGATTTTCAAAGGTGGTTACATGGGTGGTTACATGGGTGGTTACATGCTTCATGTTCAACATTTCAAAGAACTAGCAGAGAGAGACCAGCGGAACATCCACAGAATGTAAATAACACTTAAAGTCTTGAACTCCACCCTCCTCACAAGCCCCAAATCATAACCCCCCCCACTTCCTCACAAACTCCAAGTCCTCAACTTCCCCCTCCAAACCTGAAGACTTCAATCCCCTCCCCACTCCAAGCCTTCAAAAACCACCTCCACCCCACCACACACCAACTCCTCAACCTTCCCACCCTCGCCCCACCAAAAGTTTTCTTTGGGCGGTGTATAGTAGACCGCTGACTAAATCGCTCACGGATTAAAAAAAAAAAACATGTACCTGTATTACCTCATTTCCTCTGCAGGGGGTTGTAATCAAAACTTACCATTCTTTCCTCGCAACGTATACCTTTATTTCATGATAGACACACGTTCAGCCTTGAAATATACACCAGAGCTCCTGAAGCTTCAGGCATGAGCCTGAGGCCTGCAAGTTGTGATCAAAATGGCGATGGTCAGGTTATAATTGTGGGTGGAGTCAGGCCACCAGTCTAATCAACGTACGAAAAGAGAGAAACGCGTGGGGAAATCATGGGGTGGAGGAAATTCCTCCTGAGGAAATGCCCCCGCTGAGCGCAGTGGGAAAAGCGGCACCATTGTTCATTGTGACGTCACTGGTACCCAGAGAGCCCCAGGAAGTGACGACTGACGGCACTTCCGCCCAAACTCAATGGCTGTGTTCTGCCTCGTGTATTTGTCTGTATGTCCACCTGTGTGAGATTTGCGTCTGACAGCTCCACTACGAGCCTTCGATACTGTAACAAAAAAAACCAGAAAAAATTAGAATGTGTAGATAATGAGGAATAACAAGGAGCTGTGGTGCAGGAGGACACCATTTGGCCCATCATGCAACACGATTCCACCAACAGCAACACCGGTTACCATCACTAATCCACGCGCAAACTACCCACAACTCATCATCCTGCCAATATCCCTGCACCTCTTTTCTTCAATGCTTCTCTAGGTACCAATATATACTGTGTTGGATTACATTTTAAACCAACATCTAATCTTTATGTTGCCATGTCTTTTGTGGGGAGACAATTCCGTGCATGAAGTACAACAGTACCTGGTGGAGTGCATACCTCCGCCAGGCTGAACAGTTCACGTTTTGTATCCCACTGATCGGCCAGATCTGCATTCAGACCTGAACCAAAATCAAATCGCCTTGATCTTGCCACCTACCCAACTCATCCACCAAGTTTCGGCCGAATCCGTCCATAACTGTTTGAGATATCGTGCTCACAAACAAATACACAAACATATAGACAGACAAACAAACAGACAAACAAAGAAGAAAACGACGTCATGCAGAGCACGATACTTGCAAAATCCACCCCCCCCTCTCCAAAGGTTGCCATGGATACATCAAATTGTCCATTTCATTGAGATTTAAATTGACAATCTTAATCAAAGCTCAGGTGAATCGGATGAAAATTGATGATTTTTCTGATTTAAATTGATGATTATAGAAGTTTGACCTTTGACCTCAAAAATAGTTTGTTTTCCCAATTCAGTGATGTACGATGCAATTTCCGTTTAATTCTCAAGTAAATGGGATGAAAATTGATGATTTTTCAGATAAAAATTGATTTTAGAAGTTTGACCTTGAGTTGACCTTTAACCTTTTGACCTCAAGTAGTTGGTTTCCCCCATTCAGTGACGCAATATGCAAATCCTGTTCAACTTTCAAGTCAAATCGGATGAAAATTGACGATTTTAGAAATTCGACCTCAAGATGACCTTTGACCTCTATAATCAATAAGCTTCTCAGTTGAGACGACCTCTACAACTTGGTAAAGTTTCATGACGATCGGTTTAGAATTGTGACAGACAGACAGACAGACAGACAGACAGGAGTGAGAAGTTAACCTCAGTGTACCTTCGGTGCTGGAGGTACGTCGTCTCTAAAATCCTGACACTCAAAACAACACATTATTTAATTAAAATAGCCAGATGAAACAAGGACGTTGTGGTTTCATTGAAGGTTTTAGAAATTCCAAATGTATTACCATTCAACTTCCTGTACATGTACTGTGTACGAAATGTACGTACTCCATTTGATGAACTAGTGCGGGCCCGTACGTGCAAAAAACAAAACAAAAAATAAAAAAAAACTTTCACACCGTGAGCCAGAAACAACAACCACACAGGCCGTTCCTTCGCTCTCGCAAAAACGTGCAAAAAAAAAAGTCCAAAAAAATCTCGCAAAAATCTTCGTACGTGCAAAAAAAAGAAGAATTGTGACGTCATCGTGACGTCATAGCACCATGTCCTGTCATTGGTTTGGTAAATAAATGGCCATAACTTGGGAACACTTGTCCGATTAATATCAAACCTTGAAAAGGCACATCCTCAGGTCCCAGCAATATACCTGGCAAGTTTCAATTAGATCGGACCACTGTTGTCGAGAAACAGCGGTCACAGACAGACAGACGCACACAACACACACACACACAGACAACACACACACAACCACACACAACACAGACACACACACCACACACAGACACACACACACACACACACACACACGACACAGACACACACACACACACAACACACACAGACACACACAACACACACACACACACACACACACACACACACACACAACACACACACACAACACACACACACACCACAGACACACACACAGACAACACACACACACACAGACACAGACAAACACACACAGACACACACAAACACACACAGAACACACCAACACACCACACACACACACACAGACACACACAGACCACACACAAGACACACACACACACACACAGCACAACACACACACACACACACACACACACACACACACACACACACACACACACACACACACAACACACACACACACACAGACAACAACACACAGACACAGCACACGCACCAGACACACACAGACACCACAGACACCCACCACACACAGACACACACACAGACACAGACACACGCACAGACACACACACACACACACACACACACACACACACACACACACACACACACATTGCTGGAATTATAGATGATGAACACTGCACAATGTACTCGTTTCCTGTGCACCATTCAACGTGCTTATACACCGCTTACAATCGTTTACAATGACGTCAGGGATAAAATGTACGTATGAATATTCACCGCACACAGGGATTTGTAAACACATGGACTCGTAACAAATGACGTGTGAGAGCTTTGATGGGAGAATTCCCGTATTTTTTACATGCCGATCTGGTAGGCGACATATTTACGGCTCAATGAGAGAAACTTTCCCACTGATAATAATCGGTTTGTGTTCTTTTTCTGCGAGTGAGTTTTATCTCAAGAAGTGCGTGTACTTTTCGTACAGACACGAAGCGTCTTCGCGCTCCCACGTGTAACCTTCACACTCCGATAAGGAGGCGTGGCCAGAGTGCCGTGACGTCACGCGCAGCGCGTGCAATGGTGACGTCACGAGCGGCGCGTGCAACGGTGACGTCACGAGCGCGCGTGCAACGGTGACGTCACGACGCGCGCGGAGCCGTGTGCAAAGCCGTGCGCAAAGCGCGCGCTCCCTCGTGCCTATAAATAGGAGCGTCGGCGGGTTCGCTCTGAATCACCACAGCGGTGTGCGGCTGGTTCGCTCTGAATCACACACGGTGTCGGCGGTTCGGGCTCAGGACCACGGACCTGGAAGGAGAGCGCGACATGGCTGACTCGAGTAAGTCGGAGTTCATTGCAGTTTGATGGGTTTTGTTTTACGTACAACGTACAACGTACAACGTACAACGTGTGACGCACATATTATTATATAATTTTTCTTGTTTACGATGTGAGGGAATGGAATGGAATGTCAATGCGAAACTATATTGAATTGTTTGACATTGAGAGATGAAGCTTTGTGATGGTGATTCCTCCTCCTCCTCCCCTAGAGTCCTCTACCCGCACACCACAACCACATGACCCCGCCGGGTCCACTCACGAACCCTTGATATGTCCACATGTCCCTTTACTCCTGACCCACGGATATCCAAGCATCATGTTCCTTTGATATGATCAATCCAGGCACATTTGCTCCCCTCCATTTGTGTTTCCCTTCCAATGTTCCCGTAGCCAAGCTGGAAGACCCTCTAACTTTCAACGACCATCGTCCAAGATCCTCCTTTTCACAGCATCTCGCACATCTCTGTCTGTCTCTCACAGCCATGCATTGATTGGTTCTCTCGAAACGAAACCTTGTCCTGAGGACTTCCCTTGATGTCCACATTGTAAAGTTTATTGAGATGTACTAGTACATGACATTCCACATTCACATCTCATCGTCCAAAGCTTTCCAACTTTCTTCCCACATTGTAACCTTCCAGGTTCAGGTGTTGAGTCCCAAAGCTGCTGTCTGTCTTGTTTGCGGTTACATTGTTTGCCCTTGGGAGGTAATGTGGTTAAAATGTATTTCTTTTCCAGATCCCTGCAAGCGTGGTTATGTGTACTTGTGCAATTATTTACCGTTTAATTAACCTGGTTATGCAACCTCTGATCGATGGCTAAACGGATTACCTCGTTTTCAGGTTGCACCTGTAAGTGCGTCCCTGTGGAGAAGGGGAAAGGAACAGGTACGTTTGGTTTTTGACGTTTTTATTTCCCACCCATCACTCATGTACCGTTTTGATGATACAATGTTTCTGACACCCAACTTTTATAAATCATTCTTAATGTAGGGGTGATGACACGATTGCCTGGAGGTACGTGCACACACCTCCATAAGCCATCTATCATGGGTTGGAATCCCGACACAGCTATAAACTGTCATCCCGGTGTTTCACAGGCAGGGTGATTAATCAATGTGTGCCGTCCGTCCGTCGGGTGGACGTTAAACTGACGTCCTGTCTGTGGACGTTAAAGACCCCCACAGTGTCCTTCACAAAGGGTAGGTGAGTTATTACAAGTTCCTTCACTGATTTCCTGAGTCAGAGTCCACCCTGACCAGAATTCTAACCAGTGTGACCACTCCTCATTTTCATAAATGAAAAAAGCCAAGAATTCACAAGGTTTTGGAAAAGCGATGATAATAGAAAACGTATACGCCAAGAAAACCTATAGAAAGCCAAGGCGAACAACGAATAGCCAAGATCTTGTGAAAAAAGCCAAGGAGTGGTCACACTGATTCTAACCCAAGCCCGTAGCCATACAAGCTGCCACAGCCATCTGTGCAGAGCATTGTTCATGATCTTCACTTTGGGGGTCAGGGATGTTTTGCCTTAAAAAAAGTTTTTCTCAGTTTGTTGACTCATCTGGATGTATTAGTCTTGCTTTCTTTGGTGTGGCCGTGATTCATTGTTTGGTATTGTCCATTTACATTATCGGAGTTTTTTTGCCCTTTCTGTGCAGGATATCTCAAAAAGTTGTGGACGGATCTGGATGAAATTTTGTGGTTGGGTGTGTGACAAGGACGAAATGATTAGATTTTGGTGAAGATCCGGATCCAGATCCGACTACTAGGATTTTAAAAATGATTCTTCATCATTTAGAGATTTGTCCAAAAACGATATAGAGCACGATATCTCAAAAAGTTGTGGACGGATACGGACGAAACTTGGTGGACATATTGGTTGTGTGGCAAGGACGAATTGATTCGATTTTTTTGGTGAAGATCCGAATCCGAATCTGGATACGAGAATTATTTATTTATTTAAAGTGATTCTTCACCATTGAGAGGTTGGGCCAAAATGATATTTCAAAAATTTATTGGGGCCGATGTGTTCTCGTGGACCAGGCATTACGTGGTTTAGGTATGCGCTCTACCAAGTACCCTTCAAGTTGTAATGATTTTCAAAATGCTGAATGAGGCCTTTCACGCTGTGTGTGTGTGTGGTTTTTACACTGATTCAGTTAGGCTCACCGGGCACTTCTAACCTGCCCTTGTTAGCACAAAATCCGTTTCAAATCTTCTTTTAAAAATCATTTTCAGCATTTAGAAGAAAGAGGCAATTTTTGTTATGGTTAACCTTAATTATTCTGTTCCGAAATGCAAATTGGACTTTCAATATAGGAATTCTACAAATATCCATGGAAGGTCGGTGGCTAGTTCGTACCATTTCCTACTGATGCAAGTGAGTAGTGGCAACGGTTATAAAACGTACACAAGGAAGGACTCTTCTTCTTTTAGCAATAGGTGCAAAAATGTAGTAAAATTTCATTTGTGGCCCTGGAACCGCACAATAAAATATTTATAACCCCTCACAGCTCCTGTAGCTTACCCCCCCCCCCCACCATGATTAATAGTAAACGTCATTTTAAACTTGCTCTGGACATGCACAAGCCCCAGATATGGCCTTCCCATTGGTGTTCAGAAAATCCTAATCCAGATAAACAGTTCATTCACCAGTGGCAATCCGTCGGGGGTTTGTGTAGCACATGTCCGTCCACTCGGGCCTTGCACCGGCCCACATGGTCGGGAGTTTATACGATGAGTAGCTGCTCGTTCGGCGAACTGAGAATGTTCTCCAAATTTTTCATTGTGCAGAGGTACAGCCCTTTCCATGTTACGTTTCCAAATATTTTTGATCATTTTGGAGCTTTGTGAGCCATTTCAGGCAACAATCCTTATCTCACACACACACACATACACACTCTACCTTCTTTTGTCCCAAACACTCAAGTTACCTGGGGTTTCTGCACATACCCACTGAGCATCATTTCAGAAGGCACATATTGGTCTTGCTCATATAATAACTGCTTTGTATTGCATTTACATTTTGATTTTATATACATTCATATAATTTTTTTTTTTAACATTAATTGAAACAAACCAGCATGGGATTGTAGTTATTTGTGGTATTTTAAAATTTTAATTTCCAGTAGGGATCCTCTGTTGGATCAACCAAAGTGAAGTACAGTTGAAATAAAATCTTGAACTTTTCACACATTGATTAATTTTATGTTTTATCAACTTTTCCAGAGTGTTGCACCTGCAAATGCGTCGTTGTTGGGAAAGAGAAAGGAACAGGTACGTTCAGTTTTGGCATTTTATTTACAACCTTTCCCAGTGGGACCCACCTGCTCCTGGATTCTGTCTTTTGTACCTGAGAAGGTGCAAAAGTTTCTGGCAACCCACAATTCTGATTTTGTAACTGGACCGGACGGCATCAGCTCACGTGTCCTAAAAACCTGCTCTGCTGCTCTAGTGCTTCCTCTCTCTGCCCTTTTCACCCTGTCATTTACCATAGGGCATCTTCCATCTTCTTGAAAATCGGCCAATATCACAGCATTACATATAAAGGTGCAAAAACCAATCCCCTTAACTACAGCCTAATCAGTTTACTATCAATCAATCATTCTTTTCTCCAAGAGCCTCATCTCAGATCATCAGTTTGGATTCAGACCTGGTCACTCTACCTTGGACATGCTGCTTCGACTCTCCCAGGAATGGTGGAGGCCCTCCATATCAGACATGAGATCAGGGCCGTGTCTCTGGACACATCTTGAGCTTTTGATAGTTGGGCATCCTGCTTTGCTTTCAACTGTCTGCCTGTGGAATCCAAGGCCAACTCCACTCTTGGATTACTGACTTCCTCCACTCGTAGACAATGTGTGGCTCTCAACGGAACTCTCATCTCCTCTCCCTGTCAAGGCTAGAGTACCCAAGACAGTGTTCTCGGCCCCATATTATTCTTAATCTTCATAAATGATCTCACTGACTCTGGAAAGTCTCCTACATGTATATGCTCATGACTCCACCCTTTGCCGTGACGTCTCTCATCCTTCAGACAGATGGGAAGCAGCCTCTTCCCGTTCTACAGACTTTGACAAAAATCACAAACTGGTCAAACACTTGGGATATATTTTCTCACTCACTGTACTGAACCACAAACCCTCCCATCTACTTTCTCAACAACCCTCTCAAAGAAGTTGTCACTTGTACTTTTGGGTCTCACTCTCAGCCATGATCTCTTTTGGGCAAGCCAAACTCCATCTGGGCATTCTGTGTCGTGCAAAGGTCTTCTTTGGCACACCTGAGCTCCTATCCACCTACAAGGCTTTCATCTGCAGCTTTGAGTACTGCTCTCCCCTCTGTGCTGGAAACTCTGCCTCACGTCTTGCTCAGCTTGACGCCGTGGAAACCAAGGCTCTTAAGATCATTGGAATATCTCACAATGAAGTTATCGATGGCCTAAATCTAGAAACGCTGCTCCCCTCCATTCATTTATTCTTTTTTTTTTTCTTTTCTTTCACCTGCCTGTGGAACAACGATCCACATCTTCATTCTCATTCTTCCTCCAAGTCTTCAAGTCGGCTGTTCACATCATCTCAAGTCATCGACCCCCCCCCCCACATCCAAAACCATGATCTTTTCGACACCTGTTAAACCACTCCACCCTCCCATTTTTTTTTTTTTGCTTATGTATCCATCTTGTCCATCCTTTGCTTCCTCCTCCTGCTGTTCCTTTTATGTTGATGTGTCCTATCTCTTCCACGAGCCTTGACCACGTACAATTAAAAAAAAAAATGGAATGAATGAGTTTCTCGCATCCAACTTGTATAAATGATTCTTGATTTAGGAGGAATGGCACCATAGCCGAGAGGTACACGCACTCGCCTGTGTTCGAATATCGACCCAGCTATAAACTGTCACAAGCATGGTGATTCATCAACGTGTGTGCAGTCCCTCGAATGGATGTTAAACTGGGTGTCCCATCTGCCGCCATTAATTGGTGGACGTTAACAATCCCTCGGTGTCATTTACGAAGAGTAGGCAAGTTATCGGCACCATGAACAAATTCATTCCCTGAGTGGGAGTGTATTGTATACGTGTGGCCATGCCTCATTGTTTTGGGGCATTGTACCACCATGAATGTCGTTCATTTACATTATGTAGGTTTTGTTTTTATTTTTTGTATACATTGACTATTTAGTATATCAAGTACAGTACTGAGCATTGACATCTCTATTAGACTTGGTGGAATTAAAAACTGAAATTCAAATTGCCTTACATTGTATTTATTTATCCAAACAAAAACATGATTATAATTGGTTGAATTTTTAACCTCAGGGGGCATCATTCTCTGAAGGACAAACCACAGTGAAATTGTTTCCTTCTGTGCATATTGAGATAAAGTCTCTGAATTTTTTTTTTTTATCAACTTCTCCAGATTGTTGCATCTGCAAATGCGTCCCTGTTGGGAAAGGAACAGGTACGTTTGGTTTTGACTTTGCATTTACCGCCCGTCACTCGTGCTCCATTTCAACGTGGTTCTGGCACCGAACCTGTGTAAATCTCAATGCAGGGGGTCGGGGATATTATTTAGGTGTTAAGGTTTGACTCGTCTTAGTGTGAGGGATGCACTTTGGTCACTTCCAGCACAATTGATAGTTTGTTCCACATTTTGATTGTGATCTGATCGAGCATTCCAAAGATGTACCATCAGGTCACTTGCTCATCTCATTTAAGCGATTCGTTTGGCCAAGATGTGGAATTCTCGTCCACCACTACACCATGCCTTGCATTGCACTTTTTTATATTTTTTTTTAACCCCCATGAGAGATCAATGATTGACAAACCAGCATGAAATAGTTTACTTCTGTGCACATTGGAGGCAAAGTCAAACTTTTCACACATTAATCAATTTCATTTTCTACTTTTCCAGAGTGTTGCACCTGCAAATGCGTCCCTGTTGAGAAAGGGAAAGGAGCAGGTACGTTTACTTTTTGGCATTTAATTGACCACCCATCTCATTCGTTAATGAATGAGCGTTTTTCACCGACCTTGTATTAATAATGTATGCCGGGTGGGGGAGGGGAGGGTTAGGGTCGAGGATATTGACGTGTTTTCACTTTCAGTGATATTGATACAAGTGCGTGTTACTTGTTCTGATACAGTAGTGGACAGATTCATTGAATCACGAAGATGTTGGAACCATCTCTCTGGCATCCTGCCTTGATTTACGTGTTTTCTCGATTTGGTATTCAGGGTCCCCTAATCGAGCGATTGTCCAATTTGCTCTTCAAGGGGAAACTGCGGGTAGCACTAGATGGTTGTTCCTTTCGGACTGTGGTTCCAACAAGGCATTGTTGATCCAAAATCAATGATCTGTGATTCTTTTGAAAACCAACTTTACGATTTTGCTGATTATTCTAGCCTGTGTAAAACATTACATCGTACTCGATAAAGATTAGCCACTGCTGAATCCTTTTCCTCGAACCTGGACAAGATAAGATGCTGGTGAGCAACTTCGACCACAATGTTCAATGCTGGCAAGTCGCAGGCTCAAGGTTTTTCCACAATAATTAGCAATTAAATTCTCCAATCCACTTCCCTAGAGAGCCAATCGAGGAGCTGCAATTCCAAGAACTGTTTGGTCTCATTATCTGCTATAACCTTTCAAGGATCATATCACGTAGTAAAAGGCAAGTTACCGTCCAGGTATCCTGAGTTGAGTCATTTCTGAACCATACCAAGCTCGTCACTGTGAACAAGGCTTTAATATGGAGTTTAGCTCCTCACTATGAGCTGGTGCTCCTCTTGAGGAGGTCAAAAACAGACTTCCTCACCATTCGACTTTTAAGGCTTGAGATTGCTTCCTTAGGACTCTCACACCAGCAGCAAGTTTGGGACTCTTTAATACAAGCTTACAATCTTGCCTTGGGCTTCCTACCAAATTTGCATGTGTTCCTCCAGAAACCTGAATCTTCTCATCCTCCCAAAGTCCATTGGGTTGTCCACCTGTATTCATTCATCCCATTATTGTGTTCATAGTCTCATCCTCACTTC
The DNA here is from genome assembly GCA_035128595.1 of Eptatretus atami. Classification (NCBI taxonomy): domain Eukaryota; kingdom Metazoa; phylum Chordata; class Myxini; order Myxiniformes; family Myxinidae; genus Eptatretus; species Eptatretus atami. Next base: position 34,694,959 of record CM068960.1, read on the forward strand.
AGTCTTTGAAATGTGCTGCCCATCACTACCTCACACGCTCACCAATGCAGATCCTTAAACTATTCCACACACTGATTATTTAACATTCTGTTCCATCAGATTGTTACATGTTTTTGTTATTTCTTCTTGCGTATGGTCATCTCTACCACCCACCACAACTTCTGGTGGTTTGTAAACACACTGCCATTTGGTTCTTCTGCAAGCAGAGACCCTTGTATTGAACACCTTACGCTTACCCTACAGTCTTGAGATGGACATGGGAAGGGTCTTTTGAACTCCTGCTTTGTGTTTCTGCGCACAATCTATTTCCACGAGCTGCAATTTTCTCTATCTGTATTTCCCAACGTTGAGAGCATGAGCAGTAAATTTGATTGGTCGAGACAGCGTAATATTTTGTCCAAGTATTGCAAAACGAAGCTTTTTATTTTATTTTAGGAAGTGCCAACAAGGTGATTTCTGTTCCACAGTGTTCAAGTATACAATTCAATTGCAACTAGAATAGCATGAGGTAGAGTGTATACCACTGCCAGGCTGAACAGTTTACATTTTGTATCCCACTGATGGGCTTAATCTGCATCCAAACCTTCATGAAAATCAAATCAATTCTTCCTTGTCAAACACCCAACCTGTCCAAATTGTCAGAAACTGTCCATAACTTTGGGATATCCTGCTCACAGACAAACTGGTGAAAACATAACCTCATCGACTTTTGGGGGTGGAGTTAATGTTTAAAAAAATTCTGGAAGTTTACCACTGTTGATGTACCACTCTTTTACACCAATTTATCGAACGTGTTAAATTAGTTCCACATGCCTGTTTGTGTCCTTCAGTTTATGCCATCTTTAAAAACTAAGTTTCCTGTTCGGAATGATTTTCAATTTTGTTTGTGAAAATAAATAAACCACCTTTCTGTGCGAATGCTTGCCCGGGACGAGATTCCTTCCAATTTGCGAGTCAAGTGAAATTGTGGGTTCGTGTTCTCCAGTGTTTAAAATGTAATATTCAATTGAAATTAAGTAGTTCCTTGATCATATTCTTTAGACAAAGAACGAACCAATTGCTTAACCCCAGTTTTTGCTTCACGCACGGAGTAAAAAGACGAGGTACTGGTTGTTCTCATTGAGCATTGTAAAGACTAGGCCAAAAGGCAATTTTACTTGACTGTCCCATTAAAGCCATTTATTTGTACCACTGCACCAAGGACCTTACCAAAGTACAGCTCCAATTCTTCACTTGTACTTTTTGGTTGCAATTTTTTTTTTTGTCGTAACATTCATCTATTCTGGCAACGGCATTCGATTTTGGGGGTATCGTACATTTGCATTCTTTGGGGTTTTCTGTACGTAGTTGCATCACTTTGTGTACCATGCTGTGACATCATCAAATCATCACTGGTCCTGGGAGGAGTAAAAATAGATTCAAGCACCTTCCATTGAATCTGACAACTTTTTGTGATTTTTATTTGTCCACATAAAGCAGCATTAGATAACACTGGTCTGCGTCATTTCAGAGGTCTAGGTTTTCTCAATGGTTCCCATATGTTTTTTGCATGCTGAATTTAGAAATGTATCTCATTTCGCTCAATCAGGTCAAGTTTTTATGCTATCTCAATTTTAAGGAAACAAATAATCAATTTTTGTTTTTTTATTCAAAATCGGACTTACATTGACAGAAAATGTACAAACTATATATAAAATGACGCACAAGTACCGTTAATGTGAAATTCAACATTAAAAAGACTAAGGAAAACAGCGACTGCTGGAGCGACTGAAGTTTGGTGTTGCCAGAAACAACGATTTATCTATATTTTCCTGAAATTGAAATGAAAGTAATTGAGAAGGCACTTTCTTCCACATTAAGTGTACTTGTGTGTCATATGTATAGTTTGTACATTTTCTGTCAATGCAAGTCTGATTTTGAATTTTAAAAAATGCTAATTAAAAAAACATTTTTTTTTTCCCCTTAAAATTGAGAGCATAAAAACTTGACCTAATTGAGCGAAATTAGATACATTTTTGAATTCAGCATGCAAAAAACATGTACTGTTGAGAAAACTAGACCTCTGAAAAAATATTTCAAATGCAGCCCAGTGTAATAGTTGTGGTTTTGGTTGGTGGGTTGAAATTTTTAACCTCCAGAAGACAAATCAGGGTGAAGTGGTCTTTTACTTTTCCTCAACTGTTTCAGAGTGCTGCACCTGCAAATGCGTCCCTGTTGAGAAGGGGAAAGGAAAAGGTACGTTTGCATAGTTGCCAACTCCACTGCTTTTTGTACTTTAAACAGCACAGGCTGGTAGTTTACAGCTGTTTTTGATCGCTATTCATGTTGTGACAAGGTTTCTGGCAGCCTTCGGGTGTTAATCCATCAGGAAAACATGATAATTTAGCAAAAGTGTCTTAGAATGTACAAATTTAAGGTTAAAATTACAATTTCCCTACCATTAAAGGGAGGGAGCAACACCCCCCCCCCCAACCAATCCCAGACTCTCGCCAGCTCCCTCGCACCACATACCCTTTCCATCGAACCACTTTTTCTTCTCTCGATGTGGGCTACTATGTGTTTGGTTTTGCCATTTTATTTACCACCCATTACTCGTGTACCGTTTTAATATGGAATGAATATATTTCGGACACCCAACTTGGATAAATAATTAATGTGGGGAGAGATTGATGACCCTCCTCATGCCGTCAGGTGTGTAGGGCTGTCGAGACTTTCATTGGCTTGGGTTAGAATGCTGAATGGGTTGCACTCTGACTCAGGAAGTCGGGGCAGGAATTTAGAATTGATTCATGGTGCCGGCGATAGCTCACCTACTCGTCGTGAAGGTTACTGTGGGATTTAATGGGAGATCCAGTTCAACATCCATCCATGGGACAGCACCATTAATGAATCGCCCTGTATGTGGAACACCGGGATGACTGTTTATAGCTGGTTTGGGATTCAAATACAGGCTAGACAGCTTGAGGAGAGTTTGTGTACCCCCAGGCCATCCTGATAGCCCAAGGGGGTGGGGGTGTTAATTGGGCTTTCAAGTCTGACTTATCTTCATGTACTTTTATTGCTCTTTGATCTGGCCAGACCACTTTTGGGCTATCTTGCCACCATAATTCGTTAACGTCCTTTTTGGTGTTTTTGGCAGAGCAAGCTTTGTTTAGTACAGTGTACATTATTATACTTGGTCCTGTTAAGACGAACAAATTAATTGCTGTGCATTGTACTTTTGATCATTTCCTATTTTATCCAAACAAACTAGCATGGGATTGTAGTTGTGTAGTATTTTAGTTAAATGTTTAACCCTCTGATGCATCAACAGGAATGGACAAACCAGAGTGGAAGTTTCCTTCTGTGCACCTTTAACGGTTCACACATTAATCAATTTTATTAATTTATTTTATCAACCTTTTCAGAGTGCTGCACTTGCAAATGTGTCCCTGTTGAGAAAGGGAAAGGAACAGGTATGTATTGATTTTGGCATTATATCTATCACCTAATGCACGCGTGTACCGTTTTGGGGTATTGTACAACAGCGAATGTCATTCATTGACATTCTGGGGGGGGGGTTCTGCAAACATTTTGAGACCCTGCGCATAGTTGGCTTGCTTGATGCCTCCATTGGGCAACAAGTGAGTCGCCTATGAATTGCATATTATTTTACCACGAATGTATCTTGGTGAATATACCTTGGTCTGTAGTTTTGGCTGTGAAGGTGCTCTTCCCATTTGCGCATTGCAAACCACTTTAGACGCTAAAATTGCGGTTATCAATTTGCTTGGTTATTTAGCTTCCGCAAAGATTGTACTCCACTTCAAATTTTCTTTTTCTGTAACCCACGCTGTGGTATTTGGCATGAAAAGCTATGTTAAGACTCAGATTCAAACTGCCTTGCATTGTACTTGTGACAATGTTGTGATTTTATTTGTTCATATAAACAAGCATTAGATTATAGTTGTGTATTTATTATTTTTTTGTTGTTGAAATTTTAACCTCCAGTCAGCACCCCCTGGTAAACCAGAGTGAAAGTTTTTCCTTCTGTGCACATCAAGACAAAACCTTTAACTTTTCACACATTAATCAATTTTATTTTTTAATCAACTTTTCCAGAGTGCTGCACCTGCAAATGCATCCCTGTTGGGAAAGGAACAGGTATGTTTGGTTTTGGCATTTTGTTTACCACCCATCACTCATGTTCCGTTTTAATACGGATGCAACAAACTCATTTCTCACACTGACCTGTTCTAAGTAATTCTTGATGCAGGGGGTCTGGTCTGGGACATTATTGAGGTTTTTTTGCTTGGGTCAATCACTCGTGCCTTGGTGTGCATCATCAAAGCTTGGTGTGTGCACTTTGGTCACTCCCAGCACTATTGATACAAAAGTTTCTCGGTTCTGGTTAGAATCTAAGAGCATTGCAAAATATGTGCTGCTATTGAAAATGGCAATTTTACTTACCTGTCTCATCAACCCATGAGTTTAGGCAAGTTGTGGGACAATTTAAACAAAGTACACACAGTAATGGCTCTGCAAAGGTTGGTAAGTTGGCAATTGATATAAAAAACAATCTTGGTAATGAAACTTGAAAATTTGGTTAAATGTAGATATCTCCCTCTGTTGCTTTAAGGAACATGCTGCTGCCAAGATGCAGATTGCTGTAGTACACAGAAGGGAGCTGCATGCAATTGAGTGGTGAGTGCCCCAGTTGGTAGTTCACAGCAATATTCTCTGGAAGACATTAACTTTTGAACAGATTATAATATGAACCTTCTTCTGTATGTAGCAAATGGTTGGAAGTAGCATTGGTTGAATGGGGCAGTGCCCACTGTAGTTTAGGGTAGGAATTTGGAATTGTGCCAATCATTGATCACAGACATTTGGCAAAGAACACAGCCATTTCACCTTGCACCTCCAACCTCTTCTCCACCAGCTGTCTCAATGAACATCCCATCCGTTGTTCCCCTACCCTTTCTAAACCCTTGCTGCTCTTCAATCTCCATCGCCACACTCTCCTGTATCCTCTCATTCAGAATCCTCTCCAGCCTCTTCATGACATCACATGACTTGGGAGTGTAATGCTCCTGTACTTCTTTGGATCTTGAACATCTCCCTTCCCATTCCTTATTGGCACAACTAACCCTGTCCTCAATTCTCTGGAATTAAACCCTCTCGTACATGCATTTATTGAAATGCTTCTGTCCAACTGACTTCTCCTGCTGCAATTATCATCTCTGCAAACACCTCAATGCCTGGTACTCTTCCCTTCTCCATCCTCTTCAATCCTGTCCACACCTCCACCTCCCTGACCTCCACATGACACTGTAGCTCCAGCTCTCCATTACTTCCTTCCCACACTTTCAATACTACCCCGTCACTAGCCTCCCACCAGCATCCTTAATGACCCCCACTTCCCCCACTTCATGTCCACCAATTTATAGATCACCTTCTTCCCACCATCTTTCAACTTGTACACCACCTCTTCCATATCATTGCTCTTTGCTGCTTTTTCCTTTTGCCCATACAGGTGTGCAGCAACCCTAGATCCTTCATCTTCCAAACCTGCTTTGCTACTTTCTCCGTCCACCATACCTGATTTCTATCCCTCGACAATGCACCATTTCCTGATGTCCTTACACACAAAACTTGTGCAATTCGCATAAATGCTTCTGTGCTTCACTAAGTTGCTCTTACCTGGCCCTCATCCTCTCCTTGTATTCTCAGATGACTTTGCCCCTCCACTTCCCCTCACCTAATAATCTTTGACCACTGCTCTTAACCTCCCTACTTTTCTTCATCCATACCACATGCGCTATAGGCTTGTGCCGGGTGGCAACATGTTCTCTCACCACTTCCTTATAATCCTGTCGCCTTCTTATCACCACCAAATCCAGTTCTGTTCTATGTTGTCCACTCAGTAATATTGTGGCTTTCCCGATTTTGAAAGAATGAACCAGCTACGGCCATCCCATGTGACCCTCTCTATTCATCATTCCACACAAATTTACCAAAACTTTCCTCTTCACCCGGCTCCGCTAATCCCACATCCGCCTTAGTCTCCCACAATGCACAGCATCACCTCCGGCTCAACCATTCCCATTATCATAGACAATGTGTCCCTGAATTTCTGCTTTTCTGCCCAGTCTTTCCCATAACACACCTTTTTCCAAGCACCACCCATGCCATAACTATCTGTCCCTCCTACCTTTCCACTCTGATCACCTGCTTGCTGATTGATATCTTCTGATGCTATTATTCCCATGCCATTACTCATTTTATCCTCTCACCAACATCTTCACCCTGTCTCCATTCCATCTGGTCTCCTGCAAAACACACCATTTCCAACCTTCTCTGCATCTTGACCCCTGACCCCTCTCCCCTCCATTGATCTCACATTCAAACTTCTGAACCGTGACCCACATGGCAGAGCGAGTACCATCTTGATAAGTTTGGGAATCCGGTCATCAATCACTGGTGTATACCGACTGCTGTTTTACATTTCCCACCCTAACAAAAATTGTTTATTTTAATTCATTGTATTGTATAAAAATAAATCATGGCTTCTGAAATGGCTATAAATTAACTTGAAAAATCTTGACCTCAAGGCCTTTTGTGATAATGTTTGTTTTTAACAGGTGGAGGAAACATGAATTTGGAGTGCTTACACAGATTTTTCAAATAGCTCAACTTCAATGAATACAAAGTCATTTCTGGGGGCTTTAATGTATTGTTTCGATTTGTATAATAAAATCTTCACAGCCGTTTCAAGATGTATTTTTAGGCTTTATGGAATTTTTAACCTGGTGATTATGCTTTCCTGCTTTACTGATGTTTGAACAAGGTAGATTGCATTCATGTTGAAAAAAAAACTGAATTAAATTGATGCAAATCTGACATCTGCTCCTTCACATTCCATTTTAAACTAAATGAACTTTTTCAAAGGTGACAGATATTTTATACTTAAAATAAATGATTGTACAAGTATAAATATCAAAAAAAAAAAATTACAGTTGCTCAGGGATTTCCTCCGCATCAAAAGCATATTTTCACTTTTACCAACTGCCAAATTCATGTCAAGCTGTAAAAGAAGGGAAGGAGAAAAAGAAAGTAAAATTGGTTTCAATCTCAAGCTAAACAGCAATTGTCTACAATCGAGCCACAACTTTGTTATAAACAGAGTACCCACACCGTGGGTGATCTTTTCCAACCATGCAACATTCTTGTTACATTTATTTAGGTGTATAAGCAATGGTACTGCCTCAATTGCTCCCAAAAATAAAATAATCTGGGTTGCACAAATGGAGCAAAAACATGAACTGCTTTTGTGCACTAATATATATATATTGGGGTTGTCACTTGAATAACTCAATTGCACTCTCAGGCCAACACACCATCACCTACATTAGGCCCACAACAGCTCCATTTCAATATTGATCCTTTTAAGAGAACAGGAAACTTGGAGGGCATGGTGACTGAAGTCTTCAGCTTAAAAAATGGCAGACATATATATATATATATATGTTTGCAATTGTGGGTGATGTCAGGCCACCTGTCCAACAAATGGGAATAGAGCAACCATACAAAAACATTTGCTCCTACATATTATAAATATCACATGGCTTATTGGAAACCTGCAAGTCATGTTTTTAATGAAGGTCTAAAGTTAGTCCTTTTATAGGGATGCAATCAAGTTAATTTCATATCCACTCAATCTTATCAGGACAAACTGATAGTGTTGAACATGGAGTACGAAGGAAACAGCAAAGTAATGATATTCTATTCCAAACATGGCTCCTAAAAGGCTCAGCCTTTTTAAGCCATCTTGTCCTTGGTTTGATGAAGGTTCAACAAAGCACTAAGTTTGCCAAAACATTGCACAATGGCCACAAGATCAAATGCATTGTCATGCAAGAGGCACTTGCTGTTTCTCTGAGAAATACCTGCAGAAAGTCAAAACCTAAACATTGTGAAAGTAAAACAAACTTCAGACCAAAGTATATCACCATGCAAGGCTTCATTTTGACCTCCCCTAAGATCTCGGAGATGGAGCGTCCGATTGCCATGGCATTTGGTGCAGACAGAAAATCTTAACATACCTATTTCATAGATTTAGTGATAAAAATAAAGATTTTTATTATTATTCTGGGGAAGCCCTCTCTGGCTTCCCCCAAGTACACTCCCTGGGTACATGGTTGACATGAAATGAATCACATACATAGGGATCATACAAAGTTGTTGGCATTGCCTTTTTATTGCATCAATGTCAAGTGATTAGGGGTTTACTTCTGGTGAGGTAGTTGCACAAATTTGTTATTAAAAGATGCACAAGACTTAATGATTTGGAAATTTGCAGGACTTGTGGAGAAATAACAAAATATCCATGGGGAGGGGAGAGGGGAGAGGGGAGAGGGGAGAGGAGAGAGGGGAGGGGAGGGGGGCATTTTGACTCTCCCTCCTCAGCCTGAATAGGGTTAATACAGAGATCAAATAAAACTAAACATCTTATACATTGCACGGTCAAATAAATACACCCGCACATTGACCCTGCAGCCATAACAGCTTGGTCTTACCAAAACATTGCACTTTGAGTCGAGGGAAATGGAACAGATCACTTGCCATTTATGCCATAATCGCACCATTGGCAAGGCAATTGGTTCAAAATTCTGAGCTCATCAGACAGCTTGTATACCCGCTTGAAGCCACGTAACATTTGGGAACACCCACCGGGATACCTCATTTGTATAATCGATCGGCAGTGAGAATGCACAAACACACGACAAACCTTTCGATGAGCGAGTCCCGCATGGTAGTGGCGATGGCGCTAGGCTGAGCGTCGTTCAACTTGAAGACGCTTTCGATGACCGAGAGTTCGGTGCTGGTCGTGTCCAGGCCGCAGAAAGCACACCAATCGTTCACCACAAGACCTGCAGCAATGACCTCGCTGCCCCGGTTTACTGTGCCTGACTAAACCACACCACACAATTACTCGATACAGATTGCAGGCGTACAGCTCAAAGATCACTGGCAATCATGGACGATAACTTTATGATGTATGCCGAGATAGGTAACGTGCTGTGAACACAGTGACCAATTTGTAGAAACCCACAACTTCACACAGTCTTTGATAAAGCTTCCACACCATAGGACATTCAGACACTGTCACAGTTTCGTTTCACTTTCACAGCATGCACTCTCACGACTGTTCGCTCGACGCAAAGGAGAAGGTGTATATGTCACGTCAGTGTTCTTATGGTAACAAATGTATCGTGCGAAATGGGAGGACGTTACATTTCCAACTACACGCCAAGATGGACACAATATTGAAGAAATTCATACCGACTGTGGAAATTAATCCGGCAGCACTATCACCATGGTGGCACTCTATTGAGATCGCCATGAACCACAACTTGGTGGACGATAAACAAAGCCTTCAGGACACACACACACACACACACACACACACACACACACACACACCAGTTAAGTCTCTGTTCCATCTCCTGAAACCCACTCACGTGTGGAGATGGCAATCAACAGCAACTTGCACAAACATGTACATATTGTTGCGGTTCTGGAAATCGCATCATTCCAACACCAATAGCAGCCAACATACAGTAGTCCCCAGTCAGTTATTTCATTAATGTACGTTCAGATAGTCCCTTCCTTCTTTTCTAGTGGGTTGAACGGGACAGTGCATTGTGTAAATCTCATAGCTAGGTCTGATTAAATATCTGAACCTCATTCCTACAGTAAATCCAAGCAAGAGGTCCTCGCGTGAGCCAGCAGACGCTATGCTCGGGACCCATCGGTAAAAACCACAGCTGCGCCCTTCGCGTAAGAATGGTGGACCCGCACGCACTGTATGGGGCATGTTCGTGGGCGGGCGGACCCACGCGCACTGCAAGGGCATGCTCGATGGTGGGCGGACCCACGCTTTGCAGTCTGTGCAAGGGTAAAGATTTTTCATACTGTTCTATCCAAAACTGCTAGTGTGTGTGTGTGTGTGTGTGTGTGTGTGTGTGTGTGTGTGTGTGTGTGGTCCATCCTGGCGCCTGTCCTCGCTTAAGTTAAGATTGTACAAGAAGTAGATCGGGATAAGTCTGCTCTGTGTCTGCTTTTGTAAGTTGCTCGTTTATGATCGCACCACACTTTTCTTCCTATCCCTGCTCACATACAACAATAAAATTATTCACTGCTGCCACATATCTTTCCTCACCTGCCTGTTAATAAATCCCTTTGTAGAAATGTTCCCAGCTCGTTTTCGTCCTTTCTTTCATTGATCCAGCATGATCCGTATCCTAACCGAGCCGGGACTTTATTCCCAACAATCCATTCCTTTTAGCCGGTATGTCCTTGGCAGTGTCGCTTGGCTGCATCTGATCGGGTAAAGTGATCCGGTTCGGACAAGGCGTACCGAGGGCGTGTCCCCCGGTAATTAGGTCACGTGATTAATTAGGTAACCGGTTAACCCATAGATGGGAGGACCCTAGGCATGGTCGGTTAGGCCTCGCTCACGGATAATTCCGTGACGCGGTGGGTCGCTTAACCAACCGTGGACGCCAATACTCAACTGCGTGACCTCGGGTCCTCCTGTCTAGAATCAGGTTACCTAATTAACCACACGGTTTAACCACCAGGGAACCACGCCCTCGGTACTCCTTGTCCGAACCGGATCACTCTACCAACTACGGATCACCTTTCCGGATTGGATGCAGCCGAGCGGCACTGCCAAGGACGTACCGGCTAGAAGGAACAGATTGTTGGGAATAAAGACCCGCCGCTAAACTTAGATCCGAACCATGCTGGACCAATGGAGGAAAAGACAAAGGTGAGCTGGGAACATTTCCACAATTATTTATTTACAATAAGTGGGGAAAAGCATGTGGCACAAAAAAAGGTTTATTAACCTCCGCCATCGAAGATCGGAGGTTACTGTTTTCACCCCTTTCTGTTTGTTTGTTGCCCAGAGAGAGAGGGTAATCTTGATCATAATCTCTTGAATAAAGAGAAAAGTTGCTTTAACATCAGTTTTTTGCTTCACGAGACGGAGTAAAAGCGAGGTAACTGGTTGTCTATTGGGCATTGTAGACTAGGCAAAGGAATTTTACTTGATCTGTCTCGCTTAAAGTCGTTATTTAGTTTTTTGTAACCACTGAACAAAAGACGTTACAAGGGACGCTCCGATTCTACGTTGTGACTTTTTGGTGTGCAATTTTTTTTTTGTTTGTCGTTAATTCATTTTCATTCTGGTTTTAAACTGGCATTCGATTTTGGGGGGTATCGTACTATGCATTCTTATGGGGTTTTCTGTAACGTAGTTTGCATTCAAAGTGATTGTTGTGTCCAAGCTGTGTATGTGGTGTTAAATGCTGATGCAGTCGATCATGGGGAGCTGGTTCCTGGGAGGAGTAAAATAGATTCAAAGCGTCTCTTCTCATTCATGAAATATAGTGACAGACTTGTTTGTCGATATATTTATTGTGTCGAACATAATGAGCATAGATTTAACAGGGGGGACCCATTTTTATGTGCGTTTATCCTGGTCGGTCATGCTAGAGTACTTAGGTTATAATCTAGACTGGGGGATCATGAAGTGCATATTGCTAGTGCTCGCACTCTCGCACTCGCTCATCATCAATTCGGCAGTATAGAGCGGTGTATTATGCTTATTTATCACTTTTCAAGGAAACCCATAGATAATTTTTGTTTTTTTTATTCATAATCGGACTTAATTGATCAGATGGTGGATCCGGAATATACTCTATAATATAAAAGATGAGATGACTAGTAGGCGCAGGGGGGGCACTTTTTACGTTTATAAACTGTGGTGAGAAGTAATTAAAGCATTATAAATGACTGGAATAATCATCTAAGAGCATGCTGGACGATGAAGTTTGGTGTCTCGCACACAGATTTATGCTATGTTTCTGAATTTGTAAGATGAAAGTATGTGATTAATGCGCATTTTTCTAATTAAGTGTACTTGTGTGATTATACCTGTATGCCTGGAATTTCGGGTGTTTTCGTACATTGGGTCATGTCATGGCATAGTTGGATTTTGAATTTTAAAATGGCTAATTAAAACATTTTTTTTTTTTCCTTTAACACTCTGACGATGAGCAAAAGATTGTAGCATGGAATGTGAGGAATAATTTATTCAAGATTAGTGGATATAGTTACAGAGGGCGCAAACAAACGGGTGGGTACTTGGGTTGAGTAGAAACGTAGACCTTGTAAAAAGGTAAGGTTATTGGTTTAACTGCAGGGAGCGGTGTGAGGATATTTGGTTGGGTGCGTTTGGTTGTGCTGGTTGACATATATAGTTTTAGACCGTCTTTTCTAGAGGAATGGAAGAAATAAGAGTGAATTGGTGAAGATATGATGCTCGATTTTAGGTTTCATCTCATGCTAGATATAATGAGGGCTGCTGCCTCGCAGTGGCGTACTCTGGGGGTGTGAGTGGGTGAATAGAATGAACGGGTGAAGTTTTTGTACAATTATAGCATAGCCGGACGGGTCAATGGGGCTAATCTTTGTACTTATAAACAGCATAGCTCGGTAGTCTTAACAAGGCTGTTTATTGGATCGTCATGGTGGATGTTGTGACAAGGTTTCTGAGCCTTCGGGTGTTAATCCATCAGGAAACATGATAATTTAGCAAAAGTGTCTTAGAATGTACAAATTTAAGGTTAAAATTACAATTTCCTACAATTAAGGGGAGGGAGCAACACCCCCCCCAACCAATCCAGACTCTCGCCAGCTCCCTCGCACCACATACCCTTTCCATCGAACCACTTTTTCTTCTCTCGATGTGGGCTACTATGTGTTTGGTTTTGTGCATTTTATTTAACCACCTTACTGTGTACCGTTTTAATATGGAATGAATATATTTCGGACACCCAACTTGGATAAATAATTAATGTGGGGAGAGATTGATGACCTCCCTCATGCCGTCAGGTTGTGGGGCTGTCGAGACTTTCATTGGCTTGGGTTAGAATGCTGAATGGGTTGCACTCTGACTCAGGAAGTCGGGGCAGGAATTTAGAATTGATTCATGGTGCGGCGATAGCTCACCTACTCGTCGTGAAGGTTACTGTGGGATTTAATGGGAGATCCAGTTCAACATCCATCCATGGGACAGCACCATTAATGAATCGCCTGTATGTGGAACACCGGGATGACTTGTTTATAGCTGGTTTGGGATTCAAATACAGGCTAGACAGCTTGAGGAGAGTTTGTGTCCCACAGGCATCCTGATAGCAAGGGGGTGGGGGTGTTAATTGGGCTTTCAAGTCTGATTATCTTCATGTACTTTTATTGCTCTTTGATCTGGCCAGACCACTTTTGGGCTATCTTGCCACCATAATTCGTTAACGTCCTTTTTGGTGTTTTTGAGAGCAAGCTTTGTTAGTACAGTGTACATTATTATACTTGGTCCTGTTAAACGAACAAATTAAATTGCTGTGCATTGTACTTTTGATCATTTCCTATTTTAATCCAACAAACTAGCATGGGATTGTAGTTGTGTAGTATTTTAGTTAAATGTTAACCCTCTGATGCATCAACAGGAATGGACAAACCAGAGTGGAGTTTCCTTCTGTGCACCTTTAACGGTTCACACATTAATCAATTTTATTAATTTTTTTTATCAACCTTTTCAGAGTGCTGCACTTGCAAATGTGTCCTGTGAGAAAGGGAAAGGAACAGGTATGTATTGATTTTGGCATTATAATCTATCACCTAATGCACGCGTGTACCGTTTTGGGGTATTGTACAACAGCGAATGTCATTCATTGACATTCTGGGGGGGGGGTTCTGCAAACATTTTGAGACCTGCCGCATAGTTGGCTTGCTTGATGCCTCCATTGGGCAACAAGTGAGTCGCCTATGAATTGCATATTATTTTACACACGAATGTATCTTGGTGAATATAACTTGGTCTGTAGTTTTGGCTGTGAAGGTGCTCTTCCCATTTGCGCATTGCAACCACTTTAGACGCTAAAATTGCGGTTATCAATTTGCTTGGTTATTTAGCTTCCGCAAAGATTGTACTCCACTTCAAATTTTCTTTTTCTGTAACCGCTGTGGTATTGGCATGAAAAGCTATGTTAAGACTCAGATTCAAAACTGCCTTGCATTGTACTTGTGACAATGTTGTGATTTTATTTGTTCATATAACAAGCATTAGATTATAGTTGTGTATTTATTATTTTTTTGTTGTTGAAATTTTAACCTCCAGTCAGCACCCCTGGTAAACCAGAGTGAAAGTTTTTCCTTCTGTGCACATCAAGACAAAACCTTTAACTTTTCACACATTAAATCATTTTATTTTTTAATCAACTTTTCCAGAGTGCTGCACTGCAAATGCATCCCTGTTGGGAAAGGAACAGGTATGTTTGGTTTTGGCATTTTGTTTACCACCCATATTCATGTTCCGTTTAATACGGATGCAACAAACTCATTTCTCACACTGACCTGTTTCTAAGTATATCTTGATGCAGGGGGTCTGGTCTGGGACATTATTGAGGTTTTTTTGCTTGGGTCAATCACTCGTGCCTTGGTGTGCATCATCAAAGCTTGGTGTGTGCACTTTGGTCACTCCCAGCATATTGATACAAAGTTTCTCTGTTCTGGTTAGAATCTAAGAGCATTGCAAAATATGTGCTGCTATTGAAAATGGAATTTTACTTACCTGTCTCATCAACCCATGAGTTTAGGCAAGTTGTGGGACAATTTAAACAAAGTACACACAGTAATGGCTTGCAAAGGTTGGTAAGTTGCAATTGATATAAAAAACAATCTTGGTAATGAAACTTGAAATTTGGTTAAATGTAGATATCTCCTCTGTTGCTTTAAGGAACATGCTGCTGCCAAGATGCAGATTGCTGTAGTACACAGAAGGGAGCTGCATGCAATTGAGTGGTGAGTGCCCCAGTTGGTAGTTCACAGCAATATTCTCTGAAAGACATTAACTTTTGAACAGATTATAATATGAACTTCTTCTGTATGTAGCAAATGGTTGGAAGTAGCATTGGTTGAATGGGGCAGTGCCCACTGTAGTTTAGGGTAGGAATTTGGAATTGTGCCAATCATTGATCACAGACATTTGGCAAAGAACCAGCCATTTCACCTTGCACCTCCAACCTCTTCTCACCAGTCTGTCTCAATGAACATCCATCGTTGTTCCCTACCCTTTCTAAACCCTTGCTGCTCTTCAATCTCCATCGCCACACTCTCTGTATCCTCATTCAGAATCCTCTCCAGCCTCTTCATGACATCACATGACTTGGGAGTGTAATGCTCCTGTACTTCTTTGGATCTTGAACATCTCCCTTCCCATTCCTTATTGGCACAACTACCCTGTCCTCAATTCTCTGGAATTAACCCTCTCGTACATGCATTTATTGAAATGCTTCTGTCCAACTGACTTCTCCTGCTGCAATTATATCTCTGCAAACACCTCAATGCTGGATACTTCCTTCTCCATCCTCTTCAATCCTGTCCACACCTCCACTCCCTTGACCTCCACATGAACCTGTAGCTCCAGCTCTCCATTACTTCCTTCCACACACTTTCAATACTACCCCGTCACTAGCCTCCCACCAGCATCCTTAATGACCCCCACTTCCCCCACTTCATGTCCACCAATTTATAGATCACCTTCTTCCCACCATTTCAATTGTCACACACACTCTTCCATATCATTGCTCTTTGCTGCTTTTTCCTTTTGCCCATACAGGTGTGCAGCAACCCTAGATCCTTCATCTTCCAAACCTGCTTTGCTACTTTCTCCGTCCACCATACCTGATTTTATCTCGACAATGCACATTTCCTGATGTCCTTACACACAAAACTTGTGCAATTCGCATAATGCTTCTGTGCTTCACTAAGTTGCTCTTACCTGGCCTCATCCTCTCCTTGTATTCTCAGATGACTTTGCCCTCCACTTCCCCTACATAATAATCTTTGACCACTGCTCTTAACCTCCTACTTTTCTTCATCCATACCACATGCGCTATAGGCTTGTGCCGGTGTGCAACATGTTCTCTCACCACTTCCTTATAATCCTGTCGCCTTCTTATCACCACCAAATCCAGTTCTGTTCTATGTTGTCCACTCAGTAATATTGTGGCTTTCCGATTTTGAAAGAATGAACCAGCTACGGCCATCCCATGTGACCCTCTCTATTCATCATTCCACACAAATTTACAAAAATTTCCTCTTCACCCGGCTCCGCTAATCCACATCCGCCTTAGTCCCACAATGCACAGCATCACTCCGGCTCAACATTCCCATTATCATAGACAATGTGTCCCTGAATTTCTGCTTTTCTGCCCAGTCTTTCCCATAACACACCTTTTCCAAGCAACACCCATGCCATAACTATCTGTCCCTCCTACCTTTCCACTCTGATCACCTGTTGCTGATTGATATCTTCTGATGCTATTATTCCCATGCCATTACTCATTTTTTCCTCTCACAACATCTTCACCCTGCTCCATTCATCTGGTCTCCTGCAAAACACACCATTTCCAACCTTCTCTGCATCTTGACCCCTGACCTCTCCCCTCCATTGATCTCACATTCATTTCTGAACCGTGACAACATGGCAGAGCGAGTACCATCTTGATAAGTTTGGGAATCGGTCATCAATCACTGGTGTATACCGACTGCTGTTTTACATTTCCCACCTAACAAAAATTGTTTATTTTAATTCATTGTATTGTATAAAAATAAATCATGGCTTCTGAAATGGCTATAAATTAATTGAAAAATCTTGACCTCAAGGCCTTTTGTGATAATGTTTGTTTTTAACAGGTGGAGGAAACATGAATTTGGAGTGCTTACACAGATTTTTCAAATAGCTCAACTTCAATGAATACAAAGTCATTTCTGGGGCTTTAATGTATTGTTTCGATTTGTATAATAAAATCTTCACAGCCGTTTCAAGATGTATTTTTAGGCTTTATGGAATTTTTAACCTGGTGATTATGCTTTCCTGCTTTACTGATGTTTGAACAAGGTAGATTGCATTCATGTTGAAAAAAAACTGAATTAAATTGATGCAAATCTGACATCTGCTTTCACATTCCATTTTAAACTAAATGAACTTTTTTCAAAGGTGACAGATATTTTATACTTAAAATAATGATTGTACAAGTATAAATATCAAAAAAAAAAATTACAGTTGCTCAGGGATTTTCCGCATCAAAAAGCATATTTTCACTTTTACAACTGCCAAATCATGTCAAGCTGTAAGAAGGGAAGGAGAAAAAGAAAGTAAAATTGGTTTCAATCTCAGCTAAACAGCAATTGTCTACATCGAGCACAAACTTTGTTATAAACAGAGTACCCACACCGTGGTGATCTTTTCCAACCATGCAACATTCTGTTACATTTATTTAGGTGTATGCAATGGTACTGCCTCAATTGCTCCCAAAAATAAAATAATCTGGGTTGCACAAATGGAGCAAAAACATGAACTGCTTTTGTGCACTAATATATATATATTGGGTTGTCACTTGAATAACTCAATTGCACTCTCAGGCCAACACACCATCACCTACATTAGGCCCACAACAGCTATTTCAATATTGATCCTTTTAAGAGAACAGGAAACTTGGAGGGCATGGTGACTGAAGTCTTCAGCTTAAAAAATGGCAGACATATATATATATATATTGTTTGCAATTGTGGATGTGATGAGGCCACCTGTCCAACAAATGGGAATAGAGCAACCATACAAACATTTGCTCCTAAATATTATAAATATCACATGGTTATTGGAAACCTGCAAGTCATTTTTTTAATGAAGGTCTAAAGTTAGTCCTTTTATAGGATGCAATCAAGTTAATTTCATATCCACTCAATTTATCAGGACAAACTGATAGTGTTGAACATGGAGTACGAAGGAAACAGCAAAGTAATGATATTCTATTCCAAACATGGCTCCTAAAAGGCTCAGCCTTTTTAAGCCATCTTGTCCTTGGTTTGATGAAGGTTCAACAAAGCACTAAGTTTGCCAAAACATTGCACAATGGCCACAAGATCAAATGCATTGTCATGCAAGAGGCACTTGCTGTTTTCTGAGAAATACCTGCAGAAAGTCAAAACATAAACATTGTGAAAGTAAACAAACTTCAGACCAAAGTATATCACCATGCAAGGCTTCATTTTTGACCTCCTAAGATCTCGGAGATGGAGCGTCCGATTGCCATGGCATTTGGTGCAGACAGAAAATCTTAACATACCTATTTCATAGATTTAGTGATAAAATAAAGATTTTTATTATTATTCTGGGGAAGCCCTCTCTGGCTTCCCCAAGTACACTCCCTGGGTACATGGTTGACATGAAATGAATCACATACATAGGGATCATACAAAGTTGTTGGCATTGCCTTTTTTTGCATCAATGTCAAGTGATTAGGGTTTTACTTTGGTGAGGTAGTTGCACAAATTTGTTATTAAAAGATGCACAAGACTTAATGATTTGGAAATTTGCAGGCTTGTGGAGAATAACAAAATATCCATGGGGAGGGGAGGGGAGAGGGGAGAGGGGAGAGGAGAGGGGGAGGGGAGGGGGCATTTTGACTCTCCCTCCTCAGCCTGAATAGGGTTAATACAGAATCAAAATAAACTAAACATCTTATAAATTGCACGGTCAAATAAATACACCGCACATTGACCTGCAGCCATAAAGCTTGGTCTTACCAAAACATTGCACTTTGAGTCGAGGGAAATGGAACAGATCACTTGCCATTTATGCCATAATCGCACCATTGGCAAGGCAATTGGTTCAAAATTTGAGCTCATCAGACAGCTTGTATACCCGCTTGAAGCCACGTAACATTTGGGAACACCCACCGGATACCTCATTTGTATATGATCGGCAGTGAGAATGCACAAACACACGACAAACCTTTCGATGAGCGAGTCCCGCATGGTAGTGGCGATGGCGCTAGGCTGAGCGTCGTTAACTTGAAGACGCTTTCGATGACGAGAGTTCGGTGTGGTCGTTCGTCAGGCCGCAGAAAGCACACAATCGTTCACCACGACCTGCAGCAATGACCTCGCTGCCCCGGTTTACTGTGGACTAAACACACAACACAATTACTCGATACAGATTGCAGGCGTAAGCTCAAAGATCACTGGCAATCATGGACGATAATTTATGATGTATGCCGAGATAGGTAACGTGCTGTGAACACAGTGACAATTTGTAGAAACCAACTTAAACTTCACAGTCTTTGATAAAGCTTCCACACCATAGGACATTCAGACACTGTCACAGTTTCGTTTCACTTTCACAGCATGCACTCTCACGACTGTTCGCTCGACGCAAAGGAGAAGGTGTATATGTCACGTCAGTGTTCTTATGGTAACAAATGTATCGTGGAAATGGGAGGACGTTACATTTCCAACTACACGCCAAGATGGACACAATATTGAAGAAATTCATACGACTGTGGAATTAATCCGGCAGCATATCCATGGTGGCACTCTATTGAGATCGCATGAACACAACTTGGTGGACTAACAGCTTCAGAACACACACACACCACACACACACACACACACACACACACACACACACAACACACACACACACACACACACACACACACACACACACACACACACACACCACACAACACACACACACACACACAACCACAGTTAAGTCTCTGTTCCATCTCCTGAAACCCATCAGTGTGGAGATGGCAATCAACAGCAACTTGCACAACATGTACATATTGTTGCGGTTCTGGAATCGCATCATTCCAACAATAAGCAGCCAACATACAGTAGTCACCATCAGTTATTTCATTAATGTACGTTCAGATAGTCCTTCCTTCTTTTCTAGTGGGTTGAACGGGACAGTGCATTGTGTAAATCTCATAGCTAGGTCTGATTAAATATCTGAACCTATTCCTACAGTAAATCCAAGAGAGGTTCGCGTGAGCCAGCAGCGCTATGCTCGGGACCCATCGGTAAAACCACTGCGCCCTTCGCGTAAGATGGTGGACCCGCACGCACTGTATGGGGCATTGCTCGATGGTGGGCGACCCACGCTTTGCAGTCTGTGCAAGGGTAAAGATTTTTCATACTGTTTATCCAAAACTGCTAGTGTGTGTGTGTGTGTGTGTGTGTGTGTGTGTGTGTGTGTGTGTGTGTGTGTCCTCGGCGCCTGTCCTCGCTTAAGTTAAGTTGTACAGAAGTAGATCGGGATAGTTCTGCTCTGTGTCTGCTTTTGTAAGTTGCTGTTTATGATCGCACCACACTTTTTTTTCCTATCTACTCACATACAACAATAAAATCTATTCACTGTGCCACATATCTTTCCTCACCTGCCTGTTAATAAATCCCTTTGTAGAAATGTTCCCAGCTGTTTTCGTCCTTTCTTTCATTGATACCAGCATGATCCGTATCCTAACCGAGCCGGGACTTTATTCCCAAAATCCATTCCTTTTAGCCGGTATGTCCTTGGCAGTGTCGTTGGCTGAATCTGATCGGGTAAAGTGATCCGGTTCGGACAAGGCGTACCGAGGGGTGTCCCGGTAATTAGGTCACGTGATTAATTAGGTAACCCGGTTAACCATAGATGGGAGGACCCTAGGCATGGGGGTTAGGCATCGCTCACGGATATTCCGTGACGCGGTGGTCGCTTAAAACCGTGGACGCCAATAACTCAACTGCGTGACCTCGGGTCTCTCCGTCTAGAATCAGGTTACCTAATTACACACGGTTTAACCACCAGGGAACCACGCCCTCGGTACTCCTTGTCCGAACCGGATCACTCTACCAACTACGGATCACCTTTCGGATTGAATGCAGCCGAGCGGCACTGCCAAGGACGTACGGCTAGAAGGAACGGATTGTTGGGAATAAAGACCGGCTAAACTTAGATCCGAACCATGCTGGCCCAATGGAGGAAAGACAAAGGTGAGCTGGAACATTTCCACAATTATTTATTTACAATAAGTGGGGAAAAGCATGTGGACAAAAAAGGTTTATTAACCTCCGCCATCGAAGATCGGAGGTTACTGTTTTCACCCCTTTCTGTTTGTTTTGTTTGTTTGTGAACAGTATTATGGAAAAACTCCTCGACGGATTTCGATGAAACTTGGTGGGGGATTAGGTATGGTCCAAGGATCATGCCATTAGATTTTGGACTTGGTCCAAAATCCAATATGGCCGCTATGGGGCCATTTTGAAAAAATATTTGAATTTTTTTTTTTGCATTTCTACATGTTTTAAGTGATTTCCAACCCCCCCCAAAAGAAATTGTTAGAGAAAAAAAATTTTGCAACTTTTTTTTGAACAAAATTTCGATTTTTTTTTTTTTGCATTTCTACGTTATAAGTGATTTCCAACAAAAACATGCCAAAACTAGAGGGGGAGCACTCGGGAGAGTGCAAAACCTCCGCACAATACTGCTGGGTCACTCAAGTGAACCTTTTTTTCTATTCATTAAATATGAATGTCAACAGTGCTGACAGTTATAGTCTTTTTCTCAATTTTTTTTTTTTGGGGGGGGGGGGGGGTTGGAAATCACTTAAATGTAGAGAAATGCAAAAAAAGAAATCGAAATTTGTTGAAAAAAGTTGCAAAAATTTTTTTTCTCTAACAATTTTTTTTGGGGGGGGGGGGGGGGTTGGAAATCACTTAAAACATGTAGAAATGCAAAAAAAAATTTTTTTTTCTCAATTTTTTTTGGGGGGGGGGGGGGTTGGAAATCACTTAAAAATGTAGAATTGCAAAAAAAAAAACTTATTTTTTTGGGGGGGTAACAATTTTTTTTTGGGGGGGGGGGGGGGTTGGAAATCACTTAAAACATGTAGAAATGCAAAAAAAAGAAATTGAAATTTTGTTGAAAAAAAAGTTGCAAAAAATTTTTTTTTTTTCTAACAATTTTTTTTGAGGGGGGGGGGTTTGGAAATCACTTAAAACATGTAGAAATGCAAAAAAAAACAAAAAAATTTTCTCTAAATTTTTTTGGGGGGGTAACAATTTTTTTTTTGGGGGGGGGGGGGGTTGGAAATCACTTAAAACATGTAGAATGCAAAAAAAAGAAATCGAAATTTTGTTGAAAAAAAATTGCAAAATATGTTTTTTTCTCTAACAATTTTTTTTTGGGGGGGGGGGGGTTGAAATCATTAAAACATGTAGAAATCCCAAAAAAATTTTTTTTTTTGGGGGGGGGGGTAAAATTTTTTTGGGGGGGGTTGGAAATCACTTAAAACATGTAGAAATGCAAAAAAAAACAAAAACATTTCTCTTAATTTTTTTTTTGGGGGGGGGGGACGGTCCAAAATTTAATGCATGATCCTTGGACCATACTAACCCCACCAAGTTTCGTCGCAAATCCGTAAGGAGTTTTCCGTTATATGTTACTAAACAAACAAACAAACAAACAGAAAGGGGTGAAAACAGTAACCTCCATCCATCTTCGATGGCGGAGGTTAATTATAATTGCGGCTGATTTTTGGAACTTCAGGTGGATATACCCACGTAAAATCAATTCTCTGTCTCAAGGAATCTAGTTATGACGAATTAATTGAGTATGTAAAGAGGGAAAAGTTGAAACTATAACTTGTGATCACTATGTTGACATCAAATTGAATGAATAGGATATCAGGTTCACTTGAGTGACA
>CM068960.1:34752420-34768824 GCA_035128595.1 Eptatretus atami
AGTATGATGTAGTTGAGTAAGGTGAGGATAGATGGGCCGGTTTGAAACAGTACGTGCCATTATACACCACATTTTGCTCCATTTGTTACAGGTGAGAAAAGGATATGAAAAAAACACCTGATATTTCGATAATCTATTCGCACGTTTTTTTTTTTTAAAGGGTGAAAGTTTATTTTTCACCCGGTACCCCTTCCAGCCCGGTAATAAAAAGCACATCAAAGGTCAGGTGGATAAGTTGATCTGTACCAGGTCAAAGCAAAAACTTAATAACTCAAAAATATTCCTTTAATCGTAGAAACAAAGCTTCAGTTAATATTACAGGCTGCCAGGTCGACCACAGTTCATTCAAGCTGCCAAAACGAAGCGAATATGGAATAGAGTTTTTTTTAAATCGAGAATCGAGAATACACATCGTATGAAACAGATTTCAGCACAACCAGAGACGCAGGTGTTTCCAAGACAATGGATCAAATACAGAATGAAGCAAACAGTTGATGGTTTCTGTGGGTAAAAGTGTGCGTAGCTGCTTGCGGGGTTGGGGGAAAGGATGTCGAGGTTATTTTGTACGAGACAAGATATGAAGCAGATAAGTGAAAGATATAAAGTAAATCCTTTAAAGGGGAAAATAAATATAAACAATTACTATATTTGGGAAAAGCGTTCAAGTCATCGCATCTTCCTTGGTGGGAGGAGAGATAAGTTCATCACATCTGTATCAACCCCCAACTGCTAAGCATATCAGATCGAGCCGTTGGCTATTAAATGTAAATATGTTGATGTTAAATAAGAGGTGAGGTATTTATAAGTAACAAATATGAGAATAACACCACCACAGGATATTACTGAAAAAAAACGACTTGTGAGAATCACGTGGTGTGCAAGCGATCAGGTCGACGGTGAGGAGGAAAGGCCGTGCGGTGTCGGTTGGGGAGATGAGAGTGGCGAGCGCTTCGATGAATGCAAGTTCTTGAAAAGCAAGTCCAAAGTATACCCACTGAAGCGCTGAGTTTATCAGGATTAATGGAAATAGATGTCGATTATATGTATATATATATATATATATTCACAGTGCTTCTCCAATTTGACAAACGTTTCAGTCATTACTCCTCATGCATGAAGAGAAACGTGCGGTGAAGCAATTGGTTCATTTCTGTCTCTGTCTGTCTGCAAATGTCATTTTATGATCGATGAACAACTGAACTTCAATTGAATGTTACATTTTGAACATGCATCGGAAAACGACCGTGTAGTTTGGCAGGGCTTTGGCTCTGAATTTGTCCCGATCATGCATGCGTGGTGAGGAGCGAGATAATGTTTTTACTCTGTGTGCCTGTCTGGCAAACAAACAAACATTTAAAACAATTCCAAACAGGAAAATGACTGTCTTTGAAGGACGTCATAAAGGACACAAACGTCAGGCACGAAGAACTAATGTAACGTGTCAAATAAGGTGGTGTACAAGTCCAGAAGATCAACGGCGATAAACTGCTGAAATTTTTAGATCCTAGTGGAGGATCTCTAAGTCTTACTCACGTTGTTGTTCTTCATCTTCTTCTTGTGGACTTTTTTGTTTCACAGCCTACAGTTTTCATCGAAACTTCCTGAAACTTGGCATATATATATATGTTAAAATACCCTGCGCAGACAGTAACAATCTCCGATTGTGAAAATTCCTCCTAGAAAAAAAAGTTATGACGTCAAAATATCTCCGCTAATGGAAATCGCCTAAAAAATCATCTCCGAAACTAGGCAAGCTTTTTGAATTCTGTTTGCGGGAATCGAACAGGGCATCAGCAGAGATGA
Organism: Eptatretus atami; assembly: GCA_035128595.1. Classification (NCBI taxonomy): domain Eukaryota; kingdom Metazoa; phylum Chordata; class Myxini; order Myxiniformes; family Myxinidae; genus Eptatretus; species Eptatretus atami. The sequence continues at coordinate 34,754,224 of CM068960.1, forward strand.
ATTACCGCACATATGATACATTACTATGACGTCATATCAATTTTTATGACGTCATTCCTATTTTTTGACATTTATTGTTTCATAACCCAGAGTTTTCATCAGATCTTCGTGAAACTTGCCATGTATGTGCAGAAAGCCCACGCGCAGGCAGTAACCATCTCCGATTTTGGAAATTCTTCCTAGAAAAAAAGTTGACGTCATAATATTGCCGCTAATGGAAATCGCCGATATCATTATCTCCGAAACTAGGCAAGCTGTTTTAATTTTGTTTGCGGGAATCAAGCCGGGCATTAGCACAGATAATTTATCGCAAACCCGATACATCACAATGACGTCATATTCGTTTTTATGACGTCATCATTATGAGGACGAGATGATCTTAGCTCATTTGAGCTTGTTTTTTCTACAACCTTTAAAATCTTTTTATTTCAATTGAATTATATATTTGAACACCGTAGAACACAAATCTCCTTATTGGCACTCTCAAGACCCTTCAGTTTCGCAGTACTTGGACAAAATATTACAGCATTTTACAGAATCTCGACCAATCAAATTTGCTTCTCGCAGACCCCGCCCATGTCCTTTTTTTCTCTCGAGACTGCATGGGGTTACGTGTTCCATGAACTCCCATTGTGAAAGAGTGTAACGTACATCCCTGAAAGGTAAATCAGTCACACAATATCTTTAATTAGAGCCCCATAGATGAGGAGTAGCGACATGGCCTGTCCCGGAAATTTCTGGTCACGTGGGTCATGGCTCATGGGCACCATTTTGTGTCCATCGATAGCTCATTGAATGAGCACACAATAGCTCATCATTATTTTTAAAATGACAGGATGGATGCATCAATTAATCAGATAAGGGCTTCAAAATGTATAGATTCACTGCAGATGTTGGAAGGGAAAAAAAATTGGGAAAATAAAGTTTGTCATCTGAAGTGGAAACCGACATCGTGTGGTTTCGGTGCCAGGTAAGTTGTCGTCCCATGCGTGTACATTTATGTGTGGTGCTCTAATGTGTAATCGTATTGTAGTTGGTAGTTAGGTACAACTCGTAAACAGACATAAACCATCATCAAAACAGCGATCGACGAGAAGGGCACTCGGTAGACGCATACCTTCACCATGCAATGCTTACTCCAGAAAATATATCAGGCCCAATAATTTTTTGAAATATCATGGTATATTTTTTGGACCCATCTCTCAATGGTGAAGAATCACTTTTAAAATTAAATAATTCTCGTATCAGGATCCGGATTCGGATCTTCACCAAAATTGAATCAATTTCTCCTCGTCACACACCCAACCTGTCCCACCAAGTTTCGTCCGAATCAGTCCCCAACTTTTCGAGATATTGTGCTATTTATCGTTTTTGGACCCATCTCTCAATGGTGAAGAATCACTGAAAATTTTCCATTAGCCGGATCTGGATCTTCAGCAAAACCTAATCGGTTTGTCCTTGTGACACACCCAAACTGTCCACAAAATTTCATCAGAATCCATCCACAACATTTTCAGAATTCCTGCACATAAACAAACAAACAAAGAAACAAACAATCAGACTGGGATGAAAACAACCTCCTTCCACCTTCGGTGGTGGAGGTAATAATTTATGACATATCAAGAACATCCTGGCAAAGTTGCTTACGAGTAAACACATCACTTGTGTGTCTGTAATGCAAGTTACATCATTTATTTATTCCAATTCGTGTAAGTGTTGCAGTTAACATTGGTTACCAACATGTCGTGGTCCACGACATGGTTATGGGCATTTCATGTTAAAAATAAATAAATTAATAAAAGATAGAAGGATTACATGCACAGGAATGTCTTCAATGGCACAGTACTACTCGTGTTAAAATAAACGAAGCGTTGGGGAAAAAACCAACAAAAAACCTTTCACTTATGGCTCATCTTCATTTTAATGAAGCCCCCTTTTATTAACCTCCGCCATCGAAGATGGACGGAGGTTACTGTTTTCACCCCTTTCTGTTTGTTTGTTTGTTTGTGAACAGTATTACGGAAAAACTCCTCGACAGATTTCGACGAAACTTGGTGGGGGGATTAGGTATGGTCCAAGGATCATGCCATTAGATTTTGGACTTGGTCCAAAATCCAATATGGCCGCTATGAATATTTGATTTATGAAATTACGTGGAAATTACGTGGATCAGGCATTACGTGGCGGAGGTATGCGCTCGACCGAGTGCCATTCTGGAATTGTAATAGCATCTCTGTATGAAAAAACCTTATAGAATTGAAAAGTACTTGGCTAATTTACACACATTCTCCATATTTTATGCACTCCTTAGTCCTAACTCACTGGATGAAGTAATTTGTAAAGCTGTCGCTGTACTCAAGGTGTGTACGGGAATGGTCTAAGTTGGGGTAGTCACCTCCAACTTAAAAGATCCCTACCCCTCACCCTTCCCCCACCCTACCGATGTTTCTTGACAGAATTAATTTAGATTAAACTGGAAGGACACTCGGTCGAGCACATACCTCCACCACGTAATGCCTGATCCACGAGAACATATTGGGCCCAATACATTTTTGATGTATCATGCTATATATCGTTTTTGACCCTCTCTCTCAATGGTGAAGAATCACTTTCATAATTAAATAATTCTCGTATCTGGATCCGGATTCGGATCTTCACCAAAACTGAATCAATTCGTCGTGGCCACACACCCAACCGGTCCACCAAGTTTCGTCCGAATCCGTCCAAACTTTTTGAGATATTGTGCCTCTATCATTTTTGGCCCAATCTCTCAATGGTGAAGAATCACTTTAAAAATTCTAGTAGTCGGATCGGGATCTTCACCAAAATCTAATCAGTTCGTCCTTGTCACACACCGAACCTGCCCACTAAATTTCATCCGAATCTGTCCACAAGTTTTTGAGATATCCTGTACACAAACAGACAGACAGAGAGAGGTGAAAGCAACATCCTTCACCTTCGGTGGCAACGAGTGCTTCTTCATTAAACTGTCAAGTTGATTATTACACGTAGTTGAACTTGTACAACAGAAATACAGTACTTCGATGACAAAAAATAAATAAACTTTATTAACACGTCCCAATTTACACCCATAAATAAATATCGAAGGTTTTAAACGTGCATTTTGTGACCTAAAATGGCTGGGAATGCACGAGGGAGCATTAGATATCACCGGCGGATGGGGGCCTCGGCGGCCGTCATAACCCCGGCCCTTCAAGATTTTCATACCCCTACTTTTTATTTGGCACACAGGTATTTCAGAAATTGTGGAGAGTCCTGCCTCGAGCTTTAATACGGCTCAAAGTCAAACTTCAACAGTGAGATGACGGCACTAGATGTCTGTTCACCAATCATCAAAGTCTGTCAGATCTATGTCATTATGCGTTAAAAAAAAAAAAAAATATATATATATATAAGTTACAAGGTCAAGCAAAATAGAGTTTGATTTGTTGAAAATAGGAAATTCGTGAAAAACAAAATGAGTCGTGTTACCCGAAACGAGGAACACCCTTAACGCGCCGACTACTCGAGTACGTGAACAGATAGCCGAGGAACCTCAGTCGGAGACGACGTGGTGATATTTTAACTGAGTGTTTTACATCGCAGGCACATTGGCAGAGAAGGCCATGATCAGATGTCAAAGCCACGATGAAAATGAATTTTTTCACCTCACACCGAGCACTTCAAGACATTCAATGGAAGAAATAACGAATTGTAATAAAATCTCACCCACAAAAACGTGAACAGCCTTTGAGAGAAATTTCAACATGATGATAATAAAATTAATTGTCATTACGATCGATAATTATTATCGTTGAGAAGACAACGAGTGACACAATTGCACTAAAACACAAGAATGCACCCTTAATTGTCCTCAACGTTAAAAACAACGTACCGACACACAGCCGTCCGATTATCCTGCAGCCCGCGATGGACGCATGGACAACTGGGATCGTTTCTGACAGCTCTCCTTCAAACACGCTGCAATAGAAGGATGGACAACGTGGCAAACATCAACATTTCAAACAAACACGGTGTAAACATCACCCCATTTGCACCATCCTCTCGGACTACATGACAGGTCGTTATGAAGGTTACCAAATCACTTATTTTCACCATTTCATCAGCAAAATGATCAAAGACTCGTGTAGGAGCTTGTACATCGAGTAAAAAGGAACAACAACGGCACTCGATACAGCGAATACCTCCGTCGGGCTGATATCCCAGTGTATCCCAGTGATGGGCTGCACTTGCAGATCCCAGTGACCCAAAATCAAGTTGGATTGTTCTCGTCACCTAACCAACTCATCCGCCAAGTTTCGTCGGAATCCGTCCATTACCGTTTGAGATATTGTGCTGTCGAACATATTTTTTAATTTATTTAAATATACAATGTCGAGGCTCGTATCAGAGCGAACACACAGAACATATAACAAGGGGAGCAGGGGGCAAGAGGGATGGGAGAGGGAAGCAGAAAACAGTGGGGGAATAGACACACGAGGAGATCTGTGGAAGTGAAGAGGGAGGATGGGGCGGGTAACAAGGAGGACACTACAGGGATTTTAGGAAGGAAAGCTCAGGGAATTTGAAGGTGGGTTTTGGGTGGATTAACGGGGGTAGAAAAGATCGTGGTTTAGATGGGGATGATAAGAGATGGTGGTGAACGGCTGTTTTGAAGACCCGGAGGGAAGAGTGGGATTGAAGTGAGTGTGGGAGTTTGTTCCAAAGGCGGGAAAATAGAGGAATGAAAGAGTGAAGGTGGCAGCGATTCTAGATTTGGTAGTTTTACCAGAAAGGGGTTGCTGGCGGACCTTAAGTGCCCTGCGGAAATATAGGTGGGGGGGGGAGGGGGTCAACCCCTTTTCCCCCTTTATGAGCACAGATTTTGATGCGTCGATACAACTTCGTTAGGAATCATATAGAAGCTTGTGGTCAAGCTTCATCAAAATTGTGTGTTTGGTTCAACGATAATGACTGGTGTTACGGACTGACTGACGGACTGACTCACCTCCGGACACTGCTTGATCGCATAAACTCACCTGACTGAACTCCAGGTGAGCTAATAGTGAACGATAAATAAAAAATAATAACAAGTGGTGCCAGGCACAACAAATCCCGCCCATTTAAGGCATAAAGTTATTTTGGGGATCAAATTTAAATTTGATACATCCTTAACCTGAATGTTGATTATAAGGAATAGAATAAGGAATATTTTAGTCTTAGTTTGAAGTCAATTAAACCATTTTTGACGAAGTTATGACCGTAAATGATTTTGACCTTTCAAGGCCACGTAAGGTCAAAGGTCATGGTGTCAAATGAAAGCCAATAAAGGACTTGATATATGTCTTCCATAGTAAACACGCATATTCCAACCTTTTTTGATCTATAATGGAAAATTTGTAATTTTGACCGATGACCATGACCCCCAAAACTTCGGACCCTACCGATCTTCACAAATATGCATTTTTCACCATAGGAATGGTAGCATATAAGTGACAATAGAATACGGTTCACTATAAGCTTAGTTTGAAGTAAATCAGATCATTTTTGACGAAGTTATGAGCGAAAACGATTTTGATCTTTTCTTGACCTTGACCTTTGATCCAATTGGACCCAAAAGTTAATGGGGTCGTCCAAGGTTCATTGCCCACCTGTGGATTAAATTTGATAGTGTTTGCTAAAGCCGTTTTGCCGTAAAGTTGCTAACAGACAGACAGACAAACAAACAAACAGCAGTCATAGACTGGTACTTACGAAATCGTCAACTTGACCTCTGACCTTGTCTAATAAAAGCTGTCTCGAGAGAAGGTAGCGACGCAAACGAGCGCGTAATGCTGTGTCTTACAATCCCCCACATTAGCATAATCTTCAGTGCATAATACCTCAGATACGACACCCGACATAAATCTCATAAAACATCCGATTTTACCAGAATTTCGACAACCGAGTTTTAAGCGTCCTAAGCGATCGCAAAAACCGAAGACAAAATTAAAATCGAAGTTAAAATGAACTCGCAACGTCGAGCAAAGCAAAAATCGGCATTTCTCACGCAATTATTTAATATTATTTTATCAAAGTCACAACCGTAATATTCGGCCATCCACCAACAATCTTTACATAATCCGACGGCTCAGCGAGTCAGGCATGCGACGATAACCTTATTGGGATAAAAAATGACTTTTAAACACCTTCTTTATTGAAAAAACCGTCACCGCGCACACGGAAAACCTTAACGTGACTCAACGACGCGTCTGCTCGAGCGCACTGCATCATGGAGACCCGTGACGTCTGCTCGAGCGCACTGCATCATGGACGACCCTTGACGCTTCGAGTGAAATATTTTTTATTCAATCTTAAACGTCTCCAAAACATCCGATTTTTACCAGAATTTCGACAACCGAGTTTTAAGCATCCGAAGCGATCGCAAAAACCGAAGACAAAATTAAAATCGAAGTTAAAACGAACTCGTAACGTCGAGCGAAGCAAAAATACTCACATTTCTCCATGTTAATTTACGGAATTATGTTTGACCTCACTGTGACCTTGACCTTTGACCGATTTTGACCAAAATATAATCAGCGCTAGCCATCACCCTCCTGAATCACGTGATGTAATTTGACATTGGTAGCTTCTTCCGTTCTCGAGTTATCGTGCCTACAAACAAACAAACAACAAACAAACAACAGAAACGGAAGGCATCAAATATACTTACGAAATCTAAAATTTCGTAAGTAACAAACCGGACGATTACAATATCCCGCTCCCTCCCTCCGGGGGCGGGATATAGCGAACACAGTGAGCTTCATACTTAACGCGCGCACGTGAGAGAATAGGTACAACAACAACAAGAACAACACAATAGCCCTGGCTATTTGGAATCCGTGTCGTTAGCTATGACCTTTTGCCTCCGTTGTTTTTTAAACGCTGTGCGGTGTATAAACACGATTGGGTTTATTTCTATTTTGTGAATATTACTTAACGCGTGCACATGAGAGACTAGGAAACAAACAACACACACAATACCCTGGCAATTGTGAATCCGTGTCGTTGGCTATGACCCTTTTGCTTCGTTTTTTTTTTGCTTCTGGTTTTTTTTTGTTTCCGGTTTTTGTCATGGGGAATGATGCATGCCGGGAGATCATGACCGGAAGTGTTTATTTATTTATTCAATTATTTTTTTCCCAAAGTAATTTTATACTTCCGAAGGATTTTTTTCATGACAGGAAGTGTTTATTTAGTATTTAACATTACCGGGAGTGATTTTGAAACTCTTTCCGGAACTTGTATTTCTTTTATTCTTGACCAGAAGTGATCGTTTATTATCTTGCCAAAACGAAGTTTTTGCAAGATATGTTAGCTCAGTCTGTATGTTTTATTTTTTTTTTTTTTTTTGTCTGTAATCACGAAAAAAAAATTCTGCAGAGCAGCAGTTTTCATTGAAAATTTTTGTAACTTCGCATATCAGAGGCTATGGAGGTCCCTTTCAGCGGCATAAAATTTTCAAGGTCAAGGTCAAAGGTCAAGGTCACTTTGTCGCAATCAGGGTAATCGACAAAACCTCATTTTTTGAGTAATTTTGATCGGATCGTCTTCAAACTTCATGGGAATATAGTTCATGGTCTGCGCTCAGCTGATTAATTTTTGGTGCGATTGGCCTTGACCTTCATGTGTTTTTTTTTTTTTGTTTTTTTTTTTTGTCTGTAATCACGTATAAATCACTCTGCAGAGCACAGTTTTCATTGGAAATTTTTGTAACTTCGCATATCAGAGGCCTATAGAGGTCCCTTTCAGCGCATAAAATTTTGAAGGTCAAGGTCAAAGGTCAAGGTCACTTTGTCGCAAATCAGGGGAGTCGACGAAACCCTTTATTTTTGAATAATTTTGATCGGATCGTCTTCAAACTTCATGGGAATATAGTTCATGGTCTGGCGCTCAGCTGATGAATTTTTGGTGCGATTGGCCTTGACCTTCATGGTTAGCGCCTAAGGTCAAACATATTTGACCCCAAGGTCAAATTTTCAAGTTTTAGGAACCATATCGTGTAGTACCTCAAATTGAACACCTCGATGAGTGCTTTCTAGATATGTCAAGCTTGAGACATTATGACGTCATTTGGTGACGTTATGAGGCACCGCATATTTTTCATGGTTACTCTGTAGAACGATTCTCATCGGAATCTCTCGTAGGCAGATATTCCTCAAGGAGTCGCTCCTGGTGGATAGCAGCTCTGTTCACCTCAGTGTGACCTTAAAGAAGTCACACGTGGTCACCTTTTGGCAAGATACGGGTCACCCTAAGGGTGACATTGGTTTATTTTTTATTTATTTATTTATTCAATTATTTTTTTCCCAAAGTTCATTTTATACTTCCGAAAGTGATTTTTTTTCATGACAGGAAGTGTTTATTTTGTATTTAACATTACAGGAGTGATTTTGAAACTCTTTCTGGAACTTTTAATTTCTTTTATTCTTGACCAGAAGTGATCGTTATTTATTTATTTATTCAATTATTTTTTTCCCAAAGTTAATTTTATACTTCCGAAAGTGATTTTTTCATGACAGGAAGTGTTTATTTTGTATTAACATTACAGGAGTGATTTTGAAACTCTTTCCGGAACTTTTAATTTCTTTTATTCTTGACCAGAAGTGATCATTTATTTATTTTTTATTCAATTATTTTTTTCCAAAGTTAATTTTAATAAAGATATCTCCCGCATCATCAAAAATATTTTTTAATCGTGATTTACATTATTGTTCGCCGATCCCGAATCCAGGCCGAAGTAACCGGAAATTGCGTCAAAATCATCAGCTGTGCGGCGCTTACACGAACCACGGTCTAGTTGGCAAGTATACAGTTGTGAACACGTTATAGGTAAAGTCAGAAGCGAATGTAAGAAGAATTCTACGTTCGCTTCTAGGTTTTGCCTATTCCATATTAATTCGAGTGAAGTCGATGGCGCGCCATTGCAAATCTCACACGTTTTGACCCTCGTGACCTCAGTGCCCCCCTGGGGCATGAACCGGGGCTCGAATCCAAGAAATCGTGAATTTCATGCGTTCCCCAATGCTGATCACATATACAAAGTTTCATTAAAAAAAAGTTTTAAAATTTGCCTTTAATTACATTTTTGCTTATTATTTGTCCTGTTGACCACCCCCCAGGGGGCGGGGTCAAAATGAATAAAGCCGCATGACTCTTTTAGCCCAATGGGGTCAGGGTAAAAAGGGACCGGCTCGGCCCCATGTCATGGTCGTGGGCCTAATCACCAGCACACGGGCAATGGGTGCACTGTGGGCCCGTCCGTGTGGATGTGAACTCGAATGGTCCGCACTCAAGGCCCAACATGAGCCACAGACTCGCACAAACAAACAAACCAACACGGAGTACCACTCGCCTGTAGAAGTTTTCCGAGCCTCCGATCCCCACCAAGCAGTAGGTGTTCGTGAGTTTGGAGAAAACTCCAACGTCGTGGTTGTTCTCGAACGACGTGCGAACCGCCATTGAACCGCTCTCGTGGAGGCGAAGCCCCGCCCACCACGGATGACGTCACGCTCGTTTTACGGGCCGAAAGTATTTTCGTGCTAAATTATCGAAACATGCACATTATATATTACAGAGCGAAGGAAATGTGATTTATTCCGCAATTTTAAAATAATTTGTATCGTCCCCCCAATACATTTGGAATTATACGTTTTCCAATTTTACCCAATCAGCATCGACGAAACAGACACAATGAAAATTGACCAATTAGCTGAGGCGTTACTTGTACATTTTTTTTCCACACAATTACACGATATCCTCGTGTGATGAAAACTGAAAAACTTTTAATGTGAAACGTATTGTACTGCGTACACTTGAGTACACAGACTTTACGACATTTGCATAAATTTCCGGCTAGTTGTTGGTTAAAGGAAAATCCTTTTTAATTATCTTTGCCGAATTTGTTGCGAACCGTTTCATTTTATTCATTTTTTTTTATCTGATCTGTTGTATCGAGGCATTGTCTTTGATCGCATTGGCGATGACGTAAAGGGTTATATGAAATCATGGTGTATAATGCACGTTTTTTTAAGCTAAAGCGTCGTCCGTCCATCCATCGATCGTTTCATTCCACTAAATGTAAAATGTTACCAGACGAAAAAGGGCATATTCATTCAGTCGTGAAACGAAATCATTATTTTCATTCGTATTACATTTTCGTTGCGATTTCACGAGGCGTTAAAAAAAAGTTAAGCGGATATGACGTCATACGTCGATCAAGGACTTCCCTTTTCTTGTTGCGAAAAAACGTGGCTGCCGCGGCGCCATGTCGCACCGCAAGTTTTCGGCTCCGAGACACGGCTCGCTCGGCTTTCTACCTCGCAAACGATGCAGCCATCATCGCGGGAGGATTCGGAGTTTCCCAAAGGACGATCCGTCCAAACCGGTGCATCTCACCGCCTTCATGGGCTACAAGGCGGGCATGACGCACGTTGTGCGAGAGGTGGACAGGCCCGGGTCGAAGGTCAACAAGAAGGAGGTCGTGGAGGCAGTCACCATCGTTGACGCGCCGCAAATGATCATCGTGGGCGTCGTGGGCTACATCCAGACCCCTCGGGGCTTGCGTTCGCTCAAGGCCATCTTCGCCGAGCATCTGAGCGACGAATGCCGCCGGCGATTCTACAAGAACTGGTACAAGAGCAGGAAGAAGGCCTTCACGAAGGCGTGTAAAAAATGGCAGGACGAAGACGGGAAGAAGCAGATCGAGAAGGAGTTCAACGCCATCAAGAAGTACTGCAAGGTGGTGCGGGTCATCGCTCACACTCAGATGCGTCGCCTCCCCCTGCGACAGAAGAAGGCGCACATCATGGAGATTCAGCTGAACGGCGGCACCGTCGGCGACAAGGTCGAGTGGGCGCGACAACACCTCGAGAAGCCCATTCCGGTGTCTGGGATCTTCGCCAAGGACGAGATGATCGACGTGGTCGGGGTGACCAAGGGCCACGGCTTCAAGGGTGTGACGAGTCGTTGGCACACCAAGAAGCTGCCACGCAAGACCCACAAGGGTCTTCGGAAGGTGGCGTGCATCGGGGCCTGGCATCCGGCCCGCGTGGGCTTCTCCGTGCCCAGGGCCGGCCAGAAGGGCTACCATCACCGCACCGAGCGCAACAAGAAGATCTACCGCATCGGGCAGGAGATCCACGTGAAGGACGGCCGGGTGATCAAGAACAACGCGTCCACGGACCACGACCTCTCGGACAAGAGCATCACCCCGTTGGGCGGCTTCCCGCACTACGGCGAAGTGCGCAACGACTTCGTCATGCTGAAGGGTTGCGTGGTGGGCACCAAGAAGCGCGTGCTCACCTTGCGCAAGAGCATGCAGTCGCAGACGAGTCGCCGTGCCCTCGAGAAGATCGAGCTCAAGTTCATCGACACGACCAGCAAGTTCGGCCACGGCCGCTTCCAGACGCTCGAAGAGAAGAGGGCCTTCATGGGCCCGCTCAAACGTGATCTGGTTAAAGATGATGTGATTGCCTAGTGGTGGAAGAACGTGTTGTGTTTTCATCTACTTTTCTTCCCTCGTGTTTGAGCGTTGCATTGCTTTCAATAAACACCTTGATGGTAAAAAATAAAAAAAAAATTGTTTTTGTTTGACTTTACTTGGGAAGCGATGAATTTGCCTCCTGCTCGTGTAAGGTTTCTTATGGCTTCACACATTAATCAGCTGCTTTTATAATGGGAAAACGATTTCTTGTACTGGGGGGGGGGGGGGGGGGAAGCATCCACAGACCACGACCTCCCGGTCGTTTACTTTGTTTAATTTTTTTTTTTAAACAAATCCACATCAGTTTCCTATTTGGCTTTTTGTTTGACTGGGATTAAATCAGGAACTCAGAGTTCATGAAAAACCTTTACCCTTACCCACAGTCTTGGAAAAAGGACGTGTGACAAGGCTTTTAATCTGTCCGTCTCTGTCTCCCCTCCTCTCCGTCTCTGTCTCCCCCTCTTCTTCTGTTCCGTCCCTCTCTCCGCTCTCTGTCTCCTCTCCGTCTCTGTCTCCCCTCTCTCCGTCTCTGTCTCCCCCTCTCTCCGTCTCTGTCTCCCCCTCTCCGTCTCTGTCTCCCCCTCTCTCCGTCTCTGTCTCCCCACTCTCCGTCTCTGTCTCCCCCTCTCTCGTCTCTGTCTCCCCCTCTCCGCTCTGTCTCCCCTTCTCCGTCTCTGTCTCCCCTCTCTCTGTCTCTGTCTCCCCCTCTATCCGTCCTCTGTCTCCCCCTCTCTGTCTCCCCTCTCTCTCCCTCTCCCTCTCTCCGTCTCTGTCTCCCCTCTCTCTCTCTCTCGCTCTCACCCCCCCCCACCCCGTTTCTGAGCATGATCTACATTTCCTACGAGCCGACGTTTTGCCTGAATCTCGATATTCCCAAATGCTGAGTGTGAGTGGTGAGTTGAATGGGTCGAGATGGTGTAAATTTTGTGTAAGTACTGTAAACTGGAGGTTTTTGAAAGTGTCAAGAAGGTGATTTGTGTTCTGCATTGTTCAAGATATTATTAATTTAAGATTTTAAAGGTTGTGGAAAAAAAAACAAAGAAACAACCCTTTTTTTAGTTCACCTCTGTCAGGGCGTCGTACTTGTCCACCATCATATTTTAACGCATTGCATGAGTTATTCGTGCTCTTGTTTGTGTCCTTTATGACGTCTTTCAAAACAGGAAGTCTCCTGTTTGGAATGATTTTCAATTTTTTTGATTGCCAGACAGGGACACATAGTACAGTTACCTTACTCCTCGCTACACAGGTGCGAACGGGATAGATTTCATGCATTTCACCAAATTCAGGCCAAAGTCTGCTAAACTGCCGGTTCGTGTTTTCCAGTGTTCAAAATATAACATTTAATTGACAAGTTCCTCGATCCGACGACTTCTGTACACAGAGTAGACCAATTGCTTCAGCGTGCGGAGTAATTACACTTCACCTGTACGGATTGAACAGGTATTTAGTCGGGGTGGGGGGGCTGCAGCACATTGTTTTGGGTGAGGGGTGGAGAGACCACATGCTGCATATTTGGCAAGGAAAAGTTTTTCAAAGTTACAAAACGGTTCCAAATGATGGTTTGAAGATCCGTCAGCAAAAGTCTTGGGACAGCTCGTGTTCTTTACAGCTGGGGCGTTTATTGTGGCGTTTCAGACACCGTTACACTCCAGATATTGTTACAGTACACTACTGGTTTGAGGCAACAATGTTAAATCTGCGATGGGCAATCCAATCCTGACCTTTAAAGCAATCGAACCACTCGAGGTATTGAGACACCACTTGGAAGAGGATTAGCTCGATATAATATCCATTCTTGGGGAAAATGCCAGGGCATCGAAAAGACCTCTTTATCTGGTGTGTGCCGTGTGGCAAACCAGAAAATAAGGGACATTCTATGACTTGTGCGAAAATGCTCAATGATTTGAAAATAAGGCACATTCAAAAAAAATCTCGTGTACATGCTGGACTACCTTTGTGGTCTTAGGAGGAACCTGAAAGTAATGCTCCAGTAAAGTTTATTTTTTGGTGTGCCAAGACGAGGCTCATGGAAGAGCTAACACACAGAAACATATAACAAGGCAGGAGATAAGAGGGAAGCACGAAATGGTGGGGAACAAAGACAATAGGAGACCTGTGAAAGGGAGAGGGATGGGTGGGGAACAAGACAACTGAAGACTTGTGAAGGGAGAGGGATGGGGTGGGGAAAAGACAACTGGAGACCTGTGAAGGGAGAGGGATGGGGTGGGGAACAAAGACAATGGAGACCTGTGGAAGGGAGAGGGATGGGGGTGGGGAACAAAGACAATAGGAGACCTGTGGAAGGGAGAGGGATGGGGGGGGAACAAAGACAACTGAGACTTGTGGAAGGGAGAGGGATGGGTGGGGAACATAAGACAACTGGAGACTGTGGAAGGGAGAGGGATGGGGTGGGGAACAAAGACAATGGAGACCTGTGGAAGGGAGAGGGATGGGGTGGGGAACAAAGACAATGGAGACCTGTGGAAGGAGAGGGATGGGGGTGGGGAACAAAGACAATAGGAGACTGTGGAAGGGAGAAGGGATGGGGTGGGGAACAAAGACAATAGGAGACCTGTGAAGGGAGAGGAATGGGTGGGGAACAAAGACAACTGGAGACCTGTGGAAGGGAAGGGATGGGGTGGGAACAAAGACAATAGGAGACCTGTGGAAGGGAGAGGGATGGGGGTGGGAACAAAGACAACTGGAGACTTGTGGAAGGGAGGGGGATGGGGGTGGGGAACAAGACAATAGGAGACCTGTGGAAGGGAGAGGGAGTGGGGTGGGGAAGCAAAGACAATAGGAGAAGCTGTGGAAGGGAGAGGGATGGGGGTGGGGAACAAAGACAATAGGAGACCTGTGAAGGGAGAGAGGATGGGTGGGGAACAAAGACAACTGGAGACTTGTGGAAGGAGAGGAGAGGGATGGGTTGGGGAACACAGGGTGAAGAAGAATGGGTTCATCTTTAAGGGGTGCCAATTTTTAAGTAATTAATCACACACATGTGCACATTATCTTTCGTGCTTTCGTTTTCAAGGAACACAGAATTAAAACGAAACGTTACTGATTTTGGTAAC
>CM068960.1:34769093-34794693 GCA_035128595.1 Eptatretus atami
CACATTCAAAAAAAAATCTCGTGTACATGCTGGACTACCTTTGTGGTCTTAGGAGGAACCTGAAAAGTAATGCTCCAGTAAAGTTTATTTTTTGTGTGCCAAGACGAGGCTCATGGAAGAGCTAACACAACAGAAACGTATAACAAGGCAGGAGATAAAGGGAAGCACAAATGGTGGGGAAAAAGACAATGGAGACCTGTGGAAGGGAGAGGGATGGGGTGGGAACAAAGACAACTGAAGACTTGTGGAAGGGAGAGGGATGGGTGGGGAACAAAGACAACTGGAGACCTGTGGAAGGAGAGGGATGTGGTGGGGAACAAAGACAACTGGAGACTTGTGGAAGGGAGAGGGATGGGGTGGGAACAAAGACAATGGAGACTTGTGGAAGGGAGAGGGATGGGGTGGGAACATAGACAATAGGAACTGTGGAAGGAGAGTGGGTGGGAACAAAGACAACTGGAGACTTGTGGAAGGGAGAGGATGGGGGGGGAACATAGACAATAGGAGACCTGTGGAAGGGAGAGGATGGGGTGGGGAACAAAGACAATAGGAGACCTGTGGAAGGGAGAGGATGTGGGTGGGGAACAAAGAACTGGAAGACTTGTGGAAGGAAGGGGATGGGGGGGAACAAAGACAACTGGAGACTTGTGGAAGGGAGAGGGATGGGGGTGGGAACAAAGACAATAGAGACCTGTGGAAGGGAGAGGATGGGGTGGGGAAAAAGACAACTGGAGACCTGTGGAAGGGAGAGGGATGGGGTGGGGAACAAAGACAACTGGAGACCTGTGGAAGGGAGAGGGATGGGGGACAAAGACAATGGAGACCTGTGGAAGGGAGAGGATGGGGTGGAAACAAAGACAACTGGAGACCTGTGGAAGGAGAGGGATGGGGTGGGAACAAAGACAACTGGAGACTTGTGGAAGGGAGAGGGATGGGTGGACAAAAGACAACTGGAGACCTGTGGAAGGGAGAGGGATGGGTGGGAACAAAGACAACTGGAGACCTGTGGAAGGAGAGGGATGGGGTGGGGAACAAAGACAATAGGAGACCTGTGAAGGGAGAGGAATGGGTGGGGAACAAAGACAACTGGAGACCTGTGGAAGGGAGAGGATGGGGTGGGGAACAAAGACAATAGGAGACCTGTGGAAGGGAGAGGATGTGGTGGGAACAAAGACAAAGGAGACCTGTGGAAGGAGAGGATGGGGTGGGGAACAAAGACAATAGGAGACCTGTGGAAGGGAGAGGGAGTGGGTGGGAACAAAGACATAGGACCTGTGGAAGAGAGGGATGGGGTGGGAACAAGACAATAGGAGACCTGTGAGGGAGAGGGGTGGGGACAAAGACAACTGGAGACCTGTGGAAGAGAGGGATGTGGGTGGGGAACAAGACAAAGGAGACCTGTGAAGGAGAGGAAATGGGGTGGGAACAAAGACAACTGGAGACGTGGAAGGAGAGGGATGGGTGGGAACACAGGGTGAAGAAGAATGGGTGATCTTTAGGGGTGCCAATTTTTAAGTAAATTAATCACACACAGTGCATCATTTTCGTGCTTTCGTTTTCAAGGAACACAGAATAACGACGTACTGATGGGTTTTAACCTGTATATGTAGTACACCCTTTACATGAACTTTTCTCGAGCACACTTAGTTCCTCCTGAGAACATCAGGTAGTACAGGTACAGGTGGTCGTAGTTCATGAACTGGTCACCCTAAAAAGGCGGATTGTAAATGTTTTTCAAAACATCCACTTCCACTTTGACTACAGACCAGAAAAACCACAGATATCTAGATATCTTAGTATGAGAAGAAAGGTAATTTTGTCTAGTTAAATGTGGAAAAAAACAGAAATAAAAAATATGCAATAGTTTTGTGTACAGGCAAATAAGTGATACAAGTCAGGGGTGAGTAAACAGGCGGAGGCGGCGGATGTGGTGAGTCAAATTTGAATAAACTGAATTTATTTCAATCAATAAGCTTTAATCTAATCTATTTGTTGTTTTTAGGTGAGTAACACTTGGGACTTGCTGTTGCATAATGCAAAATTGATATTCAACTCGTTATTATTTAGCAAACCCTGACCAATTTACAAACTCCTAAAAGAGATCTAGTAAATATCTCTATATAGTTATGTATCTAGCAGATTCTCAGGATTAAATTGGCACTTGAATTGTCCAAACGGCCAAAGGATAACTGATCCACATCCAATTTACTCAAAAGGGGAATTCGAGATAAACGTGAAAATGTGTTTTCTTGTAATGCATTATCCATTAAAGTTATAATTAAAATACCATATTCGCCGTTAATTAGTGGTTTTTGCTAATTTTTTTCACACAAGTGCATGTAGCTTGGTGATGTCTATCACACAGAGAAACTGAAAATTGAATATTTTGACCCTGTAACGCAAATGATGACCAGTTCATGAACTACGACCAGTACAGTACAGGTACAGGTACAGGTACAGGTACAGGTACAGGTACAGCATGAACATAGATTATTTATTTTGAATGTGCCTCATTTTCACGTGATGCTTCTCGTAACGCCGTCAATTCGGGTCTGGTGACGTTCAGATGTTCACAATCATCATCATCATCATCATCATCATCACCACCATCACACACACCACACCATCACCACCATCACCATCACCACCACATCACCATCACACACACATCACCCACACATCACCACATTCATCACACCACCTACCATAAATCACCAACCATCACCATAATCAACCACCCATCACCACACCAACCATCACCATCACCACCAATCATCAACACCTGTCATCACCATCACCATCACCATCACATCACCATCACCACCATCACACACCACATCAACACACATCATCATCACCAACACCCCACCATCATCACCACACCATCACCATCATCAACACAACCATCACCATCACCATCATCAACACCACACATCATCACCTACACCATCACATACTCATCACATCAAACCGTCACCATCACCACCATCACATCATCACACCAATCACCATCACCACCATCATCACACCATCACCACCATCACTATCATCACCACCAACACCATCACACCATCATCACACCACATCACCACATCACCAGCATCCCATCATCACCATCAACACCACCATCACCATCATTACACACCATAATCACACACCCATCACCCATCACCATCACACATCATCACCATCTCACACACACATCATCACACCACCAATCACATCACCATCATCACCATCATCACCACATCACCACCCACCACCAATCACCATCACCATCACCATCACCATCACCATCACCATCACCATCACCATCACCATCACCATCAACCATCACCATCACCATCATCATGGTTCGGGATATGATGACACGTCGTTAGCTTCCTGAGGTTCCCGGTCTCTGCGTCGGCAAATGTTGACGGAAGGATTCAGTGAAGGTCAAATCATTCCTCCCCACCGATGCCTGTCCAAGGTCACTTCTAACCGAGCCAGCTTCCAGTGGGAATGCTCGTCCTCCTCCCTGAGCCTCTGTTACTCGCTCAGCCGCCATACTGCACGGGGTAAATATATAATTTAACCTACATCGTCGAGTTTATCCACCTCGTTTTAGGACTCGAGGAGGTGATAAAGTTGGCGAAGATTCCCATGAACACGAATTCGGGTTCTTTGGATTTCACCGTCATTATCGTGCAACGCCAGAAGGGGGCGCTGCATCGCAAAGCACGCCGCTCTTTGCGGCTGACGTCATCACGTCCATTTTGGGTTCATCGACGGATAACGACGCGAGATTTCAAAATGACATTTTTAAAATCTCCCTCGGTGATCTACACGACGCGTTCGAGAAACTCGACGTGGATTATATAAATCGTTTTTTTATACCTCATTCTTTCATTTATTCATTCATGATCATTCGTGCACGGCACGTGCTTGCTGGTGACGTCATTGCGCGGAGCGTGACGTGTGCCTTGGGAAGACATTTGATTGTACTGTAATTTGTTTAGGAGGTACCGGCGATGACTTGCCTTCTCCATGCGAAGGACATCTTCGCCGTGCACTTGTACGAGCAGATGTATCATCCGGCTTAACGTACGGCCGAGCGTACTTCGTGATGCACACCAGTGATCGGCACATGGAGGTGCTGAACGACAGAGGGCAGTAGGGCTGTGTTCCATTACATTAGCAATGAGCTTGCTATCGCTTGCCAAGCCAGCCGTTCCTTAGCAACCGTTTCTTTGGAGTGCTTGCTTGAGTGCTTAAGCCGCTTGGCGAGCGCAACCGTTTCTTTGGAGTGCTTGCTTGAGTGCTTAAGCCGCTTGGCGAACGCAACCGTTTCTTTGGAGTGCTTGCTTAAGCCGCTTGGCGAGCGCTCTGCCAGCTGATTGGTCATGGAACGCACCCCAGATTCACAGGCTGCCAGTAGATCAAAGGGGGACAAGAAGACAAAGAAAGGGAAGGATAAGGAGGAGGAGGAGGAGGAGTGTGTCGGTGAGATGAGAAGAGCAAGAGGTGACCGAGGATGAGCAGAACTCCAGAGTGGAGGGAGGGGCACGAAACAACAGGCACGGGGAGTTGGTTCCGCAAATGACAGATGAGAATGGAGTGATGTCATAATGGGGATGAGCACATTGAACTTATGGAGAGGGTAAAACCAGGTTTAGGATTCTGGAACTCTCAGACCACCTATCACTAGACCATGTTGTGGATTCGTACCAGAGGTGATGCAACTTTATAACGAGTGCTTTCCTGCACTCCTATGTACTAGGTGAGTGACTAAGTGTGGTGTGCGCCAAATGGGGACTCGCTTGACGTGCCACTCCAATATCACATTAAAACCGTTTACCCTCCAGGAACCCTCATTGCACTTAGCAGCAGCAGGACCCGGTCACACGAGCCCCCAATGACCAGTGACCTTTGACCTTGGACATTTACAAAAATTATAATCAGTGCGTTCCCAGCAGAATTCCTTCAGGTCACTCATTGTACATCTCCAATGACCTCCTGACCTTTCTTGTTAAATGGTTTCACAAGGTCGTTGATTCATTGTGCACTGAACCTCAATTTTGTGGATTCCGATGAGTAACAATTACCCATTTCCTTTAAAAATGGAGAGCAAGGAAGTGAGGGGGGAGGAGGTGGTTGGTTGATCACTTTTGAAGAACAGGGTCGTGGAGTGGATAAGCTCTTTAGAATGGGTACAGAGGCTCTTATTGAAGAGTTAAACCAATAGGGTGGACGGTTTACACATTTCAGAGACGCAAAGGAAGCAGGTGCACTTTGAACAGGTAAACAAACACAGTTAGCAAGAGCAGAAAGGAAAGGCAACGACTGATAGGACGGGTCATGAGGTTGGTGTCACGTGACATGACTGTTTAGAGGTGGGCCATGAGGTTAGTGTCACGTGACATGACTGGATGTGGGCCATGAGGTTGGTATCACGTGACATGACTGTTTAGAGGTGGACCTTGAGGTTGGTGTTACATGGATGACTGTTTAGAGGTGGGCCATGAGGTTAGTGTCACGTGACATGACTGGAGGTGGGCCATGAGGTTAGTGTCACGTGACATGACTATTTACTGGGAGGTGGGCCATGAGGTTGTTGTCACGTGACATGACTGTTTAGAGGTGTGCCTTGAAGTTGGTGTCATGTGGCATGACTGTTTAGTGGTAGGTGGGCCATGAGGTTAGTGTCACATGGCATGACTGTTAGAGGTGGGCCATGAGGTTGGTGTCACGTGACATGACCGTTTGGAGATGAGCCATGAGGTTGGTGTCACGTGACATGACTGTTTAGAGGTGGGCCAGAGGTTGGTGTCACGTGACATTGGACCGTTTGGAGATGAGCCACGAGGTTGGTGTCACGTGACATGACTGTTTGGAGGTGGGCATTTTCTTAGCAGTACAAAATGACAGGATAAAGCAGCTCCGTTATTGACATTTTTTTTGGTAAAATCGTTTTGGAGTTGTAAGCAAGTGATATCTGAAAACCAGCTAAAGTTACATGAAGCATTCATTATATACAACCAGGATTGGAGGTGGCATGCTGCTCGCAGCCGCCCGGGGCGGTACCACCACTTATCCCTTAGGAGCCTTCAGCCGAACATTGGTTCTGTTGCAAGCTTTTGGGGCAGGCCGTTGGATGGAGGGGTTGTGGGTTTTTGGGAGTTCTTTCTGCTTTACTGGCTACGTTCCTGGTCCTGCAGGGTAGTCCTGCAGGCTACGGTGTTCCCAACGGATTGCCACCATAAAGCTAAAGGCCCGAGCCCATGTAATGCCATGGGAGGCTGCCTCATCATCCAATGCATCATCTTGGGTCCCTTTCTCTGCCAGTTCACGACTGAAGCCGCACCAGGCATAGCATTCTGGGAGGCCCTTCTGATGCCAGTACTAATATTTTGCGCTGTTGCTGCCATCTGGAACGCCCCTTGTTTGTCCGCAAGGTTCCCTGAAGCCCCTCTCGCCCCTTCTTTATTTTACTATGGGCCAATCATTTGTGGCACCCTCATCCTGATTATATTATCCCATCGTCCTTTCATTTTTCAAAGCTGGGGGTGGGGGGGCTCTTCGTTTTTGATCTCGACCCTTCCCCCGTTATGTTAATTTTAAAACAGGGATCCATTCAGACCCTATCTTTGGTAAGATTGTCAAGTGGAGGAAACAATTAAAATGAGTGTGTGTGTGTGTTGTGTGTGTGTGTGTGTGTGTGTGTACCGGACGAAGAGGGCAGATAGAATCGCTACATTTGGCAAAGAGCTTCTTCACCTGCTCCCCCGAAAGTGGATGGAGGGTTACGTCGTTGTGAATGTCTCAGATGAGTTCAACTTTGACCTGGCAAGGAAAAATACATAATTAAATTTAATGCAGGACTGTATATACTCACGTCGTGGCCATACGTAACATCGCAGACAGGTATGTTAGATAATAATCACACCTGTGTATACAATATAAAGAGGAAGATGGTAAGACTTGGGGGTGGGTTTCGGGGGTCGGGGTCAAATTTAATTTGCACTGCAAACCTTCTCATGGGGCCCTAAACACATATGGAAAATTTGAGTGAAGTCGGCCAAGCTGTTATTGATCTTGAAGGTAGAGGCCATTGGTAGTGAAATCCAACATTAATACCGAAAACAACGAATTCAAACACTCCATTAGAAACTACACCACTGTCAAAAGTTTAAGAACACCCCATTTTTCCAGTTTTTACTGAAATTTAAGCAGTTCAAGTCCAGTGAATAACTTGAAATGGTACAAAAGCTAAGCGGTAAACTGCCAGAGGTTAAAAATAAAAAGTTTAGGCTTCCAAAAACTGAAAAAAGAATGTAAATTACAGAGTTGTTAAAAAAGGCCCTTTTCAGGGAACAAGTAATGGGTAGCAACTGCAGCTGTTCTGCAGCAATGGAAGTAAATTAACCTTGAAAGTTGATGCAAACAATTCCTACAGGTGTCCCAACTTTTGTTGATTAATTACAAACCCTCTGTCTGTATAAAAGCAAGTTGGAACAGATGTGTTGCTACACCTCTCAAGCATTATTTGGACAATATTCACTGCAGGAAGTAGAATATTGCTATCATAATGGTGAGAAAAAGACAATTAACAAAGGAAGACAAACAGACCATTATAACCCTTAAAAGTGGAGGTCTTTCCTTTAGAGAAATTGCAAACAAAGCAAGGTGTCAGTGAGTAGTTTCCTCACCATCAAAAGGCACTTGGAAACTGGAGGAAACTCTGACAGGAAGAGTCTGGCAGATCCAAAGCCACAACACAATCAGAAGACAAGTTTCTGAGAGTCAACAGCTTGAGTGATAGGCAGCTCACAGGACAGCAGCTTCAAGCACAGCTTAACACTGGTCGAAGTAAGGAAGTCTCAGTTTCAACTGTGAAGAGAACACTTGAGCTGCAGGTTTGACAGGTCGAGTGACAGTAAGAAAGCCATTGCTAAGATGGCAAAATAAGAAAAGAGGCTTGCCTGGGTTATGAGCACCGCCAGTGGATACTGAAAACTGGAAGAAGGTCTTATGGACCGATGAATCAAAATTTGAAATCTTCGGTTTATCAGCAGGGTTTTTGTACGTCGTCGAGTCAGGCGAAAGGATGGTTCCTCAGTGGTGACACAACTGTCAAACATGGAGGAGGAAGCGTGATGATCTGGGCTTTTGCTGGATCCAGAGTCGGTGACTTGCACAGAGTGATGCACCCTGAACCAAAAGGTATCACAGCATTTTGCAGGTCATGCAATACTCTCTGGTCTACGCCAGTTGGTCAGGGGTTCAATCCTACAGCAAGATAACGACCCAAAACATACCTCCAGGCTTGTCAGAACTACTTAGAAGAAAAGAACAAATCGGTAGGCTTCAAATCATGGAAGGCCAGTACAGTCTCCAGACTTAAACCCCATCGAGCTGGTTTGGGATGAACTGGACAGAAGGGTGAACGCAAAGCAACCTACAAGTGCAACACATTTGTGGGAACTTCTGCAACAGTGTTGGGAAGAACTTTCCGAACAATATTTGATTTCCATTGTAGAAAGAATGCCACGAGTATGTTCGCCTGTTATATCTTCAAAAGGTGGCTACTTTGATGAGTCAAAAGTTTGGATTAAATTTTGTTCAACAAAACGATTCCATGATTTTCTTGTTTTATCTGCAATTGTTTTATTGTTCTATGTTTAATTTCAGAGTACATTGAAACATTAAACTCTTAAATTTCAGTAAAAACTGGAAAAATGGGGGTGTTCTAAACTTTTGACCGGTCATGTAGAACCACAATCGTCTTAAGAGAATGAACAGAGTGGAATAAATGATCACTCTCATCACATTACCTATCACTCCTGAACTCTTATCCACCTACAATCACAGTCTTGATGGAGTCCTGCTCTCCCCTCTGGGCTGGCTCCCCTGCCTCACATGTTGCTCAGCTTGACGCAGTGGAAACCGAGGCTTTCAAGATTATTGGAATCTCTCGTGATGAAGCTGAGTCTATGGGTCTATCACTTCGCCATCGCAGACAGGTCGGTAGCCTCTAACAGGTCGCAGACAGGTCGGTAGTTTCTCACAGGTCGGTGGTTTCTCTGTTTTCTTCTGCCTCCTTTCTGGTCTTGCAGCCTCTGCTGTTTCTGCGCTTTGTCCTTCCCAGGTTCATTACAGGGCTCACACGGTCTACATTCAGACCCTCTTCTGGTGAAACGACTTAAATTCAGGATCACTGCTCATCTCCACTCATTACCTCCACCACCGAAGGTGAAGGAGGTTATGTTTTCACCCCTTACAAAAACCCATATCACCTCCACCACATGGTGGAGTTTATCATAAGGAAGAAGCCTATTGTTTTTGAGGTCAAAAATCAACATCGGCCAAAGGTTAACATCTAAGGTGGTGTTTCTAAAATCCTCAATTTTCATCCCATTGACTTGAAATTTGAAGAGTTTTTATATTTCAGGTCACTGAATTCAACCAGCCAATTATTTTTGAGATCAAATTTGTTTTATGGATTTTGTACCGTGCTCTGCACGACGTCTTCTCGTTCGTTTGTCTACAGGATAT
The DNA here is from genome assembly GCA_035128595.1 of Eptatretus atami. Classification (NCBI taxonomy): domain Eukaryota; kingdom Metazoa; phylum Chordata; class Myxini; order Myxiniformes; family Myxinidae; genus Eptatretus; species Eptatretus atami. The sequence continues at coordinate 34,778,631 of CM068960.1, forward strand.
CTCAAAAAGTTGTGGACGTATCTGGACGAAATTTGGTGGACACGTTTGGTGTGTGACGAGGAAGAAATGATCCGATTTTGGTGAAAATCTGGATCCGATAATTTTCGTGATTCTTCACTATTGAGAGATAGGGGCTATCAACAATATATAACATGATATTTCAAGAAGTTGTGGACATGTTATGACAAAACTTGGTGGATGGGTTGGGTAGGTGACAAGAACGAGCCGATTCGATTTTGGTCAAGGTCCGAATCCAGATCCAGATCTGATCTATCAGTGTACACAAACCATACGCTCTCTACCGAGTTGTTGATAAAACGTTTTATCAACATATAAAACTCGGTGGAAAATTAAATACTTAAACCAAATTTTTTTTTGTAACCACACATTGCAAACTCAGCGATGCAAAATGGTACGTTGGAGCAGGAATTTGGAATTTGTCCATGGTGCCGGCGATAGCTCACCGACTCTTCATGAAGGACACCATGGGATATTTAACGTCCATCAACTAATGTCAGCAGACGGGATGACTTGTGAAGTGTTCAAATTACGGATCTCTTTGCCGACTATAGTTTTTGTCCCATTCCTTTTGTTTGCGTGGTTACCTCTCGATGTATGTTTCTCGAGTTCCACAAATGCACTCTTCCATTATCTCCACCTTTGTGACGTTTGAACCTCTTCTCCGAGCCTAAATGATGCCTGTACGAAAGGAACACATCAAAGTTTTGTAAAACAGTAACAAAGCAATCCACGCTTATTGTTTACGAAATGGTGGTCAGAATAGTCCTCATTTTTGGGATGGATTTCACCGTCAACATGAATGGTCGTCTCACCACAGACACTCCTTTTTTGTTCCACTGTCGTGTTTCTGGAACCTTGGCGGGGTGTGTGACATCATGCCCCAGGATTGTGTTTGTACACTCCCTTTCCATTCGTAGGTTTGTGCACATGGAATCTAGACATTTGATAAGTGTATCGTCAATGTTGCGCAAAAAAAATGTTTTTTTTCTTATCCTTGCAACTAAAGGGCAATCTACAATTTTCTGTACATAAAAAAATGACGTGGTCAGGTTGTCAGTGAGTAAACTGTCTCCCCCGACCAGGTCCTCCTGGTGTAGAGGGTGAGTGGACATGGACACCCAGCAGGATTAAATACAAAACCTGTCAAAGGACAGAGGAGCTCCTTGTGAGCCGACAGCCAACCACATCTGGTGCTCAACTGTGTCTGCGGACGTCCCCTTGCAGTTGGTTACCTTCCCCCAGGAGGTTGGTGGCAGGATTTGCACTCCGGCCACCGTAAAACACTTAATTCTGCAAAAACACACCGAGGTGTATGGCAGGGTGGTGCTGAGGTGTAGTCCACCAGACGGCAGTCTCCTCGAGTTAACCTGAGGCAGTCCCTTTGAGTGGGTGCCTGGGATGTCCTATCCCTAAGAGATGCAGATGGGCCAGACCTCTACCTGGGGGATGTTCAGACGGAAGCCCCTGGCGTACCTGTGAAAAGTGGACGCAGCGACGCGCTGTGAAAAGCGCATGCTCCCATTGTATGTATGTAACCTATCCATCATGCATATCCTTTGTTTTATCCCAAAATTCCTTTATTGCCCCCATTTTCTGCATTATTTCCCCTTTTAACATTTACACTTTTTGCTCCCTCATGTAATACATAAACGACAAAGTTCATACAACTTTGCATTGTTTTGTGCAGGGGATTCCATCCATGTAGCGATGCACATTGTAAATATCGGAAACAATGTAAAAGTGGCAATTTGAAAAAAATAACTCCTTGGACAAATCCTTCATAAATTCGAACCATTAATTTTGTGTTGAGTTTCATTCAAAGAGCAACATCGGCGGAGTATTCTGATTCCAATGTACCATACTCTGTCACAGAGCGTCGGTGCTGCCGAAGCAGTTTCTTGGTGAGGGTTATACTTGGTGGTTTGCCATTGCCTTTAAAGTAGTAGAGCAGCAATTTGGAATTTGGCCATGGTGCCGGCGATAGCTCGCCTACTCTTCGTAAGACACCGTGAGATCTTGAAGGTCCACAAACTAACGTCAGCAGACGGATCGCCCATTTCAACACACACGGTGATGCCTCTCCCAACATGCGAAGCACCAGGACGACAGTTTATAGCTGGGTCGATATTCGAACCCAGGTTAGACAGCTTCAACTGATAACCATGTACAAACCATAATGCAGACAATTATTTTAAACAAGTTAATTTTATTTGAAATGTGTGCAAAATCTAATAAAAGTACCCCCAACCAGTCTACTGTTACTACTGTAATTATTAAAACACAAATTAACATTTCAATAAAAACGGAGAAAACAAGCAGAAAAGTTTAAAATTTCAGATGAAACAAGGAAGTTGCGTCAAAAACTTTGCAATAGATGCAAAACGAACGAACAAAGCGTTAGAACCAGCACTTGTCAAAACAACACAAGGAAATTTTCACACCAGTCTTTTAAAAAGAAACGTTCGATCACCTTTCAAGCTTTCATTAAAACGGCAGCATGGAGATGTTCCCATTATGTTCAGCATGAATCGAGGAGAAAACAAATATTATCACCACAACAACAATTGAACAACCAAATAGCTTCATTCATTTACAATTAATCGCTCACACAACTGGCTTGATGTACCCTCAGCAAAACAGTAGATGTGGATGCGGGCCTGGATCCTGGATGCGGGATGCGGGCCTGGATCCTGGATCCTGGATGCGGGCCTGGATCCTGGATGCGGGATGCGGGATGCGGGCCTGGATCCTGAATCCCGGATGCGGGCCTGTATCCGGGATGCGGCCTGGATCCTGGATGTGGGCCTGGATCCTGGATGCGGGCCTGGATCCTGGATGCGGGCCTGGATCCCGGATGCGGGCTGGATCTGGATGCGGGCCTGGATCCTGGATGTGGGCCTGGATCCTGGATGCGGGCCTGGATCTGGATGCGGCCTGGATCCCGGATGCGGGCCTGGATCCTGGATGCGCGCCTGGATCCCGGATGGGGGCCTGGATCCTGGATGTGGGCCTGGATCCTGGATGCGGGCCTAGATCCTGGATGCGGGCCTGGATCCTGAATGTGGGCTGGATCCTGGATGTGGGCCTGGATCCTGGATGCGGGCCTGGATCCTGGATGTGGGCCTCGGATCCCGGATTGGGCCTGAATCCCGGATGCGGGCCTGTATCTGGGATGCTGGGCCTGGATCCTGGATGTGGGCCTGGATCCTGGAATGCTGGGGGCCTGGATCCTGGATGCGGGCCTGGATCCCAGATGCGGGCCTGGATCCCGTTGCGGGCCTGGATCCTGGATGCCAACATTTATTCTGGTGATATTTTCAACACTACACTACATTTCATGCATGCTTCTGTAAGAATTACAATGGGGTAATTCTTACAGGAGATAAATCACAATAGGGTAATTCTTACTTCGGGTCAAAGATGAGTGACAATGCAGTCCACAACAGACCTGCATACCATAATATCCAAACTCAGTTCGACGCTTGGTCTGACATGGATTTTGATCAAGACCGTTCAAGGGGAGTCAAAAAGTTTTTTCCCCTGTCCAAGAAAATCTTTCACAACCAAAAGAAACACGACTTCACTTGCAGGTGAATCGAGAAACTAAGACTCACCCACCGATGGGAAGAGAACGTGCAACCCTAATGTGAAACCGTAGCTAAAAGGTCCAACATCTCCTTCATTCCGTAATATTTGGGGGTTGGAGAACTTTTTAACCCCCTCCCCCACCCACCCCCATGGTGTCCTGGTTAGTAGAGTACACAATGTTGCTCATACATCACATGTCCTCATTCCATTCTAATCTCCCCGACTCAATGCAGTGGTTGAAAAGTGCGTGCACACACATACGCAGGGAACACAAAACAAGATTAATTTATTTTGTCTGCCATTAAATCTCGGGCCTGCAAAGCCATGCACAAGGTATAAAAAAAAGAAAAGAAAATAAGTGAATCGATGCACAAAATGGGTGCATTCCATGCTGTTACGAGGATCTTAAGTCGTTTCGAAACATACAAATCACAAACAGACCTCCCTGTCCTGCAGGTCGAGGCCAAAACAATAATTATTATTACATTATCAAAAAAAATTTTTTTGTTTACTAAAACATTTATGCCAATAACCTTACACCAAGGAATGAACCCGACAGTGCAAAATATTTCAGCAAAAGGAAAGATTCACAGAAACATATACAAAAGAAAACAGAATGTGAAGGAATTACAGGTGGCTAGTGGTTTTTATCTAACCAAAGGCTGCATTTGTTTTCCAGAACAAATGCAATGTCTGGCCTGATATTACAGTTTTACGATTGCAGCAGTTTTGTAAACATGCTTCATTTTCCTATAGAAACTGAAATGATGCCAAACTTGAAAGATTTCTTCATTGCGTAGTTCACTACAGGCTTGATATGCAATGGAAAGGTGACGTCCGTGTATTGCCTGCGGAATCATCATCGAGTGTATCTCCCGAAAGGAACGCCTACCCCGCCAGGCCCATCGGATCCCTATTGCAAATGGAGGAAACACAGGCCGGTTCTGTGTCGTTTACACAGCTGAAAAGCAGACTAAGCGACATTCGTTGCCAACGAGGCCCGTTTCTAGCTGCCTCAGCATGTCAGGGCCAAAAGATATTTGGCATAAACGGGTTTTCACTCTCTGTCTGGTATTTTCAACGCAAACCCTAAAGGAACTAACAGCTGAGGATAACGATGTCACCGCTCAAATTGTGTTCTACGCATTCACAATGTTGTCTAATCTCGAGCCTTAAACTATGAAAACCAAGAGGAGACATCAGGTCTCGGGACGGTGGTTACATCACACGAGGTAAAAGGACAAAGCACGAACAATCAAGCCAAAGCAGACCTTAGCAGTGCAAATAAATATCAGCTTCAGAACTACAGGCTTGGAGCCAAAAACCCCAAGAATGTGATTCTTCTCTTTACCCAGCATCCTCGATGGCTAAACCACAGTGTGCCTACGCACACATTTTCGATTCGTCTATTGTTGCTTGATTATGCTGATGGCGCAAGAAGGATAAACTCGGAAGGTAAGAAGAATCTGGTTTGACTTACAAATCTCAGTCCCTCCATTACACAAAATACACAATCTGAGTTTAATCAACTTCACTCTTCTCCTCTTACAGAAATCTAACTTTTCATTTTCTCTTCATGTCAGTTTCTTTCCTGCAAAGTTTATCCAAACCTCTGATTAATGTCAATAAAATAGGAGTACAAATGAAGTGCGAAGAAGAATAAAAGAAAATAGCAGGTATCTCTTGCTATTGTGAAGACGTCTACATCAAGTTAACCTTTTGGAGGTGAGTATTCCAAAAAAAGCATTGCCTCTAATAAAACTTCATGATGGGGCTATACACAAAATATGTCATGCTTTGGTGGCCGGGTGGGGGGGGGGGGGAGGATGTTTCTTTGAGTGTCACAGAAAGGGGGGGGGTGAGGGTTTCAGAGCCACAGTCATGTGACTTCATCTTTATGAGCGCAGACAGAACATGTCAATTTAGAACGACCTTGTTTTCGGTTGAATTCTTCTAAAACTGTCTGAGCCCAGTTTAGATCAAATTCAAAGCTTGAGAGAGACTGCATTTCCGAAAAGGAGAAAACAGGAAGTTCACTAGAAGTTTGTAAATTTGGAGGGAGCTGAAGGGTAGCACTAAATCATTGACTGAGCTGTCAGATGCCACTGATTTTTAAAAACAAAAACAAAAAAAAAAACTTGCAGAATTGAAGCTGATCGAAATTTTTTAAAGGTTACCTAGTTCGCATAGAGGGAGGAGGGTGTATACGTGTTATATACATTATATCTATACGAGTTATGGATTTTGTGTACAGCCCTGAAGCAAATACAAAAATTGTTTTAATGCATACTCTGTACACCCAGTAAGGAATTACATCCTGTAAAAGCGAAGAGCAAGAACGTTTGTAAAAGTGGCAACGTGCAGAAAAATCAGATGCGATACCAGTCGGTCTAAACACAGAGAAACAATTTGAGCACACGTACCAAAGCAAGTGATATATTGCCTTCAACCTCCACGCCGATTTGACCCGATCCGGTTTTGTTTCAGGTGCGCAATCATCGATGCCTCATACGTATAAATATACTCGTGTGGATATTCGTTTTCCAGAAGTTAAACAAAATGGAGATTTGCATTCAAAAGCTGTAAATCCGCAGCGTGTATAGAAAGCAACACCCGTCCCAGCGCAGGAACCAATACACCCACGCAAGTCCCAACCACCTTGGCTTGAATGGAGAACTGCATGGGAAGATGGCATGAACAATCAGGCGTGCAAATAAAGATCGGGCATGTCAAAGTTGAGGCCCAGGAAACAAAGGCTTACGGGCGAGTGAGAAGCACATTTTTGATCCTTGTACTAACATGATTTGCCGCTTTACGACTCTCTTAAACTGTTTCACTATCTGAGACGCTCTCAAAGCATTCATGGGGAGAATGGATCTCTTGCTGCTCGGAACACAGTATACGTCCACAAGAGGTTCTTACGACATGGAAATGAAGGATCAGCCTGCAGAAAAATGTGAAACTCCATCGTTAAACAAAGGCTAATACTCAACGATACATCATATCCATTATCCATCTTTGGTTTTGATTGGTAAACAAAATGATGATGCCACATCGATTTTTAAAAGGCACTAATATAGTGTTAGGTGTTTAAGGCATGGGGCCCTAAATCACAGTGTTAACAGCAGTGGCATCAAATACTACAGTACAGTTTGGCTCTTCCCCCACCCTGGCAAAAGGCACATCATGGTAAGAACACGTGAGAAGTTGCTTGTAACATTGGAAAGGTCTTCTCGTGCATCTACTCGCAATATGGATTTATAGCAAGCAAAAAACTTGAGATCTTAAAATTATAGGGGGAAAGAAACCCCGATTCTAGTCGACCTCATTGGCAGATTTAGATGAGGCAGTGTCCCTGCAAGAATCCGAGTAACAGAACGATTTGGCTCGATAAACTGCTAAACCGGCTCAAACAATCACGGCATACCAGATACACTTAAGGCAACACTTGTATGCGTAAAATCTGGTGTCCAAACAGCAATTATAACAAAGTGGTAACGTCAGCTTGGGCGGTTGAGGTGGTAAGGACAATGTGCAGAGTACAAAGAAAACAACAAGAGGAAGAAGAAGAAGGAAATTAAAGGGAAATAAAAGAAGGGCGTAAATAATCGCCAAAGAACTATTAAATCAATATTTGTGAAGCTCAGATCATGATGGCTACGGAGGTTTTCTGTGCTGGGAAATGAAACGTCAGTTTGTTGTTCAGTCGGCGATGGCACCAATCAAACTGCGTTATCCAGGAAGTTTGGATGCGAAATCTGGAGATAAGGTCACCACGGTGGAGGAGGCATAAAAATTCCGTCCTGCGATGAGGAATGCATCCAGACGCAATTGTGCATAGAACACAATCAGCGCAGAGTGGAGGCCAGGGCAGGACACAACTCGTGAAATTTTCAACAAATTTGAAAGATTATTCTGTACCACAGTGTACAATAAAATAAACCCATTAGTAAAGTTTTAGCAATATCATAGTATTTATATGGTATACTGTGGTATAGTTGAAGTCTGTCACACTTCATTCAACCCGGGAGATGTGGCAAATAAAGGTGTTTAAACCCATTGCTGCATGGAACGCTGGCAGTAACGAAGTGGCTTTGGTGCACCGCGCCGCCGTACCAGTACCACGGCAATGATGCCGAGTAAAAGACCGGCGATCAGCATGCACGGCAAGACCACGGCCCAGATGTCAACGCCTGGTTTAGCGGGCTCCATCTCGGGGTTGTCCTCGGCTTGCGTATCATCATCATCATCATCCGATCGCCCATCGTCTCCGAAAACCGTGGGCCTGTGTTCGTCTTCGCTGGTGTTCTCTTCGTCACCATCCGTTAGAACATCATCGCTGGTGCAACCCAGCCAATCTACGAGTAGTGATTTTGGGTATCCTGGCTCTGGACGATTCTCCTTGTTGTGGAAAGCCCAGTACTTGTTTCCTTTCATAAAGTAGGTATACACTGTCGAGCACAATAAACAATGTCAAAAACATAAAAGCTATCTACATTGCCTCACCTCCTTTTATTCATGATATCCTTTCCTCGTCCTTCACTTGATTTTGATCAACCGACCCCCTCCCCCATTACTTGGATAATATGCAAGTGAATCTGAATGCACAACGTTGAAAGTACCACAGACGTTCAATAGTCACTAGCAACACCAACCTCCTCCAGCAGTTAGAGCTAGATCTTTCTTTCTCTGCATTATTACTCACCTCCACTTCTGTCAACGAAAGCAGCCTGTGGAAAGCTGGGAATTCCCCACACGTCGATAGGTTTGGGATACCCAGACTCGAGCTCATGGCGTACCTCATTGTATCGCCAGTACCTGTGCAGGACATGACCATGGCACAGTGAAGGGATAGTTAGAAAATGCTGTTTCCTGAGATGTATTTGTAAGGCATTCAATTTAAAGCTACTGTATATGCAAATATTAAAGTCATGGAAATAACGTAAGCCACGCATTCATCCGCCACAAAACAAACAATTATCTGGCCAAAAATATTGTTAAAACTAGAACAACACTCGGTAGAGCGCATACCTCTGCCAGGCTGAACAGTTTACGTTTTGTATCCCACTGATAGGTCGGATTTGCATCCGGACCTGCACCAAAATCGAATCGGCTTGTTCTTGTCAGGTCAGGTCAGGTCAGTTATGGGAGCGTACACCGGAGCAGCGCGTCGCTGCGTCCACTTTCCGCCGGTACTCTAGGGGCCTCCGTCTGGCCATTCCGCAGGCAGATTCCTGGCCCACCCCCATCTCCTTGAGATGCTGATCAACCTGCTGCAACCACGAGGCACGTGGTCGGCCCATTGGCCTCCTCTACTCACGAGACTCCCTCACTGAGAGAATCTGGTGAGCAGGATCAGCGTCAGAAAAACGAGCCACATGTCCATACAGCCGCAGCTGACGCTCACGGACTATGCAGGTAACAAATCTCATTTGAGTCTCTCTCAGCAATGGCTAGTTGGACACAAAGTCCGACCAGCGATTGCCAAGAATTCTCCGAAGAGACCTGGTACCAAAGGAATTACGTCTCCGTCTCAGATCCCTGGTCAGAGTCCAAGTCTCACATCCATAAAGCAAGACCTGCTTACAGGGGAATTCGCACATTGCTAAGGACAAGGCCCCTCTTCCAATCAGTTAGGATAATGCCCGTGTTCCAGGCAGAGCACAGAACTGCATGCAATGACATGAGTGCAGCATTTCTACCAGCCTTGAGAAGTTCAGCATGGATGCCACAGATCCCACAGATCCCCATTTCAACTGGTTCACCACAGCCTGTGTTTCCACAAACGAAGGTGGATCACAGTTGATTGAAAGGTCAGCAGCAACAGGGATTGTAACACCCCTGACATCCAACATAACAGCTGGTGGATCAGCCTAGTGCAACCGCTCAAAGTAACCGGCCCAGCAGGCCTTCGCTTTGGACTCTTCTGTCAAGAGCCCACCACCTTCCGCTCTAACTGCAGAACACCAAGGGAGAGGCTTGGCGGAACGCAATGTGCGAATTCCCCTGTAAGCAGGACGAGAATCACTTGACCACAGGTTCTTGTCACCTACCCAAATCATCTACCAAGTCTCGTCATAATCCATCCACAATTTTTTGGAATATCATGCGATCTTTCATTTTTGGCCCCATCTCTCAATGGTGAAGAATCATGAAAAAAAACTTTTAAAAATTCGTATCTGGATCTGCATCAAAATCGAATCAGTTCATCTTCGTCACACACCCAACCTGTCCACCAAGTTTTGTCCGAATCCGTTCATAACTTTTTGAGATATCTTGCTATATATCGATTTTGGCCCTATCACTCAATGGTGAAGAATCAGTTAAAAAATTCCCGCATCCATATCCAAATCTGGTTCTTCACCAAAACGAATCAATTCGTCCCCGTCACGCACCCAACCTGTCCACCAAATATCGGCCGAATTTGTCCGTAACGTTTTAAGATATCCTGCTCACAGACAGACAAACACACAGACGGGGTGAAAACATAACCTCCATCCACCTTCAGCGGCGGAAGTGTAATGATGGCATTTGTATTGTTCTTTTAATTTAATTTGTGACCTGTTTGTGAATGACACCATAACAATGAAATGCATTGAAACCAAGTTTCTCTATATCTGATGCAACCGGTAGAAGTGAAGGAAAAAAGATTAAATGTGTAGAAAAAGCCACAAGTTGAAGCAAAATATTCAAGAGACAAACGTTCTTACAGGGGTGTGATAGCTTCAAGATTGGGCCACAATTTCATAACTCACATTTTCAGCAAAAATTTCTTTCCAACCAGTAGAAAAAAACCAAATTATTAATCACGAAGTTATATTCTCACACCTTTTGTAATCACCGATCAGAAGAACTAGCCAGTAAGCTAATGATTAAAGCTTAACAAATCGATGTGTTCAAGGAGGACAAGAAGATGTGCACCCATGTCAAACAGGCCCTCTTTATGAGCATATCAGCCACAAACTTTTAGATCAATTATTAATGTAAAAAGAAAGATAATTTATGTCCAAATTGACTTCTGCAAAACCTACTTGTCTCCTTGGAAGTAGTACGTCCTGCGCTGGGGTTCCCAGCTCACTGCGGCATGGATTCTATCCGTCGGGAGCCCTGTGCCAAGATGTATTAGTGGTTGGGGGTAGCCACGTAATGGTGTTGCCTCATCAAACACCCAGTACTTCGAACCTTCGGAAAGGAGGAGGGATGCAGTTTAGGGAGATGAAAAAAAAGAGAGAGAGAAAAAAAAAAGACATGTTCATCACTTATTTAACAGAGAAAATAGCATCTCGACAGCACTTTGACGAACTTACATTTAACCGTGACAATCTTTCCTTACATTTAACCACCTGAGCACCAAGCAGTGCACCACCTCGTTACCTCTGCCACCGGACATGGATGGAGGTTATGTTTTCACTGCTGTTTGTCTTTGTTTCTCTGTGAGTAGGACATCTCAAGAAGTTATCGACGGATTTGGACAAAACTTGGTGGACAGGTTGAGTGTGTGACAAGGATGAATTGATTTGATTTTTGGTGAACATCCGGATCCGGATCCGAGAACTTTTTTCGTGATTTTTCACCATTGAGAGATAGAGCCAAAAACGATATACTTAATGCACACACACACTTGTCGGTCTGTTTGTGAGCACGATATCTCAAAAAGTTATGGATGATTTCGGATGAAACTTGGTGGATCCATTATAAACTAGAAGGGCACTCGGTAGAGCACATTCCTCCATCCTGTAATGCCTGATCCACGAGAACATACTGTATCTGGCCGAATACATTTTTGAGATATCATGTTAGATATCGTTTTTGAGCCCCATCTCTCAATGGTGAAGAATCACTTTAAAAATTAAATAATTCTCGTATCCAGATTTGGATTCAGATCTTCTCCAAATCAAATCAATTCGTCCTTGCCACACACACAACGTGTTCACCAAGTTTTATCCAAATCTGTCCAGAACTTTTTGAGATATCGTGTTATTTATTGGTTTAGCCCGATCTCTCGATGGTGAAGAATCACTTGAAAATTTCTCAGATCTGGATCCGGATTGGGATCTTCACCGAAATTAAGCGTTGCTATCCTTGGCCGGTCACCTACATACACAAAAAACATTTTAGAATGATTGCTTGAAAACTGTGGCCAAAAATCGAGTGACAAACAGACAAACGCTACAGACAAACATCGTTGGCGAAATTTTTTATTTTCCAAGTAACAAACAAACAGACAGGAGTGAAAACAACCTCCTTCCATGTTCGGTGGCAGCGGTAATAAACAAATAATGAATGCTGTGATTACCAGTTTTCTGTGCCTGCCGTTTCATCAATTCAAACAAAAGCAACATTAAATCTTATGTCTCATGTATATGTGCAGCTGTGGACTGGATGTCTCCGAGAGATGTGCATTCTTGCCTTCAAACTCTCTTTGGCCTGGGTTTGAAAATTAAACACAGCTATAAACTGTCGTTCTCCTCCTTCATATGCAGCACAAGGCTACTGGTTGCATTATTGGCTGAGGGCGCGGCTGTGCCACTGATGCAATGCCCCTATTACCAGTACACTGGTACTCATTTCAAGGACCTCAGAAGGATGACAGGCTGAGTCAACCCCACATGGTGTTAATTCAGTGACCAAAAGGGCTTGAACTCAGGACCTGAATATCCAAAGCCAGCCACCCTAACCACGAAACCAACACCAGGCTTGTATTGTCAACCTGGTGTGACACATGAAGGGCGAGGCAAGAATGTGTACCGTCCCCTGGATGGACGTTAATCCGGATGACCTGACAGCACCGGCTATTGGTGGCTGTTGACGATCTGTCAGTGTCTTCCGTGAAGAGTCGGTGAGTTATCACCCGCACACTGAACAAATTCCTGTCCTGACTGACTGCTGGGAAGGCAACTGCAAACCACCCAGCAGAATTCTTGCCAAGATAATTAATTATTTGGCGGCACCGACATTCTGTCAAGAGATGCTGATGCAGTTGTGCAATAACGACAGTTCCCCTTTTTTGTCTTTATGTCTGTAGAGCTGATGAACAGCACAATGTATAATTTTGATCTCCCATTGAATGCTCACCGTTTGTGGTCGATTACTTTCAGGGCACCACCAAAAGGGTCAACTAATATGACAAGGGAGTCAGTCTATGGTCAACTTGCACAGGAAATTTAGATTTTAGGGATGATAGTGGCTCATAGGCCTTCCCCCCCCCCAAAAAAAATGTAATTGAGGAACAAATTTAAAGGGATGAAAGTGTATTAAATCTTAAAGACCATATATATGATCACAGCCGAACAAAATGCTGCGAGTTGTTTCTAGCGGACGAAATTCAGCTTCAACTTACCTTTGAAGAAGACAAACTTTCCATCAGCCCGCTCAAAAGCCGAGTCAATGTCAATGGGCAGGCCATGCCAGAAATAGCTGAGAGACATCGGGTATCCATCCAACACATGCTTATCTCTGACTCGCCACAACCACGGACCCTGCAATGGCACATCCAAGCAGTGGCAAGAATAAGGCTGATCAAAGGGGATCTGCAATTGAAATCCCATTTCATTGGGCACTCTACCCCAAAGAGCTGTTTACATACCCATATCATGCATGTTTTTTGGTGTGTGTATGTAAGTATATGTGGTAAATGACAGAGGTTGCATTGTTGGGTTCACTGGCTGTCTGGACACAAATGAGGTGGTGGATCTCCTGATTTAGACCCACTGTCCGGAGAGGTTCGTGGCTGAAAGGATCGAAACCTTGATGAAGAATAGAGCTGAGCTGATGATCCAGGTTGATGCAAAATCTAAAGTTCTTACTTTAAGGAAACAACTATTTTGAAGCTCAAGATTAATATAAAGTTAAGGATAGGGTGTTGGAATAATAATAATAATAATAATAACAACAATAATAATGATAATAATAATACCATTCCTTTTGTTCCATCAAGGTGCATAGGGCTACTAAGGCAGTTTCATTGGCAAGGAGTACAGTCCTGGATGGGTCGCCACTCCGACGCAAGTTACCCCAAATGGTTATTACTCCAGTACACTGGTACTCATTTCGCCGACCTCAGAAGAATGACAGGCTGAGTCAACCCCACCTGGTGTTAATTCAATGGTTGACAGGGGCTCAAGTTCAGGACCCTCAGGTCCCAAGCCGGCCACCTTAACCGCTAAGCCAACCCGAGGCTGTAGGGTGTTGTACAATAACATTATTATCACTTACAACATTCTTTAAATATTATTATAATGTTTTAGAAATATCCATTATTGTTCAGTGAATTATTAACCTCCGCCATCGAAGATCGGAGGTTACTGTTTTCACCCCTTTCTGTTTGTTTGTTTTGTTTGTTTGTTTGTTTGTGAACAGTATTACGGAAAAACTCCTCGACGGATTTCGACAAAACTTGGTGGGGGGATTAGGTATGGTCCAAGGATCATGCCATTAGATTTTGGACTTGGTGGGGGGTTAGGTCTGGTCCAAGGATCATGCCATTAGATTTTGGACTTGGTCCAAAATCCAATATGGCCGCTATGGAGGCCATTTTGAAAAAATATTTGAATTTTTGTTTTTTTGCATTTCTACATGTTTTAAGTGATTTCCAACCCCCCCCCCCAAAAAAAAATTGTTAGAGAAAAAAAAAATATTTTTGCAACTTTTTTTTCAACAAATTTCGATTTTTTTTTTTTTGCATTTCTACATGTTATAAGTGATTTCCAACAAAAAACATGCCAAAATTATAATTGCGGCTGATTTTAGAACTTCAGGTGGATATACCCATGTAAAATCAATTTCTGTCTCAAGGAATCTAGTTATGACGAATAAATTGAGTATGTAAAAGTTAAAAGTAAAAGGGAAAGTTGCAAACTATAACTCTGTGAGCACTGTTGACGTCAAATTGAATGAATAGGATATCAGGTTCACTTGAGTGACCTAGCAGTATTGGCGACGGAGGTTTTGCACTCTACCGAGTGCTCCCCCTCTAGTTATATTTGTGAGGAGCAGGCGATGTGTGTTGTTGGTTGTTATCTACATATGTGGGTTTTAAAAGATGGAACGGAGTCCTCCCAGGTCTGGAAGTATCCACCTCCATTTCAGTGAGAGTTCATGATTCCATCAGTCCGCTAAGCGGGATTTTTTGGTGTGTGAGTGTGTGTATTAGCCTGGTGTTGGCTCGGTGGTTAGGGTGGTGGCTTGGGACCCGAGGGTCCTGAGTTCAAGCCTCGTTGCCCGCTGAATTAATTCACCAGGGGGTTGACTCAGCCCTGCCATCCTCTGAGGTCGGCAAAAGAGTACCAGCTTGCTGGGATGACCGAGTCATTCAAGTATCCTGCGTCAGAGTGGCGACCTGTCCAGGATTGTGCCCAATAGCCAAGTTGACTGCTTTGGCAGCACCAACGCTCTGTACAGAGTATGGTCCCAATGGACTGGAGTGTCTGTGTGTGTATGTGCTTTACAATTAAGTGATTGTTCGACAGTACCATCTTTTGTTGTTGTTTTTTCCTCATCTCAAAGCTTTAGGCACATGGTACTGCGATGCACCTCGTAAACATTTCATTTTAAGACAAGTGCCAATTGATTTTTACGCACATTATGAATGCATGGACCATAGAAACTATCAACATACACAGAAAATGGGTATTTTGGAAAAGATGTGTACGCATTCTCAGCAAATGCCATGAAAGAAGAAGAAGGAAAAAAAAAAGGGACAGCAACAGGAAGCAAGAGAGAAAAACAAATGTCCTGGTTATGAATGAATGTTCATTTCAACAAAGCCCCCCTAGTGTTCCCAGAAATTCCTTATTGAGGTTTTTTTTGTTGTTGTTGTTGTCCAAAACAGCATCACAGGAGTACAGCTGGTTATTACGTAACTGTCAACTATTTCTGTCTCTTTATTCACGCTTCGAGGAAGCATGTCCACAAAGAAAAACAAGCAGGACATTTGTTTTGACGTCTCAACGTAAATTACTTTTTTCTGAACTCCTATTTATTGCAGACCAGCAACTGACTCATAATTATCACATTTATGGTTCCACAAAGAATAAGCACTGCACATCACTTAAAATACAGCAATGCTTCAACTCTCCTATTGAACACGTACCCGAAACGTAAGACGTAGTCCGTTTAGTCGTAAAGAAAAGGATAAACGAAACACACCTTGAAAACAAACAGTTCTCCTCGTAACATCGCCACGGTGTCAAAGCTGCCTTGGCAGATATCAGGATGCGTCCGTGGAGTATCTCCCGGGTGCCGAGGAGGTGCTGGGTCAGTGGAAGTGGACGGCTCACGTGGTTTGGGCTTCTCCGGCTCATGGGGTCGTCCTGTTAAAATGGGAATCCAAATCGATGTTTCCATCGAGTACTGTTTGCGCTTCGTTCAAATTAAAATGCAATATCTGGAAAGACACGATCTTTGCATCTGCACTGACCTTGGATGCATTCATGGCTTTTTTTTTTTTTAAAAG
>CM068960.1:34818877-34842597 GCA_035128595.1 Eptatretus atami
GACAATGCTAGACCAATGGAAGGAAAGGACAAACATGGACAGGTTGGAAGTCAATAAATAATTTATTAATCATAAAATAAATAAATGAAAATAACTTTTAATTTTCTGAGGTCAATAAAAGAGTAAATTTCAAAGCAAAATCAATCAAAATGCCAGGAAAGAGACAAAGAGCAGATGCTTATTGGGGGTTGACTTAATTACAGCTAAACACAGACAAGGTACCCAACAGATCATTCGGGGGGGGGAAGAATTGTCTCGCTCACCAGAAAGTAGTCTCCATGAATTGAAAACGTCCTGAAATGTGTGCGTGCATGTCACGGCCGTCGCCCGCACCCAGCCTTGCCGTGCACCCTCTCGCAACAGCCTTGAACGCCAATCGACGTCTGCGAGGGCACCGAGATCATCTGTCGCGGTTTAGACCCTGGTGCTGCGACATGGGCAGTTCCTCACACTTCACGAAACTGGTGACGTCCAGTGACCTACACGGTCCGTCGGTGACTGACCTGCGCCTCACACGTTTGTGACCGACCCGTGCCTCACTCGTTGTCGGCGCTGCTCACACCCACACGCACACCACACGCTCGCTTGCCAAGCACTGGAAGGACGAATTGTCTCGTTGGCGCTGGTCAGACACCCACACGCGCACCACACACTCGCTTGCTCACTTGCGGGCTCGCACCCTTCCTCGCTTGCACGCTTCCTCTCTGGCTCGCTTCTTCCCTCGCGCACTTACACCCGCTTCTTGCTCGCTTCTCTTCTCCCTCCTCTCTCCTCACTTTCTTTCTCGTTCTCTTCTCCCTCCTCTTACTTCTCTCTCTTTCTTCTCCCATTCTCTTCTCCCTCCTCTTACTTCCCTCGGCTAACCCCTGGTTTAGCGGGGAAAATGGCCTTTAAATGCTTGTGTGTGTGTGTGTGTATTGTGTGTGTGTGTGTGTGTACTTACCTCGCCTCAGAATGGACCTCCAATTCGTTTTATTATATGCAGCCCGTCTTGGCGGGCACACAGTCCGCCCAAGTTCACCCGCCCCACTTGCGCACGGTTACCATGACGACCCGTGCGCTCTCAAACAAGGTAGGCGTTGGCGCTCGCGAAATTAATACATGCATAAACGTTGCTGAGGAATAATGGCGGCTGCGTCGAGCCCGCGAAAGAAATGTGTGTAAACTGTCTGTCATAAAGAAAAAAGCTTCCCATCAGAGAGGAGATCTATCCTTTACCCTTCTCCAACGCATCACATTTAAGATCCCATTAGACATTGGGATGGGGCTAATCTGAACAGGCATTTAAGGAAATAACTGTCTGAGGACCTGGATGTGTGGATGCGTTCATCAGACGATATATTCCCCATGACGACTAGATCATATTTTTGACGTTTCATGTCGATTGATAAAGCGGTTCAAGAGAAATAATTTTTGGAAGATTTTCGTTCAATCAAATTTGGCTGCCAGACCATGTGACTTAATAATTACTAGCATAACCCGCGCTCTGCGCGACATGTTGGGGTGGGTGTAAAAGAGAGAGATGAGAAATAAACGAGAGAGAAAACGAGGAGAAAACGAGAGAGAACGAGAGAGAAACGAGAGAGAAACGAGAGAGAAAACGAGAGAGAAAACGAGAGAGAAAAGAAGAGAAGAAAGAGAGAGAAAATGAGAGAGAAAAGAGAGAGAAACGAGGAGGAAAACGAGAGAGAAAGAGAGAGAAAACGAGAGAGAAAACGAGTGAGAAAACGAGAGAGAAACTGAGAGAGAAAAGAGAGAGAAAAGAGAGAGAAAACGAGAGAGAAAACGAGAGAGAAACGAGAGAGAAAACGGAGAGAAAACGAGAGAGAAAACGAGAGAGAAAACGAGAGAGAAAACGAGAGAGAAAAACGAGAGAGAAAACGAGAGAGAAAACGAGAGAGAAAAACGAGAGAGAAAACGAGAGAGAAAACGAGAGAGTAAACGAGAGAGAAAGAGAGAGAAAACGAGAGAGAAAAGAGAGAGAAAACGAGAGAGAAAACGAGAGAGAAAAAGGAGAGAAAACGAGAGAGAAACGGAGAGAAAACGAGAGAGAACGAGAGAGAAAACGAGAGAGAAAACGAGAGAGAAAACGAGCAGAGAAAACGAGAGAGAAAACGAGAGAGAAAACGAGAGAGAAACGAGAGAGAAAACGAGAGAGAAACGAGAGAGAAAACGAGAGAGAAAACGAGAGAGAAAACGAGAGAGAAAGAGAGAGAAAACGAGAGAGAAAACGAGAGAGAAACGAGAGAGAAACAGAGAGAGAAAACGGAGAGAGAAAACGGGAGAGAGAAAGGGAGAGAGAAACGGGAGAGAGAAAACGGGAGGAGAGAAAACGGAGAGAGAAACGGGAGAGAGAAAACGGGAAGAGAGAAAACGGGAGAGAGAAAACGGGAGAGAGAAACGGGAGAGAGAAAACGGGAGGAGAAAACGGGAAGAGAAAAGGGAAGAGAAACGGGAGAGAGAAAACGGAGAGAGAAACGGGAGAGAGAAAGCGGGAAGAGAGAAAAGGGAGAGAGAAAACGGAGAGAGAAAAACGGGAGAGAGAACGGGAGAGAGAAAACGGGAGAGAGAAACGGGAAGAGAGAAACGGGACAGAGAGAAACGGGAAGAGCGAAACGGGAGAGAGAAAAACGGGGAGAGAGGAAAACGGGAGAGAGAAAACGGGAGCGAGAAACGGGAGAGAGAACGGGGAGAAGAAAAAAGAAAAAACGGGAAAAGAAGAAGAAAACGGGAGAGAGAAACGGGAGAGGAAACGGGAGAGAGAAAACGGGAGAGAGAAAACGGAGAGAGAAAACGCGGGAGAGAGAAAACGTGGAGAGAGAAAACGGGAGAGAGAAACGGGACGAGAGAAACGGGAGAGAGAAAACGGGAGAGAGAAAACGGGAGAGAGAAAACGGGAGAGAGAAAACGGGAGAGAGAAAACGGGAGAGAGAAAACGGGAGAGAGAAAACGGGAGAGAGAAAACGGGAGAGAGAAACGGAAGAGAGAAAACGGGAGAGCGAAGACGGGAGAAGAGAAACGGGAGAGAGAAAACGGGAGAGAGAAAACGGGAGAGAGAATAAAGGAGAGAGAAAAAGGAGAGAGAAAACAGGAGAGAGAAACAGGAGAGAGAAAAAGGAGAGAAAAGGAGAGAGAACAGGCAGAGAGAAACAGGAGAGGAAAACAGGAGAGAGAAAACAGGAGAGAGAACGGAGCAGAAACAGGAGAGAGAAAACAGGAGAGAGAAAAACAGGAGAGGAAAACAGGAGAGAGAAAAGGAGCAGAGAACAGGAGAGAGAAAACAGGAAGAGAGAATACAGGAGGAGAACACAGGAGAGAGAAACAGGAGAGAATACAGGAGAGAGACAGGAGAGAGAAACAGGAGAGAGAAAACAGGAGAGAGAAAACAGGAGAGAGAAAACAGGAGAGAGAAAACACAGGAGAGAGAAACAGGAGAGAAGAAAACAGGAAGAGAGAAACCAGGAGAGAGAAAACAGGAGAGAGAAAACAGGAGAGAGAAAACAGGAGAGAGAAAACAGGAGAGAGAAAGGAGAGAGAAAACAGGAGAGAGACCAGGAGAGAGAAAACAGGGAAGAGAAAACAGGAGAGAGAAAACAGAGAGAGAAAACAGGAAGAGAGAAACAGGAGAGAAGAAAACAGGAGAGAGAAAACAGGAGAGAGAAACAGGAGAGAGAAAACAGGAGAGAGAAACAGGAGAGAGAAAACAGGAGAGAGAAAACAGGAGAGAAGAAAACAGGAGCGAGAAAACAGGGAGAAGAGAAAACCAGGAGAGAGAAACAGGAGAGAGAAACAATGGAGAGAGAATCGGAGAGAGAAAACAGGAGAGAGAAAACAGGAGAGAGAAACAGGAGAAGAGAAAACAGGAGAAGAGAAAACAGGAGAGAGAAAACAGGAGAGAGAAAACAGGAGAGAGAAAACAGGAGAGAGAAAAAGGAGAGAGAAAACAGGAAGAGAGAAAACAGGAGAGAGAAAACAGGAGAGAGAACAGGAGAGAGAAACAGGGAGAGAGAAAACAGGAGAGAGAAAACAGGAGAGAGAAACCAGGAGGAGAGAAAACAGGAGAGAGAAAACAGGAGAGAGAAACAGGAGAGAGAAAACGGAGAGAGAACAGGAGAGAGAAAACAGGAGAGAGAAAACAGGAGAGAGAAACAGGAGCGAGAAACAGGAGAGAGAAAACAGGAGAGAGAAAACAGGAGAGAGAAAACAGGAGAGAGAAACAGGAGAGAAAACAGGAGAGAGAAACAGGAGAGAAAACAGGAGAGAGAAAACAGGAGAGACAGGAGAGAGAAACAGGAGAGAAGAAAAACAGGAGAGAAGAACAGGAGAGAAACAGGAGAGAGAAACGGAGAAGAGAAAACAGGCGAGAGAAAAACAGGAGAGGAAAAGGAGAGAGATAACGGAGAAGAGAAACAGGAGAGAGAAAACAGGAGAGAGAACAACAGGAGAGAGAAAACAGGAGAGAGAAACAGGAAGAGAAAAACAGGAGAGAGAAACCAGGAGAGAGAACAGGAGAAGAAACAGGAGAGAGAAAAACAGGAGAGGAGAAAACAGGAGAGAGAAACAGGAGAGAGAAAACAGGAGAGAGAAAACAGGAGAGAAAACAGGAGAGAGAAAACAGGAGAGAGAAAAACAGGAGAGAGAAAACGGAGAGAGAAAACAGGAGGAGAAAACAGGAAGAGAGAAAACAGGAGAGAGAAAACGGAGAGAGAAACAGGAGAGAAGAAAACAGGAGAGAGAAAAACAGGAGAGAGAAAACAGGAGAGAGAAACAGAGAGATGAAACAGGAGAGAGAAACAGGAGGAGAACAGGAGAGAGAACAGAGAGAGAAAACAGGAGAGAGAAACAGGAGAGAGAAAACAGGAGAGAGACAAAACAGAGAGAGAAAACAGGAGAGAGAAAACGGAGAGAGAAAACAGGAGAGAGAAAACAGGAGAGAGAAAACAGGAGAAGAGAAAACAGGAGAGAGAAAACAGGAGGAGAGAAAACAGGAGAGAAGAAAACAGGAGAGAGAAACAGGAGAGAGAAAACAGGGAAGAAACAGGAGAGAGAAAACAGGAGAGAGAAACAGGGAGAGAAAAAGGAAGAGAGAAACAGGAGAAGAAAAACGGGAGAGAGAAATACAGGAGAGAGAAAACAGGAGAGAGAAAACAGGAGAGAGAAAACAGGAGAGAGAAAACAGGAGAGAGAAAAACAGGAGAGAGAAACAGGAGAGAGAAAAAGGAGAGAGAACAGGAGAGAGAAAACAGGAGAGAGAAACAGGAGAGAGAAACAGGAGAGAGAAAACAGGAGAGAGAAAACAGGAGAGAGAAACAGGATAGAGAGAAACAGGAGAGAGAAAACAGGAGAGAGAAAACAGGAGAGAGAAAACAGAGAGAGAAACAGGAGAGAGAAAACGGAGAGAAGAAAAAAGGAGAGAGAAACAGGAGAGAGAAAACAGGAGAGAGAAAACAGGAGAGAGAAAACAGGAGAGAGAAAACAGGAAGAGAGAAAACAGGAGAGAGAAAACAGGAGAGAGAAACAGGAGAGAGAAAACAGGAGAGAGAAAACAGGAGAGAGAATAAAGGAGAGGGAAACAGGAGGAGAACAGGAGAGAGAAAACAGGAGAGGAAAACAGGAGAGAGAAAACAGGAGAGAGAAAACAGGAGAGAGAAAACAGGAGAGAGAACAGGAGGAGAAACAGAGAGAGAAAACAGGAGAGAGAAAACAGGAGAGAGGAAAACAGGAGAGAGAAAACAGGAGAGAGAAAACAGGAGAGAGAAACAGGAGAGAGAAAACAGGAGAGGAAAACAGGAGAGGAAACAGGAGAGAGAAACAGGAGAGTGAAAACAGGAGAGAGAAAACAGGAGAGAGAAAACAGGAGAGAGAAAAGGAGAGAGAAACAGGAGAGAGAAAACAGGAGAGAGAAAACAGGAGAGAGAAACAGGAGAGAGAAAACAGGAGAGAGAAAAGGAGAGAGGAAAACAGGAGAGAGACAGGAGAGAGAAAACAGGAGAGAGAAAACAGGAGAGAGAAAACAGGAGAGAGAAAACAGGAGAGAGAAACAGAGAGAGAAAACAGGAGAGAGAAAAAGGAGAGAGAAAACAGGAGAGAGAAAACAGGAGAGAGAAAACAGGAGAGAGAAAACAGGAGAGAGAAAACAGGAGAGAGAAACAGGAGAGAGAAAACAGGAGAGAGAAACAGGAGAGAGAACACAGGAGAGAGAAAACAGGAGAGAGAAAAGGAGAGAGAAAACAGGAGAGAGAAAAACGGAGCGAGAAAACAGGAGAGAGAAACGGAGAGAGAAAACAGGAGAGAGAAAACAGGAGAGAGAAACAGGAGAGCGAAACAGGAGAAGAGAAACCAGGAGAGAGAACAGGAGAGAGGAAAACAGGAGAGAAACAGGAGAGAGAAAACAGGAGAGAGAAACAGGAGAGAGAAAACGAGAGAGAAAACAGGGAGAGAGAAAACAGGAGAGAGAAACAGGAGAGAGAAAACAGGAGAGAGAAAACAGGAGAGAGAAAACAGGAGAGAGAAAACAGGAGGAGATAACAGGAGAGGAAAAGCAGGAAGAGAAAACAGGAGAGGAAAACAGGAGAGAGAAACAGGAGAGTGAAAACAGGAGAAGAGAAAACAGGAGAGAGAAAAAGGAGAGAGAAAACAGGAGAGAGAAAAAGGAGAGGAGAAAACAGGAGAGAGAAAACAAGGGAGAGAAACAGGATAGAGAACAGGAGAGAGAAACAGGAGAGAGAAACAGGAGAGAGAACAGGAGAGAGAAAACAGGAAGAGAAAACAGAGAGAGAATACAGGAGAGAGAAACAGGAGAGAGAAACAGGACGAGAGAAAACAGGAAGGAAACCGGAGAGAGAAACAGGAGAGGAGAAACAGGAGAGAGCACAGGAGAGAGAAAAAACAGGAGAGAGAAACAGGAGAGAGAAAACAGGAGAGAGAAAAAGAGAGAGAAACAGGAAGAGAGAAAACAGGAGAGAGAAAACAGGAGAGAGAAACAGGAGAGAGAAACAGGAGAGAGACAGGAGAGAGAAAACAGGAGAGAGAAAACAGGAGAGAGAAAACAGGACGAGAGAAACAGGAGAGAGAAAACAGTAGAGAGAGAAAACAGGAGAGAGAAAACAGGAGAGAGAAACAGGAGAGAGAACAGGAGAGAGACAACAGGAGAGAGAAACAGGAGAGGAAACAGGAGAGAGAAACAGGAGAGAGAAACAGGAGAGAGAACAGGAGAGAGAAAACAGGAGAGAGAAAACAGGAGAGAGAAACAGGAGAGAGAAAAAACAGGAGAGAGAAAACGAGAGAGAACGAGAGAGAAAAGGGAGAGAAACAGGAGAGAGAAAACAGGAGAGAGAACAGAGAGAGAAACAGAGAGAGAAACAGGAGAGAGAAAACAGGAGAGAGAAAACAGGAGAGAGAAAAAGGAGAGAGAACAGGAGGAGAAACAGAAGAGAGAAACAGGAGAGAGAAAAACAGGAAGAGGAGAAAACAGGAGAGAGAAAACAGGAGAAGAAGAAAAGCAGGAGAGAGAAAAACAGGACGAGGAAACAGGAGAGAGAAAACAGAGAGAGAAACAGGAGAGAGAAAACAGGAGAGAGAAAACAGGAGAGAGAAAAGGAAGGGAGAAAAACAGGAGAGAAAAACAGGAGAAGAGGAAACAGGAGAGAAGAAACAGAGAGAGAACAGGAGAGAGAAAACAGGAAGAGAGAAAACAGGATAAGAGAGAAAACAGGAGAAGAGAAAACCAGGAGAGAGAAACAGGAGAAGAGAAAACAGGAGAGAGAAAACAGAGAGAGAAACAGGAGAGAGAAAACAGGAGAGAGAAAGGAGAGAGAAAACAGGAAGAGAAAACAGAAAGAGAGAAACAGGAGAGAGAAACAGGAGAGAGAAAACAGGAGAGAGAAAAACAGGAGAGAGAAAACAAGGAGAGAGAAAACGGAGAAGAGAACAGGAGAGAGAAACAGGAGAGAGGAAAACAGGAGAGAGAAAACAGAGAGAGACAACAGGAGAGAGAAACAGGAGAGAGAAAACAGAGAGAGAAACAGGAGAGAGAAAACAGGAGAGAGAAACAGGAAGAGAGAAAACAGGAGAGAGAAAACAGGAGAGAGAAAACAGGAGAGAGAAAACAGGAGAGGGAAAACGGAAGAGAGAAAACAGGAGAGAGAAACAGGAGAGAGAAAACAGGAGAGAGAAAACAGGAGAGAGAAAAGCAGGAGAGAGAAAACAGGAGAGAGAAAACAGGAGAGAGAAAACAGGAGAGAGAAAAAGGAGAGAGAACAGGAAGAGAGAAACAGGAGAGAGAAACAGGAGAGAAGAAAACAGGAAGAGAGAAACAGGAGAGAGAAACAGGAGAGAGAAAACAGGAGAGAGAAAACAGGAGAGAGAAAACCGGAGAGAGAAAACAGGAGAGCGAAAACAGGAGAGAGAAAACAGGAGAGAGAAAAAGGAGAGAGAAAACAGGAGAGAGAAAACAGGAGAGAGAAAACAGGAGAGAGAAACAGGAGAGAGAAAACAGGAGAAGAGAAACAGGAGAGAGAAAACAGGAAGAGAAACAGGAGAGAGAAAACAGGAGAGAGAAAACAGGAGAGGAGAAAACAGGAGAGAGAAACAGGAGAGAGAAACAGGAGAGAGAAACAGGAGAGAGAAACAGAGAGAGAAACAGGAGAGAGAAAACATAGGAGAGAGAAAACAGGAGAGAGAAAAAGGAGGAGAAACAGGAGAGAGAAACAGGAAAGAAGGAGAAACAGGAGAGGAGAAACAGGAGAGAGAAACAGGAAGAGAGAAAACAGGAAGAGGAAAACAGGAGAGAGAAAACAGGAGAGAGAAAACAGGAGAGTGAAAGCAGGAGAGAGAAAAAGGAGAGAGAAAACAGGAAGAGAGAAACAGGAGAAGAGAACACAGGAGAGAGAAAAAGAGAAAGAAACATGGGGAGAGAGAAACAGGAGAGAGAAACGGAGAAGAAACAGGAGAGAGAAAACAGGAGAGAGAAAACAGAGAGAGAAAACAGGAGAGAGAAAACAGGAGAGAGAAACAGGAGAGAGAAACGGAGAGAGAAACAGGAAGAGAGAAAACAGGAGAGAGAAAAACGGAGAGAGAAACAGGAGAGAGAAAACAGGACGAGAGAAAACAGGAGAGAGAAAACAGGAGAGAGAAAACAGGAGAGAGAAAAACAGGAGAGAGAAAACAGAGAGGAAAAGAGAGAGAACAGGAGAGAGAAACAGGAGAGAGAAACAGGAGAGAGAACAGGAGAGAGAAAACAGAGAGAGAAAACAGGAGAGGAAACAGGAGAGAGAAAACGGAGAGAGAAACAGGAGAGAGAAACAGGAGAGAGAAACAGGAGAGAGAAAAACAGGAAGAGAGAAAAGGAGAGAGAAACAGGAGAGAGAAACAGAGAGAGAAAACAGGAGAGAGAAAACAGGAGAGAGAAAACGGAGGAGAAAACAGGAGAGAGAAAACAGGAGAGAGAAAAACAGGAAGAGAAACAGAGAGAGAAAACAGGAGAGAGAAAACAGGAGAGAGAAAACAGGAGACAGAGAAAACAGGAGAGAGAAAACAGGAGAAGAGAAACAGGAGAGAGATAAACAGGAGAGAGAAAACAGGAGAGAGAAAACAGGAGAGAGACAGGAGAGAGAAAACAGGAGAGAGAAACAGGAAGAGAGAAAACAGGAGAGAGAAACAGGAGAGAGAAAACAGGAGAGAGAAAACCAGGAGAGGAAAACAGGAGAGAGAAAAGGAGAGAGAAACAGGAGAGAGAAAACAGGAGAGAGAAAACAGGAGAGATAAAACCGGAGAGAGAAAACAGGAGGAGAAAAGGAGAGAAGAACAGGAGAGAGAAAACAGGAGAGAAAACAGGAGAGAGAAACAGGAGAGAAGAAAACAGGAGAGAGAAAACAAGGAGAGAGAAAACAGGAGAGAGAACAGGAGAGAGAAAACAGGAGAGAGAAAACAGGAGCGAGAAACAGGACGAGAGAACAGGAAGAGGAAACAGGAGAGAGAAACCAGGAGAGGAAAACAGAGAGAACAGGAGGAGTAACAGGAGAGAGAAACAGGAAGAGAGAAAACAGGAGAGAGAAACAGGAGAGAGAAAACAGGAGAGAGAAAACAGGAGAGAGAAAACAGGAGAAGAAAACAGGAGAGAGAAAACAGGAGAGAGAAACAGGAGAGAGAAAACGGAGAGAGAGAAAACAGGAGAGAGAAACAGGAAGGAGAAAACAGGAAGAGAGACAGGAGAGAGAAAACAGGAGAGAGAAAACAGGAGAGAGAAAAGGAGAGAGAAAACAGGAGAGAGAAAACAGGAGAGAGAAAACAGGAGAGAGAAAACAGGAGAGAGAAACAGGAAGAAGAGAAAACAGGAGAGAGAAAAACAGGAGAGAGAAAGGAGAGAGAAAACAGGAGAGAGAAAACAGGAGAGGAAAACAGAGAAGAAAACAGGAGAGAGAAAACAGGAAGGAAATACAGGAGAGAGAAAACAGGAGGAGAGAAAACAGGAGAGAGAAAACAGGAGAGAGAAAACAGGAGGAGAAAACAGGAGAGAGAAAACAGGAGAGAGAAAACAGGAGAGAGAAAACAGGAAGAGAGAAAACAGGAGAGAGAAAACAGAGAGAGAAAACAGGAGAGAGAAAAAGGAGAGAGAAAACAGGAGAGAGAAAACAGGAGAGAGAAAACAGGAGAGAGAAAACAGGAGAGAGAACAGGAGAGAGAAAAACAGGAGAGAGAAAACAGGAGAGAGAAAACAGGAGAGAGAAACAGGAGGAGAAAACAAGGAGAGAGAAACGGAGAGAGAAACGGAGAGAGAAAAACAGGAGAGAGAAAACAGGAGAGAGAAACAGGAGAGAGTAAACAGGAGAGAGAAAGGAGAGAGAAAAAGGAGAGAGAAAAACAGGAAGAGAAAACAGGAGAGAGAAAACAGGAGAGAGAAAACAGGAGAGAGAAACAGGAAGAGAGAAAACAGGAGAGAGAAAACAGGAGAGAGAAAACAGGGAGAGAAAACAGGAGAGAGAAACAGGAGAGAGAAAACAGGAGAGGAAAAGGAGAGAGAAAACAGGAGAGAGAAACAGGAGAGAGAAACAGGAGAGAGAAAACAGGAGAGAGAAACGGAGAGAGAAACAGGAGAGAGAAAACAGGAGAGAGAACAGGAGAGAGAAAACAGAGAGAGAAACAGGAGAGAGAAAACAGGAGAGAGAAAACAGGAGAGAGAAAAACAGGAGAGAGAAAAACAGGAGAAGAGAAAAACAGGAGAGAGAAAACGGAGAGAGAAAACAGGAAAGAGAAACAGGAAGAGAGAAAACGGAGAGAGAAAACAGGAGAGAGAAACAGGAGAGAGAAACAGGAGAGAGAAAAACAGGACGAGAGGAACAGGAGAGAGAAAACAGGAGAGAGAAAACAGGAGAGAGAAAACAGGAGAAGAGAAAACAGGAGAGAGAAAACAGGAGAGAGAAAACAGGAGAGAGAAACAGGAGAGAGAAAACAGGAGAGAGAAACGGAGAGAGAAACAGGAGAGAGAAACAGGAGAGAGAAAACAGGAGAGAGAAAAAGGAGAGAGAAAACAGGAGAGAGAAAACAGGAGAGAGAAACAGGAGAAGAAAACAGGAGAGAGAAAACAGGAGAGAGAAACAGGAAGAGAGAAAACAGGAGAGAGAAAACAGGAGAGAGAACAGGAGAGAGAAACAGGAGAGAGAAACAGGAAGAGAGAAAACAGGAGAGAGAAACAGGAGAGAAGAAAACAGGAGAGAGAAACAGGAGAGAGAAAACAGGAGAGGAGAAAACAGGAGAGAGAAAACAGGAGAGAGAAAACAGGAGAGAGAAAACAGGAGAGAGAAACAGGAGAAGAAAACAGGAGAGAGAAACAGGAGAGAGAAACAGGAGAAAGAAACAGGAGAGAGAAAACCAGGAGAGAGAAAACAGGAGAGAGAAACATGAGAGAGAAACAGGGAGAAGAGAAACAGGAGAGAGAAACAGGAGAGAGAAAACAGGAGAGAGAACACAGGAGAAGAGAAACAGGAGAGAGAAACGGAGAGAGAACAGGAGAGAGAAAACAGGAGAAGAGAAAAGACAGGAAGAGAGAAAACAGGAGAGAGAAACGGAGAGAGAAACAGGAGAGAGAAACAGAGAGAGAAACAGGAAGAGAAAACAGGAAGAGAGAAAACAGGAGAGAGAAACAGGGAGAAGAAACAGGAGAGAGAAAACAGGAGAGAGAAACAGGAGGAGAAAACAGGAGAGAGAAAACAGGAGAGAGAAAACAGGAGAGAGAAAACAGGAGAGAGAAAACAGGAGAGAGAAACAGAGAGAGAACAGGGAGAGAAAACAGGAGAGAGAAAACAGGAGAGAGAAAAACAGGAGAGAGAAAACAGGAGAGAGAAACAGGAGAGAGAAAACAGGAGAGAGAAAACAGGAGAGAGAAACAGGGAGAGAAAACAGGAGAGAGAAACAGGAGAGAGAAAAAACAGGAGAGAGAAACAGGAGGAGAAAACAGGAGAGAGAAAACAGGAGAGAAGAAACAGGAGAGAGAAAACAGGAGAGAGAAACAGGAGAGAAAACAGGAGAGGAAAACAGGAGAGAGAAAAAAGGAGAGGAAAAACAGGAGAGAGAAAACAGAGAGAGAACAGGAGAGAGAAAACAGGAGAGAGAAAAACAGAGAGAGAAACAGGAGAGAGAACAGGAGAGGAAACAGGAGGAGAAAACAGGAGAGAGAAAACAGGAGAGAAAACAAGAAGAGAGAACAGGAGAGAGAAAACAGGAGAGAGAAACAGGAAGAGAAACAGGAAGAGAGAAACAGGAGAGGAGAAACCGGAGAGAGAAACAGGAGAGAGAAAACAGGAGAGAGCAAACAGGAGAGAGAAAACAGGAGAGAGAAACAGGAGAGAGAAAAACAGGAGAGAGAAAACAGGAGAGAGAACAGAGAGAGAAAACAGGAGAGAGAAAACAGGAGAGAAAAACAGGAGAGAGAAAACAGGAAGAAGAGAAAACAGGAGAGAGAAAACAGGAGAGAGAAACAGGAGAGAGAAAACAGGAGAGAGAAAACAGGAGAGAGAAAACAGGAGAGAAGAACAGAGAGGAAAACAGGAGAGAGAAAACAGGAGAGAGAAAAACAGGAGAGAGAAAACAGGAGAGAGAAAACAGGAGAGGAGAAAACATGGAGAGGAAAACGGAGAGAGAAAACAGGGAGAGAAAACAGGTGAGAGAACGGAGAGCGAAAACAGGAAGAGAGAAAACAGGAGAGAGAAAACAGGAGAGAAAACAGGAGGAGAAAACAGGAGAGAGAAACAGAGAGAGAAACAGGAGAGAGAAACAGGAGAGAGAAAGGAGAGAGAAAACAGGAGAGAGAAAACAGGGAGGAAAACAGAGAGAGAAACAGGAGAGAGAAAACAGAGAAGAAGAAAACAGGAGAAGAGAAAACAGGAGAGAGAACAGGAGAGAGAAAACAGGAGAGAGAAAACAGAGAGAGTAAAACAGGAGAGAGACACAGGAGAGAGAAACAGGAAGAGAACAGGAGAGAGAAAACAGGAGAGAGAAAACAGGGAGAGAAAACAGGAGAGAGAAAACAGGAGGAGAAACAGGAGAGAGAAACAGGAAGAGAAACAGGAGAGAGAAACAGGAGAGAGAAACGGAAGGAAGAGAAACAGGAGAGGAGAAAACAGGAGAGAGAAAACAGGAGAGAGAAAACAGGAGAGAGAAAACAGGAGAGAGAAAACAGGAGAGAGAAACAGGAAGAGAAAACTAGGAGAGTAGAAAGACAGGAGAGAGAAAACAGGATGAAGAAAAGAAGAGAAGAAAAAGGAGAGAGAAAACAGGAGAGAGAAAACAGGAGAGAGAAAACAAGGAGAGAGAAAACAGGAGAGAGAAAACAGGAGAGAGAAAAACAGGAGAGAGAAAACAGGAAGAGAGAACAGAGAGAGAAAACAGGAGAGAGAAAAGGAAGAGAGAAAAGAAAGAAACAGGAGAGAGAAAAACTGAGGAGGAGAAAAGAGAGAAAAACAGAGAGAGAAAAACAGAGAGAGAGAAAACAGGAGAGAGAAAACAGGAAGAGAGAAAACAGGAGAGAAAAAGGAGAGAGAAAACAGGAGAAGAACAGGAGAGAGAAAACAGAAGAAGAAAAACAGTGAGAGAGAAAAACAGGAGACAGAAAGTAGAGAGAAAACAGGAGAGAAGAAAACAGGAGAGAGAAAACAGGAGAGAGAAACAGGAGAGAGAAAACAGGAGAGAGAGGAAGAGAAACAGGAGAGAGAAAAACAGGAGAGAAGAAACAGGAGAGAGAGAAACAGAGAGAGAAAAGAGAGAGAAACAGCGAGAGAGAAAACAAGGAGAAAGGAAGAAAACTAGAGAGAGAAAACAGGAGAGAGAGAAAACAGGAGAGAGAAAACATGAGAGAGAAAAACAGGAGAGAGAGAAACAGGAGAAGAAAAACAGGAGAGAGAAGGAGAGAGAAACAGGAGAGAGAAAAACAGGAAGAGAGAAAAAACAGGAGAGAGAAAAAGAGAAAAAACAGGAGAGAGAACGAAGAGAACAGAGAGAGAAAACAGGAGAGAGAAAACAGGAGAGAGAAACAGGAAAGAGAAACAGGAGAGAGAAAAACAGGAGAGAGAAACAGAAAAACAGGAGAGAAGAGAAAACAGGAGAGAGAAAACAGGAGAGAAACAGGAGAGAAAAACAGGAGAGAGAAAACAGGAGAGAGAAAACAGGAGAGAGAAAACAGGAGAGAGAGAAAACAGTGAAGAGAGAAAACAGAGAGAGAGAAAACAGGAGAGAGAAAACAGGGAAGAGATGAAAACAGGAGAGAAAAACAGGAGAGAGAAAAACAGGAGAGAGGAAAACAGGAGAGAAAAACAGAGAGAGAAAACAGGAAGAGAGAAAACAGGAGAGAGAAAACAGGAGAGAGAAAACAGAGAGAGAGAAAACAGGAAGAGAGAAACAGGAGACGAGAAAACAGGAGAGAGAAAACAGGAGAGAGAAACAGGAGAGAGAAACGGAAGAGAGAACAGGAGAGAGAAACGTGAGAGGAAACAGGAAGAGAAAACAGGAGGAGAAAAACAGGAGAGAGAAACAGGAGAGAGAAAGGAAGGAGAGAAAAACAGGAGAGAGAAAAACGGGAGGGAGAAAACAGGAGAGAGAAAACAGAGAGAGAGAAAACAGGAGAGAGAAAACAGAGAGAGAAAAACAGGAGAGAGAAAACAGGAGAGAGAAAACAGGAAGAGAGAAAACAGGAGAGAGAAAACAGGAGAGAGAAAACAGGAGAGAGAAACAGGAGAAGAGAAACAGAGGAGAGAGAAAACAGGGGAGAGAAGAAAACAGGAGAGAGAAAACAGAGAGAGAGAAAACAGGAGAGAGAAAACAGGAGAGAGAAAAACAGGAGAGAAGAAACAGGAGAGGAGAAACAGGAGAGAGAAACAGGAGAGAGAAAACAGGAGAGAGAAAACAGGAGAGAGAAAACAGGAGAGAGAAAAGAGAGAAGAGAGAAAAAGGAGAGAAAACAGGAGAGAGAAACAGGAGAGAGAAAAACAGGAGAGAGAAAACAAAGAGAGAGAAAACAGGAGAGAAGAAACAGGAGAGAGAAAGGAGAGAAAACAGGAGAGAGAAAACAGAGAAGAGAGAAAACAGGAGAGAGAAAACAGGAGAGAGAAAACGGAAAGAAAACAGGAGAGAGAAAACAGGAGAGAAACAGGAGAGAGAACAGGAGAGAAAACAGGAGAGAGAAACGAGGAGAAAACAGGAGAGAGAAAACAGAGAAGACAGGAGAGAGAAAAAAGAGAGAACAGGAAGAGAACAGGAAAGAAAACAGGAGAGAGAAAACAGGAGAGAGAAACAAGGAGAGAAACAGGAGAGAGAACAGGAAGAGAACAGAGAGAGAAAACAGGAGAAGAGAAAACAGAGGAGAGGAAAACAGGAGAGAGAAAACAGGAGAGAGAAAACAGGAGAGAGAAACAGGAGAGAGAAACAGGAGAGAGAAAACAGGAGAGAGAAAACAGGAGAGAGAAGAAAGGAGAGAGAAAACAGGAGAGAGAAAACAGGAGAGAGAAACAGGAGAGAGAAAACAGGAGAGAGAAAACAGGAAGAGAAACAGGAGAGAGAAAACAGGAGAGAGAAACAGGAGAGAGAAAACAGGAGAGAGAAAACAGAGAGAAAAACAGGAAGAGAGAAAACAGGAGAGAGAAAACAGGAGAGAGAAAAACAGGAGAGAGAAAACAGGAGAGAGAAAACAGAAGAGAGAAAACAGGAGAGAGAAAACAGGAGAGAGAAAACAGGAGAGAGAAAACAAGAGAGAGAAACAGGAGAGAGAAAACAGGAGAGAGAGAAACGGAGGAAAGAGAGAGAAAACAGGAGAGAAAACGGAGAGGAAAACAGGAGGAGAAAACAGGAGAGAGAAAACAGGAGAGAGAAACAGGAGAGAGAAAAAGGAGAAGAAAACAGGAGAGAAAACAGGAGAGAGAAAACAGGAGAGAGAAAACACGGAGAGAGAAAAAGGAGAGAGAAAACAGGAAGAGAGAAAACAGGAAGAGGAAACGGAGAGAGAAACGGAGAAAACAGAGAGAGAAACAGGAGAGAAAACAGGAGAGAGAAACAGGAGAGAAAACAGGAGAGAGAAAACAGGAGAGAAAACGAGGAGAGAGAAACAGAGAGAGAAACAGGAGAGAAAACAGGAAGAGAGAAAACAGGAGAAGAAAACAGGAGAGAGAAAACAGGAGAGAGAAAACAGGAGAGAGAGAGAAGGAGAGAGAAGAGAAGAGAGAGAGAGAGAGAGAGAGAGAGAGAGAGAGAGAGAGAGAGAGAAGAGAGAGAGAGAGAGAGAGAGAGAGAGAGAGAGAGGAGAGAAGAGAGAGAGAGAGAGAGAGAGGAGAGAGAGAGAAGAGAGAGAGAGAGAGAGAGAGAGAGAGAGAGAGAAGAGAGAGAGAGAGAGAGAGAGAGAGAGAGAAGAGAGAGAGGAGAGAGAGAGAGAGAGAGAGAGAGAAGGAGAGAGAGAGAGAGAGAGAGAGAGAGAAGAGAGAGAGAGAGAGAGAGAGAGAGAGAGAGAGAGAGAGAGAGGAAAGAGAGAAGTTCGATTGTAGGTGGCTGAGAATATGATGACAAGTGACGGAATGACTTGAGAGAAGAAATAAAGACGACGACAACGGAAAAAAGGCAGGAAGAAATTGGCCCAGTCAAAAGAATACAGTCGAGACTTGGCAAACGTCTGCATGAGGAAGGAAGTCGAATGAACGGCTATTGGATAAAACAATGACCCCAAACTGCTTATACTAGAATGTTAAACACAATGCTCGATGAGATATTGGAAGCAGCTTCACTCCATGTTGCAATAACTACATAAGGACATGCCCATTGGTCTGTACCAGGCCAAGGCACCACAATTGCACTGTGATATTTTCATGCCGACACCGACAGGTTAACGTGACCGTATTATCAAATAAATAAATAAATATGAAACATCGGTTACAAAGTGACCTTTATGACTTCACATTGACGTCTCACTTTGATATTGATTTAGATTATACAGTGAACCTCTTTTATCGGAATGGTCAGGATCAAAGTGTTCCGGTGAACAATATTTCCGGTTAACGGATGTCGTGAATTAAAAAACAATTTTTCTTTTTAATGGAAGACATTGTGTTTACATTGTACCCTAAACCCGAAAGCTAACCTAATAAACACACTGACCCTCATTTCTGTGTATTGATTCACCCTGTGCAGCACATGGCAGGCCATGTTGGACGTGGAATAAACAAGTGAAAGACAGTTCAATGTGTTTGTATTTTTACCTCCGCGAAGGAGAGGGCATTGAGTTTTGGTGTGTTTTTTGACAAGTATGTTGATCACTCCGTTTGTTCGTTTGTTACTTACGAAATCTAAAGATTTCGTAAGTAAGTATATTGATCACTTCGGACTCTGTTTGTGTGTTTGTGTGTTTGTAGGCACGATAACTCGAGAAACAGAAGAAGCTACTAATGTCAAATTACACCACGTGATTCAGGAGGTGGTGGCTAGCGCTGATTAGATTTTGGTCAAAATCGTCAAAGGTCAAGGTCACAGTGAGGTCAAACATCCAAAACATTCGATTTTTGATGTTTGGTACAGAATCACGTAGAAACTTCTGGTTTGCGTCGCTACCTTCTCTAGAGACAGCTTTTATTAGACAAGGTCAGAGGTCAAGGTCACGGTGAGTCAAACGTTCGATTTTTGATGGTTGGTACAGATCATCGTAGAAACTTCTGGTTTGCGTCGCTACCTTCTCAGAGACAGCTTTTATTAGACAAGGTCAGAGGTCAAGTTGACAATTTCGTAAGTACCAGTCTATGACTGCTTGTTACTTACGAAATCTAAACATTTCGTAAGTATATTGATGACTTCCGTCCTCTGTTTGTGTGTTTGTTTTTTGTGTGTGTTTGTGTGTTTGTTTGTAGGCACGATAACTCGAGAACGGAAGAACTACAAATGTCAAATTAGACCATGTGATTCAGGAGGTGATGGCTAGCGCTGATTAGATTTTGGTCAAAATCGGTCAAAGGTCAAGGTCACAGTGAGGTCAAACATAATTCCGTAAATTCATGTGGAGAAATGGAGTATTTTTGCTTCGGTCGACGTTACGAGTTCGTTTCAACTTCGATTTTAATTTTTGTCTTCGGTTTTTGCGATCGCTCAGGACGCTTAACACTCGGTTGTCGAAATTCTGGTAAAAATCGGATGTTTTGGAGACGTTTAAGATTGTATAAAAAATATTTCACTCGCCGCTCACGGCTCGTCACGTGGTGCAGCGCGCTCAAGCAGACGCGTCGTTGAGTCACGTAAAGGTTTTGCGTGTGCGCGCTGACGGTGTTTTCGATAAAGATTTGTTTAAAAGTCATTTTTTATCCCAATAAAGGTTATCGTCGCATGCCTGACTCGCTAAGCCGTCGGATTATGTAAAGATTGTTGGTGGATGGCCGATTATTACGGTTTTGTGACTTTAATAAAATAATATAAATAATTGCGTGGAGAATGGAGATTTTTGCTTCGGTCGACGTTACGATTTTTGATGGTTTGGTACAGAATCATCGTAGAAACTTCTGGTTTGCGTCGCTACCTTCTCTAGAGACAGCTTTTATTAGACAAGGTCAGAGGTCAAGTGGACGATTTCGTAAGTACCAGTCTATGACTGCTTGTTTGTTTGTTTGTCTGTCCGCTCACCTTTATCGCCTACGCGTCACAATTTTAAACTGATCTTCACGAAACGTCACCAAATGGTGGAGTTGGTGGTCCGACAGAACCCTATTTATTTTTGAGGTCACTAAAAAGGTCACCAACTTTTTCAAATTTCTAAATCCTCAATTTTCATCCGATTGACTTCAAATTCGAAGAGCATTTGCATATCAGGTCACTGAATTCAACCATATTTTGAGGTCAATGTTGGTCAAAAGGTCATCATAGGCAAAAAGGTCAACATAGGCCAAAAGTTGAAGACGAGTTATGACAAAATTGGTGATTTGAGTTGGTGAGGTGACAAGAACAAGACAATTTTGATTTTGGTTCAGATCTAGCCTATCGATGGGATAGAAAACATAAACTGTTCAGCCTGCAGAGGTAAGCGCTCTTCCGAGTGCTGCTCTACTTCGTTCTGTTTTTCGTTTTGTCACCCTATGAGTGATTTTTCATTTGTTATCTTGCCAAAACGAAGTTTTTGCAGATATGTTAGTCAGTCTGTATGTTTTTTTTATTATTTTTTTGTTTGTTTGTTGTCTGTAATCACGAAAAAAAAATTCTGCAGAGCACAGTTTCATTGGAAATTTTTGTAACTTCGCATATCACAGGCCTATGGAGGTCCCTTTCAGCGCATAAAATTTTGAAGGTCAAGGTCAAAGGTCAAGGTCACTTTGTCGCAAATCAGGGTAATCGACAAAACCCTTATTTTTTGAGTAATTTTGATCGGATCGTCTTCAAACTTCATGGAATATAGTTCATGGTCTGGCGCTCAGCTGATTAATTTTTGGTGCGATTGGCCTTGACCTTCATGGTTAGCGCTAAGGTCAAACATATTTGACCCCAAGGTCAAATTTTCAAGTTTTAGGAACCATATCGTGTAGTACCTCAAATTGAACACCTCGATGAGTGCTTTCTAGATATATCAAGCTTGAGAATTATGACGTCATTGGTGACATTATGAGGCAAACGCATATTTTTCATGGTTACTCTGTAGAACGATTCTCATCGGAATCTCTCGTAGGCAGATATTCCTCAAGGAGTCGCTCCTGGTGGATAGCAGCTCTGTTCACCTCAGTGTGACCTTAAAGAAGTTACACGTGGTCACTTTTGGCAAGATACGGGTCACCCTAAGGGTGACATTGGTTTTTTGTTTGTTCGTTTGTCCGCACAGAACTTGGTGTTTTTTTCCGTAATCGCTTATCCAATTGATATGAAATTTTCAACATGGACGTGACTACTCGTGTAGAATGTTTGAATGATAATTATGATGTCATAGGTCACGTGGTGTGGCAGCCATGTTGGAAAATGGGAAAAATCTGGACCTCTGTATCACTGAAACCACACAAAGGAAAAAATTAAAACTTGGCACACTGCAAGTACACCTCATGGGAATGAGTGATTTTTTATTTTATAATGTCATAGGTACCTTTGTTATGTCATCATAATTGCACATGTAGAATGCTCCATCTGATCAGCATGAAAACTTTGAGGGTCAGCTAGGGATAAAATGGTCCCACAGAAAAAAAATTGATGACATTAATGGTCATGTGATTCAGCAGCCATATTGTTTTTTTTTAAATTTAAAACCTTCAAAAATCTTCTTCTCTGAACTGGCTGAACAGATCGAGGCAAAACTTTACAAGTATGACGCCTATCCATGAGGAACAAAAGGTTCACACATATGATGTCATAGGTCACATGGTTTGGCAGCCATGTTGAAGTGAAGAAAATATAAAATAATGTTTCTTTGGAACTGCTTAATCAATCGACGTGAAACTTCAAAATTATGATCAAGTGGTGATGGAGAATGTTTTAAATTTCAAGTTGATCAGACATATGGTCTGGCAGGCAGAATTATTTGATTTTTTAATTTTTTTTTTGGAATAAGGTTCACTTGGCTGTGCCTGGATGGATTTGAGGGTAGAGGAATAGCAGCTGAAATGCAAATCCCATCCAGGTTCCTCTTGATAACTTCATCTTTGTTTTTTGCTGTTTGGGTTCCTTCTGATATGACTTCAATGCAGGACTGTACCTATTTGGTCTTCCATTTGATTTGAATTGAATTTATTGTAATCCCATTCTAAATTCAATTAAATTATAATTAAAAGAACCATCATGGGTCTGGGTCAGATGTCCAATCAAAGCGGGGTTGATCAAAGCGAGACGTCATGGTCACCGGTCATCACTACAGCAGTTATAAAATGGCAGTTCTAAATATGTTTCTTATTAATTACGTAACAGACGAGTAAACAAACACCACACAGAATACATCACACAAACTACACAAACACCACACAAAACAAATCCTGGTGAGGGTCTGCAATCTCTGATTGCTCTTTTTCTTGTTACCTTTGTGAAATGTCAATTTTTGATTGCATGATTTTGTTTTATGCACAAACTAGAAGGGCACCCTTTGCCAGATATGCCTCCTCCCACATTATTACATCATTATACATACTTGTACCAACTTTGATTTAAAATCCCTGAAATCCCTGAACCCAGATTCAAAGCATTAAATAATTCTGGCTGCCAGACCATGCATCCGATCAGGTTGAAATGTAAAAAATATTAATTGCGGCCACGGGTACCGAGACACCAGTTTGTCACTCAGGGGGATTAATCCCGGTTGTCCTCGGAAGAGCCGGATCTGGGGCCACCGCTCACAATTAACATTGTGGTACGGTGACTTGTTTTAAAACCATGAACGCCACCCAGTTAACCATGAGTTCCAGTGTCCACCGTCTAACTAGAGGTCACGTGGTTACCTGAGCGGGGAGCGCGCCCTCGGCAAAGCACCAATGTTCTCTCGATTAGATTTTAATTAGGGCGGCCAAGCGTTTTAACGCTGGTGCGTGCCGACTATTTTTGGTCAAATCTGTGGTAATTACCTCCCAGTCTATCTCGGTTCGGACAATGCTAGACCAATGGAAGGAAAGGACAAACATGGACAGGTTGGAAGTCAATAAATAATTTATTAATCATAAAATAAATAAATGAAAATAACTTTTAATTTTCTGAGGTCAATAA
This sequence comes from Eptatretus atami, assembly GCA_035128595.1. Classification (NCBI taxonomy): domain Eukaryota; kingdom Metazoa; phylum Chordata; class Myxini; order Myxiniformes; family Myxinidae; genus Eptatretus; species Eptatretus atami. The sequence goes on from CM068960.1 coordinate 34,841,051, forward strand.
AAGAGTAAATTTCAAAGCAAAATCAATCAAAATGCCAGGAAAGAGACAAAGAGCAGATGCTTATTGGGGGTTGACTTAATTACAGCTAAACACAGACAAGGTACCCAACAGATCATTCGGAGGGGGGGGGAAGAATTGTCTCGCTCACCAGAAAGTAGTCTCCATGAATTGAAAACGTCCTGAAATGTGTGCGTGCATGTCACGGCCGTCGCCCACCCAGCCTTGCCGTGCACCCTCTCGCAACAGCCTTGAACGCCAATCGACGTCTGCGAGGGCACCGAGATCATCTGTCGCGGGTTAGACCCTGGTGCTGCGACATGGGCAGTTCCTCACACTTCACGAAACTGGTGACGTCCAGTGACCTACACGGTCCGTCGGTGACTGACCTGCGCCTCACACGTTGTGGACCGACCCGTGCCTCACTCGTTGTCGGCGCTGCTCACACCCACACGCACACCACACGCTCGCTTGCTCAAGCACTGGGAAGGACGAATTGTCTCGTTGGCGCTGGTCAGACACCCACACGCGACCCACACACTCGCTTGCTCACTTGCGGGCTCGACACCTTCCTCGCTTGCACGCTTCCTCTCTGGCTCGCTTCTTCCTCGCGCACTTACACCCGCTTCTTGCTCGCTTCTCTTCTCCCTCCTCTTCCTCACTTTCTTTCTCGTTCTCTTCTCCCTCCTCTTACTTCTCTCTCTTTCTTCTCCCGTTCTCTTCTCCTCCTCTTACTTCCCTCGGCTAACCCCTGGTTTAGCGGGAAAATGGCCTTTAAATGCTTGTGTGTGTGTGTGTGTGTGTGTGTGTGTTACTTACCTCGCCTCAGAATGGACTCCAATTCGTTTTTATATATGCAGCCCGTCTTGGCGGGCACACAGTCCGCCCCAAGTTCACCCCGCCCCACTTGCGCACGTTTACCATGACGACCCGTGCGCTCTCAAACAAGGTAGGCGTTGGCGCTCGCGAAATTAATACATGCATAACGTTGCTGAGGAAAATAAGGGCGGGCGTCGGAGCTCGCGAAAGAAATGTGTGTAAACATGTCTGTCATAAAGAAAAAGCTTCCCATCAGAGAGGAGATCTATCCTTTACCCTTCTCAACGCATCACATTTAAGATCCCATTAGACATGGGGATGGGGCTAATCTGAACAGGCATTTAAGGAAATAACTGTCTGAGGACCTGGATGTGTGGATGCGTTCATCAGACGATATATTCCCCATGACGACTAGATCATATTTTTGACGTTTCATGTCGATGATAAAGCGGTTCAAGAGAATATTTTTGGAAGATTTTCGTTCAATCAAATTTGGCTGCCAGACCATGTGACTTAATAATTACTAGCATAACCGCGCTCTGCGCGACATGTTGGGGTGGGGTGCTTGAGAAAGGAACTGATGAGAGTATCAGTAGTAATTTTACTTTAATGCAGAAGTGGAATACGATTTCACTGTTTCAGAACCATTTTATTTTACTTTTTTTGTACATGCACCTCATATGGTTCTTTGAGATAATGTAAGCCGAATATCAGTTACTCGAGCGCAAGAA
>CM068960.1:34842622-34874540 GCA_035128595.1 Eptatretus atami
GCAGAACAAAGTCGAAGATAGCGCGACACGAAACCACAAACTCGGAAATAATATATAAGATTTGTGAACACCCTGGTATCCCCAAGGCTTGGGGAACATAAGGGTGAAATTTCCCCTCGATCTGTCATGCCATTCTGGAGAAGTAGGTTTTTAAAGGTATATTCTTCAAAAAATCATAGCTGCCAAACCATGTGACCTATGACGTCATTGGTGGAAAACTTTTTGTCCCTCATGGACAGGTGATCGTACCTGTAAAGTTTTGTCTCGATCTGTTCAGCCGTTTTGGAGAAGAAGATTTTTGAAGGTTTTTAAGTGAAACAAATATGGCTGCCAAACCACGTGACTGATGACGTCATCAGCCCCCCCCCCCCCCCCTAAAATGTAGTTCTAGTTGACCATCAAAAATGTTCATACTGATCGGATAAAGCATTTGACATTATGCAATTATGACATTATAACAAAGCTACAAATGGAGATACAAAGGTCCAAAGTTTTTCCTTTTTTCCAACATGGCTGCCATACCACATGATATTTACTCATAATTGTCATTAAAACATTATTCATGAGTCATCACACCGATGGTGAAAATTTTATATCAATCAGATAAGCGATTGCAGAGAAAACAACAGAAAAGTAGCACTGACTGACATACGCACGCACTACGCACGTACAGACGGATGCTCAACCCGAAAACATAATGCCTCCGGCGACTTCATCAGGGGAGGCATAAAAATGAACAAAAAACGTATTCATTATGTGCTTTGTTCAAGCTAGCATTTTGGAGTTTTTTTAATTTTCATTTTCTTACATCATATCAGGCTTGCAGTGGAGCGTGAGCACGCGCACACACACACACACACACACACACACACACACACACACACACACACACACACACACACACACACACACACACACACACACACACTCCTCGGGGGAAGTGCCGTCACTTCCCGCTTCCCGGGATACTCTGAGTACAAGCGACGTCACAACAATGGCACCACCTTTCTCAACACACTCAGCGAGGCATTTCCTTAGGAGGAATTTCCTCCTCCCCATGGATGCCAGACGATGGGGATCGCCCGTGCTCATCATTTTTAAATGCTGAACTTCAAGCAAGTTAAGCAGCACGTACCACTGATTTTTAAAGTGTTTGGTGTGACTAGGCCAGAGTTTAAACCACTGACCTCCCAGATTCGGAGCGGACACTCGAAGTCTGTTTGAAAAATATATCGCAAGTTGTCATGTATGAAGTTGCATCATACAATTTGCGACATTGTGCATGTATTTTAAGGGAAACACTGTGGTACATGCAGGTCTAAAATTGCAGCCGATGTGATGAAACGTTTTGCAAATACAAGGCAAAAGACGAAGATCTGGTTTTGGCTGAGGCTTTCCGCTTTGCAAATTAGTCAAATAAATGTCAACGTTTAAATTTTCAAACAAATAAATCATTAAAATTTGTAAGGAAAGATTTTTCTTCCCGATTATAATTTAGACTTGGAAGCTGAAAGATTATTAAGTCGGTGTGCCTTGAACTATTTTGAATATCCCGTTTGAGAACTTACTGAACGGGCTCACGTGTCAAACATTTGAGGCTTTTTGTGACACTTTTACATCACATCCAAAATCTAATCACGAATCAGCTTTGTACTTGTTTCGATGAAATTCGGGCATATCTAAGCAAAAGCGAAATTTGGGCATTAACCCTTTGAATCCGATGAGGGTTAACGCTCGAAACGTCAACTTCTCCTTACTTCCCACAGAGGTTAGCATACTCCGACCAATGCTCTGTTGATTTCAAGCATCGCTCTACCTGTCCGCTGACGCGAGACTAGTTGTCCATTGTACCGCTTTACTAATGCAAAGCTATGAAAAAAAAAAATCATTTTCATACCATCACACATGTTGAAATTGTTCTGTCGACAGAAAAGACAGACAGACACAAGTTAAAAGAATGAAGTAACCAACCCAACGACCAACACAAACGAGTTCCAAAAACCCAGGAGCACCTCGTATCACCCTATTTCCCGACCATCTTAAATCCCTCCCCTCCCCCTGAAAAAACAAACAAAATTATCACCACTCATGAAAAGCTATACAGTAGCTCCAAGAACCAGGCAACCAGAATACAAGCTTCACAGCTTGATGCATCACATCTGGTCGTCATTTACTGGGTATATAGAAAGCCAGACATACTGTCAACTGGGGTTACTTTGAATGCCGAGATAACTTTGAACGAATATTTTAAAAGTTTTTTTTCATCATTGATGCTTTTTATTATACATCATAAATTTACATTGGTAAAAGCTTTGCTTCATGCTCCCTTTGGAAAGCTCGAAGATGCCCTGGAGTTCAAAATAGCTGCAGGTGATGGCAGGGGGTTCCCATCGTGTGCTGCCTTTTTGGCTGCTGGTTGCATCATTGGTTAGGGGCGCGGCAGCTGATGCAGTGCCCCTATTACCAGTATACTGGTGCTCATTTCGCCGACCTCGGCAGGATGACAGGCTGAGTCAACCCCCTGGTGTTAATTCAGTGGAAAACGGGGCTCGAACTCAGGACCCTAGGATCCCAAGCCACCACCCTAACCGCTAAGGCAACACCAGGCTACAGCAGGGGGTATTCGTTGAGGATAACGAAAAAAGAAAAAAAAAAAAGCACAAAAGAAGGAAAAAAAAAGGAAAAGAGTATTGATGGAAACGAGGAAGATTAAAAAAAAAAATTCTACCATAAATCTCTTGAATGCCCGTAAGGTCATCATAAGGCAGGACAAAGTTTTCTGTGTCCATGTACTGGTAGAACGGTGCCATGACAGCAGTGGGGTCGTTGGAGTGCTCGAGACCAAGAGCGTGGCCCAACTCATGCACGGCCACAATGAAAAGGTCGTTGCCTAGAGACGGTATGGAAAAAAAACCATCAAAACATGAAGACTATTACACAAAGCCTGAACTAAAAAACATTTTCGAGTTTATGTTTAGCCACCGAGAGGGACCAATATCTCTCACCATTGTAGTTCTGGTTTCCCAAGGTCCATGGTTCATCAGCATCAAAGTGCGTGTCACCACCAATGCCTGGTCCAGGAAAGAAAGCATGGGCCAAGTATCCGCCAGCCCCATCAAAAGGAGAACTGTCCCCATGGAAACCCTTTGCGAAGAAGACAACAATGTCCACAGGTTGCTGCCCGGATTGCATTGCGGCTGCAGACACTTCGATGAAGGTCAGTGGGGTCACGGCTTGCCACACGCCAAAGGCACGGCGCAGAGCATCCCTCGTCTCTCCTTTACCCAGCTTGGGAGTGTGGTTTTGGATGCTGGTAATTTAAAAGAAGAACGTGGTTGTGGAGGTGGCGGTGGCGGTGAGCAGGGGCGAGGGGAGGGGGGTTAGTGGATATCATAGGATCGTGAAAGCAATTGATAAACATTGGAACAATCAAGAGTACATGGCCACCCGTGGCAAAAGAACAGATTCAAAACGCAACGCTGGTTTTCTACTGTCAAATTCTTATTTAATATCTCCTAAAAAGAAGAAATAAACAATAAGTTGAACATAAAATACCCGATGACATCACTAGTAAGTAACAATGAGTCTGTGTCAAAACAAGGACTTTTGACCCGAGAAATGAACGAGTCGTGGATACAAAGTAACAAGTCTACGGCTTACAAAAAGGCTTCTGAGCACAGCATTGGGGACTGTGATGGCATTGTAGTCTGGGTCATGAGGCGAATAGGAACGTGTGTTTCTGCTCACAATAATTGGCCCCAATTTTCTGCCCTTGACCAGAGCATTGAACAGTCGGACCATTACAAGATGTGGAGCCAAAGATACCGGAAGGACAAAGCAGCCAGGATCGCTCATCATTCTTCCTTCCCGATGATTTTTGTCACTTTACCAAATTGACGCAAAAGTGTTTTGTGAATTTTCTTTATCTTGACAGACATTTGTGCGACACTTGATTTTTATTCCTCAAATCTTAGCTTCATCTTGTCCCAGACAAAACGGCTTTGTGAAGCCGAGTGGTAATAAGGACAATCCCTCCCTCCCACTCCCCAAGTCTTTTATTACAATAAGCCCAGCACATCAACCACCAGTGATCTGTGTCCAGCATCGTGCTTGCTATGTGCAGGCCTTAAACAGTCTTCGTTTGTCCTGCTCGTTTGCAGCAAAGTTAAAATTACGAGAGTAAGACTTTCGAGAACACATTACACGATCGCCAGTCTAAGATGACATCAGGCATTTCGGAGACAAAATGAGGTTGTTTCCCCTGAGCGAGTACAAGGAAACAACTGTGACCATACTTTATTCCGATAACATTCTTCTTCACTGCAATTTTAACGTTTAAAAAAAACAAACAGAAGTTATGATTCCGTAACAAAAACAAAGTCCGATTCAAAATGCAAACGTATGACTTCTGAGATGCCCCACAACTGCATTAACCGCAAAACCCGAATCCAAGAACTTCGAGAGACTGCAGCAAATCTGGATACGATGCTCACAGCAACTCAGAGAGAAGAGATAATTTGCATGCATCAATCTGAGTGTTGGACTCACCAGTAGGTGATGTGGTTGTGGTCCCATTTTAGTCCGTTGGAGGTATAGCGGCGACGACGCACATCCACTTTGAAAAAACTTCCAAAAATGTCAGGAACTCCACAGCGGGGCTTTTTCATCCAGCTGGACAACATAGGGTGTAGGAGAGGGAATAGGAGGAAGATAAGATAAAACATGAAGCAAATATCCAGTTAGAGGAGTAAGCCTGGTGTTGGCTTAGTGGTTAGGGTGGCGGCTTGGGATCCTAGCGTCCTGAGTTCAAGCCCCGTTGGGCCACTGAATTAATACACCAGGAGGTTGACTCAGCCTGTCATCCTTCCGAGGTCGGCAAAATGGGTACCAGTGCACTGGTAAGGGGGACACTGCATCAGCGGCATAGCCGCGTCCCAACCAATGATGCAACCAGCAGCCACAGGCTGCACTCGATAGAGAGACTTAGAGGAGTAATAAAGAGATGAAAGTTGAAGCTTGCAAGTAGTGAAATGTCATTAGTGAGTGCATATTGGACAGGGATTCAATTCTGAATTCAGCCCGCTGGTTGCAACATTAATGAGGCATTGCTGTGCCGCTCATTGGACGGACATTTTTAATTCATCCAAGGTGCTGGCAATAACTTACTTCCTTTTCACAAGACTGTGGATCATTCAAGGTGCCGGCAAACTTTCTTCCTTTTCACAAGACTGTGGGATATTTAACATCCACCGACTAATGCTAGCAGATGAGAGATACAGGCTTAACGTCCGTCCAAGGGACGGCACATACATTGAAGCATCGCCCTGCCTGTGAAACACCAGGATGACCGTTTATAGCTGGGGCGACATTCAAACCCAGGCTCGACAGCTCAGAGACAAGTGCGCATACATTCAGCCTGTTCTGCCAGCCCAGGCCTATCCAGGGTTGGCGTCGTCATAAAAATAAATAATCATGACATTGACGTGCGGAACAGGAAAACCTGCGCAAAACTTGCATTAAACAGCGGCCAAATTAGTTTTTCATGGATCAACTTTTTGCAATACAAGTATAGATCATGTGAGAATCTTTCCTTGGCAGAAGAGAAAGCCACATAAGACATAATTCTTTGCATAAGCATTCAGAGTTTCCAAGAAGTTATAATTTTAAATCATTGCAGCAGTTGAAATGGGCAGACAGCAGGTCATGTTTATTGCCCGTTTTTGGCAGGTATGAGTTAAAACAGATATTTAAATAACCCCAATCATTAAGGACTGTGCAGTCATATGTTATCAGCAGCGGTTGGATACACTCGCCGTACATAAGAATAGTAGGGAAGCCAGATTAGGAGTAACATTATAGAGCACCTTGTTTCACCTGTGTGAACTGTGGCAGAGATTACAGATATCAGATCGATCCTAAGAGTCATCCAATAAGTTACTATAACGATTCAACCACTCATCTCCACCATCTTTTGAGATGAACGGACTAGGATTGCTCAAAGCAGCCGAAGGGACGGTGAACCGTTCTTTTGACGCAATTGTTCTTCGATTGTCTCTGTCTCTCTCTGTCTCTCTGTCTGTCTCTCTCTCTCTCTGTCTCTCTGTCTGTCTCTCTCTCTCTCTCTCTCTCTCTCTCTCACGCTCTGCAGTTTGTCTTCCTTTAAGTTCCATCCCACCATGAATACTGCAAGAATCCTGGCATGCAATCCTGGCATCTCTTCAACTTGGCCTGGTCAACGTCATCTGCCTGGTAACAAAATCAGTCGGAGCTTCCAATGTTGTGTTGGAGTTTCCAATCAGTTTGAGCTGATGCACCGAGGCGATGTTATTTTTTTTTTCATTCAAAATGGAATCAGTAAAAGAAAATGATACTTTTCACCGATTTTAATTTGCTGCGAATGTACATCGAACCAAGTTAAAGAAAAACATCACTAAAAGCATTCATGCAAGTTGGCATACATGTTGATGAAAAATCTAGTGAACATTGCATTTCGAACAATTCTTTCACAATGGACATTTAAATAACCCCGACCATTATTGATGACATGGTCTGATGTCAAAACTTTGGTGAAAACTCATGGTTCTGCAAAAAAAAGAAAAGGAAAAAGGAAGGAACTCATCTCTTGAAAAACTTCTCTCTTGAGAACTGTCCAGAAAAAAAAAAATCCGTCAAAACTATGGGTTCAGTGGGGAGCGAAGCAGCACTTGCCAAATGAGATTCATCTTCTCAAAAAGCATCTCATCGTATAAAACGATAACTATTTAAATCTACTGTACTTTTGCAGTGTTGGCCTAATAAAATGATCTATTACGAGTAGAATTGTAGAAATTAATGATGTTGCTTCCTATGTGTGTTGTGTTCTCCCTATAGTCTACACCTGTACGCGATCTCCACCAAGCCAGGTTTCCTCGCACCTTCACCCTCGTGATACTTTTTCCTGTGCCAAAAGCAAACACTTTCTTGCCCGAGTATTTACCATTGCAGGGTCATTTTAGTATCCCACGATCCATCCAGTGGAAAGGGTGTGTACACAACTGTCCAAATGGCCCGTTACCCCCACATCTTGTTTACGAAGCTACGACGTTGATGCGTCTCGGTGAACTTGGTGTCCAATCATTCACTGCCATGAATATATTGGTTGACACAGGGACCAATTGGTAGTAGGCCATTGCTTCATGAAAATGCACAAGAAAGAAATGAGTAGCAGACTTGAATTAGTAATGGAACCAGTGGTTTTGAAGCGGCACAAACGGAAGAATCTCAGAAGGCAAGATTCAGACTCGACTTAGGACAATATACTTGGCTGTGTAACACGATAGACATTTTCAATCGAGGTTCAATCATGCTTGAGGTTTTCGCTTTTTCAATTAAATATTGTCCATTTTTTGAAAACGTCATACAAATTCCTTCCTTGGCACACCTGAACTCCTATCAACCAAGAAGGCTTTCATCCACAGCTTGATGGAGGACTGCTCTCTCCTCTGGGCTAGCTGCTCCCCTGCCTCACATCTTGCTCAGCTTGACGCTGTGGAAACCAAGACCTTTAAGATCATTGGAAACTCCAGCGATGAAGCAGAGTCTACGGGTCTATCACTTCACCATCGTAGATACATCGGTGGTTTCTCTGTCCTCTACCGCCTCCTTTCAGGTCTTGCACCCTATGCTCTTTCCATGCTTTGTCTTCCCACACCACTGGGTTTCTGCAGGGCACACACAGTCCACCATCAATCCCCTTCAGGTGAAACTAGCTAAATCCAGGTTCACTGCTCACCTCCACTCATTTGCTCCACTGTTTTCCCACCTGTGGAACCAACTTCCACATCCTCTTCAAACTCATTCTTCCCTCCAGGTCTTCAAGACAGATGTTCACCACCATCTCAGATCATCCCCGATCCAAAACCATGATCTTTTGTACCCTCGTTAATTCTCACCCAAATCTCACCCTCGTTCCAAATTTGCAGTTTTCCCTCCTGAGAGTTCCCTTCTGTATCCATCTTGTCTACCCCATGTATCCTCTGCTGCCTCCATCCCCCCCCCTCTTCATTGTTTGTCTGCCTCCCTCTGTATTGGCCTTCACCTCTGCTGTTGGTGTCCCCCCCTCCTTTTGTCCTGATGGGTCCTGATCCGTTCGGTGTACTCATACGAGCGCTGCCACGAACCTTGACTACATTTATACAGTATGTATACATATATATATATATATTACACAAAAAACAAAAACGAAAGCTTTTCACTCAGAATTCCAGTAAAACACTGTTAAAGCAAAGAGCTGGTAGTACTGTCGTGAGGTTAAGTAAAACACTTGTTGTACAACAGTGGAAGTAAAGTAAAGACTTTGTGGTGCTGTCGTGGAAGTATAGTAGTAAAGCAGTGGTACTGTAGTGAACTAAAGTAAAACTGTAGTGATACAGTCGTGAAAAAAGAAAATGCTGTAGTTCATTCCCATTTTACATCTCATGTACTTATAGTGCACCCCAGTTAGTTTTCACTTTTTTTGTAAAAGTTACTACAGCAGAACTGGAGTTTGGCCTACAATTGTACTGCAGTCCCATAATAGTGTTTTCACTGTCGTAGTTTCGAATTACCATGCTATCGTTTAACTCTGATGTGATTTCTGCCTGGGATGGAATTTTGCTGCAAATATTTTTTTCCATTTTACCATCCTTTACCAGGAGGTTTGACAAGATAGCTCAGAGGTAACTTGTATTGCTAACCTTCAAGCTCGAGCCTGGGGTCGATTCCTGACCCACGACTATAAACGTGGTCACCCGAGTACTTCACAGATGGGGTGTTGAGTCTGCAATGAATGCGCCGTCTATCAGAGTGTGCTGTCCATCGGATGGGACATTTAGCTAGAGTCACGTGTACCTCCCTCATGGTGCCTTTCAAAACGAGTAGATGGCACCCTGTCAAATTCCAGGGTGTGGTGATACTACACACAGCAAGGCAAGTATTGCACTTATTGGTGAGGACTCTGTCCTGGGATTCTGGAGGTTGGTGGTTCAAATACAGCTGAAGGCAGCAGTATGAAGGATTTCAATTCTAATTTTCAGGAAGTCAAGCTAGTTTCAGTAAAATTACAATGTCACAAATGGATTGTCAACCAAAACACAGCTAGCTCATGAACACCTTTAGGGTGGGATACTCTGTCTGCCGTAACTGACCTGGTCTACATGTGATGCTTGTCCACCCTTTGTGGTCAATTCTTATTCCTTTCCCTTATTGCAGGAGGTCATTCGGAAATCGGAATGAAGATGGGTCTCACCCCTTCTTTTGTACTTCCCCCTTAAAAAAAAAGTCTTCCGTTCAATTTGATTGGCGGTATGATCTCCGTGTGCTGGCTGTACCAGTTACGATACAAAAGTAAAGAACAAAAACCCCACAGGAATGAGAAGAGGGGTTACAAATCTTTCAAAAATAAAATTAATTTTCCTGCTTTAAAAGCTGCTCATTTCGACATTTTTTGGAAACTTAAAGCATCTACCGGCTTCCCAAATCGGCCAAGCACGATCCATCCTAAGCACTCTCTTTCCATTTGCTGCCAAGAGTAAATTCTGCTGCACTTTTCCTTTCCCCCCTCTCCTGTTACATTTTTGGTTTCCCAATTCCCCCATCAATTTTTCACAAAACAAATCCAGTCATTGTAACTCCTTGCCATCCAGCAAGAGTGCACAGAAGTGCATTTTCATAACTCTTCGCCGTTTATTCATGCTCTCATTTGTATTCACAAATTTCAAGAGCAGCTCAGCAGGCAAAAATAAAGATGGAACCTAACGGTTGAAGGAAAGTAGAAATACGAACAGAGGTCGGCAAGCAGCAGGAAAAAAAAAGGGGAATGAACGTGTGCGTTTTGAATAAAGTGCCGGTGAATCGGGGGAAATGAGCGAATGGGGAAAGCAGGTGTGCTTTGAAGCTTCTGTGGTTGGAGACAGACATTACACAGAAGACAACTATGAGTCTCCACTTCAATATCATCATACGTACATTTACATCCAAAATTGCTGCTTGACCTTCAACCTCAACAGAGTTGAGAAAAAAAAACAACAAACGTTTGATTGAAACTAAATGGCTGAATGTGAAGATGCGTAACTTATAATACAGTGCAAGCGTCTGAGCCGACCAAGCCAGAATGGCCAATGAGACCATGTGAGAAAGGGTTTAAACATGAATCATCCAAAAGAGCAAGTTTCTCAGACATACATCACAAATTACTTTTATTCAGGCAATGGCTACTCTGTGGGCTTATCACAAGGTCAACGTGCTCTCTTGGACAACCTTTTGACCTGGCCACACGAAATTTGGTGGATAGGTTGAGTGTGTGACGAGGACGAAATGATTTGATTTTGGTGAAGACCTGGATCCGGCCCATCAGTGGGATACCATATGCAAACTGTTCAGCCTGGCAGAGGTGTGTGCTCGACTGAGTGCTGTTCTAGTTTTTATAGCAAAGAGATCGCCTTGCCCTAAGGGACTAGACCAGGCGTGGGAAAATTACGTCTATCAATTTAAACTGTGCAACATTGTTTTGGCATGCTTATATCCTGCTCGAGGTGCATTATAAATTGTGTTGGTGACCCAAAAAATACAGCGTAATAAAGGAAAAATATGGTTTAAAATTACACGGTATGGAGACACAATAAAGCAATACCAACGAGAAAGTAAAGACAGGAACAAAGAGCTCAGCAGTGACCACTTATTCCACAACAGGTACGGTCTCATGCCTATCTTAAAGGTAATCCTTAAGATGTACAGACTCGTACAGGAAAATACAGGACACGAGAAGGGGGAAAGAAAGAAGATAAGGAGGTTGAAGAAGGCGGCCTTCCCTCATACGAGGCTCTAGACTCTAGAGGCTAGCACAGTATGAAACGACCTGGACTGGAGTGGAAGTAGGCTTGTCAGCGCACTCCCTAAACCAGATCAGCACACTCTCACTCCACTCTCCGGGGCACTGCACTCGGCTCTGATTGCCGCCTGTTGCAGCTTGTATGGTGAAATCCGACTGATCACCGACTCCAACTCATGACATGCCTCTGACTGGTGTCCAACTCCAAGTTGTACGTCGACGGTCGACTGGCTCAACAAGCACGGGTGAAGACTTTTATTAGTTTGGCGCATGACGTCACGCCTCCTCGGTTGGCCGCGCTCTTCACCACGTGACTTTTCGGACATGGAACACCGGCCATTGTGACACCACACCCCAAGCATCCCACCCTAATTGGGCACCATGACCCAAAATCACATGGTTGGGAAATAAATTCCTTAAGCATGAGTCAGGGTAAACACTCCCAATTCGACTGCATCTTCAGTTTGCGACTAGAGAATCGTCATCCTAAATATTTCTCTTTCCCTCTTCTCCTCCCTAAGGTTCACAACTGAATACGGTACACGATATTGTAAAACTGCTTACCAAAAGTATTGGGACAGTGCACAAAAATTTCAAATGGACCCCCTTCTCCTCCTCCAACTCCCACACACACAATGCAAAAGGACATTTGCTTTCGAAAGGGTGTCTTACGTCATGTCTTATACCCCTACCAGATTCACAAAACAAAAAGTGTTGTAAAGCACATAATAATATTTACTTACAATCACAATGAATGGGATTTGATCACAACTGATTTTCTAAACTGAAAAAACCCTCAATGACATGCCAAACATGGGTCCGAGTGGGGATGGGGGAAGCAATCGACACTTTTGGGGGTTATGATGTCAAGATTCATCCTTCACTTAGACCACATGAACACAATAAGACAGACTAAACAGGGTTAGTTTTGGAATCAGTGCTGTGGGTCAGAAGTGATTACAGGGATTGCATGCTGCAGAAGTTGGTCCTGTATTCTACTTTTGAAATAGCAGCAAAAAATGAAATGGTACATTGCAACAACTTTCACTCACAATTCAAAACACAAGCTAGCAAATAAAGGAAGAGAATGGAGGTGAAAGGGTTGGGTATGAGAACAGCTTGGTTATGAGGATGGAAGAAGAAGAAAGAGAGAGAGAAAGAGAGAGAGAAAGAGAGCGAGAGAAAGAGAGAAAGAGAGAAAGAGAGAAAGAGAGAGAGAAAGAGAGAGAAGTACTGTTCGTGTTAGGAATGAAGATATAACACTCTCTCCATTATTTATTCAACACATTGCCATTCACTTATTCATTGGAATATATCCACCTTGGGTCCATGCAATCGCTGCAACAGAAATGCCCCAACAGGGTAGCGTGCTGATGGAAAATGTTTTTTTGAAATGCAAAAATGCACTCAAACTGGCTTCTTACTGTGATTTTTTGTCATACAAATTTCAATGCGATCACATCAAGTTCTGGTTTTTAGCGTTTCCAAATGAGGGCATTATTTTTGCACACTAATCGAAAAGCAAGGGGTTTCAATACACTCAAAATGTTTCAAGGGGTTTTAAAAAGGAGTTTTAGAATTATGAGTCTGAAATGAACACTACTGTGACATTTTGGACAATGTTGCATCAAAGCCTTGATGCTATACGACGGTGAGGGCCCTCAACGTCCACCAGCTGTTCAGGCACCTTATCGTAACGCTGTCTCTTAGGAACCAGTTCAAGCACACCAAAGTTGAAAATTGGCAGTGGCCAGACAAGAGCTCTGACCTAAACCCAATTGAATGACACTGGATCACTGCTTGAGGGCCAGAGATAACAGACTACAATCTACCACTTAATTAGCACTTCCTCTGAAGCAGGAATCACACAATGGTGTGTTCGAAAAAAACAAAGAAGAGGAAGACATCATGGCTTTGTTTGGGTATGATCTGACATGGTGGTGAACAGCAGTCTTGAAGACCTGGAGGGAAGAATGAGATTGAAAAGAATGTGGAAGTTGGTTCCACAGGTGGGGAAAAAAGAGGAATGAATGAGTGGAGGTGAGCAGTGATCCTAGATTTTTGGAGTTTCACCAGAAGAGGGTTGATTGTGGACTGTGTGCATCCTGTAGAAATCCTGGGGAGACAGCATGGAAAGAGCAGAGGGTACAAGACCAGAAAGGAGGTATTAGAAGACAGAGAGACCACCGACCTGTTTGTCATGGCAAAGTGATAGGCCCATAGACTCAGCTTCATCACGTGAGATTCCAATAATCTTGAAGGCCTTAGTTTCCCTGGCGTCAAGTGAGCGGCTCTTTAAATTGAAGCCACACCAGCCACTGGAGATAGTAACAAGTTTGTCACCACTCAACCAAACATCAAGATCAATTATTTTAGTAAAGGTGTACATTTGATAAACAGTTGTCATGATGAGTGGCAAAGTACGTAGGAGTAAAAGGTGCAAGTATCAGATGATAGGACAGGTCTGTCAACATTAACGTTATAGTAACAGGAAGGTGTGGTGGGAAAGATAGTGGCCTCCACTATCAAACAAAGACTGTCGTGGAGGAAGGCGAATTTGGGAGTGGTGCCTGCAGGAGTCAAACAGGTCAGACAAAGCATTTGCTAAGGAATTTACAAGGCACTCCCACTCCCATAATTGCAAAATCATAACTTCAGGAAAGACTTTGGCCAACTGAAAACCAGCAAGCGCCACATCAGAGTATTTCCTCGTAAACTACATGGGGAAGCCAAAAGAGAGGCACAATTAAACTAAGTAATATATCAAGACAAATTAAAGCATTGCGTAAAATCATGTAACATCCGATTAACTTTTTGTTATTAATATCAATATAAGGATATTTACATATATATATATAACATAATATATATATATAATATATATATTATTTATATATAGGTAGCCCGAAAGTTGGGCATTTCTGATAAATTTCTCTGATAAATTTCTCGCACTTCCCTCCGTCCCTTCCCCTCTGCCCTCGCCCCCTCGCCCTTATGGTATGCGGAAACACTGACTCGGAAGAATGATGGAGCACATACAGATACAATGACAAATTAATTATTGTAAGTACTGCACAATAAACCTGTATATTAAAAGAGTTCAAGAACAATGCTTCACTGGGAAGGGGTAAAGTGACTTTCAGGCCACCCTGTATATACATATATATAAGCCCGCACTTCCCCGAACCCGTACCTACATACATAACATACACACACATACACACATACATACTGTTGCGGGCCGGGGGTGGGTTGAGAGACACTAGGTGGGGGAAGCTATGTCGATTCCCATCAGACTCCCCGGAATTGTAGGCTGTCACACAAGAATAATTCCGTGACGCGGCGGATTGCTTAACCGACCGTGGACGCCAATAACTCAACCGCGTGACCTAGGGTCCTCCAGTCTATGGGTTAATCGGGTTACCTAATTAATCACGTGATTCGGATGCAGGGAGCAAGAAGGTAAGCAAGATGCTAAAGGTCCCTCTAAACGAGACGAGGGGCAATTGCATTCACCCTAACCTCAACCTTCCCACCAAGTTTCATCTGAATCTGTCCATAACTTTTGGAGACATCGCGCTTAAGATCGTTTTTGGCCCCATCTCCCAATGGTGAAGAATCACTTTAAAAATTCGAGTCTCCGGATCTGGATCTTTACCAAAGTCTCATCAATTCATCCTCGTCACACACCCAACCTATCCACCAAATTTTGGCCGAATCCTTCAATAACATTTTGAGATATACTGCTCTGTCGGACAGTATCAAAAAAAATATTGGACCCCGCTATTCACATAAGATCCATTCCAGGAAAATGCCACGAATAGCAAATCCAAAGAGTGTAGCATTGTTTCAATGGAAAAATGGGGGATAGGTTCCCGGCGATTCGTGATTCATGAGGGAAAATCAAAAATTCCATGAAAACTGCGAATCCACAGACAAAAAAACAAAACAAAACTGCACGAAAAAAACCCCCCACAAAGTTGCCGGGGAAAATGCGAAAAATCACGAATACACTCGTGAAAAAAGTGAAGAAAAAAAACAACATGAATACACGAAGAACATGACTGAACGTGGAACCAGGTCACATTTTATAAACGTGAATACGCGGATCTGCGAATAGCGAATCTACAAATAGTGATGTCCGACAGATGTAAATATAAATATCTTCTTCTTCTTCTTCTTCTTCTTCTTCTTTCGGCTGCTCCCGTTAGGGGTCGCCACAGCGGATCATCCGTATGATCCGCATAATGATTTGGCACATGTTTTACGCTGGATGCCCTTCCTGCCGCAACCCTGGTTGTCTCTTACAACACAGGGATATGGTACACCTATTTTAACCGGGGTATACACCGGCCCAGTATACTGGTACTCATTTCGCCGACCTCGGAAGGATGACAGGCTGAGTCAACCCCCTGGTGTACTAATTCAGTGGCCCAACGGGGCTTGAACTCAGGACCTTTTGGATCCCAAGCCGCTGCCCTAACCACTACGCCAACACCAGGCTATGTAAATATATATATATATATATATATATATATATATATATATATATATATATATATATATATATATATATATATATATATACACACACCGGGCGTAGTGGCGTGCGCCTGTAATCCGGCTACTCGGAGGCTTGGGTTGGAGGATCGCTTGAGGATGGGGGCTCTGTGCTGGGCCGCGCTATGAGAGGGTGTAGGGCAGCCCGGAATCATGGCGAAACCCAATCCTTATCCCTGTGTCGTAAGAGGCGACCAGGGTTGCGTCAGGAGGGCATCCGGCGTAAAACCTATGCCAAATCAGTATGCGGATCATAATGGATGATCCGCTGTGGCGACCCCTAAAGGGAGCAGCCGAAAGAAGAACAACATATATAATATATATGTATATATATATATATGTGTGTGTATATATATATATATTTGTAATAAATGTAATAAATAGATAAAAGGTAGGAAGTATAAACGACAGTTCCCATCTGGGAGGGGGTAGTAAATCACCGGGAAGGTAACGGGAGAGTTGAGCTCGGGGACCTTTTAGTTGAGTTGAGCTCGGGGACCAGATTTAGTCACAGCAGACGACGTCCATGGTTGCTTAGTAACCCGTCAGGTCGCGGAGTTATCCATGGCTCGTTGGCTTCAGCATCTGAGGTTGGGAAGCAGGTCCAAGTCATCCCTTCATGAGCCCCACGCTTCCCCCGAACCCGTACATACATACATACTGTTGCGGGCCGGGGGTCGGGTGAGAAGACCACTAGGTGGGGGAAGGTCGATTCTATGGCTATGTCGATTCCCACCAGACTCCCCGGAATTGTAGGCCGTCGCACAAGAATAATTCCGTGACGCGGCGGGTCGCTTAACCGACCGTGGATGCCAATAACTCAACCGCCTGACCTAGGGTCCTCCAGTCTATGGGTTAATCGGGTTACCTAATTAATCACGTGATTCAATTACTGGGGAACCACGCCCTCGGTACGCCTTGTCCGAACCGGATCACTCTACCGGATCGGATCACTTTTACCTGAGGGGCAAGCAGGGCAGAGGGTACCGTGGATTGTCTTGCTGTCAAAAAAAGACACCATCCATGCAGCCTCTTAAGAGGTATTTGTTCGCATGCTTTTCCAATGCAATCGGCAACACTCCCCAGCTTGTTGGAAGTTCAAATCGACAGTCCAGCACCTAGCGCACGTCACTTGCCGCACATGCCGGGTTTGGGGCCGGCATTCTGTGCAAATTTTAAGGTAAGTGTGGTAAAAGCTTTGGAAATGCAGTAAAAGCCTTTGAAATGCAGTCACCCTCTAGCTCTGGCAGAAAAGCAAGTACACAGTACTCACTTTGGTGGAATATAATGGAATTCCATTCCAACTGTTACCTCATTAACCAGCAAGCAGAGCACTGTATAAACGAGTTACACCATTCTTTGGAGAGCACATTGAGCTGGCTGTCCCATCTCTAGCATTCACTGCTGGGAGTAAAACATTCAACAGACCTTTCAAAAATAGTAGGTCATCGTGCATCGGTATCTTGGCCAAATTACATATTCCTGCCCTGACCTACTTCAAACCATACCGTAGGGAATTCAAACCAACAAGTTAATTTCCTCATCCAGGAATCTGGTTTTGTTGCTTTTGGACCTCGCATGGGGGATACAATGCATGGTGATGATAACGATGAGCTTAAATCGACCTGCAATGTAAGACTGGCTTTTTTCACATATGGTGTTGAAATGAAGATGCTGCTCTGCAAGAGAATGTCCCAATTGTGATGTCGGAATCGGAGTGCAAGTTGTGACATCGTCTTCCTGATCAGTCTGTTCTTTCATGGTCTCCTCTTCCCAGTGTTTCGAGACAGTATAGTTCATCACCACCTCATTTTATTAGCCATACCAACCCATTATCTTTCTATCTTCACTCACCTTGTCCTTTGAAGTGCACCTTCTCTCTTTCATTCGGTGTGTGTGTGTGTGTGTGTGTGTGTTTTCCCCTTTATCCCCACCCCCATCTCCATCGGTTAAGCAATCCGTCACTTTGTTGTTCAGCTCTTCAATGAACCATGACCAATGTATTAAAAAAAAAAAGAAATAAAAGGTATTACAGTGCTTGCACATTCATAGCAGACAGAGGATTGAAAAATTGAAAGAGAGTATGTGGAAGTGACAAGCCCTTACTGTATTGTAACCTCATCCAGCTTGCCGGTAACAGGAATGCCGTAGAACTCTTGCATGGTGCTAATGGCACGAGTCAAACTTTTGGACGAGCGAAGCGTCGAGAGCTGCAGATCTCCGGGAGGCAAGTATCCATATCGCTGTAACCACGTCTGCAAGGAGACAACAAACGATCATTCTCAATCAAAGAAAGGTTTGTGCTTGCGAGAGTCCACAATCAACAAACTTTGTCCGTCCCAGACGACGGCGACTCTGCAGTGGCCGAAACATCGCCACAATATGAGCCTTCGCCTCATGGCAAAAAAGCCACAGATTGGATGCGCTTTTCTGCTTTCCACTCTGCTGTTCTCACAATTTTGATGATGATTGTTAATCCTGAAATATTTGATTTTTTTTTTAGCCTAAACATGTATAACCGAGGCTCAAGTTGAGCTAAGCCGTTGATGTAAAATTAGCACGCTGTCCGCAATGTATGACACACGGAAAAGGAAGGCCCGTTGGAGTTAATACTTGTGTATACAATGTATCCTTGGCATACTTAGTACATTTTCCTTTACAGAGGTGCGTGTACAGTTTGTACAATGTGTGAATGCACGCACATACACAACTATGGAAACACAAGAAACACAAACAGAAGTCTAATCTACGACTAATTGCAATTGGACGTTTAACGTACTATTGGTACAATGGATCATCAGAAAATACAAAGGAAAAGCAAGTAAGCTATCAAATCAATAGGTATTTTGCAGGTGGGCTCTGCTTTGCACAGCAGGCGACACCTTTTCATGCTGCAATCCCGCTCATTAATGTGTTATTGTGAGATATTGATTGAAGTGTCCTATATTCCACTCCACAGTTTAAGTTGCTTCGTCATAGTTTGACCTCAGTTTCTATAAAAGCCCATACAACCCCAATGAACGTCCATAAATCAGAACTTTGTGTAGGTAAAATTATGGTCACGAGCATTTCTTAATGGCTTCTTTCCGATCAAGATTTCATTGAACCGCACTTGAGATCAACGTTTTGCTGGAAGATCAATCCCAAACCAATGAGTCATGTTCCCGAGGGAAACGGATAATGGATCAGAATTCAATTTCCTATTGATCACCAATACTGTTGACCAAGAAGCAGCACGAAACTTGCACCGATCCTCAACCAGGTACGACTGTAGATGCTGTCCAAGAGGATGGTGCAGTTGTGAGAGAGGAGGTAGCGCATGTGCCTTTGAGCCGTCTAGTCTGGGTTCGATTCCCAAACCACTGTAAGCTGTCAGATTGACGCTTCACTGGCAGTGTTGCATCAACAAATGCACTAAGCCTGGTGTCAGCTTAACGGATAGGGTGACTGGCTTGGGATCCTAGGGTGTTCAGTTTAAACCCCTTTACCGATGAATTAACACCAGGTGGGTTGACTCAGTCTGGCATCCTTCCGAGGTCGGTGAAATGAGTACCAGTGTGCTGGTAAAGCGCTGTCACACCTTGAGGTTTTAGCCAGCAATGGCAACGTATAAAAATGTATGTAAAACGTTGGCGTACGCTGAAGTTTTGAGGTTTTTTTTTTTAAGTTTGGTCGTATTCATAACGTGTTTGGTCTATGCATAACATATTAGTAATGGGCACAGAACGTTTCGTTGTGTTATAGATAACTTATACCAACGAATGCTTAGCCTGTTGTCGGCGTTCACAACCTATGCCCAACGATAGTTTAACTTAGGCATAGCGCGCTGCACGTATCGCCGACGAACTCGTGGCATAGCCTGTTAAAACCTGCCGCACGCGATTTAAATCATAACCGCCTGAAAATTGGAAGTGTCAAATCGCAGTCACACCTTGACGATTTAGCCAGCGTATGCCGACCTATGAAAAATGTGTGTAAAACGCTGGCACACGTCGAATACGGTATGCGTAAGTTGTGTATACGTTAGGAGCACGCTGAAAAACGAGGAAGTATGCTGTCATATTCCGTGGTACGTCTAGTACGTCGTGAAATTTCAAGCATGCTGAAAATTTTTACGACGTACGGCTCACAAGTTCCGCATACGCTGGCATAAGTTCTCGGCACGCTCCGCGATCGTGACACACGTCGGACACACGTTACTTGTAAGTTACTCATAAGTCGAAACACGTCGAGGTAATGTTTAGCATACCCGAAACTTAATTTTTAACCTATGAGTAACGTGCTTTAACCTATGAGTAGCGTGCTTTGAACCTATGAGTAACGTATCTCAAACGCACATTGTCGTATGTAGACGAATTTGATTGACGTCTTCCGGACGACCACAGAACTTACTGAAGTGTTTCTAACTTACATCTACCATATAATGGCGTATTGGCAGCGTTTAGGGGAATTGGTATATACAAATGGGCTTCACAAGAGGAACCCGTCAGTGTTCCAGACTCCATGTTGAGTAGAAGTCAATGTCAGTAGTATCAGTAGTAGTAGTAGTAGGTGAGCGTGTCAGTAGTAGTATAGTAGTAGTAGTAGGTGAGCGTGTCAGTAGTAGTATTAGTAGTAGTAGAAGTATTGGTAGTAGTAGTAGGTCCATGTCAGTAGTAGTAGGAGCGTGATGGGGAGGGTGTGGGTGATGATGGATCCTCGTTGCGTCCACGAATAGGAGACTACTTTGCATCATTGTTCGATGATCTTTTCGGCTAATTTTTTTTTTCTCATTCCCACAATGAACTATTTTTTTGTTTCAGTTTTAAAAGTATTCAAACGACTTGGACAAATGCATAATGTACTAGTAATGAACACAGAACGCTTCGATAACTTATACATAAGTTATACCAACGATTGATTAGCGTGTTTTAGGCGTCCACAACCTATGACCAACGATAGTCTAACGTATGCATAGCGTGGCAGCATATCGTCGACGATGACGTGAGGTTTTCTATTCATAGGCTGCAACTTCACTTTTAATAAAATGCCTGTCACTCGCCTATTGTTTTTGGACGCTGGTGCTCGGCAATTGAAATGTTTCCACTGGACTATTGAAATGATTTAATATAATGCTTGGTTATCCTTGGACCCACTCTGGCTAGCAGCTCGTCGAACATCGCTGGGGCATTCGCAGGAAGTTGATGAAGGATGCATGGTCCTCGTTCCGGAGTTCCACCATGAGCTGGTCATATATGCCGTAATGGCGTCGCCTCCCGATCCATGGTCTCACCCAGTTCCTTCTCCTCCGTTCACGTCTTCTTCTCCCGGCCTCTATTGGCACGCAACTGGTGCAGTGTCAACTCGATTAGGTCATGTTGATGTTTCGAGGACAGGTAGGTATTGTCGTCTCAGCCTTGCCGTATCCTCCATCTCTCGGAATGACATGGACATGTACTCACCACGAAGTCTAAAAAAAAGACGGGTTCCTCCTGCGAAGCCCCTTTTTATATACCAATTCCCCTAATCGCTGCCAATACGCCATTATACGGTATCTGTAAGTTAGAAACGCGTTCATTAAGTTATGTTGTCGTCCTGAAGACGTCAAATACGTCTACGTCTTTTTCAAGTAACGTGTTGCAAAGTGTGAACAACGTTCGTGTAGCGTGCTTACAAAACGTTACTCATAGGTTAGAAATAAGTTTCGGGTACGCTAAACATTACCTCGACGTGTTTCGACTTATGAGTAACTTACAAGTAACGTGTGTCGACGTGTGTCAACGATCGCATAATGTGCCTACAACTTATGGCCAGCGTAGCGGAACGTGTGAGTCATACGCCGGCATACATCGTAAAATTTCAAGTATGCAAAAATTTGAGGACAACCCAAAAGTACAACGTTTAAAGCCAGCGTACTACGACTTATGGCAGTGTTTTTCAGCGTGTGTCTTAACGTATACAAAACGTACCCATAACGTATTTGACGTGTGCCAGCGTTTTAGACAAATTTTTCATAAATCGGCATACGTTGGCTAAATCGTCAAGGTGTGACAGCGGCTTAACAGGGGGCATTGCATCAGCGGTACAGCTGCGTCCCCAGAAAATGATGCAGCGAAGCAGCCACCTGCTGCACACAAATTTAAAAAAAAAAAAAAAATAACAATTTAACTGGTGGCAGACAATAAAGTTCCCAATGTGGTTTTTTTAATTTTAATTTTGAGAAGAGCAGAATATTTATCGCCAGAAAAATAGCTTCACTGCACAGTCATGATGGAGGAGTGGGTCCAATTCGAAATCGAATCCTGGTGTGATGTGCATTAAGGTTAACAAACTGTAAGTTCGTATGATAGATTTTTTATCAAAAGAAAGTTGACAAAGCAACGCTAACTGCCAGGAGAAGCAAAGTAAACCTGATGTTTTGGGCATTCACCCTTGGTGGGAGCAAGAAGGTAAGCAAGATGCTAAAGGTCCCACTGTTACTTTCAAAGAGGAGGTCATTGTTTGGTGGTACCCAAAGCAAATTCGAAATTCCCACCCAAACCCACAGGGGGCACTGGATCAGCGGCGTTGCCGGGCCCTCAGAAATGATTCAACCAGCAGCCAGGTGCAGAAAATGCATGAATGAATTGTCTCATTGCACGGTACATCCTTGATGAACACTTGCAGGGCAAGTGATTGAAGTTATGGACACCATGTGATGAGGAAGGTGTGCACAGCCTGGCAGATCACATGACTTTACTGTGAATGATTAAAGGCTGTGGAGTAATATGAATGAGAATGTTAACAAAAGAGAATCAAGGACAATTATTCATTCCTCGATTGTGATCATCAAAAATATTTTCTCAACATATTTCTTGTATATGGTGCGCAAAGCAATATAATAGCTTCCCAAGCATGTGTTGAGTGTTGCATGTATGACGGTGGACAATTTGAAGGACTGCCATGGTGTTCATTTCATTTAGACTAAGCGTGCCTACCCGTCGTGTGCCCGCCTACCCATCGCTTTGCTGATGGGTTCAATCAAAAGACAGCAGGTTGTAGTTGTACTCCACAAACGCCATTGCATGTCGATCTATGAGTCTCAATGATGTAAAATGAAGCGAAACACCAAAAAATGATTTCTAAAAAATAACATATTATTGTTGTTGTTGTTATGGTTGCTGCTGTGCTACTTTTGTGTCATTTTAGATATTTTTATTTTGCTTCGTGAAATATTATGATGTATAATGTTGTGTGCTCCTTCTGTGTCTGTTTAAAGAGTTCCTACAGTCGTAGAATAATAAATGTTACCGTTGAACCGCTACATTAAGCTCATATTCACGCTTCTTCTTCAATATTTTCAATATTCAATTTAAACAACCATCCTGAAGATTAAATGGACACGGATTATGGTTCCAAGTAAATCCATTATTCGCTTTCCAACGGTACCATTATATTATTTCGATGACAGCAAGAACTCTAAAGCTCGAGTTTCTTCACACACACACACACACACACACACACACACACACACACACACACACACACACACACACACACACACACACACCTTTTCTGGGAGGATTCATAGTTAAGGTACCACAAACGAGATCAATTGCCTGGTAGGGCGAAGCTCAAGTCCTTCCAGGCAATTACTATATAGTTGGTGGTACCTTTTTATAGCTACTGTAAAAAATTGCAACTTTATGTTCAGAAGGGTAAATATAGAATGTCAAAATACATTTTTTGTCAGTTCATTCCTGAGTGTCTGAGTTAATGGTAAATGAAGCAGAAAGAAAAAAAGGCCATCACATTCCTGAAAAGGATAAAACATTCCTGGAAATAAATGAAATAAATCTCATATATTAAGTATCAAAAATGGATTTTACACTAAATCCTGAATGGTTCAAGTTTACATTCAATCAAACGAAGGGACAGGATTCTTTACGGAGTGTCGGTGCCACCGAAATGGTTCCTGAGCACAGGTTATGCTGGATGGTTTGCCTTTATCTTCCTGGCATTCAGTCAGGCCAGGAATTTGGAATATGACCAGGGTGTGTGCGATAACTCACCTAATAATAGAGAAAGACTGGGCTTTTTAACAGCCACCAACAAACAGGGCTGGCCGGCAGGTCCTCTGGCTTAATGTCCATCTGAGGGACAGCGTGCACAATGATGCCTCACACTGCCTGCGAACCATCAGGATGACAGTTTATAGTTGGGTTTTGATCCTAACCCAAGCTAGACACCTTAGAGGTAAATTCATATCCTTATAAGCTATCCTGCTAACGCAATGTTTACAATGGTTTATGAAAAAAAATTAAAAGTGCAAAAATGTAATAATACAGTGTTCCAAAAAGACCTGGACAGCTTTGGTTGTCAATATATTGTTACGATTGCTGGGGGTACATGGAGAATTTAAAAGTAAAGTGAGGATTGAATAGTTGTTTGGTCCGTGGACATGTAGGAGACATTTCGATGTAATTAAGTTGGAAACTGAGCTTAAGTGTTACTTGTCACCACACGGGGGGGGGGGGGGGGGGGGGGGGGTGATGCATTGTCAATTAGGTCTTCTTCTTCTTGCGTATGGAAGCATCAGCTGCCGGGGTACGGGGTAGCTATCATTTCTTGGAAGCTGACTGTGTCACTGATGCAGTGCCCCTCTACCAGTGTACACTGGTACTCATTTCACCGACCTCGGAAGGATGACAGGCTGAGTCAACCCCCTGGTGTATTAATTCAGCGGGTAACGGGGCTTGAACTCCGGACCCTAGGATCCCAAGCTGCCACCCTAACCACTAAGCTAACACCAGGCTGGTGTCAATTAGATAAAGATTAGGATAAGTTCCCCCCAGTATGTAATTGCCCCCGTGACTTTTCCCTATGTTTTTGTATTACAAACCAACAATGATGGAGTTGCGCTTTTATCACAACTATAACAAAAGCTAGCCAAACGTACCGAGCGGGCGGGGGCGGAAGCCCCACCCTCTCAGGTTTCGTGCGAGCAAGCCACGCCCCGGAGGTGGAACGGTTGTTTGGTGTGATGTCAGGAGAGATCGGGAGCGAGGACGTTGTTGGCTTGGTTGGGACGAGTTTAGAATGAGGGACGGACGCGGTCGAGAGAAAACATAGCCAGGATATGGCCTGTAAGAACAGGGCTTTACGGTTGGCTTTCGTTCGACACATGAAGAAGACGGCACAATTCTTGTAGTCCTGCTGAGGTGAATTGGCTCACGTGCTGAGCAAGACGCTAACCCTTGACTGTTCGGCTGGGCCGTAAAGTGTCTGTTTCTGGGGAGGGAGGGAGAGCGTGCCTCATGGCCTGATCACGGGGTCTTAGAAATCGTCTCATTGTGTGGACGATTTATGTGAATTGACAGGGTGCAGGAGAGGAATGGTCGGCATATTCGCTCATGAAAAGAAGCTGCACGGGGTCTCTGAGCCTTGGTGTTGAGTACCGCTCATGAATTGCTCGACGTACGTTTTCCTGCTGCGAGACAGCGGCTTGACGCCATTTTTTTGGGCGCGTCTACACGTGCAGGACGAAGTGCCTTGATTCCAAGTTCCAAAAAGACCATCTCTGGACCAAGCTAAGTGCCAGAATAAAGGAAGGATTTTTTTTATTTTGTTTCCCCTTGTCTGTATTTAAGGCTGTTTGTAGAGGTGCCTCGATTTTAGGATGTATTTAATTCATGTTATTATTATTACATTGTGAATTATTGTCCCTTGTAAATATTTGTCTATCTTCATTAAATCTCGCATTTATTTAAAGTTGATGTGCCCGTGTATTTGTCATGGAGTTCAAGTATAAACCCCCCTGTGCATCCATCTATGCCTCCATCACTCCGCCAGTGCCGCACCCCGTCCTTCCCGCACACGTTATAATCTCCGAGGATCAACGTGTCCACCTCCTAAAGCAAACTGCTCGGCTATCCAGGCTGGCGGTGTTAACCGCCCATCCACCACAATTTGGGTTGGGGGATTAACGTTAACCGCCAGTACCCCGACAATATTTAGAACCACAAATGATACAACAATACCCTTTGGTATATATGATACAGAAACTCATAACATCTTGTGCACACCATCAATACACTTCAATGTGAACTCTGTTTGTCACGCGCAGGACATCAAGGTGGTACACGAGTGCTTGTCATGTTCGGCTCAGCATGTTTGCATCCACCAGTGCACATGCAGTTGTGATCCGAGAGAGTAGATTCTGCAGGTTTGCCATCTTGGTGCTGTTGATAACATCAATAAAACATGTTGTAGACAACATCAAACCCCCACAGAGAAAAAAAAAAATCAAGGGGGGGGGGTATGTCTGGTAATCATGGGGGCCAGGCTTTTGATCCATCTCGGCTAATTCAGCGACCTGGAAATTTTTCATTCAAGACGGCTCGAACAACTAAGGCCCAAATGAAGCGGAGCGCTGTCTTGTTGAAAAATGATAACGGGTTGCAGGTCTTCAACCTGTGGGAAGGTGAATCCTTCCAACATGTTCATGTAAATTGTTGAGGTCACTGTATCCTCCAGAAAAGAAAAAAAACGGACCAACCAAGCAGTCATGGAGAAGGCCACACCACACATTGACCTTTGGACTGTCGCATATGGGTTCAATGACCACGTCAATGAAAACTTTTTGAGTTTCTGTATAATATAAAACAAAGGGTATCGTTGTATCATTTGTGGTACTAAATATATTAACAACCAAAGTTGTCCAGGTCATTTTGGAACCCCCTGTAGTTAATGCTCGGTGTTTTTTTTTCACTCAATATAATGCTCAGGCAGAGTTCTCTATAAAAATCCAGTCGTTTAGATACAGATACTTTTCACATCAATCCCAGGTGTTTTGATCAGAATTTTGGGATTAAAAAAAAAAACATTCCACTGCAACTTTCAAAATCGATAACTTTGCAGCTTATGAACCAAAGTGGGAGAGAAAATCGCATTATTTGCACTCTCTCTGTATCCCTTTCTAATGTTGTGTTTGTTATCCCTTCAATATTCACCTCTTCCTTTATAGACAAGGTACAGGTGGTTTTACATTTGAAAATAAAACATTTACAAAAAATTTTTAAAACCACATTATCAAATCAATGAATATTAGTGAAAACCGATTTAAAAAATTATTTTATTGAACTTCAGTTCACATGGAAATGTCAAGGACAAAGATAACCCCTTTCTTCCCCTTCCATCTCCAGTCAATTTCGTCCGTGTCCTTTGTGGTTTATCGTTTATCAAAATTCACAATGAACAATGGGAATCAGGAAGGAAGACAATTCCACACAATGATCTCCACCGAATGTATACATCGTAAAATCCATCCTCATCACACTGCTGCCAATTTTCAAAAGATCTGTTTTTAAATTTATTTTGATTTTCTTACAGATGCTAGGGCTCATAGAGGAGCTGTTACAAGTAGACAGACACATGAGACACCACCGGACTTGACTTCAGACGAACACAGCTGGTGACCTTTGGGGAAGCCACCTAACTCCCCAGTGGATCCCGGGTGTCAGTGAAGCCATCTCGTGACGTCGTTTTCCTCCGTACAGTCAGCTAGGCAATTAAGAAGAAATCTCACCCCTCATATTCCCCACCCCCATGGGATGCCAACCTGCAGAGTTTGTCCACCCTCTATCCTCTAAAATCTAAATGCTGAGCAGAAAGCGAGGAAGCAGCACCTTTGGTGTGACCCGGCTGGTGTCAGAATCAAACTTTGAATCTTCCTGCTCGGGTTATTAAACAGGGGGATCAATTCGGAACAATTGATTATATTTATTAGTCAATGAAGAAAGAGCATTACTGGATTCACACATCATGACATATTATATGTACTGCACGTATGTTATACCCTTTGATGTTTAACGCTGCTCATTCATTAATATTCCACAGATTGAGCAAAATTATTACCACCACTCTATCTTATGAGCAATTCTTTTTATTTCTACGTTTCATAGATTAATTAAAATCTTTCATTGTTGTAAAAGTGCAAACATTATTTTATAGAATGCCGGAGTTGAATGGATAGCTTGTTGTTTAATGGTTAAGGTGGCGGAATTAAGATCTTCGAGTCCTGAGTTCAAGCTCTTGTCGTGCTGTTAAAATAACACCAGATGTGTTGACTCAGCCCGTCATCCTTCCGCGGTCAGCAAAATGAGTACCAGCTTACTGGGAAGAAAGAGCCATTCGAGTATCCTGCGTCCGAGTGGCGACCCATCCAGGATTGTGCCCCCTGCGCAAAGAAAATCTGCTTCAAAAAAAGAAGTCTCAAGACACAAAAAGAGTGGTTCTTCTTCTCCTTCTTCTCCTTCTTTCGAGTTGAATGATGGAGTTTCAAGAGGGAGAGCGGTTCATCTAAATACACCGACGAGGGAAACATTCTCAGTGGCCTGTGTTATGAATCATTTCTCGGTCTTAATGCTCACGTTGCTTCGGTATCGGCATACAATTCCATCGTTGTGTTGGTTTTTTTGGTATTCCACTAATGTCCTCATAATTCATGTAAAAGCACACAAAGGTAGGAGGGTGAGAAAATAAAAATGTACAACCACCGGTGATGTGTACAATCACTCGCTTGATGGCGGGGAAGATCGTATAATACAGATATCAGTATTAAGGGGGTTCAAAAAGGTTCTCGGCTTTACATACATACAAAATATGCATCCGTGAAGGTCAAGGCAAGAAGAAAGATGCCGGCAATAACCTGCCGACTCTTCATGAAAGACACCGTGGATTCTTTACGATCCACCAGTGACCGGGTGCGAGCAAACAAGATGTACAGTGTTCAAACGACGACGGACAAGGATAGTCTGAGACATTTTAAAATCTTATGATGACAAAAACACAACAACACTGAATACGTTCACACTGTAGACCAACAAGCAACAGCAGAAGGAAAAGGGGGGGGGGGGAATTGTACAGTGAGATCCTTAACAGAACCAGAGATAAATGACTCACAAATAACCTCACACCATAAAAGCTATACCCACTGGATCAAACCCAGCTGGAAATTGCATAATTTCAGCTATTTTTATTTTACTTCCTAACAAACACCACACATCTTGCACGAATCTCGTAAAGCAGAGACCACACGTGACAATGAGCAAGTATTTTCAATGTCTCGTAGATTCACTGGTCATGTGATGAACAGCTCACGAAAACAGTGGGTAATCAAACCAGTATGGTCTTCACTTAGCTGCCAACTCCGTTGCCAACCATTCCAACTCACCCTCCCAACCCACCTCCCACCAAACCAATGCAAAGGAATTGAAAAGAGACGGATTTGAAATGAAGGTCCTTGCTTAGGCTGGCTCTGAGCACAGCCTTTCTACGCTCCAAAGTCCTAAAAAGAGATGTCTCGTTCGTGCGATGGCAGGTCAATCACAATCACTCATCCTTGAGAGGTGCTGTCCCCAAAGAAAGGTCATGCTTAAAATGTAGAGAGCTGTAGCAGTAGCCAATTCATCATGGTGGATGATGATAGCATTAGATTAGGGTTTGAACTGGAAAGGATTGGATTACAGAATTAGGAGCCCTCAAACAAAACAATTTGTGAAGTGCCCAGCTGTGTATCTTTGGAATGAGAGAAGCTTGTGAACTTTGGCTGACTATATATATATACATATATATATATATATATATATATATCACCGGATCTTGCACTGGAGGAAGGGGGGCTGCTTTACTTGAAAAGAAGAAAACCATCTCAAGTGCCACAGAAAACATATGCCTGAAAATACCAATTTAGCGATACAAGTCTTCAAATCATGACGACAGAAAGAAAGATATGGCATACAAAGGCCTGCACAAGCAAAGATGTCTGCATCTATGTACATAAGGAAGAGGGAGAGGAAGAGTTATATTGAGAAAAACTAAAAGGACAAAAGGAATGGAGGTAATGGGGTAAAAGGGAGGGAAGGTTGAAAGCAGATAGGAAGTAGTGGGGAAGGAAGTGGGATGTATAGGTCATACAATGGTGGGGAGCATTTTGGCATACGTCAAATGTAAATTGTCCCTGAAGCTAATGCAGGGTGCGTGCAGAGTCGATCAGGCGACTTGGGTAGAAAAATCTGGTTGGCTGTTTCATAGCAAAGGAAATCTAACTGGAATCCAACGTACAGCTCCAGACGTGTCATCCTGTACGTGATATGCTTTTCAAACCCAACACAGTGCAAAAAGATTTTCAAAAAAAAAAAGCTACAAGTCACGGTAAAATATGGCGCTTGTAATTTGAGCTCATTGATAACTCCGAAATATCCTTCAGTAATCTCTCAAGCTTGTGGCCGATTATATTTTACCAGCTGGAAAGGCCGAGAGATGAATCCCTTTGTTGGGTGTTTCTGCTCAGAAAGAAAGCCCTGGTTCCGCTTGTACTCACACGACATGCTGGGAAGTTCTGACAAGAAAAGAAAACTATGACGAACGTGCTGGGAAGTTTTAAAAAAAAGCTATGAGGTGGGCTTTAATCGAGTAAAACGGCCTGAGCTGTGCTAGTAAAACATCTTCAAAAGCAGTGGAACTGCTGGGTCAGTGAAGAGGTCCTGCCCTTAGGCACGCTTGGAAAATGGGGACAGCCTCATAGCAGCAACACTGATGGGCATTTTATACAATCTTGGCCCAAGAGCTTTGACATAGAGAAACTAAACCCATCACTCATGAAATGATTCACCAAAATTTTGTACATTCAAACAAAACGGTGTCGGAGTCATGTCACTTCATTCGACGTGTGACTTCACAACTTGCCATCGGACGCGAAGCACTTCGATGGATGAGAACAAATGAATGGGAAATATTCAGTACTGACTTTTTTTATTCATTATAATACAAAGTAAACCAAATAAGACCTAGAAGGGCACGCGGTAGAGCGCATACCTCCGCCCCATAATGCCTGATCCACGAGAACACATCGGGCACAATACATTTTTGAAATATCATGCTATATATCATTTTTGGCCGTCTCTCTCTATATAACAGCTTGGTGAAGAATCATTTGAAAAATTAAATAATTCTCATATCCAGATCAGGATTCGGGTCTTCACCAAAATTGAATCAATTCGTCCTTGCCACACACCCAATGAGTACACCGAGTTTCTTCCGAATCTGTCCACAACTTTTTGAGATATCGTGCACAAAAACAAACAAACAGACCAAAAACAGGGGTGAAAATATAAGCTCCTTCACCTTCGGTGGCGGAGGTAATCATGAAGTATTAAGAGGACTGTGCTCTGTTGTGTCCATTTGGTTGGCATTTAATGTACAAAGCTGTAGAGGCCATGGATCAAAATGTGCAGGTGCTTTGGAAGACAAACCGGCACATTTATTTTAACAGATGTGCTGGGTGCATCGCAATCACGCCGGCTTTGACTCGTGCTCAAAGACTAGTTGAGATTGGCTGAGGTCTAAAACGAGCATTGAAGGTGCAGGCGACGTTTGGCGAGCGGTTCAGTGATTTCTCTGAGGCACCAAGAACCCCAGGGATGACATTCAATTACAAGACCTTCCTCTGGCTTTTTGACCAAATCAACCTTCTACTTAAATCAAGCCTTGCTAAAGGTTACACCAGCTGAGCATTAAGTTGAAGTAAAGCCACTGAAAGTTTAAAACAACAGATCTCTCACAACCCCCTCCCCCCCCCACCCCCCAACCCTATCCCCAATATCCCAAAGGTGGATGACCAGTTTTTTCACCTTTTTGCATAATCGTGACCCCATAAAAAAATAAGTCTTAGTTTGCATTTTGTTGCAAAACTTTAAATTCATCATGACTAGCAAGCTGCTCATGCCCGCACGCGATTCTAAACGAGGTAGGGATTAAGGTGGCAAAGATACAAATGGCGTCTTCTGTCATCGAGCCGGCAATCTCAGAGCAACAATTCACATTTATTGCCACATCTGATGCAATTTAAATGCTCTAATGGCAGAGATGTGTTCATTTGAACCTGTTTGGTCAATATACGAGTATGCAGCTTTTTGAGACCTAGGGTCCGTAATAAAAATTTGTATTGGCGTCAAAGGCAGTGACCAATTACAAACACGTAGTAGGATTATAGGTCTACCTTTTCTGTGGTTTTGTAAAATGCCGACTGGCAGAGTCCCTGCAACATTTTTCTGCGTTTCATATTCCTTTTGACAGGTCAATTTTTTTCAGAAATAGGAAATTCGAGCAGGGACCCCTTGCTACGGAGTAAAAGTGAATGGTGCCAATGCCAAACAAATAAAAAAAAAACAGTCAAGCAAAGGGACAAGAGAGCAATGATGCAGTATTTTTTCTGACATCAAATGAGTCTTTGTTTTTTCACTGGTATGCCACGGGCGTCGATGAATAGTGGCGCTAGCTTCCAAAGGGGGCCCTTTCAATAGCAGCCCAAGGGGACACTCGGTCAGTCAGGAACTGAAGAGGCCTTGTGCTGTGGACAGAGAGGAGAGGATGGA
Source organism: Eptatretus atami (assembly GCA_035128595.1). NCBI lineage: Eukaryota > Metazoa > Chordata > Myxini > Myxiniformes > Myxinidae > Eptatretus > Eptatretus atami. The sequence goes on from CM068960.1 coordinate 34,874,423, forward strand.
TGTGGCCAACAACACCTATCTGCTTTAAAGTGGTGAACATCCAATAGACGTAGAATACTAAGCACGCTGAACTTTAAGACAATGGTAGGTGCCCTCCAATGAAGCTAGATAAACATAT
>CM068960.1:34874550-34888249 GCA_035128595.1 Eptatretus atami
TATACACACAAACAAACAACAACAAAAATATATATATATAAAATATATTTACCCTTTGGCTCCTGCAGTACCATAAATTTGTGCCCCAAAACACCCAATGGTGCACAAATTATAAGCCCGAGTCACCTGCCATGGAAACATCATGCCTGTGTTAGCACTAGCAGCTAAAGAGGTGGCGTTAATGTCCAACTCAGAGCACAACTGTGCCGCTGATGCAGTACCCCCTGTATGTTAAAGCAGCAATTTGCAAGTTTGCCAGGGTGCCCGCGATAGCTCGCCTAGCTTTTCACAAATGACACCGATGTGAATTTTAACATCCACCAACTAATGCTGATCGAAGGGACATCCAGTTTGATGTCCAAGGATAGCACATGCATCGATGCATCGACCTGCCTGCAAAACACCAGGATGACAGTTTATAGTTGGGACTAGATTCAAAGACAAATGCGAGTGTTCATACCTCAAAGCTGTCTCGCCAACTCACAAAAGCACTCACGGTATTATGAATGAAATTTTCCAATGTATGTATAGTGTATACCTATTGATAATGGATAAACAGAATGTCATCCACTGCCTCCATGCCCAGATTTATCTATACAGTGTCAATGATTGGGCCTTAACAGCCCGTGCTGTTAAGGCCCAATCATTGACAAATGGGTCAGCACGAAGGCCACTGAAGAGGAGCAACCTAAATACTAACACGTGCGTTTCATTCCATGAAGCAACCAGACGGTCCATGGGCAGATGTAATGCATGATGTGCTGTACACCAAATGGCTAATGCACATACATGTTAGAGCATTCAATCATGATACACGAGTCAGGATGTGTCAGGATTGTCAGCCCACCCCCTGAGGAAAGGAATCAATTAATCCACGGACACGTTTCTGGCTGCCTGGCAGTCATCTTATGACAGTGCCCTCTTATTAATAAAATAAAAATCAAACATTGTAACAAAGCTGAGGATGAGCACCTCGTTCCCACAGACAAATTACACAGGCCAACAAAGCTTGTCAAACTAATATATTGTTGCATTTCTGAAAAACAGGCACTCCCCCAAAGCAATGGCACACAACATATAGCAGTCCCAAGACAGTTATTTCATTAGTGTTCGTTTTAGATAGCCCTTCCCTTATCTGTAGTGGGTTATGGGACAAAATGTGTTGTGAGGGCTTTAGGTAGCATTTTTCTTTCCATCCTTTAGCCATCATTAAATCTTTACACAAATGAGCTCTCTACGACGCAAGCATGCAGACCATAGGAACAGCGGCGAGCCATTTGCATATGCGCCCTTTGCCATTCAAACCGTGCGCCTTTATCCAACAGACGTTCCACCTCAGACTTCACCAGACTCGAATCCCAATGTTACATTTCATACACATCAAGATTCCTTCATAAAAATCACCACACCACCGGACCACAACCCAAGCTCACAACTCACCACTACGCTGCTGCCACAAACGCCTCAGCTACAGTCACCACCACCGACGACCACCACTCGGACCAACAGGGAATGAGGGGAGCATGGTGTACCATTAGAGATAACCAGATCTGGACGTTCTGGTGTCTAACTTGAGGCACAAATGTGCGCTTGGTCCCATTCGGAGTCACATGGATAGCCCAAGCATTCCGCTCAATTACGGCCCTCATTTGGTGTCTGGCGTGTGTTCATGGTCGGACAGCCAACCGAATATCCCAGCCCCATGTTAACCTCATAGATGGATTGCATGGCAGAGTTCGGGGCGATCGAGGCCATTTCCACTGCGGAAGCCTCGCATGGGCGGAGCTAGCGCCGGGGTAATCATCTGTAAACCAATGATGGTGCTGGAAAACACCCATCGCTCTGCCTGATCTGCTCCGAAGCCACACCCCAACCAGGGGATTATAAAAAAAGGGCTCAGTTCTCTGGCTGTGCATTCTTCTTCTTAGGGTCACGGTGCAGTGAACAACGGAGCGAGTGGAACGGAGTGGAGCGGAAGGAAGCCCACGTAGCGGAGTGCGGAACAAAAGGGAAAGCCAGATGCCAGACCAAGCACAGTATGAGACAACTGGAGCATTTACACATGCAGACCTCTTTACACTTCACTTTCGGACTATCTTCTCACACGTTCTTTGCTGATTTACAACCCCCCTTGATCCACCTCTTTACACCTTCCTCTTCGCACTTCACCTGCATATCACCGCACCCCTCACCATGCACAATAGACACCCTTAGTTTTCCTCCACCCCTTTCCCCCTCCTCAACGACTGGGTTTTCGTTGGTCCGTTGACCTCGTCTGGTAATCGAGAGGTCAAAACCACCTCAAACTTTCTCCCCCTCTCTCTGCACTATTCTAATTTCCTTGGGGAATGATTCTGATGGTGCCTGTTTTGTTAGCATAATTAAGATTGTAGAAGATTAGGATCAGGGTAACTCTACACACACACACACCACCACACCAATATATATATTATATATATTATATATATATATATATATATATATATATATATATTATGTTACGAATTTGGAATTCAATCGCACACAACACATCAGGTTCCCTTAGTCAGCTATGTCGATAAGTGCATGTTTCCTAGATAGCTCACCTCCCATTGTTTAAATGTTTTGAAATCGATTAATGCGCTGCGGATCGATTTAATAGTTAGGGAAAGAAACAATGGAGACGTCCTCCCCCTCTTCTGCGAAGAGGAAGAAGAACCCTGCGGTGACGTCAACAACTCCCTCCCACCCGTGGTTGAGCGGGGGTGGATCACGAGGGCATGAGTCACGCCGGGTGCGGGGAGGGGGTGCAAAGGATAAAGAGGACATCTTTTCTTTGTTGAGAGAGAATCCAAAAAGTCGAGTAAAAGAGAGTTCGTGGAAAGAGTCCCGTGGTAGGGCTGAGTTCGTGGGCTGAGTTCGTGGGAGTCCCGTGGCAGAGTTCGTGTGCTGAGTCCCGTGGGAGGAGTAAGCTTTTTGCTTCGGCAGTTGGGGGAGTCGGGAGGGCCAGAGGCCGGGGAGCTGCATGGAGGTCCGGGCGTCGCGAAGGAAGCGCGGCTGGGGCGCAGCCTTGCCTGCTGTGTCGCGCAAACCGCGCGTTCGTGTGGAGAGAGCCGGAGAGAGCTCGCCTGCCACACAGGGGGCTCGAGCTCGACCGCGGCTACGCTAGCTGCCGTGGGGAAGGAGCATCGCAGGTCGCCCAAGCGCGTTCGTGTGGAGAGAGCCGGAGAGAGCTCGCCTGCCACACGGAAGGCCCGGGCTCGACCGCGGCTACGCTAGCTGCTGTGGGGAAGGAGCATCGTGGGTCCCAAGCCAGACACCACGAGGGTGCAGGTAACCTGCAACGGTCTCGTGGGACTCGTTCGGTCTGCCAAGTCCCACGCCATAAAGACCCAAGAGGTCCAGTCTGACCCATTGCCTTTGATGGGGTCTTTTTCCTGCTTTTCTTTCGAATGAATGTTTGTGGCGCCGAGTCCCGTAAGTAAAACTGTGTAAGTGACTGTACATTAATAATTGCTTATAGACGGTTGTAGTTCTTTTGTTGCTTGTTTAATTGCATACGGTGTTCATTATAATAAATGTCCTTGTGTAATGTAAACCTGCTCGCTTCGTCCATTCCCTCATTGACTGAAACATTTCGTGTGTTGGGAGTTAGAAGCCGTTGGTTTGCCATAATAGGGGGACATTTGGACCGACGGTTCTCGGCGATTACGCCGCTCGGAATCGCACACGGACAAGCTCGCCTCGGCGGTTTGTTCCGTACGAGATCCGTCGAGGGTGGAATACCCCGGTAGTTGGATCACGTGGGTATTTAGGTACATTGAAGATTGGCAATCGACCCTACCCCACGTGATCTGCCGATTGGCGTATTTCGGTTCTTGTACAAGGACCCGTCGCTCGGAGTTATCCGGGCGGCGATCTATATTCCGGGCGATCGGTCGGGCCGACTCGACTTGCGGCTCCGTCAGAGCGGTCGGTTGGCGGCCGACAGCCGCCAGTAACAATATATATATATATCTATACACATACAGTATACATATATATATATACACACACATACACATATACATATATATACACACATATATATATATATATATATATATGTACACACACTAGCCTGGTGTTGGCGTCGTGGTTAGGGTAGCGGCTTGAGATCCAAAAGGTCCTGAGTTCAAGCCCCGTTGGCCGCTTGAATTAATACACACCAGGAGGTTGACTCAGCCTGTCATCCTTCCGAGGTCGGCGAAGTGAGTACCAGTGTACTGGGCCCGGTGTATGCCCCGGTTAAAATAGGTGTACCATATCCCTGTGTCGTAAGAGGCGACCAGGGTTGCGTCAGAAAGGTCATCCGGCGTAAAACCTGTGCCAAATCACTATGCGGATCATACAGATGATCCGCTGTGGCGACCCCTAACGGGAGCAGCCGAAAGAAGAAGAAGATATATTATATATACACACTATACATATATATATATATATATATATTGTTAAGGATTCGGCGGTGGCGGAAATTCGGACTAGTGCGTCAATCACTGTCCGTAACCAGTTTGGCTTTTCGCACCCTACTTCGACAGCCAAATGTTACATATTCGGCGTCACTCAACCACCGCCGTCTCCGGGGTTATAACGCCGGCTGGTTCGGCACAGGCCTCGGGTCACGCACCTTGAATCGCGATACCAACGTACCCCTGGACCTTACCAGTTGGGGGAATAGACCCCGGTTACAGACTGGTTTTGTCAGAGACCGAGCGAATTCTGCCAGTTTGTAACCATTTTGCTTTTTATCCAAATCGAGCGGATCGTTCCTCGGCGCGGCATGAATTATTTCAAAGCGGCAACTTCATACGAATCAGTCAGATTTATTGAGGACACATCGGGGAAACACAACACAAGCAAAGGATTCACGACAATGTTATAATTAATCTATGACCCGTTCTTAACTCGGGAGCTACGGATTACGGGTTTCGAAGGGGACCCCAACGAGATAAACTTAAACAACATGCAGACAAGACATGGACAGCATGCAGACAAGACACAGAGTACTTGGTGATGCTTCATGGACGAGAGAAAAAGTGTCAAAGGCACGAATGTGGCTCGTGACAAGCCGATGTCCACGGATTCGAGCACCCAAGCTCAAACACGCCGCGTGGCAAAATGGCGCTCGTCCTCCTTCTTCTCCCGGCACCGCTTGCACACGCAGCCTCAGCACGTTCTGACCTCGCGTAATGTCGACGGCACAAGACCGTCAGATTGATGGTGGGTTTCAGCTGGTTTCTCCCAAGGTCCAGTATACAAGTCAGGCCTGGCCTGTTCACCAGACAGGCCAAATCGAGGTGTTGGTCTCCGCAGGCTGGGTCCATGACCGAGGAGGCACCGCCGGCCAAAACCACTCCTCCACAAAGTCGATCGCCCGACCCGACGTGCAGTCAGCCTCTCCCACTGCCAAAATGGCAGACTCGACACGCTCAGGTTCAGTTTCTCTCCCGGAGATCTACCACTGCCTTTCCGGCGCTCGCTCACCTCGAAACCCAACTGCAGTTTTTCCCTTCAGTTTCACTTCTCCTTTCCGGCCCTGCTCGCCTCAAAGCTGACTGGCTCCTCCCTTCAGTTTCACTTCCTTCTCTAGGCCACTCCCCCTCAGAGCGCTGGGCGGGGACTATTGTCCGGAGAGAGGAAGGAAAAAGAAGAACCTCTCGGTCCACCACCAATGTACGAACAATGAACAGCCTCTCACACCTCCCGACACACATGTAACATCCATTTACCGAACAACCTGGCTAAACATGCATTTAATGGGGGATCTGGGCTAATCCTATTATTTAATAGCACACTAAGGGCCATTTCCGCAACAATATATATATATATGTGTATATGTATATGTATTTATATATATAGATATAGATATATATATATGTATATATATTATATATATATATATTATATATATATATATATATATATATATATATATATTGTTGCGAATTCGCGCCCGCCGGCGTGCGATCGACCACGTAACTCGAATCGCGGTACGTCGCCCACCGGACGGACAATTCCGTCGTGACCCTCCGGACTAACGCCGGGATCTAGTCACGGGTGGGCCTTTCGGCTCACCACGATCGTGCCAATCGGCCACCCGCGTGGGATAGGGTTGTTCGCCAAACTCGACCTACCTAAGTACCACGCGGATGGTAAACCGGGCGACCGCACCTCGCCGCAGGTCGACTTCGGACACGGGCCGCTTAAGCGATCCGTTCCGTGCTATCGGGATAACCGAGCGGTGTTATCGTCGGCCTCGACGGTTCCTGATTAATTATCGGGCGTCCCGCGCCCACTCAAACCTTTACGTAAAGCAAGATGGAGACCCACAAAGGAAAGGACGCAGCGAAACGGGGGAACAATTCAACACAAAAGCATTTATTACACGCACACAGATAGCACACATATATTTACAGTCACAATCAGCAAAATGCACATATATCACATGTAAGATAAGCAACAATGCAGCAGAGCTACCACCGACTAGCGTACACACGGCCACACTTACACATTTCTACTTGACGGGACTCGGCGCCACACACACACGTTCACACAAAACCCAAAAGAAAATGGAAGTCGCGACTTCCCTGCCCTCGAGTCCTTGGCAGCCGTCCTCCGACGAGGTCCCGTCTGGCCGTGACTCCGTGCTCGAGCGTGGTCGGCGAGGTCTCTCCGGCGCGCCTCGTGCCTGCCCGTGCTGGCCCCTCGACGCACGGACCGAGCACCGACTGCGTAAGAGCCGAACCAAGAGAGAACCACAAGAGAGAACCACAAGAGAGAGCGAACCAAGAGAGAACGAACCACGAGAAGCACCAAAACAAGAACGAGCACGAGCCGAAGCTCACCGAACAGAGAGAGACCCCTGCCTCCTGCGCCTCCGACTCTTATACCCCGGCGCCCCGCCCCGTTCTTGGCTCCACCCTCCTTCGAGGCGCTTCGAGAAGGGGGGCGTTCCCTCTCGTTCCCCCTCCCGCGCCATGCGGGGGGCGAGGAAAATCCGTCCTGCTGGCGCCGGGCCAGGGAAAAAAACAAGCAGGAAAACCGCGCGCCCTCGCTGTGGGGATTTCTTCTTTCCCTTCTCGCGTTCGACGGTTTCCAGCGCGGAAACCGTCGTAGTGTGGACCGTGGAGGATGGCGTTCGTCAGCGGGGGTAGTGGCGAAGATGGTGGTGGTGGTTGTGAGGGTGGCGGTGCTGGCGTTGTTGAAGTGGTGGCGTGGTTGAGGTTGAAAGGTGGTTGGTTCGAAAATAATGAAAGAACAGAAAAAAGACTAACTCAAAGTGTCGCAGCCCGAATGAATCACATCAATTCCCTCTAAACAATGGGTTTGGGCTAACTATACATGTACTTCAGAAATACCTCACCTACGGGACCTGAATGGTGTTTGCGAATTTCCACAGCCGTAACAATATTATATATATATATATATATATATATATATAATATATATAATACGAGGTGTGTTCAAAGAGTATCCAACCTTAATTTTTGTGCGTAAACAAATGAAGCTAGGGAGGCGTGGTTTGGTCACGTATGTAGGCGATCCTAATCCGTATGCGTGAATATTTTCCCGCCTGCAGAAGCTGTCAGTTGCCGACAGACCCCGCGATGAGTGAGGAAGTGTAAGTGAGCGCCGTCGGAAAATTCGCAGCAAGTGAAGAAGGAAGTGAAGGCGTGTACTTTATACTTAGGTCTCAAAAGGTAGATGCTGATTAGTTCAGTCTTAATGATGTCACGGTTAATCCATATATATATATATATATATATATATTATATATATACACATATATAAAATTAAAATGTATGCTTGTTTACTTGCAAGTACCGTTGACTCACTCAAGTGAAAGACCCACCAGCTGAGAATAAATACTTTTCTCTGAAAGACTTTTCTTATTTGCACAAGAGCTGTTAAGTTCCTCCTTAAGAGTCTTGGATGCAGATCACCACATTACAGGGTGCGTCAATAGTCACGTTACCCCCCCCCCCCACTTTCCTTTCCCTTCTTCAAGTCTTGCATGCAGGCATATACATTGGGAATATATATGGACTTGTAGACACCTACATCATTGTATTAATTAATATTCCATCACATTTGCCTGCACTACACATAATGGCATTTTAAGTGTCAAGAACATCAGTGTGTGCACCATCATTTTACTAACACAGTTTAATACATCTCCATGTTCGTTTTGGTATTGAACGCCATTTAGTAAAAATTTTGAAAAAGAGAAAAAGAAAAAGAAAATGGATACAAACACGAATAATAAACATATGCATGCACACATAGACATCATATAAATATTTTCAAGTACTTGTGTGTTTGTATGTTACTCTTTCACGGCTGAACCATAGCACCTAGAGGCCACAAATTTTGGGTGCATGTACTTCAGAATCTGGGCAAGGTTTTAAGCTACCACACGTTGGCCTTGAAGTCCGTTTTGAGGCACAACAAAGCGTATAATGGGATCTCCAGTAAGGCATTGCTGCCGCTGGTCTGCTGGCAAAAGGTAACCACGTTGAGGCCAACAACTCCATAGCTTTTCAATGCCCATGTCTCCAAACCACTGCTGGCAAAACCTCCCCCCCTGGGCAGCACTGGGTAGCCCCACTCATAATATGTACAATCCAATTACATATAGGGGGTAACGCAATTTATGACGCATCCTGTAGGCTACATGATACCACCACCTACACTTTAGTTTTGTAGTCCTTCTGCAGGTGTTAGCACTTTCTGAATACTTGCATGACACCCAAACAGACTGTACTCGGGAGCATTTCATTTCTACACTTCAGATGTAATTCCAACATGTGACATTTGCATTCCAGACGTATGCCACTGGATGACCACTCGCCAACTATAATAACAACAAAACTATAGCTTTGGCGAACCAAGATGGCAGCATGTGCCAGGTGATACTGACAGCTCTTGCAGTAAAAACCCAGCTAAATCAAATCAGGGAAAGTTCAAAACAGACAATGGGAAAAGAAGAAAGTTGTTATGAAGCCTACGATACCATGGAAGGGTGCAAAGACAGCAGCGCACCGAATGAGATAGACGCACAAATTTGTCCCCTTAGCGAACTAAGACATAGATGAAACATGCATTGCAAACACATTATGAGATAAGCTTTTCCATGAATCACAAGGACATTAGTAAACCAGTGAGAATCAATACCACATAGAGAATTTGAACTTAAGTTCCTTTTTTTTCACTTCTCTCTTCAATCTTTCAAACTGCTGTCTACTTTTTCATATTTCCCTTTATTCGTGCTAATTCTTGCTTTTTTTGTTTTTGGCCAATTACCTCTCTTTTATCTCCAATTTGCTCTCTCTCTTTGTTTATGTATCTGTCTCGGGAGAAATTAATTATTAGATTTTATTATTGTAAGGCTCACTTGGCTGAACCTGGATGGGTTTGGAGATATAGAGTAGCGGCTGAAACCCAATCCTACTCCAGTTCCTCCTGATGACTCTCTTTGCTCTTTGTTTATTTGGGTTCCTTCTGATGACTGCAATGCAGTATTTGGTCTTTCATTTGATTCAGAGTATCAGATGAGAATGCAAAACAGGCCACTTCAATCATCAGATTACTATGTTGGAGTTGAGTTGTTTGGCTTACCACAGGCATCACATATTCCAAAATCTTTATCCTTTTAAAAGAGACAGCACGAGTACAACAGCTGTGGGAATTGGCATCACGTTTCACTGGCCAAAGCAAGAACCCCTCCCACTCCAAAAAAAAAAAGATTCCAAGCTGTCAGTCAGACTGCCATTGTGTTATCGTACACATCAAACCTACAGGCCGCTCCCTCACTGGCTAAAGTTTCCAAAAAAGGACGAAAGGTCAGAAATTGGATACATAAGGAAAAGAACACAGTCTGGTCAACAGAAGGAAGTGGACACAACAGATCATTTGGCTTTCTGTGAAATCTGTCGAATATAGCAAATGTAGATTCACATCATAATTCTTCTTAAACTTTAACAAATGACGAGTAATATTTGCTCCATTTTTCATAAAGATGATTCGTTCATTGTTGTTGAACTTAATGAAGTCATTGCATATCCCAGTCAACAGGAAACACAACCTTTGTTCATTGCTTCAAAAAATCATGATCAAAGTACCACTCTTGACAGAGCGACAGTGCTGCCGAAGCATGACCTCGGCAAAAGTTATGCAGGGTCTTTTACCGTTGCCTTACTGGCAGTCACAGTGCTCAGGAATCTTTCTTTCAACACAAGGAGCTGATACTCTAGGTCCCCCGACTTTTGGTGGCATGAGAATAGATCTGTGTAATCTGAAAGGTAAACTTGAACGGTTTTTGAAATATCACGTACACAAGCAAGTTACTGAGATGGTTGCCATGACAACAGCATTCAGCAATCTCTAATGATCTAATCAGGTTGAGATAATGTCAAGAGGAACAGATATCTGCAATATGAAAGCTAAATGTTCAACAGTTTTAGAAATATTGCATAACACAATGTACATGGACAGATGATCTGTCGGTCAGATGGAGCTCGTTTTAATGTCTCCCATATCTGACTTTGTCAGAGGTGCAAGGGACAAAAATGTGTATGTGGGTCATTATTATATACATATATATATACATACATGTAGTTATATATATATATATCTATAATATCTATATATATATATATACTATCATGTCAGAATAGCTGTACACGTGATGACACAACAGAGATAATAATGTAATCTGCTGGCACATCTGCAGAAACTTTGATATCCCAGTTCCAGAAAATTTGGTGGGAATATTAACCAAAAGCATGGACTGAATACATGGAAATACCGCTCACGTCGACCTAAATATCTCAATGACCTTGAACATTGAAAACAAAGTGTTGCAAGCAGATATCATACATGGGAACAAAAACAGAGCGAAGAAGGCATTGCTGATTGAGGTGTTAATACGAGTGATTTTGGAACCAACAATGCAGAAATCAAGAAAATGATCAAACACCAAGACCTCAAGAATGAAGTGAAAAGATCCTGGAAGCTGAAGAATGCCAAAGTTGAACCAGTGATAGCTGGAGCCGCAGGAATGATGACAAATAATCTCACAAAGAATATTAAAACCATCCCTGGGAATATTCCCACAAACGAACTACAGTTGGAAGCTGTCCGTGGCTCAGCGACGATCCTGAAGAGAGTCCTCAGCACAAAACTTTGAGAACAGAAAACTTCACAGCTTGGTCTATGAATCGTGACCCCTTACCGGAATTAACGTGGATACTTTGAGCCCACCCTGGGAGGACTCCATTCCACATTCTGAAACTCACATATGTACATACCAATCAATGAGACACACCACACACACACACACACACTTTGACATCTGGAAGGGCTCCATTGCACTTTCTGAAATCCCTATATGGAGATAAACAACCAACCACACAACACACCAACGGTGCAAATGCCATTAGAGTAATACAGTTATACACACACACACACACACAAGCAAATGTACACACGCATCAAGTAAATAAAAACGACAAACACAAGATTTAACCTTGAAACAGCGTTCTTTGAAAGAGGATTTAAAGTGGGTAATTGGCGAATTCAATTAAAAATGTATCAAGCCACAGGACACAAAATGTCAATCGATACTCTATGCCTTCACAGCTAAACAAACACGGCGAACACCTGGCAGATGGACCTTATAGTTTTTATTATATGTATCGATGTCGAAGTGAGAGGTGGATAACAATAGGAGATCACACAAAAAGGTTAAACAAAGTGATGTCCTGTAAAAATAAAATTGCACATTTTCATAGATGAGACACCTCCGGAGGAACCCACGCACGGCACCCGCGGGACCCAACAAAGGCGGAAACGTACAATGTGAGATTGAAATCAAATGTGAGATTGAAAGCACGGTTTACTTTTTCCCAAAACGACAATCAAGCAGCTTGGAGAGTGCTCACCAAGTGGCTGAAGCATTCAAGCAAGCACTCCAATGAAACGGTCGATAAGAAACAGCTCCCTTAGCACACAATTGGCAATCACTGACCCGTCATATTTAAACGTGCACCTCCCGGAGATGCCCGAAATGTCACATATGTCAAAATGGACAAATGAACACTTTCCTAGAGTCGGAACTGCTTGTAAGCTCGATTCTGGAGCTCGAATTTCGTAATTCTCCTTAGTTTAAGAGATTACTCGTGGTGATCGCATGTGCAGCAATGAAATAAAACAACGAACGCCGACGTCTCCGGGCGTTTATAAGCATTGCAATGTTACCAGTGATTTGTAGCTATGATGAACAGGCATTCAATAATATGAGTGAGGAAAGTGAAAAAAAAACTTTATCATTGCAGCCTGGTCCAAGTTAAGGCAAGGTTGAGCAGGCCACAAAACATGGTGGCTTCAGACCCCAGCGAGGTTACCCGGAAACGCCTGAAGACCCCAGACAGAGAGGTGGCCGAGGATCACCTGGTGAAGGAATATAATTAAATAAGGCCCGTTAATCATCTTCAAAAGGGATGTTTTAATTAACCCAATCAACCAATTTTCACTGTTGTACTTCCTTGGAGTTTTCTTTAGTATACATGCAAAGTTTCAGGCTGCTAGGTTTTATAGTTTTTGGAGTTATGGAGGAACACACACACGCACACACACACACACGACACACACACACACACACACTTTTTATTTGGGTTATATATATATATATATATATATATATATATATATATATACACATACAAACATCAACACACCACACACACACACATGTGCGAAAACTTCTAAATTGAACGCTTGGCGTTTTACATTCACAACCTTGCAGTGTGGTCCATCAAGGCAAAATATGGTTGCAGTATGATGCAAAAAATAATTTTCAGGTGCACAATGTGTTTCAGAAGAAAGTATCACTTGTGGAAATATCACCACTAAAATTTTTTTTTGGGGGGGGGGGGGGGGGGGGGTACACATGGCATTGGCATGATGATTTCAGTGACACCATAATAAGGTATTTACTAGTTCACATAAAAACAGTGCAATCCTGTTTGCTGATCATAAAATTCTGCTTTACGAGTATATTTTGTTTCCTGCAATGATCCAAGGTTCACAGAGGAGTTGGTGGCCAGTAATTACATATAAAACTGGAAGGGCACTCGGTGGAGCGAATACCTCCGCCACGTAATGCCTGATCCCACGAAGCAAATCGGGCCCATACATTTTCGAAATATCGTGCTAGATATCGTTTGGGCCTTATCAATGGTGAAGAATCACTTTCAAAATTAAATAATTCTCGTATCCAGATCCGGATTCCGAACTTCACCAAAATCGAATCATTCTTCCTTGTCACACACCACAAAACATGTCCACCAAGTTTCATCCGAGAATCCGGCCACAACATTTTTGAGATATCGTGCTATCTATCGTTTTTGGCCCCATTTCTCAATGGTGAAGAATCACTTTTTAAAAATTCCAGTAGCCGGATCCGGATCTTCATCAAAATCGAAATCTGTTCGACCTTCTCACACACTGAATCCGTCCACAAAATTTCATCCGGATCCGTCGACAACTTTTTGAGATATCCTGCACAGAAACAAACAAACAGACAAACAGACAGAAAGGGGGTGAACATAACCTCTCTTCACCTTCGTGGCGGAGGTAACAAGGATATAAAGACATATCAATTGACATGTATATGAAATAA
>CM068960.1:34912213-34929771 GCA_035128595.1 Eptatretus atami
CAAACAACCTCAGCGGTATAGTTCGCTGGAGCTATCTTATTTTTTTGAAGCGATTTTTTTTTATCAACCGCTGTCACAACGGGAACCCAACGGGTTCACGAGTCATCTTGTATATATATAAAGTTGAGTTTGTGTCTGTTGGTCAGTCATAAGCACCACCCATTCTACAGGCCACTCCCTCAAGCCGTCCAGAAATCACCACCATCTTTTTTCTCTCCGCGTAGCGCAGATTGTTTTAAAGGTCTCATGTACATTTGAAGACTGAACAACACATCTTCTGTCATTAAATGAAGATACCGTTTTGAGGAAAAAAAAGGAACATTTTGATTACAACTCAAACGAGGTAATGAATATTTTGTCCGCAGCGATTGCGGCAGCTGTCTAATATACACCGCCCAATTAAGGTACGTTAATTCTCATATCATGCAGAGGAAAGAAAATAGTGATATATCATTAAAAAAAAAACTAACTTTGTGGGACGTCAAAAACAGTTACTTTCTGTCTGCGAGACAGTGACGTGTCGTTTATAACTCAATGTCTGCTTACCAGAATTTGCAATGACAGTTACAAGTAAAATATCCCTCGTTTACCTCCGTGCGAAGTATGAAAAAAGACGCCCCTACATGTGACGTCATCACGCAGCAACGTCTACAATCGCAGGAATGCACTAATAATTTGAGCCTTTTTTATAACAAACTAAAACTCATGGAAAATGATATGATTGAGGAGAGAAAGTTTATTTGTTGATTACTATGAGACGGAGAGGAAGAAAAAGAAGAATAGATTAACAAGAGTAGGAAATATCATGTTAACATGGCAGTTTTGTATGAGGTGTGTCACTGTCGCCTAATCCAACATATCTAATCTATTTCACTGTCGCTCGCACTTGCCAAGCCAGCCGTTCCTTTTTCAACAGTTTCTAATGGAGTGCTTGCTTGAGTACTTGAGCCACTTGGCAAGTGCTCTACAAGAAACTTGGTAATTGAACACACCCCAGATTCATGACATGGCGATGAGGATAAACATCTACAGCATCATTATTTCAGCCATATCGATGAATTCGTCCCTCAAGGGTTCAAGGGGTGAGGTTGGGTGGGAGGAGGCAGGGGAAGAGGGACACGACATTGCCTGGCAATGCTGGGTACCCCTGCTAGTATATACAGTATGTACACACACACACACACACACACACACACACACACACACATGGAATAGCAGTTTTGGAGAGAACAGTATGAAAAATCTTCAGCCTTGCACAGACTGCAATGAAACAACCCAGACTGCAAAGCACCCCCCACCTGCTACAAACACGAGTAGTGAAGTGGGGAAAACTGCAGAAACCCTGGAATTTCAGGACAGGAAAGTTTGGAAAGAATGTGACATTAATGGATGTGAAGTGAGGGATAAATTCAGGATAAAGAAAGCCTGACACCATGTGCATTTAAGGAGGCTTCAATCTACATGGAAACTTCAGTTAAAAGAGCTTGCGGCTATACTTGAGAAGTCATTTCATTGATTCTATTTAATAAATGAACAGATTGAATTGCTTTCTGTTCGTACACAAAGAAGGCCGTTCATATGAAACATGCAAACTACCTGGTCAGTTTGTTTATAGTGCAGAAGCTGCTGCCCAGACAGTAACCGAACTCGAACGTATAACCTGGTGTTATGGAACCTCCAAGAAGAACAGACCGCTTGCTACCCGCAGTCCAGGCAGGAATTTGTAATTTGTTCAGGGTGGCGGCAATAACTCGACGATTCTTCATATCCAGCACATCCACCAACGAATGCTGGCAGACACAACACCCAGTTTCACGTCCATCCGAGGGACAATGGACGGCACACGCATCGATTCCTCGCCCGGATTGCGAGATACCAGACCGACAGTTTATACCCTGAATCTGGTTTGAGATTCAAAAGTAAGTTAGACAGCTTAGAGGAGAGTGCGCGTGCCTCGAAGCAAGACATGAAACCAGGTAATGCTTGCTATCCAGGATTTTTTGTCTCGCTTAGTGAAGGCCCACACCTTTCAATCCAGGTAAAGATTTATACACCACAGTGAGGGAATTAAAGATATAAAACATTTATTTAACATTATTTTCTGACCGGCAAATGGTTAACAGAGCATTGCAAAAGAATGAAACCACTTTGTGGCTTGTCTGTAAAATACCAACAGAATGACAAATGCCCCACGACTGTGAAGGCAGATGTGCCAACTTGAACGTCACGATGAGCAATTAAACACTTCTTATTACACCCAACCCTACCTACTTCCTGTCATGACAAATCCGCTATTTGCCTGTTTGCAAAACTTGCAACATCTACTATATATATATATATATATATATATATATATATATATATATATATATATATATATATCTTATATATTATTTCCGAGTTTGTGGTTTCGTGTCGCGCTATCTTCGACTTTGTTCTGCACTCGAGTAACGTGATATTCGGCTTACATTATCTCAAAGACCATATGAGGTGCATGGTACAAAAAAAAGTAAATAAAATGGTTCTGAAACAGTGAAATCGTATTCCACTTACTGCATTAAAGTAAAATTACTACTGATACT
Source organism: Eptatretus atami (assembly GCA_035128595.1). Taxonomy (NCBI): domain Eukaryota; kingdom Metazoa; phylum Chordata; class Myxini; order Myxiniformes; family Myxinidae; genus Eptatretus; species Eptatretus atami. The sequence goes on from CM068960.1 coordinate 34,914,796, forward strand.
CTGCATCAGTTCCTTTCTCAAACACACCCACCCCAACATGTCGCGCAGAGCGCGGGTTATGCTAGTATGTATAATGTAGATGTTTAGCATCCTCTTGAGAATGACCAGACCATGTAATGATGACAGCAAAGGATGAGCAATCCCTGTGAGCGTATTTTAAACCGTTTTGCACATCTATGACGTCGTGTTGGTGTGCACATTGGTATACATTTATTATATTATTTGTCTTTTTGATCAACGTCAGAAATTTAAATGTCCACTTGAAGACCCTCTTGAATATGAGCTACAGTTAGCACACTGACTATCGATCATTATTTAGCAATTGTTTATTGAACCAGTATTCAAACACTAATTTGACCTGCTGGTTACACTACTACTGAGACGTGCAGGTACAATGGCCGACTATTTTCAAACACTGTGGGATATTTAACGTCCACCAACTCACACGAGCATATGGGACGCACGCGCCCCAAAAAACCTGTACGCGTCCACAAAACCTAGCACATTACCCCAAAGCACGGCACATGGCCCTAAAGCGAGGCACGTGACACCAAAGCACTTCACATTACCCCAAAGCACCGCACGTTACCCCCAAACACTGGCACCAAAACCCAGCACGTTACCTCCCAAAACCCAGCACGTTACCTCCCAAAACCCAGCACGTTACCTCCCAAAAACCCAGCACGTTACCCCAAAACCCTGGCCCAAAACCAGCATGCTGCACCAAAACCCAGCACGTTACATCCCAAACCCAGCATGTTCCCTCCCAAACCCAGCACGTTCCCTCTCCAAAACCCGGCACGTTACCTCCCAAAACCCAGCACGTTAGCCCCCCAAACCCAGCACGTTACCCCCAAACCCTGGCACCAAAACCCAGCATGCTGCACCAAAACCAGCACGTTCCTCCCAAACCCAGCACGTTCCCTCCCAAAACCCAGCACGTTATCCCCCCCAAAACCCAGCACGTACCCCCCCCCCCAAACCAAGCACATTACCCCATCCCAAAACCCAGCACGCCGCACCAAAACCCAGCACGTAACACCCCCCCCAAAAAAAAAACCAGCACGTTACCACCCCCCCCCCAAAAAAACCCAGAACGTTACCCCCCAAAGCCAAGCACGTTATCCCCCCCAAAACCCAGCACGTTACCTCCCAAAATCAAACACGTTACCCCCCCCCCCCCCAAAAAAACCCAGCACATTACCTCCAAAAACCCAGCATGTTACTCTGGAACCCAGACGTTACCTAACACCAGCACGTTACCCTGGAACGCAGCACGTTACCCTAACACCCAGCACGTTACCCTGGAAACGCCAGCACGTTACCCTGGAACGCAGCCACGTTACCCTAACACCCAGCACGTTACCCTGGAAACGCAGCACGTTACCCTGGAAACCCAGCACGTTCCCTCCCAAAACCCAGCACGTTCCCTCCCAAAACCCAGCACGTTACCTCCCAAACCCAGCACGTTACCTCCCAAAACCCAGCACGTTAGCCCCCCAAACCCAGCACGTTAGCCCCAAACCCTGGCACCAAAAGCCAGCATGCTGCACCAAAACCCAGCACGTTACCTCCAAAACCCAGCACGTTCCCTCCCAAAACCCAGCACAGTTCCCTCCCAAAACCCAGCACGTTCCCTCCCAAAACCCAGCATGTTACCTCCCAAACCCAGCACGTTATCCCCCCAAAACCCAGCACGTTACCTCCCAACCAGCAGTTACCTCCCAAAACCCAGCACGTTACCTCCCAAAACCCAGCACGTTACCTCCCAAAACCCAGCACGTTAGCCCCAAACCCTGGCACCAAAAGCCAGCATGCTGCACCAAAATCCAGCACGTTACCTCCCAAAACACAGCACGTTACCCTAACACCCAGCACGTTACCCTGGAAACGCAGCACGTTACCCTGAAGCCCAACACACGTCCGGACAACTCAGCACGAACAATCATTAGACGTTGGGAAATTCGTCTGCAAATGTACTTTTACATCTTCACGGTCGATGAGCGAGCGACTGGTAAAGTGATTGAAACACGGAGCGTGCGAGTTTTACCCGTGCAGTGAAATTGCCGTTCGCTTGGGACGAGGTGAAGCAGAGGAAGGCGAGCAGGACCAAGTGTAACGTTTCCTCCGGACGGTGCCGGTCGTGCGCCATAGCCCCGCGGCGAACCCACTGTGCGCGTCCGCGGCGCCAACCGATGTCAACAGCGGCCGCAGAGAGGCGGCTCGATCGCGCGCAGCGAACGGCCAATGGACGATCACCTCACGCTCAACTCACTCTTCGTCGTTCGTTCAATCCCCTCCCCCCCCCGCCCCCCCATCCATCCTTCCTTCACGTGTACGTGTTTTTACTTTCATTCCCCGAATCCCTGTTGTGGTCACGTTGGTGCCGCGAGCTGCGTCACGTGAATGGGTCGTCTCTTTCTCCTCCGTGAAAAGTCACCGGTCGGCTTCTCCATCGCCCTTGATCATTGTCATGGGCGAGGGTCGGAATCCCTCGGACCATTTCGCCGGTTCGACGAGGTGGTCGTCCGATGTTAATTACAGGAACCTTGTTTTACATAGGAGACGCCATCAGGCATGACATGTTCAAATCCCAGGCCAATGGCCGCTCGGTGGTCTTGGAGGGTGGTTGTTTGAGGTGAAGAGGTGAAGGTGAAGGTGTTGTTGCTCACAGGTGAAGGTGTTGTTTGATGATTTTCCCTTGATTCCTCACTTGGAGCTTCACATGAAGTTCAAGGCTTCAGAGTGCGAGCACATCCCATCTCGTGACATCTGATTCGGGCGCCTTGGACCATCAGTCCACGATCGGATGATCCCCGACAATACTGAGGAAAGAAATTGTTTTGTATATAATGGAAAACGATAAACAAGTCGATAATGTCATTTTACGAATAATGATTCAAATTATATTACCCTTCTTTTTCAAAACTTCCCAACCACAATATATTATATTATTATACCGAGTAGTGGTGTGCGCCTGTAATCCGGCTATCAGGCTTGGTTGAGGATCGCTTGAGACGGGAGCTCTGCGCTGGCCACGCTATGAGAGGGTGTAGGGCAGCCTGGAATCATGGCGAAACCCAATCCTTACCTGTGTCGTAAGAGGCGACCAGGGTTGCGCCAGAAGGGTCTCGGCGTAAAACCTATGCCAAATCACTATGCGGATCATAACGGATGATCGCTGTGGCGACCCTAACTCCCGGAGCAGCCGAAAGACAACAACATATATATATTATAATATATATATAATTATATATGTATATACAGGGTGAGTCAGAGTAGCGCCCGATTTCTGTCAGTTGATTGTTTGCCATTTGTATTACAGTGTACAAGAAGGTAGAAATAATGAATGACATGTTTATCTAACCATTTATTCAGAAAAAATTATTACGGAACTGTTGCAAGCTGTTCTTTGCAATTTTCAAAGTGCCCTCCCTCGTGATCGATGCACAATTGCAGCCGAGCAGGCACAGACGGCACACACGTCTGCAGAGTTCGATGTCAATTTCCTCAAACTTTGCAGTGATTTGAGCCTTCAATTCCTGAAGTACGAGGCTTTTCACGATAAACAAGGTCTTTCATGACCCCAAAGAAAGAAATCTGGAGGTGTAAGGTCTGGGAGCGCGTCGATGGACCCGCGGCCGATCCACTTTCTGAAATTTTCATCAAGCCACTGACGACATAACGTCCATAATGAGGTGGAGCTCTCATGCTGGAAATAACAGTCCTGATCTACTACCCTGGCCAAAAGAAGGTTTGCAGCATTTCCAGGTAAATTTCTGCAGTTACAGATCCCTCAAAGAAAAAGGGTCCAATTATCCCTAATGAGATATGGCTGCCCAAACTGTCACTGGGTAAATTTACCTCCTTCTCACTGTACTTGGGTTATTCGCACCAGTAGACACAATTGTGTCTGTTAATTGTGCCATTACGCTCAATTTGGTGCAAATTCAGTAACTTTCCAACTCGCAGCATAGCAATACCTGAAAACAAAATCAAAAAATAAATAAAATTACGAAAATTAATAATCTGCAAGACAATTATTAACACATGACTTTCCAGAAAGAATCTGACAGCCGAAAAAAACAGAAATTGGGCGCTACTTTTGACTCACCCTGTATTATGTATATATCGAAACACATGGATTGTGACAAGCACTCCCCCGATCTCCATTGGATAAAGTCCTACACCGAAGCATACCTCCAATCCAGAGACCTCAGCCTGGCAACTGTCAAACAGACAAAGATTACATGGTCAACATCAGTTAAACATGAAACGGAGCCGTCTATCCGGATTTCGGGCTTATTTGCCTCTTTTGAAAGGTGCCTTGTTAATACAAAAAAGGTTTAAAAAAAATCAAAACATTTAAACAGCTTGGGACATGCACCTTGACCCCATGGCCAAAGTGCACAGTCCAGCAAGACTGTGCCATTGGCATAACATGCCCTCAGCGCAAAGCTGAAGCACACATGGTCAAACACAACACACACACACACACACACACACACACACACAACACACACACACACACACACACAACACCACACACACACACACAACCTAACCTGAAGGGCCAGAGCCAGAATGCATGTCATACAGTGTGGGCATTTATATCTGACCGTTTTATTATCCTTATAACTTTTTTGTTTCTAAACCAAATAAATAAAATTTCGACACAGCATCGGCACATACTTCATGTTTAAATCAATTTTGATTCTTTATCTTTAAAATTAACATCAGACAATGGGCCCCTTTCGAATTCGTGCATTCACGACAGCGGATCATCATATTGTTCATTACCGCAAGCAATGTCTCTTGATCAATAGAGCGGTATGGTTGCAGTGATGTTTGCCTTCAATTCATCGATCGATGTTGGATGTTCCTGATAAACTTTGCCCTTCAGAAATCCCGAGGAAAGAAATCTGGCGGAGTTAAATCTGCCAAAAAAGTGTGCCTCTCTGTCATGATGACCTTGTTGGTGAAATTGGCATGCTCATTGCATTTAAAAAAATTAAAAATTAAAATTTTTTAAAAATATGCTCATTGCATTTAAAGTGCAGCATCATTAAAACTTTGAAGTATTATCTGTAAACACAAAAAACAATAATTAGTTATGCAAGACTTTCTGGCTGGAAAGATTGCAAATGTGTCAGATGGAAATGCCCCACCCTGTACAATTGGACCATTCTATAGAGTGAGTCCCAATGACTTCAACAGCATGCCGTCCTGAATTTGGGCTTCTTTGCCCTGATCAGGACGGCATACCAATAAATATCTCACCAATGATGACCACATTCGTCGTTTAAACATCAGATGCAATCCTGTGTCATGGTGAGCATCGCGCAGATTATGTCTCGGATGGTAAAACCGCATAATCCGCAAAGAACAACTGTCCGTCTGCCATCAGACGATTGTTCCCACTAAGGCAAACCATTCAACCAGAAGGCAAATGATGTGATCGGCGGTATATCGAAACATGTGGAGGGTGACGAGCACTCCGGTTTTTGTCGGGGTGGCATATCTGGGTGACAGGATTCAAGGTGGAGGGAAGATCCCAATTCTCTCTATGTAAATATGTATCGTATACGCCCCTGGTGGTCGCCAGTATTACAAATCATCGTCACTCTTGCATAAAGAAAGTTTAAACAACATTACGGTGATGTTGAAATCTGAATGAAAAATAAATCAATTTTTAAAATGTTTCATTTCACTCATTTTGACGGAGGTTAAACAACCAATGCTCCAACAATGACTCCACTTCTCAGATTTTTGCTCACGCTATATGCAGGAAAACAGAAGTATGAAGTGATTACCTATCTTAATAATTTAGCAGTAACTAGACAACCCATGGAACCCGTTGTCGCATTGTGACAGCGGTGATGAAAAAAAACAAAAGATAGCTCACGAAACTATACGCTGAGTTTGTTTGAATTGATCAAATTCCGAAGAAGTACTTGACTGAAATCGGGAATTGATTTTTTAATAATTTTTTCTGCCGATTTAAACGAAACTTGATACTGCACACCGCAGGAGAATGGTGAGTAAGTGGGCCGAAAAATATTTGCGCCTATCGCTGTACGTTTTGGTGTTTTTTCGGGAACATACATACATACAACATATCATACTGATGACATACAAGATGAGAGTTTTTAGATGTGTAGATTCAAAGGTCAGATCTGATCCCTCCTGGAAACTATTCCAATTTTTTGGTAGTTTTACCTGCCTGATCCCTACGATAACACTATTCCACTTTTTTGGTAGTTTTACTTGCCTGATCCGACTGGATACACCATCCCTTTTTTGGTAGTTTTTTCCTGCCTGATCCTACTGGTACACTTCCATTTTTTGGTAGTTTTACCTCCTGACCCTATGGATACACTGTTCCACTTTTTGTGTAGTTTTACCTGCTGACCCTACTGGATACACTGTTCTATTTTTTGGTAGTTTACCTGCCTGATCCCGACTGGATAACGATTCCACTTTTTTGGTAGTTTTACCTGCCTGATCCCTACTGGATACACTGTTCCACTTTTTTGGTGTTTTACATGCCTGATCCTACTGGATACACTATTCCACTTTTTTGTAGTTTACCTGCCTGATCCTCACTGATACACTATTCACATTTTTGGTGTTTTATTGCCTGATCCCTACTGGATACACTGTTTCCACTTTTTTAGTTTTACCTGCCTGATCCTCCTGAAAACTATTCCACTTTTTTGGTTGTTTATCTGCCTGATCCCTACTGGATACACTGTTCCACTTTTTTGGTAGTTTTACCTGCCTCATCCCTCCTGAATACACTATTTCCACTTTTGTTAGTTTTACCTGCCTGATCCTCACTGGATACACTATTCCACTTTTTTGGTATTTTACCTGCCTGATCCCTACTGGATACACTTCACTTTTTTGGTATTTTTACCTGCCGATCCAATGGATATACTATTCCACTTTTTTTGGTAGTTTTACCTCCTGATTCCGACTGGATACACTATTCCACTTTTTTGGTATTTTACTGCCTGATCCCTACTGGATACACTATTCCACTTTTTTGTAGTTTTACTGCCTGATCCTACTGGATACACTCACTTTTTGGTAGTTTTACTGCTGACCCTATGGATACACTGTTCCACTTTTTTGGTAGTTTTACCTGCTGATCCCGACTGAGTATACCATCCACTTTTTGGTAGTTTTCCTGCCTGATCCCTACTGGATACACTTCCATTTTTGGTAGTTTTACCATGCCTGACCCTACTGGATACACTGATTCCACTTTTTTGGTAGTTTTACCTGCCTGATCCACGGATACACGATTCCACTTTTTTGGTATTTTACCTGCCTGATCCTACTGGATACACTTTCCACTTTTTTGGTAGTTTACTGCCTGATCCTATGGATACACTTTCCACTTTTTGGTAGTTTTACCTCCTGATCCCTCCTGGATACACGATTCCACTTTTTTGGTGTTTTATCTGCCTGATCCCTACTGGATACACTTCCACTTTTTTGGTAGTTTTACCTGCCTGACCTACTGGATACACTGTTCCACTTTTTTGGTAGTTTACCTGCCTGATCCACTGGATAACCAATCCACTTTTTTGGTAGTTTTCCTGCTGATCCCTACTGGATACACTTCCATTTAGTTTTACCTGCCTGACCCCTACGATACACTGTTCCACTTTTTGGTAGTTTACCTGCCTGATCCCGACTGGATACACGATTCCACTTTTTTGGTAGTTTTACTGCCTGATCCCTACTGGATACACTTTCCACTTTTTGGTAGTTTTACCTGCCTGATCCTCCTGATACACTATTCCACTTTTTTGGTAGTTTACCTGCCTGATCCTCTGGATACACTATTCCACTTTTTTGGTTTTTTATCTGCCTGATCCCTACTGGATACACTGTTCCACTTTTTGGTAGTTTTACCTGCCTGATCCCTCTGATACACTATTCCACTTTTTTGGTTGTTTTATCTGCCTGATCCCTACTGGATACACTGTTCCACTTTTTTGGTAGTTACCTGCCTGATCCCTCCTGAATGACCTATTTCACTTTCGGTATTACTGTATCGCTCCTGATACACTATTCACTTTTTTGGAGTTTTACCTGCCTGATCCTCCTGGATACACTATTCCACTTTTTTGAAGTTTTACCTGCCTGATCCACTGGATACACTATTCCACTTTTTTGGTATTTTTACCTGCCTGGTCCTACTGGATACACTATTCCACTTTTTTGGTAGTTTTACCTGCCTGATCCCACTGGATAACATATCCACTTTTTTGGTAGTTTTACCTGCCTGATCCTACTGGATACACTATTCACACTTTTTTGTAGTTTTACCTGCCTGATCCTACTGATACACATATCCACTTTTTTGGTAGTTTTACCTGCCTGATCCCTACGGATAAACTATTCCACTTTTTTGTAGTTTTACCTGCCTGATCCCTACTGATACACTATCCACTTTTAGTAGTTTTACCTGCCTGTCCTCTGGATACACTATTCACTTTTTTGGTAGTTTTACCTGCCCTGATTTCCACTGGAGTAGCCTATTCCACTTTTTTTTGGTAGTTTTACACTGCTGTCCTACTGGATACACTATTCCACTTTTTGTATTTTACTGCTGATCCTATGGATACACTATTCATTTTTGGTAGTTTTACCTGGCTGATCCCTACTGGATACACTATTCCACATTTTGGTCGTTAAACTTGCTGATCCCTACTGGATTACTATTCCACTTTTTAGTTAGTTTTACTGCCTGATCCTACTGATACATTCACATTTTTTGGTATTTACTTGCCTGATCCCGACTGGATACTATTCCATTTTTGGTGTTACCTGCTGATTCCCTACTGGTATATTCCATATTTGTCGTTTATACCTGCCTGATCCCTACTGGATACACCTATTCACTTTTTTGGTAGTTTTACTGCCTGATCCCTACTGGATACACTATTCCACTTTTGTAGTTTTCCTGCTGTCCCTACTATAACATATTCACGTTATTTGGTAGTTTTACCTGCCTGATCCCTCCTGGATACACTATTCCACTTTTTTGGTGGTTTTACCTGCCTGATTCCTACTCGATACACTATTCCACTTTTTTGTAGTTTACCTGCCTGATCCCTAATGGATACTATTCCACTTTTTTGGTTTTTACCTGCTGATCCCTACTGGATCACTATTCCACTTTTTTGTAGTTTTACCTGCCTGATCCGACTGGATACACTATTCCACTTTTTTTGGTAGTACTTACCTGCTATCCCTACTGGATACATTATTCATTTTTGGTATTTACCTGCCTGATCCTCCTGATAACTATTCCACTTTTTGTAGTTTTACCTGCCTGATCCCACTGGATACTATTCCACTTTTTTGTAGTTTTACCTGCCTGATTCCTACTGGATACACTTCCACTTTTTTGGAGTTTTACCTGCCTGATCCCTCTGATACACTATTCCACTTTTGTAGTTTTACCTGCCTGACCCTACTGATACACTGTTCCACTTTTTTGGTAGTTTTACCGGCCTTATCCCGACTGCTCACCATTTCACTTTTTTGTAGTTTTACCTGCCTGATCCCTACTGGATACACTGTTCCACTTTTTTGGTAGTTACTGCCTGATCCCTACTGGTACACTATTCACTTTTTGTGTTACTTCCTTATCCATGGATCACTATTCACTTTTTTGTTGTTTTATCTGCCTGATCCCTACTGGATACACATGTTCCACTTTTTTGGTGTTTTATCTGCCTGATCCCTCCTGAATACTATTCACTTTTTGGTTGTTTTTCTGCCTGATCATGATACACTGTTCCACTTTTTTGAGTAGTTTTACCTGCCTGTCCTGATACACTTTTCACTTTTTCGTAGTTTTACCTGCCTGATCCTCCTGGATACACTATCCACTTTTTTGTAGTTTTACTGCCTGATCCTCCTGGATACACTATTCCACTTTGTATTTTACCTGCCGATCCCAACTGGAACACTATTCACTTTTTGGTGTTTACCTGCCTGATCCGACTGGATACACTATTCCACTTTTGGTTGTTTTTACTGCTGATCCACTGGATACACTATTCCACTTTTTGTAGTTTTACTGCCTGATCCTACTGGATCACTATCCACTTTTTTAGGTTTAACCTGCTGATCCCACTGGATACACTATTCACTTTTTTGGTAGTTTATCTGCCTATCCTACTGGATACACATTCCCTTTTTTGGTAGTTTTACTGCCTGATCCTACTGTACACTATTCCATTTTTGGTAGTTTTCCTGCCTGATCCACTGGATACACACTTCCACTTTTTTGGTAGTTTTACTGCCTATCCCACTATTACACATTCCACTTTTTTTGTAGTTTTACCTGCCTGATCCATGGAACAGTATTCCACTTTTTTGGTAGTTTTACCTGCCTGATCCCTACTTGATACACTATTCCACTTTTTAGTTTTTAACTGCTGCTTCTTACTGGATACACATTCACTTTTTGGTAGTTTTCTCGCCTGATCCCTAATGGATAAACATTTCACTTTTTTGTAGTTTTACCTGCCTGATCTCTACTGGATACACTATTCACTTTTAGTAGTTTTACTGCTGATCCCTACTGGACACTATTCACATTTTTGTTTACTGCCATCCCTACTGGATAAACTATTCACTTTTAGTAGTTTTACCTGCCTGATCCCTACGAACACTATTCAATTTTTGTTATTACTGCCTCGATCCTACTGGATACTATCACTTTTAGTGTTTTACCTGCCTGATCCCTACTGGATACACTATTCCACTTTTTGTTAGTTTTACCTGCCTGATCCTACTGGATACACTATTCCACTTTGGTAGTTTTACCGCCTGATCCTCCTGGATACACTATTCCACTTTTTTGTGGTTTTACCTGCTGATCCCTACTGATACACTATTCCACTTTTTGTAGTTTTACCTGCCTGGATTCCCTGACTGGATAACTACTATCCACTTTTTTGTAGTTTTACCTGCCTGATCTCGACTGGATACACTATTCACTTTTTTGGTAGTTTTACCTGCATGATCCCTACTGGATACACTATTCCATTTTGGTAAGTTTTACCTCTATCCCATCATGGATACACTAATTCCACTTTTTGGAGTTTACCTGGCTGATCCTCTGGATAACTATCCACATTTTTATGTTTAACTGCCTGATCCTACCTGGATATATTCCACTTTTTGTAGTTTACCTGCCTGATCCTACTGGATCACTATATCACTTTTTGGTCGCTACTCCTGATCCCTCTGGATACACTATTCCATTTTTTGTGTTTACCTGCTGATCCCTATGGATACTATTCCTTTTTGGTACGTTTTACCTGCTGATCCCTACTGATACACTATTCCACTTTTTTGGTAGTTTTACCTGCCTGATCCCTACTGGATACACTATTCCCTGTTTTGGTAGTTTTACCTGCCTGATCCTCCTGGATACACTATTCCACTTTTTTGGTGTTTTACCTGCCTGATCCCTACTCGATACCACTATTCACTTTTGGTTGTTTTTACCTGCCTGATCCTGACTGGATACACTATTCCACTTTTTGGTCTTTTACCTGCTGACTCACTGGAACACTATTCCACTTTTTTTTGTAGTTTTACCTGCCTGATCCTACTGGATACACTTATTCACTTTTTTTTGGTAGCTTACCTGCCTGATCCTACTGATAACATATTCCACTTTTTGGTTTTACCTGCCTGATCTCCTGATAACTATTCCACTTTTTTGGTAGTTTTACCTGCTGATCCCCACTGGATACATTCACTTTTGGTAGTTTTTACCTGCCTGATCCCACTGGATACCTGATTCCACTTTTTTTGGTAGTTACTGCCTGATCTCCTGATACACTATTCACTTTTTTGTAGTTTTTACCTGCTGACCCTACTGGATACACTGTTCCACTTTTTGTAGTTTTACTGCCTGATCCACGGTTACACGATTCCACTTTTTTGGTAGTTTTTACGCTGATCCTATTATATTCCTTTTTAACTGGGAACACTATTCCACTTTTTTGGTAGTTTTACCTGCCTGATCCCTACGATACACTATTCCACTTTTTGGTAGTTTTACTGCTGATCCTCGGATACACTATTCCACTCTTTTTGTTGTTTTACTGCCTGATCCCTACGGATACACTGTTCCACTTTTTGGTTGTTTATCTCCTGATCCCCGAATACACTATTCACTTTTTTGGTTGTTTATCTGCCTGATCCCGACTGATACCTATTCCACTTTTTGTAGTTTTACCTGCCTATCCACTGGATACACTATTCCACTTTTTGGTGTTTACCCTGCCTATCCCGACTGGATACACTATCCACTTTTTTGGTAGTTTTACCTGCCTGATCCTATGGATACACCTATCCACTTTTTTGGTAGTTTTACCTGCCTGATCCCTACTGGATCACTATTCCAATTTTTGTAGTTTCCTGCCTGATCTCCACTGATACACCATTCCACTTGTAGTTTTTACCTGCCTATCCCCACTGATACACAATTCCACTTTTTTGTGTTTACTGCCTGATCCAACTGGACACAGTATTCCACTTTTGTTTTTACCTGCCTGATCCCTACTACTACACTATTCACTTTTTTGGTAGTTTACTGCTGCTCCTACTGATACACCTATTCCACTTTTTGTAGTTTTCCTGCCTGATCCCTACTGGATAACTATTCACTTTTTTGTAGTTTTTACCGCCTGATCCCTACTGATACACCTATTCCACTTTTTGTAGTTTACCTGCTGAATCCTACTGGACACTATTCACATTTTTGGTACTTATACTTGCCTGATCCTACTGGATATACTTTCCACTTTTTTAGTTTTACCTGCCTGAAATCCCTACTGATACACTATTCACATTTTTGGTGCTTTATACTTCGCTGATCCCTACTGGAATACTATTCATCATTTTGGACTTTCCTTGCCTGATCCTACTGGATCACTATTCCACTTTTTTTGTTTTACCTGCTGAATACCTACTTGTATACACTATTCCCATTATGTAGTTTTACCTGCCTATCCCTCCTGGTACACTATTCCACTTTTTTTGGTAGTTTACTGCCTGACCACTCGATACACTATTCCATTTTTGTTAGTTTACCTCTGAACCTGATGGATACACTATTCCACTTTTTGGTCGTTTACCTGCCTGATCCCACTGGATACACTATTCCACTTTTTTGGTAGTTTTACCTGCCTGATCCGACTGGATACATATTCCACTTTTTTTGTAGTTTTACCTGCCCTGATCCCGACTGGATACATACCACTTTTTGGTAGTTTTACCTGCTGATCTCTACTGGATACACTATTCCACTTTTTAGTAGTTTTACCTGGCTGATCCCCTACGTGGACACTATTCAATTTTTGGTCGTTATACTTGCCTGATCCCTACTGGATATCACTATTCCCTTTTTAGTAGTTTTACTGCCTGATCCTACTGAATACCAATTCACCATTTTTGGTCGTTAAACTTGCCTATCCGACGGATACACCTATTACCACTTTTTTGGTCGTTTACCTGCCTGATCCCTACGATATACGATACCAATATTTTGTCGTTTACCTGCCTGATCCCTACTGGATACATATTCCACTTTTTTGTCGTTTTACTGCCTGGCCTACTGGAACACTTTCACTTATGTGTAGCTTTTACCTTATCCCTCCTGAGTACACTATTCACTTTTGTGGTGTTTACCTGCCTGATCCCTACTCGATACACTATTCACTTTTTTGTAGTTTTACCTGGCCTGATCCTGACGGATCACTATTCCACTTTTTGTCTTTACCTGCGCTGATTCGACTGGATACTATTCCACTTTTTGGTAGTTTTACCTGCCTGATCCCACTGGATACACTATTCACTTTTTGTTGTATCGAAGCGTGCATCCATCCTGTTATCCATCATGTTTTGACCAGTTGAATGTGCAGTGAGGTAATTAATAATTACAGTCATCATGAATTTGCTAAATTTCTCTCTTTCGTTCTAACACACACTCTGGTTTTAATCGGGATAGAGTGCATGTGAGTGTTTCTTCTTCTTTTACATTTTTACTAATCCCTGGACTCCTGGAGTGTATCATTAACCTGTCCACCACAAATGAAGGCTGTAATCCTGATTAGGTTAAATGGGTAATACTATCTCAATACTATCTTTTTAACCGTTCTTTTCAATATATTATATTGTCTTTATCATGTAAGTGTTGATGGGGATCATTACAAGATCCCAAAGGTTTTGTATAACTATCGTTTCCAGCCTGAAGCTTGAAACCCTGATAATAATAATAATAATAATAATTAGAGGTCTTTTCGGGGGTTTGGGGTGTTAAAGGTCTTCAAACGTGGAAGGGTTTCAGCAGTCTAAAGGAGTCAAAAGGTACATTCCAGTCGTACACAATTATTAATAGACGTACGTAATTAATAGACACAAAAAGCATGGCTCCTTCCAAACACACACACACACACCACACACACACCACACACAACACACAAACACACACACACACACACACACACACCATCATCTATAGTCGAAGGACTTCCATATGATTATTGTGAAATCCTTCATCCTATCACGCTGTTTGTTGTGGAACACATTTTTTACTTCCATTCCCATCCACCTCTTCCGAATGATTGCTGATGAGCGGTAAAGGTACAGTTGTGCACACTCCTCTTTCAGCCAAGAGTTATGTCCACACTCCTCTGCTGTATGTAGTCTGAATTGGAACCGCGACCCAGCTGTAAAGTGTCATCCTGGTGTTTCACATCCACGTGTATGCCCGTCCATCGGAAGAACGTAAAGCTGGAGGACCCGTCCACCACCTCCGGTCTCTGGTGACGTCAATGACACGGTTTCTTTCGATGAAGAGTAGGCGAGTTATCACCGGCACCTTGGAATAACCTCCAAATTCCTGTTCTAGCCTCAGGGGGCACTGCA
>CM068960.1:34973890-34984944 GCA_035128595.1 Eptatretus atami
GGAAAAGAGAGAGATGAAGCACAAGAATGCTTCCTATAACTTCTGGGTGACCATGGCCTCCTCGTATCCCGACACTAGCCCGTCACACGCTGTTCCCGCACTACTGATTTTTCCCCTCTACGTGGAGTGCGAGCAGGGGTTCTCAGCATGATGACCATCAGTCAAAGAGCCGGAACCGTCTGCTGTGCCCGGGCATGATTTCGCGATGTGCTGTGAGCAAAGTTATGCCCCGATCGTACCAGCTGTGGAGAGAAAACAGTCGCAGCCCTCGCATTAAATTGTTGTTTCTTTGTTGACAGTTAGTTTCATTTGTGTGTCCACTTGTGAAATAAATTGATATCTTATCGAATTGGAGTTTTTTCTGGAACAGGTGGTACGCGGTGAGGTATGGGACTCCAAGTGGTACTTCCGATCAGAAAGGTGGCAAGCACTGGCTCTATCAAATATATCTGGTTTTTGTGATATATGAAATAGTTTACACCGCAGCGCCCCCACAATTTAGGGTAGCGTGAAAATTAGCGAAAATGAAGGCCCTAGCACCAGGTGAGTGCATCGATACGAATGAAACTTTTGCAGGTCATGGTACTCAATGAGTACTACAATTTGCTCAGGACATAATAGACCGATTCGCTTAGGTTCAGGGGTCAAAGGTCGATTAGTGCAAAAATCGTAATATGCGAGAGCTGGAGGTTCCTTCGCACAAATGCTACTCCTCCATAGGGTTTCGTCGGATGGTCATGAAAATTCACACTAATCATCTGGAATACATTGTGCAGCAAAACGATCGAACCGGATTATCGATTTAGATCTTGTTCACCCACAGCACGCCCCTCGCATTTTGGGGATTTCCGATTTTCAACCGCAATTTCGGTACTTTTTTCATTCAAATGGATACTCGAGTAGTTATCAGTAATGAACTGGATGAGATTTGATATGCTAATCTTAAGGTGATTCGCCTATCCGCTATATGACATCCATTTTTGCTCTATATCTTATAGTTTCCATGCTCGGCGACCCATCGGCAGCTACCGGCTTGTCAACCTCTTTTTGTCAAAATTTCAGCCCGATCCGTCAAAAAACTGTATGACTAGTATGCAATTATATAGCGACCACTCCATGTCCGCCTACTGCTTGTCTGTCTGTTTGTTTGTTGTGTGCACGATATCTCAAAAAGTTGTGGACGGATTCGGAATGAAATTCTGTGGAAGCAGGTTGGGGTGTATGACAAGGAAGAATTGATTCGGACTTTGGTGAAGATCCGAATCCGGATCTGATACGAGAATTATTTACTTCTAAAGAATTCTCACCAATTGAGAGAAAGGGCCAAAAACGATATATAGCTGATATTTCAAAAATGTATTGGGCCAATATGTTCTCGTGATCAGGCATTACGTGGCGGAGGTATGCACTCTACCGAGTTGCTCTTGTAGTTGTTGATCGTGTCACCACGACTGCAGGACGTGCTCATGCCTTGAATACGGACGAAAGTGTGGGGGGCATTAATGACGGGTTTTTTGTAACATGATGGTGTGTACAGGAGAGAGGTTGGAGAAATAGTAAGGGGAGAGAGAGAAGAGGGGG
Organism: Eptatretus atami; assembly: GCA_035128595.1. Taxonomy (NCBI): domain Eukaryota; kingdom Metazoa; phylum Chordata; class Myxini; order Myxiniformes; family Myxinidae; genus Eptatretus; species Eptatretus atami. The sequence continues at coordinate 34,975,472 of CM068960.1, forward strand.
AAGACAGGGCAAAATACCAAAAGTTATATACTGCATTTTACATTTTATTTGTAATTGTGTCACTATTTTAATCCTTTTCTTCCCATTGTTTATTTCAAATAATCATCATTTTTTGAAATCTTTAAGCCATATGGCGCCTGTTTATAAATCCCTGTAACAAAAAGAAATACACCTGTATTCTATGCGTATGTTCAACATATTTGTGTGTTTAGTGCTGCACTCTTGTTATTAAAAACAAAATAAAATAAAATAGGGACAATACCCCTTGGGTGCTCACCTGGTAGAATAATGATATGAGGAGGGAAGTCAACGTGTGACGGAATCAGCAAAATGTACTAATGAACCAATGTTATAAGCAAATACCTATTTTGGGGGGGGGGGGGGCAACCCCCCAATAGACCCTCTTAAGGCCCGATTTTTTTTAATGGTGGCGAAACAACTTTGGTACATACACGGATGAGAAGGTGTGGCAAGTTTAACATCGAAATTGTGGGTTGGTTTTGGAAAGAAAAGCAAATACCTATTTGGGGGAGCAACCACCACCCCCCGTCGACTTCCCTGAGACCTCAATTTTTTTTATGGCGTGAACAAACCTTTCAATAACATCACGGGTGGTGAAGGTTGTGGTCACATTTCATCGATTTGAGTTGTAGTTTGGAAAGAATGCAATACATATTTTGGGGCAATCCTCCCGCCAATGAAGATCTCTTCGGGCCGATTGTTTATGTCCGTACAAACTTTGGGGAACACTACCGGTAATGAAGGTTGCGTTCAAAGTTTCCATCAAATTTTGGTGTATAGTTTTCACAAAGTTTCAGTCTCCTCCTTGTTGGGTCCATCCAGGTTTGGAGGGACGGCCTGATCTTGGCAGGGTCTTGGTGCGTACCATACAAATTCCTACTTCTTAACGATTGTCTTGATTGTGCTCCAAGGGTTATTCAGGTCTTTGAATATTTTTAGTACCCATCCTGATCTGTGCCTTTCCACAACTTTATCCTGGAGGTCTTTTGAAAGCTCCTTTTACTCATGGTTGAGTCTTTGCTGTGAAAAGCACTACCAGCAGAGGAAAAACAAAAAAAAAAAAAAAAACCCCTTCAGGAACACAGATATTCTGAAACTAGAAGAGCACTCAGTAGACACATACTGCGCCACGTAAGCCTGATCCATTGAGAACATATTGGGCCCAATGATATTTTGAAATATCATGTGATACAGTACTTAATATCGCTTTTGGCCCTATCTTCAATGGTGAAGAATCACTTTTGTAAATTAAATAACTCTTCGTATCAGAATTAGATTTGGGATCTTCACCAAAATTGAATCAATTAGGGGGGGGGGGGTGTTCCTTGCCAAACACCATCCCACAACTGCACCACAAAGTTTCGTCTGAATCCATCCCTCAACTTTTTGAGATATCCATGCTCGATATCAATTTAGGCCCTATCTCTCAATGGTGAAGAAATCACTTTAAAACATTATCAGATTCTGGATCCGCAATTCGGATGCATCTAAAAATTGAATCAAACTTATTTCTCTGTCACACACCGCAACGTGTCGCACCAAGTTTCGTCTGAATCCGTCCACAACTTTTTGAAATATCCTGCACACAGAACAAGACAAACAAACTGATAATGAAATTGCTTCGGTTGAGCAGGAATTGCCGGAATACTTTGTCATATCCTCCATGAATCTCTGAAAAAACAAAAACCTGGAAATCAATTTGGTTTCTTATAAGTCGATAGTGCTACTGTTTAACGAGTTATAGCACTTAGTTTGGTCATGATCATAACTTGGAAGTGAATCGGACTTGAATGGCGTTTTATCGCAATTTGAAAGTTTTTGACCCCGACCCCCCCTGACATTCGACCCGACCGCTAAGAAGGTGTTGGTGTGACACCCCAATGAACATATGGTTGGATCAAGATTTGGAAGAATGCACATTTTAGTTTTGGTTTAAGTCGATACGACCATTTTAAGCGACGTTATTGCGAAAATAAGAATTTTCGGGTTTTTCCGGTGACCTTGGCCTGACCCTTGGACCTAAGATTCACCAAAAACGGAACAAATGTCTAAGTTGGGACCAATGGCCCGACAATCTGTACCCCAGTTTGGTCATGATCGCTGAAACCGGTGTGGCTGCTACAGGTACAAACCAAAACAAACAGACAGACACACACAATGACATCACAAACCAACCAACATAATTGCCGAAATCCGAAAGGATTCCGGCCAATTAACACAACAAACTGCAGACAGGGGTGAAAACATACTCCTTCGCACCTTCGGTAGCAGAGGTAACAATCAGAATCACAAATTTAACACAGGTGAGAAACAATGAACTTGATGTGTGATGTTTGAAGGGTGAGTTGTTACACTGAGCTTGTTACCTTGCCACCGATGTGGAAGGAGTTATGTTTTCACCACTGTCTGTCTGTTTGTTTGTCAGTTTGGTGTCTGTTTGTTGTGCAGGTTATCTCATAAAGTTAATGAACGGATCTGGTATGAAATTTGGTGGGCAGGTTGGGTGTGTGACAAGGACGAACTGATTAGCATTTGTGACATCCGAATACGGATCCGATAAATTTTTTAAGTTGATTCTTCACCGTTGAGAGATGGGGCTAAACTGCATATACACTACCTGGTCAAAAGTATGTGGACCTCTCGTCCAACATATCATTCCAAAGAATGGACCATTAATATGGCAGTTGGTCCCCCACCCCTTTGCTGGCTATTAACAGCCTCACTCTTCTGGGAGCTTTCCACTAGAATTGTTGAAACATTGCTGTGGGGAATTGCTTCCATTCAGCCATGAGCATTGTGAGGTCGGACTGATGTTAGGCGATTAGGTCTGGCTCAGTCGGTCGCTCCTATCATCCCGAAAGGTGTTCGATGGGTTTGACGGTCAGGGCTCGGTGCAGGACAAATCAGTTCTTCCACACCGATCTCCGACAAAACCATTTCTGCATGGACCTCGCTTTGTGCAAGCAGGGGCATAATCATGCTTAAACAGGAAAGGGCCTTCCCAAAATGTTGCCACAAAGTTGGAAGCACAGAATCATCTAGAATGTCATTGTATGCTGTAGCATTAAGGTTTCCCTTCACTGGAACTAAGGGGCCTCGCCCGAACCATGAAAACCAGTCCCAGACAATTATTCCTCCTCCACCAAACTTTACAGTTGACACAATGCATTTGGGCAGGTAGTTTTTTTTGGCATCCGCCAAAACCAAGATTCGTCCGTGGGACTGCCAGATTGGTGAAGCGTGATTCATCACTCCAGAGAACACGTTTCCACTGCTCCAGAGTCCAATGGCGGTGAGCTTTAACAACACTCCCAGCCAACGCTTGGTATTGCGCATGGTGATTTAGGCTTGTGTGCGGCTGCTCGGCCATGGAAACGCATTTCATGAAGCTCTTGACGAACAGTGCTTGTGCTGATGTTGCTTTCAGAGTCAGTTTTTGGAACTCGTAGTGAGTGTTGCAAACCGACGACAGATGATTTTTTCCGCGCTACGTGCTTTAGCACTTGGCCGTCCCGTTCTGGTGAGTTTGTGGGCCTACCACTTCGCGGCTGAGCTGTTGTTTGCTCCTAGACGTTTCCACTTCACAATAACAGCACTTACAGTTGACTGTGGCATGCTCTCCGCAGGGCAGAATTTGATGAACTGACTTGTTTGAAGGTGGCATCCTTTGACGGTGCCACGTTGAAAAGTCACTGAGCTGTTCAGTATGGACCATCCACTGCCAATGTTTGTTTATGGAGATTGCATGGCTGTGTGCTTGATTTTATACACCTGTCAGCAATGGTGTGGCTGAAATAGCCAAATCCACTATTACAAGGGTGTCCACATACGTTTGGCCACGTCGTGTGTATCACGATATCTCAAAAAGTTGTGGAATGATTCGGATGAAAATGTGGACAGGTTGAGAGGTGTGAATAATAATGAATTGATTCGGTTTTAGTGAAGATCCAAATCCGGATCTGGGTACGAGGATTATTTAATCTTAAAGTGAATCTTCACCGTTGAGAGATAGGACCAAAAAACGATCGAGTACTGTATAGCATGATATTCAAAATGTGTTGGGCCCGATATGTTCTCACTGATCAGAATTGCGTGGTGGAGGTGTGGTGCTCTACCGAGTGCCTTCTACTCGTAGTTTACGATTTCCTATTATAAGGGGGGTGGACATTTTTCCAACCAATATATTCTAGTTTTTGAATTTTAATTGATTTGTAGAATTTGTTTTTCGACTTGGAAGTTGTGGGTTACGATGTTTAAATGAAAGTGGAAAAATTTGTTTTAAATGCAATTTAATTCTCGGCTATAAGGCAACGAACAGAAGTGAAAATTTTGAAAAGGGGGCGTAGACTTTCTAGAGGCATTGTATACAGTGGATATATTATGTATTGTGACTGTTTGTGAGCCACTGGGGATGACAAAGCGCATCCCACATCGATTAAAGCTAGTTGTTCCTTAGTATTCTGTTTAGCAATTAAGATACCGTCGGATCCCGACAATGGCAGTTCAACTATTAGCAGACCGCACGTATCGCGGTTCATAAAATGTCATCTGCTTCTACTTTTGCGATCCTGTCCTTTTGCATACTTGCGGGTTTTTTTTTTCACTTTTTCACAGGTGTTTCTGTGGTTTTTCGGCGTTTTCGCAGTTTTTCACGGTTTTTCACAGGTGTATTTGTGCTTTTTTTCACATTTTTTTGCAGTTTTTCACGGTTGTATTCACGGTTTTTCTTCTGACCTGCTTCTATACTTGCGGCCCGTGCTTCAAGTATTCGTAGTTTTTTCACAGGATTTTTTTGATTTTCCCTTATGGATCATGAAACCGCTGGGAACCTATCCCCCTTTTTTTCACATTGAACAATGCCCAACATTTGCAGATTTGGCATCCGCAGCATTTTTCAGGAACATACCACCCGCGAATGTCCGACCAGTACATCATATTTATGTGGATAGATATGCGCGTAGCGGATGAGAGTTAGCTTAAGTACATGCTCTTTTCCTTTCTACAGAGACATGACAGAAGTAAATAGACACCATGATTTTCAAAGAATTTATTTATTAACATTGAAGAACATTTGGATCCATTTTAATACATACACAAGTATTTTTCTAGACTTGCCATTGTGGATTTCAACGCTTTTTACTCTTTCAGGCATAGAACTAACGAGTTCTGAATTTTATCTTGTGGGATTTCTGCCCAGGCTTCACACAAAAGGTTTATCAATTCTGCCCGTGATGTTGGTTTCCTGGAATTCTGCACAGCTCGATCCAATATGGCCCAGAGGTGTTTAATGGGACTCATCCCAGGAGACTGACTTGGCCATGGAAGTCGCTTGATCCCTTTCTGTCCCGCCATTCTTTGGTCTTTGTTGCAGTGTGGCATGGAGCTCCATCTTCCAGGAACAGAGTGTTGTTTTTGACCATCGGACCAGTGGAGAAGACAGGGAGACGTCCATTCCTCATGGATAGATATGTGTATCCGAGAGTTGATGTTGCCAAACACACTCCACAAGCTTGACTGACCAGCACTCCAGATTGCTCCCACACAATCACTGAAAAACCACCGTGTTTGCAGTTTACTGCAATCAGTTCAAAGAGAACTCTTGATTGGGAGCCTCCAAGACCCGTACGTGTCCACTGACAAAGAATATTGAGCAAATTGGGGCTCATCTGAAAAAATGACAGTTTACCAAAACTCCAAGGGTCTGGTGGTCATCCTGTCAGCCCACTTCTTTCTCCTTTGAATGTTGGCTGGTCTAAGAAGAGGTTTTCTCCGAGCTGCTCTCCCATGGGATTTTTATCTTGTGGGATTTCTGTACCCAGTACTGTGGTACCCAGTTGATGAAGGTACCACACGGCAGTTCTTGAGCTAACTTGGACCTCTCTGCAACATAATGCTGCCTTGCAATGGGGAGTTTTCTTAATGGACCGCTTGACAGCTCGAAGAACGCCCTTTTAAGGCCCAGGTTGACCCAGAACGGGAAGCTGTGACTCCTTGCCTTCGCTGGTGAATGCACAAATCACCCGATTGACCATAGAAAGCGGAATGCCAAGGTTTGAGCTATCTGATGCTGTTGACTCACCTTTCGATTGAGCCAACATTTCGTCCTCTTTGAAATCACAAAGGTCGTGTGCTCCCTGGGTTCGAGGCATAGTTATTTGATGTAAAAGACCCAGAAACTCATTTCTGCAAAGAAATAGTCGAATATTAGTACAAATCACTGAGTAAAACTGTCATACAGATTAAATGAATAAATTTAAGGTGTCTATTTACTTCTGTCTAATCTCTGTACATCCTGGACCTTTCCCATTCCCGCCAGCAAAAAACACACACACACGGACACACACACGGACACACGGAACACACACACACACACACACACCACACACCACACACACACACACACACACACACACACACACACACCACACAACATCACAATCAGCCATCCCACACCTTCACCTGAGCAGAGAATTGTGCAATTGGCTTGAAAGGGAGGGGGTCAGGGAACCTCAATGGTCAATCTCCTACAAGAGAAAATCATCTATCAAAAGTAACAGTAAGCGCCAAGTTCCTGCCTCCCCCTTCCCAGAAAACCCCCTTTGAGGACCCCTTTTTCACCATCGGACTTCTTTGCCGGGCAGAGGGACAGGATCTGGCCAATCACCAACAGGGGGGGGGGGCGGTGTATATATATATGTATATATATATATGTGTCGTTATGGATTCGCCTCTGGCGGGAGTCACGAGGGGAGTTCTCAATGGACCCATTTCCTGGCCAGCGATCCTGAAGCCGAAGATCCGTGGATAACTACCCGTTGTGACAGGCTGCGAAACAATCACAGACACCACCTGGGACGCTTAATTGAGGTAGGGTCCAGCGTCCAAATCCCGCTCTACCTTCCCGACAAATGCGTCACCCCAGATAAGGACTGTGCCTCCCAATGCTCCACTGCTAATAATCAAAATGGCCAAATAATAACGTAAGTGGAACATTGACTAATGGCTGACGATAACGAAATGGCGATGCAGAATTCCTGTCACTAGTCACACACTTTGTTCTAACCAATGGAAAAGGACAATCGGGCAGTTTGGGAAATTATTTATTGAGTTCCACAAGAAGCACATATTACAAGCAGTGTTACAGTCGGAAAGCTCTTACCCCTAGCACAGAAGCAGTCTTTGTCAGTCACTTAATTACAGGTTCTAACAACATCGGAGCCTCAGTCATCCGGGTAAAAGAGGTAAGGAAGAGGAACAGACAGAAGGAGAGAAAAGTTTGAGGAATAGGTTCGGCTTCTCGCTCACCGTGAGGTAAAGAAAGTTGGTCCCAACGAAAGGGATGGGAGGGGAAGAAAGAAGAGGTGGGTAAAGGTGTAATGCAAAGTGTAAGGAAAGGAGGCAGGAGGTGAATGTTTGTCATGTTTAGAGGAAAGCGTGAAGTGCAAGTTTAGAAGCCAGCCCTGAAAAGGACAAGTTTTTTTTTATTGATGCTGCATGCGATCAAAGGGAACAAATAGATTTAGGGAGTAAGAGATAGATAGCGTACGTAAGTCAGTGTGCATGTGCAAATGTGCTTGGGAGGTCTCCACTGCCAGGCTCGTTTCCTGCCTGGAACCTCACTCGCTCACATGCTCCACCAGCCTTCCGGTCACCAGCTTGCTCGTCTCCAGTCCCAGACGCGCCAACTACTGCCCTTCTCTGCTGAGATCTCCTGACTTATAAAGCCCAAGGAGGGGGTGCTTGGGACTGAGCAGCCTCCTAGCTGTGCTCCCGAGCGTTGCCTTAGTGTCTCGGAGGTTTGTCCCGTGGCCGTTGGAATTTGCCAGAGTTCTATCTTCTATTGGCCCACCCTGTATCTAAGCGCCATTTATTGGTTCCTGTGGCAACCGCTGTCAATGAAGAGAGAGGGGCATCGGTGGTTGGAGCTTTTTGGTGGAGTTCCCCCCCACCCTTCGCTGTTGTCGTCTATGATCCTTTGTGCTGCCTTGACTGTTGGTTTTGTAATGCTGAGTGTAATGTTGAGCGTTGTAAAGCATGTATGGATGGGCTGCAGAGTGTAGAGAGAGATAGGGAGAAGAGAAGAGAGGAGAAGACAAGACAAGACAAGAGAAGAGAAAGAGAAGAGAAGAGAAGAGAAGAGAAGAGAATAGAATAACAAGCCGGTAGGCGACATGGGTGGTCGCTACATAATTGCATACTAGTCATACAGTTTTTGATGGATCGGGCTGAATTTTTTGACAAAGAGGTTGATTATAGTGCGCATAAAAGCTGGAAGGCAATTTTTTGATTTTCGAAAAAATAAACTTTTAGGATTTTTCTAAATTTCAAAGTCCCGTTGCTAGGCAACGGTGGCGTCCATAGCAACGGTGCTCAAAAGCATACAACTAGATTCCTGGTATGACCTACCTGTCAAGTTTCATCATAATCGTTTGACTCCTCTGGCCTCCAGAGCTGTCCATTACATACAAACATACAGACAAGCCGGTAGGCGACACGGGTGGTCACGACATAATTGCATACTAGTCATACAGTTTTTGACGGATCGGGCTGAAATTTTTTGACAAAGAGGTTGATTATAATGCGCATAAAGCCTGGAGCCGATTTTTAGATTTTCGAAAAAATAAATTTTTTAGGATTTTTCAAAAATTTCAAAGTCCTGTTGCTAGGCAACGGTGGTGTCCATAGCAACGGTGCTCAAAAGCATAGAACTAGATCCTGGTATGAACCTACCTGTCAAGTTTCATCAAAATCGGTTGACTCCTCTGGCCTCCAGAGCTGTCCATTACATACAGACATACAAACATACAAACATACAGACAGACGGAAAAAGTGAAAATAAGGGTACTCTAGCGACCACCCAATCATAGAGGTTCGAATATTCGACACAAACACAATGCATTTTCCCTTTCAACTGATACAAGGGGAGAGGAAATTTAGCTACACAATATACTACAGAGGTATCTACACTAGGGATTCCTTATGCCGGATTAGGGACCGAAAGAGGCCGTCACCGAGCTTACCTGTGCTTTCCTGCTGATGGAGTTCTGTTGCAGTCTACACTAGAACGATGAAGTGCAAGGAAATGTGTGCAGCACTTGACCAACAGTATGTGGTTCAGACCATGGATCAGCAGATGTATGCTGTTGCTCAGCAAGTGAAATGGACCTTACCTGATCAACTTGATGGCAAAGTCATTCGAATGGGAGGGTTCCAAACGTTGTCCTGCTTCATTGCATGAATAAGGAAATTTTGGGGCGATGCTGGATTGCTGGACTTCCTTGTTGACTGTGATGTTTACACCGCTTCCACTGCAGACCATATGCTTGCTGGCAAACAGTTCAATTGAGCTGTAAGATGCCTAACTCTTGCCCATGTAGTCCTTAGGCTATTCTGGAAAAAAAAATTTCATCGCCAAGTCTGGCATATTATGTTTCTTAGTCTTATTTTGTAGG
>CM068960.1:34989901-35026065 GCA_035128595.1 Eptatretus atami
TCAACAGGCCCGAGTCAAGCATATGAAGAGGTCATAACAAAGATGATAGGCAACTGCTAAAAATCTAGTAGACCCCTTCACTCACCAGGAGGTGACACCCATGTTGCCTCGGGAAAACATGCAACACCTGAATCGAGACGATCTCCTGACTGCAGACAAGTGGACTGAAGGAAGTTCATACATTTGCTATGATCGACTTAACCCCAGATGGTGATGTAAGACTTCCACGATCCTCTGCCTAGATAAAACTGAGAACATTTGCGTCATTCACTCAGAAAACCAAGGAAGTCACAAAGAAAGATTATCACCAAGAAACAACAGCCGTCTTCGCACAGTGTATGATTGTGGACAGAGAGGTAAAGTGAACCGTGACGAATTGTTGTCATATGAACTACGAGTGTTCCCAGATCTCTGGCAGACCCAGACGGTGCCAAGTAAGTGCAGTTAAAAGCAGATCTGCTGCACATACTGAGAGATGAAGCAGAAACTGTACCACTCCCTCTGCCAACCAACAACAACACATAGTAGACGCTATGGCTGTACTGCAGTCATTGGATCCAAAGAAACACGTACTCATCATCTGGCACTGCAGGTTTCAAGTTGCTGCTTAAAGGAACAGGGAATGCAGCCATTGTTCACTGGGTTGTGGATACATATCCATTGGTCTCCATAAAGCATGCCGAGCATGCACGGAGAGATGACGTCGTGGTGTACTCCACTACACATCAAGTCTGGAACCACCAGTCCCCAAGCAGTATTAAGAAAGCTCTACGATGTGGACCCACAAGGAGAGCTCCTCACGTTCCTGCTGAAGAGTGGACAGATGATGGAGATGGTGAATTTTGTACACTGCTAGCTAACAGAACAGTGTACGTTACATCGGGCAAGACATGCGTCCGCTTAGCCAGAAGTGATGCAGGATGTAATGCTAGCGTGCCCAAGATGCCTCACGTGGTGACCATGAAGAGGCCGACACCCGTCTCTCTCCTGCAGCGAAACAGATGCCAGCTTAGAGAGCGATACACCAATCCGATCAGGTCACCTCATACAGATGTCTTGGTGCTTCGTTTTCCCCTGTTCAAAGAACAACTACCACGCTCTCTTCAGAGTACAGAAGAACAAGGGTGGTCTACATCAATGTGAGAGTATTGCTGAAAATCTAGGTCCTGATGTTATGTGCTGGTCTACCTGAATGCAGCATTCAGTGGAGTGTGATTCCACAAGTAGATTCGCTGGACATGGAAAGAAATCATCACTGAACCTTCTTGAAGAAATGACATTCTGCCAGGCCATGAAGACACTTGAGAGAACTTGATCCAGATGATGAAACACTGAAGCAGACAGAGAAGGCGATATGTCACCTGTACCATTCATCGCAACGTAGCAACACAAACGATGTACGCGAGTAAAATGGAATAGACACACAACAGATATCACCAAGCTACCTCCATGCCATGCAGCGCAATTATGCATATCCGCCGAGCCAACTATCAGACTGCTATCTGGAAGAGAAGCCTGAAAGAGAAATGGAAGCCCCTTCCCCGCATGGCCACGGTTGGGCTGTACATAGAGCGACATATCCATTGTTTGGATGTCCCAACCACGTGCACCTAGTAAAGTGCTGGATCTCGTCAATGTTCTTGCAAATCTTCCACTCGTGCAGCACGAAGAGATGTCGATGTAGACAACGGACGTGCGGTGTTTGGTAGTATGCATGTGTAGCGACGACTGCTGCAACACAGAAGATGTTGCCACAAGTGACGACAGTGACATGAATGAATTCAGATTGAACGCAATGACCTACATTACACTCAGAACACTTACACTAAATGAGTGCATGTTCCGACACAGATGATTTGTATGATTACTTGGGCTGGGCTAGTGTATATATGATTTGCGAGTATTTGTCTGCTATATGTAAAATAAATACTTTTTGATTGATCGTCTTAGTCATATTTAACATAACATTCAAGAAAACAATCAGTGTATGTAACAGCATTTATCATATTGGAATATGCCAATCTGGACAAGTCGCTTAACGCGTTTCACCAATTGTCTGGGAAAGTTGACAGATACACAGCAAGTATACACATGTGAATTGGAGGACCCCAACATCATGCAGGAACCCGGTGATACCCTAACACAGCACTTACTGCCACAGCAGGACGAAATCCAGGCATGGGGATATTCCCCCAGTCACCTACATTCAAGTTTTGGGATCAGTTACTGCAGGCTCTATAGATCCTTCTTCAAAATATTTGCGCAGAGCGAGAATGTGACTGGGGTCTTCACCTGCAGACGGAGCAAGCCATGATTCCCTGCGTTTCTTTGCTGCAAATAGATTCAACTTTGCCAGATGGTCTCCAGTATACATCCATGATATGCTGAACCTTTCACACGAAGTTCAAAGTGCCTACGAAGCTGGAGAATTTGCAGTGCGTCACATTCCAGGTGGTTTCATCCACCTGGAATCTGACAGAGCAACATGGTTGGGGAAAAAACACAAGATGATAAACTTGCGCCTGTGTACTTCAAGGGACCAATGGCATCTGAGCTCCGAGAAGGACTCATCCGTTCCTCTTCCAGGAGGAGTAGATGTATCATCAGTTGTGGATGTAGTCAGAGCAGCCTGTCTTGCACAGAACTGTTCACGTGCCGTGGAAATGACGACCGTACGTGGAAACCCACACTCGACTGATGGGGAACAAGGACATCTGGATGACGATGGAGATGCTGATGCTGACGGGTGAATAGTGAAGTGACGTCAGTTGTATATTGTCTGACCGAATGAGTAACTTGACTCACCAGTATGCTATCTTCTGTAAAACTCTTTTGCATATATCAGCATATTGATCGATTTGCCAGTTCGTGTAAACAACAGGTAAAGGAGAACTACATGTCTTGTATATGGATTCCTTGACCCACCCCAACCACCCCAAAATGTCACTTTAGACACCAAGATCATGTTTCTCTGAAGCCGAGAAGCTGAGATAAGACGTGTAATGGTGTTTTATGACAAATTTGAGAAGTCATGATTGGGGTGAGTCGGTGACCTTGTTTGACCCTCGCTCCACGAACACTGCCAACGTGACAGCTCGACATTATAGCTCACTTTGATAGAACACACTGAGATTTCAAATGGTATTATGATGTGTATGTGTTTGTGTGTGTGTGTGTGTGTGTGTGTGTGTGTGTGTGTGTGCATTTCAACTAATTTGGGAATAATGAACTTTTTGGGGAATTGTCGCTCGCCATGATGATGATGAGGATGTTGTTGCTTTGTGTGCAGCCTGTGGCTGCTGGTTGCATCATTTTCTGGGAGCACAGCTGTGCCGTTGATGCAATTACCAGGACACCGGTACTCATTTCACCAACCTCCGAAGGACGACAGGCTGAGTCAACCCCACCTGGTTTTAATTCATCGGGTGACAGGGGCGCGAACTCAAGAACCCGAGGATCTTAAGCCAGCCACCTCAAGGGTTAAGCCAACACCAGGCTAGCCAGAAATCATCGTCATCGTCATCGTCACTGTATTAAAGGTAACACAAAGGTAACGAAAATCGAACTGTATGAAATAGTTCAGTTGAATACAACCGATCGTGCCACGTGGTTCTCCTTCTCAGAAAGCACGTGATCGGTCGCAGTCTCCGTGTTTGAATTGTGACGTCACGTAATAATCACGAAAGAGGGCAAACGCGTCGTTTATGAGTAAATGACATTCCCTGCTGCCATTGTTATAATCTGTATGCGGATGAGGGCGTTCCCAGATCGCTAACTCTGGGAATTCCCTCTCCTTGCCCTCCTCGTCCCTCCTCCCTCGTCATAACCAAGCGGGCGGCCAGATCGACAGGCTGTTTGTTGTGCGCTCGGATAATGTTCACCCGCATCAGGCTTTCCCAGTCACCCTCTCGTGAGACGCCCTTTGCGGAAACGCGCGATGAACCCCAGGTGTCGTGGCTCTGTGTGCACCTGTGTTTGCTGAATTGGTCGAGGGACGATCTCCCGTCTGCTCCGTGATTGCTGGACCGCTTCACCTGCTTTCTGGCCCATGTTCGAGTCCGAAGCATGCTTTTGAGGTGAGAGTCGTCAAGCTGCATTAAATCCGTTTACACGGACAGGTGTGTTACCAGAAATGTGGCCCATGTTGTCCTTTTGGTATTTAAACTGAAAAACCTGTTCAGTGAGTTAACCAACCATACTCCTACTCCTACTACTTCTTACTCCTACTACTCCTAATACTCCTACTCCTTACTCTTACTACTACTACACTCTTACTCCTACTACTACTATGCCTACTCCTGCTACTACTCCTACTACTACTGCTACTCCTACTACACCTACTCCTACTCTTACTACTACTATGCCTACTCCTACTACTACACTCTTACTCCTACTGCTACTCCTACTCTTACTACTACTATGCCTACTCCTGCTACTACTCCTACTACGACTCCTACTACTACTCCTACTCTTACTACTACTATGCCTACTCCTGCTACTACGACTCATACTACGCTCCTACTACTACTCCTACTACGACTCCTACTACTACTCCTCCTACTACTACTACTCTACTCCCACTTCCTACTGCCCACTCCACAAAGCTGAGGACGTGGCTGTGCCACTGATGTAGTACCCCCTATTACCAGTGTGTCCACTGGTACTCATTTCGCCGACCTCGCAAGGGTGGATCCAGGAATTTCAAGACAGGGGAAGGGGTAGGGGTGAGGGTGGTGGTGGGGTTTGGGGGTCCCAGGAAAATTTTGAGAAATTGATCGTCAGAAACAGCATTTCCTGCGATCTTGGAAGTTTTCTGCAGTTTGTTTTCGTTCTTCCCTGACCCAACACTTCAGCAGATTCGTGATGACCAATGGGCCAAAGTGGCTGACTTGTCCAGCCGACCCTTGGTTTAAAAAGGCCTGTGCACACCTGTAGTGTGAGATGATAGCGTTGACCGACTGTGTGCTGCGTGAGCCCAGCACCGCCGCGCGTTGAGGTTGCGAAGCTTCGGGTCGGGCGTTCTCCCCACAAAAGAGATGAGATAGGACGTTTATGACTTGGGAATTGTGCTATTTTGGAAGAGACGGCGCTTGTGTTTCGGAATGAAAATGTCACACACATCATGTGGGGATATGGGGAAAGTCATGGTGTACGTTCATGAGGGCCAGAGATGCCATCCGACTTTCTCCCATGGAATCTCTTAGGTAGGTCTTCAGGTTCCGCAGGCAAGAAAATGAGCGTTCAGCCTCACAGGGGCCTCTACAAGGAGGGTGTATCCAACATGGAGTAGGACGTTCATCGATGGGAATTAGTCTCCTTGTTCGAGTACACGGGAATGATCCTGCAGGCCTACCTTGTTGTTCCTCGTCTGCACTTATTTTACAATCCAACCCATACACGTCATACCGAGTTACTCTCCGATGATTGGCACATGCAAAACACAAACATTCCTGGTTATATTTCAGCTGAAGGGGCCCAAACCATCCGACATCTATAGGTTGTAAGATATGGGAACGGTGCGAAGGAAGAGCCAACAGAACAATGTTGTTTTCCTTGGCCCAGTTGATCAGGTCAATAGCTCAGTGGTTTCTGTGACCATCATACAGGCCAAGTATTGTGTTTGAAGCATCTCGACCATTGTACGTGTTTAATGAAATTGTCCTGCACATTGTCTCTAAAAACCTGGGAATTTGAACATCCCGTCTGTGCCAGGATTCCATCAGCACCAACAGTTTTCCCCTGCATTAACTCTGGCACCAAGCCTGGTGTGGCTCGTTGGTTAGGGTGGCTGGCTTTGAATTGTAGGGTCCTGAGTTCAAGCCTGTTGGCTGCTGAATTAACACCTGGTGGGGTTTACTCAGCCTGTCCTTCTGTGGTCGGTGAAATGAGTACCAGTGTACTGGTAGAGGGGCACAGCATCAGCAGCACAGCTGTGCTTCCAAGAAATGATAGCTCCCCGGTAGCCAAGCTGCCATACGCAAGAACAGAACAGTCTCGTACCTTTCGCTGTCAGGGGAAAAACAAAGAAAGGTGGTATTTCATTTTCATTGTGCATTAACCACTCCACTAATGGTAACAGTCTTGCTTCTTTCAGACATGGCAGCTTATGGTAACAGTCTTGCTTCTTTCAGACATGGCAGCTAGTGGTTGATATCCTCTACCTGCAACAACATTCGGCGGCTTGTATTCTGTATTGATGCCCTTCACATTTACATTATAGATAAGCCGTGGTTTGTTCTTTCAATTGTATTTGGTTAGAATTTGGTCCCGCTCCTTGAAGCAGTTTGTAACTGATTCCTTCTGATGCGAAACGTGCTCCAACAGCTCAGATAAATCGTGGTTTTACCACATGCAGCTCAGATAAACTTGATGCTTTTGTCCCGCACGGCTCAGGCCATCTGTCCATGAAGTTGGCGAACCACTGCATGGCACTTGTCATCTTCCTGGCACTTCCCATCTTCCTGGCCCTTCCCAAGGTGAACAGTGTAATATGGAGCCATGGTCAATACGTCAGTCCTTGTGTAGCCATATCCGACCGCACCAAGATATTTAATATGTGCTACCAGCTCAGACTCATTTCGCTGTGATACAATATGTTCAGGACCAGATCTGGTACAATCAACAAAACCTCTGCAATCATCTCTAAGGGTCGTCAAATGTATACGCATAACTTAGACCTCTAGATGTCTACAAACAGCAATACCATCCTCCTTTACTGCTTGGTGTGTTCTTAAGGCCCAGTCACACCTTGACGTTTTAGCCAGCAATGGCAACGTATTAAAATGTATGTAAAACGCTGGCTTACGTTGAACTTTTGATGTATTTTTTTAAAGATTCGGACGTATTCATAACGACTTGGTCTTATGCATAACGTATTAGTAACGGACAGAGAACGTTTCGTTGTGTATAGATAACTTATACCAACGAATGCTGAACCTGTTGTCGCCTTCACAACCTATGCCCAACGATAGTCTAACTTATGCATAGCGGCTGCACGTATCGCCGAGATCACGTGGCGTAGGTTATGAAAAGGCTGCCGCACAACGATCAAATCATAACGCCGCAGAAATGGAAGTGTCAACATCGCAGTCACACTTGGCGATCTTGCCAGCGTATGCCGACCTCTGAAAAATGCGTCTAAAACACTGGCGCACGTCGAATACGGTATGGGTAAGTTTGGTATACGTGAATAGAACGCTAAAGTACGCTATCATACGTCGTATTAAATGGAGTATGTCTTGTAATTTTAAACATGTTGAAAATTTTACGACGTACTTGCCGTATGACACACGCCGCATGCGATGGGAATAAGTTGTACGCACGATATGCGATCGTTGACACACATCGACACACGTTTTGAAAGGTACTCATAAGTCGAAACACGTCAAGGTAATGGTTCGCGTCAGTGTTCCAGAACTCCCGGTTTTTTTTTTTTTCGGTATGACGGTGTTCAGTGTACAGTGCGGTTTATGATTTAAATCGTTGAGCGCAGCCTATTAATTATATTATATTACAACCGCACTAGAAATCGAAGTGTCAACATCACCGTCATACCGAAGGAAGAAGAAAAAAAAAAAAAAAAAAACAGGGAGTCTGGAACACTGACGCTAACCATTACCTTGATGTGTTTCGACTTATGAGCACCTTTCAAGTAACGTGTATCGAGTGTGTGTCAACGATCGCGTAACGTGCCTACACCACGTTACTCATAGGTTAGAAATAAGTTTCGGGTACGCTAAACATTACCTCGACGTGTTTCGACTTATGAGTACTTACAAGTAACGTGTGTCGACGTGTGTCAACGATCGCGTGACGTGCCTGCAACTTATGGCCAGCGTTATGCGGAACGTGTGTGAGTCATACGCTGGCATAAGTCTAAAAATTTCAAGCATGAAAAATTTGAGGACAACCGAAAAGTACAACGTTTAAAGCCAGCGTACTACGACGTATGGCAGTGTTTTCAGCGTGCTCTCAATGTTATCAAAACTTACCCATAACGTATTCGAGTATACCAGCGTTTTAGACAAATTTCCAAAAATCGGCATAAGCTGGCTAAACGTCAGGTGTGACTGGGCTTTATGAGTGCAGAAGGTGAGTATGAGCGTCTTCGTGCCCGTTTTGAGTATGCGGTAAAGCTGAAAATACAAATATAAACAAACAACGGTTAAGGCCATGTCACACCTTGACGATTTAGCCAGCGTATGCCTGACGTATGAAAATTTGGCTAAAACGCTGGCACACGTCGAATAGTTATGGGTAAGTTTGTATACGTTAAGAGCACGCTGGCATACGTCGTAGTACGCTGGCTTTTTTCATAGTAGCTGGCTTTTTTTCGTAGTACGCTGGCATACGTCGTAGTACGCCGAGGTGTTAGACAATTTCCATGCTTGAAATTTTTCGACGTATGCCAGTGTATGACTCACATGTTCCGCATAACGCTGGACATAAGTTGTAGGCACGTTACGCGATCGTTGACACACGTCGACACGCGTTACTTGTAAGTTACTCATAAGTCGAAACACGTCGAGGTAATGTTTAGCGTACCCGAAACTTATTTCTAACCTATGAGTAACGTGTTGTAGGCACGTTACGCGATCGTTGACACACGTCGACACACGTTACTTGTAAGTTACTCATAAGTCAAAACACGTCAAGGTAATGGTTTGCGTCAGTGTTCCAGACTCCCGGTTTTTTTCTTTCTTCTTTTTTCTTCGGCATGAGGTGATGTTGACACTTCGATTTCTAGTGCGGTTATAATATAATATAATTAATAGGCTGCCGCTCATGATTTAAATCATAACGCACTAGAAATCGAAGTGTCAACATCACCGTCATACCGAAGAAAAAAAAAACCAAAAAAAAACCAGGGAGTCTGGAACACTGACGCTAACCATTATTTGACGTGTTTCGACTGATGAGTAACGTACAAGTAACAGTGTGTCGATGTGTGTCAACGATCGCGTAGCGTGCCTACAACTTACGCCAGCGTTGCGGAACGTGTGTATACAATGGAGTACGTCGAGAAATTTCAACATGCTGAAAATTTCTCGACGTATCGGCGTATGAGACGTATGCCAGAAAACTACGACGTACGACGTGCTCTTTAACGTATACAAAACTTACCCATAACGTATTCGACGTGTGCTAGTTTGATTCGGAAATTTTTCATACGTCGGCATACGCTGGCTAAAACGTCAAGGTGTGACCAGCGGCTTACACTTCGATGTCGAGTGCGGTTATGATTTGAATCGTCGAGCCAGCCTATGAATAGCCTGCCACGTGATCGTCGGCGATACGCTGCGCCGCTATGCATAAGTTAGACTATCGTTGGGCATAGGTTGTGAATGCCGACAACACGCTCAGCATTCGTTGGTATAAGTATCTATATGTGATTAAAACGTTCTGTGTATGTTATAATACGTTATGCTACGTCCAGCACGTTATTATACGCCCAAAACTTAAAAAAAACATCAATAGTTCAGCGTACGCCAGCGTTTTACATACATTTTGAGACCTTTGCCAATACGCTGGCTAAAAACATCAAGGTGTGACAGTCCCTTTACATCAAATTCAGGTTTTATTATACATGGAACTTTTGGGCTTCCATAGATTAAAAATTTGACCAGTCCGTGTCCCTTTGTCATAGATGGCAAGTGACCCGGATTTCATGGGTTTGACCCGTTTTGTTCCTGAAAACCCACAGACCCATTCTTTTGTCGTCAAAATCCATATTTGATGGAAAGTTCGATCAATTTTAAATACTCAGTTTCACTTCCATTCCACTCGCAAGGATTGACACAGATTGACAGACCTGGGATGTGTTCAGTTATCAAGTTTCTTGTTGAGTGCTCACCAAGTGGCTTAAGCACTCAAGCAAGCATTCCATTCGACACTGTTGATAAGGAACGGCTGGCTTGGCAAACTATAACAAGCTTATTGATAATATTGAACACACCCTTGGAGTTACCAAGCAGTTGGTGTTTCATTGGAGTGCTTGCTTGAGTGCTTAAGCCACTTGGTGAGCGCTTTCCAAGCTGCTTGATTGTCCGTTTTGGAAAAAGTAAACGTGCTTTCAATCTCACATTGTACGTTTCCACCTTTGTTGGGTCCCGCAGTGCTGTTCGGTGGTTGCCTTGGGAGGTGTCTCCCACTCACTCACTCTGTCTGTCCCCCTTCCTCACCCCCCCCCCCCCCTCCAAATAAAATGCAGCACTCTCCTCCCACATCTCTGTCGCTCTCTCTCTCTCTCTCTCTCTCTCTCTCTCTCTCTCTCTCTCTCTCTCTCTCTCTCTCTCTCTCTCTCTCTCTCTCCCTCACACACACACCCTCCTCCCACAGTGTATCGTAATGTTTTATGAGAGCATCGCTCTCCCCACCTCCACCCCTTTAATCCGTCTCCCCACCTCCACCCCTTTAATCGCCTCTCCCACCTCCACCCCTTTAATCCTCTCCCCACCTCCCCCCTCTCCTCGCTCTTCTCCCCTCCTTCACCCACTCCTCGCCTCCCCCCTCTCTCTCTTCCCCCTCCTCTCTCCCTTCCCCTCCCCTCTCTCTCCCCGACGGAGACAGCATTGACCAATTGTATGCTCTCAGCACCATTGGTGGATGAGTCCACTAATGCGAGCAACCAGGGTGTTGACAATGGCATGTTTATCCGTACCAGGAGCAGGATATGCGTGTGTCATTGTCAAACAACACCTCCCATCCCCCCCCCCCCCCGGTCAAGCGCGTTAGTGCCTCGTCCACCCAACAGGGCTGAGCGTGTGATAGTACTTACAGATTACTCACAACGACCTCACAGTGCACACACACACACACACACACACATCAAGTCTCATAACAATGTGGTGAGCCCGAAATCAATTGAGTACTGTATATGCTGGCAAAATGGAAAGAAGTTTTTATTTTTATTTTTTCCATAATTTGAGATAATTATGGTGAAAATAATATGTAGAAAAGTGAAACCGAAACATGTGCAAAGTCTGAAGGGGATGTGGGTGCACACCCCTGCACCCCCACCTCCCCACCCACCCCAGATCCACCCTTGTATGAGCAGGTGCCTGCTCAGCAATCAGAGAGAGTTCTTTAAGTCTTTTGTTGTGCAGCAGCACAGTCCTTTCTCTCGGTACTTTTGCAAGTATTTTCAGATTTAAATCTCACACCTCCTTTCTGAAAGGACCATCTCGAACCCCCCCCCCCCCCATCTACTTTCTCAACAATCCTCTTGAAGTCCTTCTCATTCAAGCTTCTGGGTCTCACTAACTGCCATGATCTTTCCTGGGAAAGCCACATTTCCAAGCTGGCCTCCAAAGCCAGTCACCGACTGGGCATCCTCCTTCGTGCGAAGTCCTTCCTTGCACACCTGAGCTCCTGACCACATACAAAGCTTTCACCTGCAGCCTGATGGAGTACTGCTTTCCCCACTGGGTGGTGCTCCCGCCTCTCACTTAGCTCGACTTCATGCTGCAGAAACCAAGGCTTTTAGGATCATTGGAATCTCCTGTGATGAAGTTGAGTCTTTGGGTCTCTCACTCGATCACCGGAGCAGGTTAGTAGTCTTTCTGTCTTCTACCGTCTCATCTCTGGCCTTGCCCTCCCCCCCTCTGTCTGTGATCTGCCTGCCGTATATTTCCGTAAGGTGCTCAAGGTCTGCCAAAACCCCCTTCTGGTGAAATTGCCAAAATCAAGAATCACTGCTCACCTTCACTCTTTCATTCCTCTTTTTTTTTCCCGCCTTTGGAACAAACTCTCACCCTCTCTTCACTCCCACTTTTCCCTCTAGGTCTTCAAAACAGCTGTTACCACCATCTCATATCTTCCCCATCCAAAATCTTTATTTTCTACCCCCATTAATCCACCTCAAACTCACCTCCTTCAAATTCCCTGTTTTCCTTCTGGAAGTCCCTGTAGTACCATCTTGTTTACCCTATGTACTCCACCCCATCCCTCTTCCTTCCACAGATATCCTATTTTCTCTGTTTCCCACTATTTTTGTGCTCCCCTCTCCCACCCCTCTTGTCTCCTGCCTTGTTATATTGTTTCTGTGTATTTGCTCTTCCACAAGCCTCAACTTGCAATGCAAAAAAGAAAAAGAAAAGAAAAAGAAGCTTGGTGAGCCGTTATCGTTACGATCCTTATCCCCGACACATAATGCATTTTATTTTTTTTTTATCAAAAGTGTCGTATTTCCTGCCCTAACCTAAAAGTACAGCTGCACCCTCGGCCAATGATGCTATCCCACAGCCTTGTGCTGCTAACGAAGAAGATGAAAGAAGAAGAAGAAGAAGAAGAAGGACAGGACCTATCCTCTACTTCTGTATGGATGATGATGATAACCTGCAATGTGTTTGCTCAACTCAAGGTTGTTACTGCATTTTGAGAAAGTAGTTGTATTTGTTGTACATCACCCTTATTTAGGTTTTGTTTTGTTTTTTTGTTCTTCATTACTTGCACAATTTGGGAGGATAGCTGGGAGGTATGTGCACTTGCCTCTTGGCTGTCTAGCCTGGGATCGAATCTTGACCCTCATTTGGCCCGAAGTGATTTTTTTTTTTTGTGGTATCAACTCCAGCCAAGCTGGAAGAAAATAATGGCTGCGGCAAACTACTTTGTGACTATATACAGTGCCAAAAGTTTGATAGCGTATGAGGGCAATGCCATGGCAGCTGCAAATTGTGGATCATTCCGAAAAGCAAACCGAGTTGACCCCAATTGTCATGTTGACAGATGTCTTTTTTGTGCTTTTTTGTGCTTTTTGTGCTTTTACAAGGTTTGACCTTTTTAAAAATCATCGCTCCAGGAAAGTTTTACAATGACCTAACATCCCGTTGCCTCTCGTAAACCTCACGATGTTCCAATGTCGACTTTCATATCCGTTTCGGTCTTGCATGAGTCAAATTAGATAATTTAGGGAAAACTGACTTCTCACTCGGACACCATCTTGTTTTTGCATCACATTGTTTGTACATACGATCTTCTAATTTCAATCCCTTTTAAGATTATTTCACAGTTCTTATTACCTTTACGGATTTAAGAAAATGATTCGTTTCTTGCAGGGTCGGTGGCTTGGTCTTATCCGACAACAACTCGCCATCTGTCATGCAACCCACTATACTACCATCCAAATCTGCCACCCTACATGTGGACGGCATCACACGACCCTCAACTTTAGGCATGTTGTTGGACGGATATCCTCTGGAAGAGATACAACTTATAAAATCTGGGTCCTGGATCACGTATACAGCTCGGCATCCTTATTTGGGGAGTATTGCTTTGAAGATCCTGCAAGTTGACAATGGCATGGATGCATTGTAAGTCTTGATCAAAATATTTTTCTTGACAGCAATATCCAGGAATGCTCTTTTGAACAAGTTATCCTTGTTCATAAATGAATGTCAGTATAGCATAGGATCAGAAGCTCTTGTGGAGGATGTTCACCAATAAGACGTTGACACCGATGTTGGTATTCGACTTCATTTCTTGCTTTGTGTTTATAGAGTGTGCCATTTTACTGGCCAGGCAAAGCAAGAAACTACAGGCAGAAGCTGAAAGACTGCGAACACTACAATGTCCCTGTGTCCTTCCATTGTTGAATGTGAAAATGGAGCCTCGTCGCCTGTCTCTCATTAGCAAGTACATGTCCAATGGGTCTCTTCACTCACTGTTGTATGAGGTGTGTGACATTCAAACTCTGTTAATATTTTGATAAATTGAATTTCCAATGAAAACATCAATGTGTGTTTGTGACATGTGGCTTCAGGCAAGTGGTTGTGTGACATCGATATGTATATACAGTGCCTATAGAAAGTTTACACCCTCTTTCATAATTTTCACCTATTGTTGCTTTATAGCCTGGAATTAAATTGCATTAAACAAGGCTTTTTCAAGCTATATTTATACATCGTAACCCACAACTTCCAAGTGAAAAACGAATTCTACAAATTTCAGAAAATTAAATCAAAATACAAAACTAGAATATCATTGTTGGATAAGTGTCCACCCCACCGAGTTAATACTTCGTTGTTGCACCTTTGACAGCAATTACAGCTGTGAGTCTGTTGGGATAGGTCTCCACCAACTTTGCACACCTTGATTGGGCAATATTTGCCAATTCTTCTGCACAAAACTGTTCAAGCTCAGTCAAGTTGCATGGGGAGTGTTGATGGACAGCGATCTTCAAGTCATGCCACAGATTTTCGATTGGATTTAGGTCGGGGCTCTGACTGGGCCATTCAAGAACATTTATCTTTTTGTTCCTGAGCCACTCCAGTGGAGCTTTGACTGTGTGCTCCAGGTCATTGTCGTCATGCTGAAAGGTGAACTTCCATCCCAATTTCAGCTTTCTTGCAGAGGGCAACAGGTTTTCCTCTAGGATTTTTCTGCATTTTGCTCCATCCATTTTCCCTTCTTTCCTGACAAGTGCCCCAGTCTCTGCCGTTGAGAAACATCCCCATAACATGATACTGCCACCACCATGCTTCACAGTTGGGATGGTGTTCTTTGGGTGATGTGCTGTGTTGGGTTTGTTCCAAATGCAACATTTTGCATTTAGGCCAAAAAGTTCCATCTTTGTTTTGTCAGACCACAAAACGTTTTGCCACCTGGCTTCAGAATCTCTGGAGTGGTGTTTTGGATACCTCAAATAGGACTGAAGGTTGTTTTTTGAGTTATGGCTTTATTCTTGCCACCCTACCAAACAGGCCAGACTTGTGGAGTGCTTGGGATATTGTGTTCACATGCATGCAGTGACCAGTCTTTGCCATAAAGGCCTGTAGCTCTTTCAAAGTTGCCATTGGCCTCTTGGTGGCCTCTCTGATCAGTCTCTTCCTTCGTTGATCATCCAGTTTGGAGGGATGGCCTTATCGAGGCAATGTCTTGGTGGTACCATACACCTTCCACTTCTTAATGATTGGGTTGACTGCTCCAAGGGATACTCAAGGCTTTTGAAATATTTTTATACCCATCCCCTGATCTGTGCCTTTCTACAACTTTATCCCAGAGGTCTTTTGAAAGCTCCTTGGTGCTCATGGTTGAGTCTTTGCTGTGAAATATACTACCCAGCAGAGGAAACCTACAGGAACAGCTGATTTTATTCTGAAACTAGAAGGGCACTTGGTAGAGCACATACCTCCACCACGTAATGCCTGATCCACCAGAACATATCGGGCCCAATACATTTTTGAACTATAAAGGCACTCGGTAGAGCGCATACCTCCCCCACGCAATGCCTGATCCACAAGAACATATTGGGCCCAATACATTTTTCAAATATCATGCTATATATCGTTTTTGGCCCTATCTCTCAATGGTGAAGAATCACTTTGAAGATTAAATAATTCTCGTATCCAGATTCGGATTCAGATCTTCAACAAAATCGAATCAATTTGTCCTTGTCACACACCCAACATGTCCACCAAATTTTGTGCGAATCCATCCACAACTTTTTGAGATATCGTGCTATATATTAGTTTAGCTCTTTCTCGAAATGGTGCAGAATTGCTCAAAGAATTATCAGATCCGGATCCGGATCTTCACCAAGATTGAATCAATTCTTCCTTGTCACACACCCAACATGTTGACCAAGGTTCATCCAAATCCGTCCACAACTTTTTGAGATATCCTGCTATATATCATTTTTGGCCCCATCTCTCAATGGTGAAGAATCACTTTAAAAATTCTAGTATCCGGATCTTCCACAAATCTAATCAGTTCGTCCTTGTCATACACCGAACCTGTCCACAAAATGTCATCCAGATCCGTCCACAACTTTTTGAGATATCCTGCTATATATCATTTTTGGCCCCATCTCTCAATGGTGAAGAATCACTTTAAAAATTCTAGTATCCGGATCCGGATCTTCACCAAAATCTAATCAGTTCGTCTTGTCATACACCAAACCTGTCCACAAAATGTCATCCAGATCCGTCCACAACTTTTTGAGGTATCATGCAAACAAACAATCAGACAGAAAGGGGTGAAAACAACCTCCTTCACCTTTGGTGGTGGAGGTAATAATCAGAATCACTGCAATTTAACACGGTGGAGGCCAATTAACTTGGTGTGTGATTTTGAAACATTATTTGTTACACCTGAGTTAATTTACAATTGCTATTGGAAGGGGGGGGGGTGGACACTTATCCAACCAAGATATTCTAGTTTTCTGTTTTTAATTAATTTTCTGAAATTTATAGAATTTGTTTTTCACTTGGAAGTTGTGGGTTACGATGTGTAAATTAAGGTGGAAAAAGTTTGATTTAATTCATTTTAATTCCAGGCTACAGCAAGAAAAGGTGAGCAAGAGAAAGAGCAATCAGAGATTGCAAACCCCCGCCAGGACTTCTTTTGAGTGGTGTATTTTTATAGGTTTTTGGGTAAATCCAATATTGCTGCCAAACCATGTGACGTATGATGTCATCTGTGTGACTTATGTTCCTCATGGATAGGCGGTCATATGTGTAAAGTTTTTGCCTCGATCTTTTCAGCCATTTCAGAGAAGATTATTTTTGATGGTTTAAAAAAAACAAACAAAAAAAAACAATATGGCTGCTGAATCGCGTGACCGATGACGTCATCAAAACAATTTTGTCGACCATTTTATCCCAAGATGACCCTCAAAATTTTTTATACTTCTACATATGCAATTATGACATCAGAACGAAGGCAAGCACCTATGACGTCATAAAAAATACCACACTCATTCCCCATGAGTGCTTGCTACGTGCCACTTTGTACACTCACGGCTTGGGGAACACTTGTGTGAAGTTTCCCCTCGATTTGTCCAGCCATTCTGGAGAAGATTTTTCCTAGGTTTTAGGGCAAATCCAATATGGCTGCCAAACCGTGTGACCAATGACATCATATATGCGAACCTTTCGTTCCTCATGGACAGGCGGTCATACGTGTAAAGTTTCGCCTCGATCTGTTCAGCCACTTTAGAGAAGAAGATTTTTGAAGGTTTATAAAAAAAATATTTTTTTAAACAATATGGCTGCCAAATCAAGTAACCGATGACGTCATGAATTTTTTTTTTTCCTCTGGACCATTTTATCCTTGGATGACCTCAAAAATATTCATACTGATCGGATGTGGCATTCTACATATGCTATTATGACGTCATAACGAGGGCACCGATGACATCATAAAAAATCACACTCATTCCCCACGAGGAGTGCTTGACGAGTGGTTGTGGAGAAAAACGCGAAAATTCTGTGCAGATTGACAGACAGACCCAAATGCAATGCCCTCTCTGAATCCTTTGGCGAGGGTAAATTTTTTTATTTTACATTATCAGGACTGATTTAGTAAACTTCATGCTTTGGCAGCATCAGATGAAATGGCTACATTGCAAGAAGCTGATATTGATTACACTATTCTCTGTTCATTTTGCACGCAACGTAACAATGTGCCCATACTGTACTTTCACTCCCTAAAAGGTTGTGGTTTTTAAAAATTAAATTAAAAAAAAATGTTGTTTTTTAAATTGCCAAAATCGATTGGGATAGGAAGGCCCCAACAGTGGAGGTAGTGGAACTACAAGTTTGGAATGAACTTCTTCTTTGTTATGCAGCACGAGACTGTGTGGGGTAGTATCACTGGCTGAGGGTGTAGCTGTGGCACTGATCCAATGCCCTCAGCTGGTTAGGGCAGGAATTTGTAATTTGTTCATTGTGCCGACAATTAGCTCGCCTACTCTTGGCGAAGGACACCGTGGGATATTTAACGTCTTCCAACTAATGCCGGCAGATGGGACAACCGGTTTAACGCCTCTTCGAGGGACGGCACACGCATTGAATAGATCTGCTTGTGAAACACCGGGATGACAGTTTATAGCTAAGACGGGGTTCAAACCCAGGTTAGATAACTTGGAGGCGAATGTGCGTACTTCTGGGCCTTACTGTTAGCCCTCGAGGAATTGACTAACAAGAAAAGAGAAAGGCGAGGAGATTCAGCAACAAACCTGAATGACGGGGGCACAAAAGCAAAGCACACGTAAATACATTTCATCAATCAATTGACAAAAACTTAAACGAGACAATTCCAGAACACATGGCCGCTCAGAGCTGAGAGGCTGCCCTGGATCTGGACCCAATGTTTAATGTGGAGACTTTAAATTATTTTGGTTAAATGTTTTAAAGAGCAGAATATTGTCATTTTGAGATCAGGATAAAATTTATGTTGTTGAGTATTTTTGGGGTTTGCACACAGAGTTTAGTGCTGATACCATGTTAACATAAAATTTTTAGATATAAATGCAACAGCACAAATGATTACCGGTAGAAGCTTCATCAAGATTTGAGGATTAAGAATCCGTAATCGATTTCAAATTAATTATTGCTGCTTATTTGTGCTTTCAGACGATGGTCAATGAAAAGATTGAATGGTCAACCTCCTTCCGGATTCTGTACGAGATCTCTCATGGTCTTCATTTTCTCCACAACCTTTCACCACCACTGCCACATGGAAACCTGAAGCCATCGAATGTACTTTTTGATGAGAAATTTCATGTGAAGGTGAGGCTTGTGTCCGACCCTCCCCACCCACCCTCCACCCTCTCAAACTTATCTGGAACAAGCTCGCTGTACAAGTAAACCATCTTTTTAATTTATTTTTTTTATTTTGGAAAAATAATTTTCAGGATGTGAATCAACAAAATGGAGGTGGAAGAAAAAAAAGAAGAAAAAAAAGAAAGACTCAAATCTGACAGTTTCATGGAATAGTCAGTCTGCTTCCTCAAAGTACTCCTGAGATGTCATTAAAACCACTTTTCACATTGTGCTTCTCAAAATAAATACACTTGTACACAATCTGCAACTAGAACAGCACTCGGTGCAGCGCATACCTCTGCCAGGCTGAACAGTTTACATTCTGTATCCCACTGACAGGTCGGATCTGGATCCGGACCGGACTCAAAATCGAATCGGCTTGTTCTTGTCACCGAAGCAACTCGTCCACCAAGTTTTGTCATAACATGTCCACAACTTTTGACATATCATGTTATAAATCGTTTTTAGCCCTACCACTCAATGGTGAAGAATCGCGTAAGTTTCTCGCATCCGGATCTGGATCATCACCAAAATCTAATCAATTCATCCTTGTCACACACCCAACCTGTCCACCAAATCTCATCCTCACAGACAGACAGACAGACGGGTGAAAACAACCTCTGTCCACCATCAGTGGCAGAGGTAAATATCTACCAATGTCAGCAGCCTGTGAAGTATGGCATGTTTGTAATTGAAGTATGACACAAGATAAAGTGACATTACCATAGTTGGGAACATTCCTGTTGGTGAACCTTGTGATTTAGCAGGTGAAGACTGTGATGTTGGTCTAATGATAAGAACATTGGACTGGCATCCTTGAGGTTATGCGTTCAAATCCAGTTGAAGACAGTAATTTAAAGGATTTTGGATTCTAAACTTCTGTAGATGGTATCCGTCTCCAGAGAAATGCCATGTGGCTATTGGATTGTCAGGAAAGTGCCGCGCAGCGCTCTCGCCTTTGAGTTGTCTTGCTTGGGTAAGAATCTCAGCCCAGGCATAAAAATGCCCCCCGATGTTTCACATGCAGGGTGAAACAAGTTGATGCATCAATTTGTATGCCGTCTATTAGAAAGACTGGTTGGTGGTGGATGTTGATGATCCAACATTGTCTTTTGCAAAGAGTAGGCAAGTTATCACCAGCATCCTGACCATGTTATAAATTCCTGGCACCTTTATTTAAATGTTGGACCTGGCCAGCAGGTTTATGAAAGACTTGGGCTGAAATACATTCCATGGCCGACACACAAGAATTTGGAAATAATTGGGGCCATTAGAGTAGTAGTAGTAGTAGTAGTAGTAGTAGTAGTAGTAGAAGACCAGTCTTCGTCCTCTTCTGGTGGCATTATGTCGAGGGTCGAGGCTTAGAGTTATCACACTCAGAATTACTTTAATAATGATTTCTATCAAGTCGGATTTAGGAGATAGCTGCCTTAAAAGTGTTCAAATTCCGAATTTCAATGAAATTCTTTGGCAGTGCGTTCCAGCTTCGGTACATGTTGTACGAGGAATTTAAAAAAAAGTAATTCAAGGTATTGTTTTTTTAAATTTTATGGCCAACAAACAAAATCTTTGCTTATGTATTTATGCACTAGCTAAAATACTGGAGTTATTTGGAGTCAAGTAATTGTTACTTGGTATGTCAACCGTATCGTAAACAACTTTATGAAGAAGAGACAGTCTAACAGCCTCTTGCCCATTCACAAGTGGCTCCCAAGGGTGTAGCCAGAGGTCCAAAAGCGATGAGGCGAAAAGAGGTGAACTTGGTTGATGTGACGGTGCGTGTAGCGCAATAAGAAAGTAAACATAGGGATAATTTTATTTTCCTGTGTAATATTAGGGGGGGGTGGGGTGGGTATTGTCCTATTTAGGTATTGTGATGGGAGTGGAGGTAAGAGTATTCAGAGCACTGCCGGGTAGCTTTGATAGTTTACTCCCAGGGAGCTCAGATGGCCAGAGTGCTCAGGCCAGATCATATTTCAGGAAATGAGCGACGAGGCAACTGCCTCGTCTGCCTCATCCTGGCTCTGCCCTAGGCTCCCATTGGAGTTGCTGGAGCATCTCATTCGTGCTGTCCTGCTTGTTGTCGTTAAGTCCACCAGCCCTCCACTGAATCCGTTCCAATGTTTGTATGTCACTGCTGAAATACAGGTCCCAGACAGAGCAAGGGTGTTCCAAGTGAGGGCATACCAATGAGCAGTAACATTTATTTATTTATTTATTTTTGTTATTGTAGTTGTAGTAGATTGGATTGCTAGTAAAAACCCAGCTGGCTTATTGTTCTTCAGGAAGGGGTAATCTGCCTGCCCTGTTTGGTCGTGACACCAAATCTACACGTTGTGGACAACTTTTAATGGCCTCATGCTATGGGGATGAGGGCATGAAGAGTCGACCACCATGCGTACACATGGTGAATTGATTCAGACCATATTTAGATTAATTTAACTACACTTGACTATGAAGCATGTATATACACAAGTCCAGTAAGGCCTCTGCATTTTGTTGTTTAGGCGACAACATTGAATCTTGCATCTCAAATCTAGATGATGTACCTATCATAGAGGACTACAGCTCCTACGAAAGACCATTTATTACCTCCGCCACTGAAAGGTGGATGGGAGGTTATGTTTTCACCCCTGTCTGTCTGTCTGTGTTTGTGAGCAGGATATTTCAAGTTATTGATGGGTTCAGCCAAAATTTGGTGAACAGGTTGGGTGTGCGACAAGGACTAATTGATTAGATTTTGGTGAAGATCTGGACACTAAAGATTTTAAAGTGATTCTTCACCATTGAGTGATTAGGGCCAAAAACGAAATGTAGCACGATATCTCAAGAAGTTATGGACGGATTCGGACAAAACTTGGTGGACAGGTTGGCTGTCTTCCAAGGACACATTTATTCGATTTTGGTGAAGATCCAGATTTGGATACGAGGGGTTTTAAAAAATTTATTTTAATTTTTATCTCCGTCACCGAAGGTGGATGAGGGTTATGTTTTAACCTGTCTGTCTTTGTGTTTGTCTGTGAGCAGGATATCTCAAAAAGTTGTGGACATATTTGGACGAAATCTGGTAGTCAGCTTGGTGTGTGATGAGGACGAATTGATTCAATTTTGGTGAAGATCCGGATACGAGCATTTATTTAATTAAAGTGATTCTTCGCGATTGAGAGATGGGGCCAAAAACGATATATCCCATGATATTTCAAAAAGTAGTGGACGGATTATGACTAAACTTGATGGATGATTTGGGTCGGTGACAATAACAAGCCGATTAGATTTTGGTTCGGGTCCAGATGCAGATCCGGCCTATCGGTGAGATACAAAACGTCAACTCTTCAGCCCGAGGCATGCGCTCTATCGACTGCCATTCTCGTCCAGTAATGTTTTAAGATTAATGCTGGAACCAAGTCCTGGAGCGATCTTGTATTATAGAGCACCGTTTTTTGGTCTATCCCCATCTTGTATCCAAGTGCAACATTTTGTGGTCAAAGAAGTTGTAAATGGTCTTTTTTTTTTGAACCTTTGCTTGTAGTTGGAATTTAATAAACAGGTGATTTACTCTTGTTTGGGATGAAGATTACACCAAGCTCATTTTAAATGGGTCAGGAAGGTCAAAAAAAATCCTTTTCCTACTGTCTGAGATTCTGAAGAGCTTGTGCATGCGGAGCAACAACTGGAGGAGATGATTTATTTTTTATATGATTGCAAGGACATTGAGTTGATGAACACCTGGGATTCCAGCATCTTAAGTTCTGAACTCGATTTATAACTTTTTGGCTGATACCTGAAAACTCAGCATGAAATTTCCTATCGAAATTATCAAATAACTTTCTTTCTGGACTTTGCATTTATATATAATCCCTCATTAAAAACCAGCTCTGAGTGATTTACAGGATCAATGTGCTTGTTTCTTGTTGTTGTTTCTGACCCATGCTGTAAATTTGCCTCTTCTTGTGCTTATTCTTGAGCATCATTGTTCAGGACTGCTTTGGCATCATTGATTCTCAGTACAGTACGACTCTTCAATCACTCTCTTAGA
Organism: Eptatretus atami; assembly: GCA_035128595.1. Taxonomy (NCBI): domain Eukaryota; kingdom Metazoa; phylum Chordata; class Myxini; order Myxiniformes; family Myxinidae; genus Eptatretus; species Eptatretus atami. The sequence goes on from CM068960.1 coordinate 35,012,480, forward strand.
TTCATCAGTGTAGGATGACTCCTTCACACATTGTTCGACTATTCACAAGGTCTCATTTAACTTGAAGACGACTTGGTTGTATGACATTCCCCTCAACATCGATGGATTGCATCATCCTTTTTGATTCACCTATTATCATCCAGTCGAAGGATTGTATCATCACTTTTCTTTTACACATGTTGGTCCACATGGCAGAGCAAATTGACGTAGGATGGATATATGTCATCGATATATAATGGAGGGAATGCATGTTGTATGTTTCTTCGACGACTCCGAGTGGATTTGACCTAGGAAGCTGAAACTTTCAGGGATTAATGAGTGTTCCTTGGGTGTTGTGCCTGTGCAAGTTTTGTTTGATTAATTGAAAAGTACTTTTTGCCCATCTTGGCATTTTCTTCCTTTTGGTGGTCAGGGTGGGGGCTGCAATTGGAATTATTTGAGCTATTTAACCACGATGTATTATGTATGTACAGAATCAGTACGCATGGTTTTGTTAAATGCATGTCACCCAGGTTATTTGTTTTATTTTCGGGAGCAATCGAGACAGCCGTCTGTTGCCTATGCACCGCCTAAATAAAGGGATGTGTCATAAGAATGTGGTGCCTGCTTGGAACAAGGATCACCCTTGGGTGGGTACTCTGTTAGTGGGAACTGCAGTATCAGTGGGAACTATGAGACAGTGGCAACTTCATCAGCAGCAAATATCCACCCAAAAGCATTCCTCACACTTCTGTGTAGCCTTATGATCATAATCAGTGATTAATACCTCCTCAGTACTCACAGAAACGCTGACAAATGTTTAACATAATAAGGTGAGGGATGGAAGAAGGTGTAGTAAATATCATATCTTCTCCTCCTCCTCTTCCCTTCATAAGGGGTGAGGTCCAGTGGCACGAAGCTTCTGCCCTGCCTCAACAACGACCCTCCTCCACTTTACTCTGTCCTCAGCCAACTCTCTCCACTCTCCGAACACCCCTACCTTAGCGAACACCCCTACCTTTGCGAACACCCCTACCTTTGCGAACACCCCTACCTCACACAATCCTCCCTTCTCAACTGCAGTCTATCTCTTTTCCTCCTCCCTTGCTCCCTCAACCTGTCTGCTCTCTTTGCCATTCTCTTCCCCCCTCCTCATCCATACCAAGTGTCCAGCTCATCTTAGCCGGCATTTCACCAATCTCCCCATCAAGCTCATCTGCACACCAATCTCCCTCTATCCACCCTTTTCATTCCCGCAATCCTCCAAACGCAGTTGTTCGCACAAACTTGCAGCCTCTGTCAATGTCATCATTTCCAGACCGTGAAGGTAGGCCGGTGTTATACATGACATCAGAACCTTTCCTTTCAATTTATTCTATATCTTTCTGTCTGCCATTACTCCCTTCACCCTCCTCCATGTATTCATACCTACCTAAATCCTTCTCCACACCGCTGCCTCTGACTCACCATCCCTTCCCTCCAGATACTCGAACCTATTTCCCTGTCCGATTTCCTCCCCTCTAACCTGATATTAATTTCCTTTCTCTGCTGCCCGACCCACATCACCTCAGTCTTCTCCGTACTCATCTTCAGTCCATGTTTCCCAAATGCCTTCATCGACTCCCCCAGTACTTCCTGCATCTCCCGCCCACTCTCCACCACAACAGCCACATCATCTGCATAAAACATCCTCCCCATAGTACCCCTCATGTTTACTTTCTTGCTTACCAGTTCCATCACCGTGATGTCGCTTCTGAACCACTGCCCGCCGAGCAGAGCTCGTACCATCTTGATTATTTTGGGACGTTCAGGTCATCAATCATCAGCGCTGCCTGGACTGACCTACTGGACCTGTGTGCACACACCCACCTCTTCCATCGCTTGCCTCCCCCCCCATTGTTCTCATTTTCACCCTCAACATTTGACTCCTCACTTCTCTCTCACTAAAGTAAAACATTTTCAAAATAAACACAGTGAATGCTTTTCACTCTCTATTCTGGCCACTCAGTTTGACCTTCATTTCTGTGCAATGCTCCTTGTTCAGAATTTCTGCCAAGCCTCACACTCTCGGTCCACCAGTTCCCTGCCATGCAGGGCTCACCCATGAATGAAAACCAAGCCAAGTCCACAGGCACAAAGATGAAATGCAGCCCGCTCCACCGAACCACTCCACTTCACTCATTCATTCATTAAAAATAATTCTTGCACAAGGAGGCACAGTTACAAAGTGAAAGAGAAGAATAGTAACATGGAGGTATTTCGGGCAGAGAGTTGTATGGTCAGCCTGTGCAGAAGGATAGTAGATGTGCAAATGATTCAATTTGGATAAATGGCTGTGTGTATATATCACTGGTATAAACATACTTGAAGACCACAAGGGGAAAACCGGTGATGTCACTTTTTATAAATTTCAGGGTTATTGCACCTGCCAAAGTTGGCAACATAAGGTTTCCTCTCACAATATTACTTTAACAAATAACCAGGGTGTCACATAATTTATATGGTATAAAGTTTAGCCGTGCAATGAAAAAACAAGTGTTGTCAAAGCTGAACAAGTAGAAACCCAGAGTTGTCAGTACTTTACTCCGGTTATCTCCCTTTCATTCATGTTAACTGTTCCACCATAATTTTCAGAGTTGAGAAACTAAAAAATGAAAGGTTGTAAAACTTTCACGGCATAAACTCTGAGCACTACAATGGCCTATTTGGTTATATCATGGGCTCCGTAGTTGGTACATATCGTGGTTCAAGCCTGGTCAAACCTTTATTGTGACTTTTATGGGACCCACGCTGTGCTTAATGGTTAGCGCGTCTGAGTACCATCCTCATTCGATGTACCCACTGCCCAATCAACCTGCTTAGGTATATGAGGGAGTCACATGAGGTGACTTCGGCTATCGCGGGGGTGGTTTATCCTTGGTTTCCTCCCGTTTTCCATCATATTAAGTAGTACGGAGTAAGAAATGGAGAATCCGTCGTCATATAAGCGAAATACCCTTGAGTATGGCGTGAACACCAATCAAACAAAAAACAATGACCGTTTAATGTTGAAAAAAATAATCTGTGATCACCAAAGTCATGTAATGTATGCTAATAACCAACAAGCATGAATTTGCGACACATCCTGGGTTAAAATTGCATGGCAATTATTAAACAAGGGAATAACCAGTGATGTCAGTTTGCAACATTGATTCGTTCTTTGCTCTTAAATTAAATAACACAGAAGCTTGGCAAATGCTACATGCTTAATTTGATCGGCCAATGATCACTCTTCCTTTTACTGGAAAAGAAATTATATGACAGTTATTAAACAGTCCACCAAAGTCTTGAAACTTTGTTTCAGTTTTCTTCAAAATTGACTTATCCTGACATCTCTGGTTTTCCCCTTGTGGTCTTCACTTGTATATGACTTTAGTGTGTCAAACGTTTTGGGGCTTTTTGCAGCTCTTTCAATTTGTTTGTTTTTCTCTTCGATAAAGTTCCTCTTTATCCAATTTGGATAAAGTGAGGGAAGAGGATGCAGCAAGCGGTGAAGACAGGAAGGAAGTGGAATGTGTCGAAAAACCAAACACTTGGCTAACTAGTTTTGCTACTAAAGTTGACAAAGCCATCCAGAATATGTAACGTCGTGTTTGTTATTAAATAATTTTATACACATGAGTTTGTGTGCAGTCAATGCAAATTACTCGATTACCAGAAACCTTCCCCAAATTGCACACATCGAGCAACATTGTTCTGCATTTCAAAACCTGTCTGAACAGTTTTAAGGGAACATTCCTCATGTATGGTGTGTGTGTGTGAGAGGCAAATAGGTTTCATACCAAACACTTTAGAAAAGAATGGACATGTTGCTTGCTACTTGTAAAATGCTTGCAGCGCATGCAATAATGGACTAGTAAGCAAAACAATGGTGAGGGACCGAGTTCAATCCCAATAAAGCATCGTTGTGATTTATTCACTGGAAAATGATGTGATGATAATAACAGTCATTCAAAAAGCAAAAGGTTTGGCAGTGAAAACTTGCTTTTGTATTTGTAATGTGTGTTCTTAAAATATGCTTCGATATCACTTATTTAAAACTTGTGTTTAAAACTGTGACTTAAATAAAGAAACAAAAAAACTTCCCAAAACTTTGCTTCCTCCAGTCATCAATCTGGACCAGTCCCTGATGTCATAAGGGGCTTGAACATGTTCCAATAAATATGCTTTTAGTGTATTACCACATTGACCTGATATAGTTATTTCAGGAATAAAGGCAGCTCCAACAAGGGATTATGTTTTTTTGCAAAAATCCTGAGAAACTACGAAAAGGCATAAAATGTCATAGCCCCTTGTTGTTTGAGAAATTTTGCTGCACGGAATGAAAGGGCGAGCCCATATTTATTTACAACCAAAATGGCTGCCAGTTTACCAGTTGGCCATCTTTGATCAGATCGCAAAATGATGTTTAGGTGCAAGTGTATGCCATTGTGTACTGAACTTGTGCCCTGTTTGAACAAAATGAGACTATGCACGTCCGAGAAACGGTTGGGACACGTTTAAGTAACAAAATGGCCGCCAGTTGGTAATCTTGGATCTGATCTCCAAAATAAAAAGATGTGCTTATGTAAGCAATCATTCATTATCTGCCAAGTTTCAACCACATCGGTAAATGCATGTCTGAGAAATGGTTGAGGATGTGTTCAACATCGGGGTTTGTTTTTTTTACAACTAAAATGGCCGCCAGTCTATCAGTTGGCTATCTTTGATCAGATCGCAAAATAAAGTGAGATACATGTGTACACTACCGGTCAAAAGTTTTAGAACACCCACATTTTTCCAGTTTTTACTGAAATTATAGCAGTTCAAGTCCAGTGAATAACCTGAAATGGTACAAAGCTAAGTGGTTAAACTGCCAGAGGTTAAAAAAACAAAAGTTTAGGTGACCAAAAACTGAAAAATAATGTAAATTACAGAGTTGTTAAAAAAGGCCCTTTTCAAGGAACAAGTAATGGGTTAGCAACTGCAGCTGTTCTGCAGCAATGGAAGTAAATTAAGCCTTGAAAGTTGATGCAAACAATTCCTACAGGTGTCCCAACTTTTGTTGATTAGTTACAAACCCTCTGTCTGTATAAAAGCAGTGTTGGAACAGACTGTGTTGCTACACCCTCTGAAGCATTATTTGGACAATATTGCACTGCAGGAAGTAGTATATTGCGATCATAATGGTGAGAAAAGACAATTAACAAAGGAAGACAGACAGACATTATTACCTCTTAAAAGTGTAGGTCTTTCCTTTGGAGAAATTGCAAAGAAGCCAAGGTGTCAGTGAGTACAGTTTCCTACACATCAAAAAGGCACTTGGAAACTGGAGGAAACTCTGACAGGAAGAGGTCTGGCAGACCCAAAGCCACAACACAATCAGAAGACAAGTTTCTGAGAGTCAACAGCTTGCGTGATAGGTGCTCACAGGACAGCAGCTTCAAGCACAGCTTAACACTGGTCGAAGTAAGGAAGTCTCAGTTTCAACTGTGAAGAGAAAACTTCGTGCTGCAGGTTTGACAGGTCGAGTGGCAGTAAGAAGCCATTGCTAAGATGGCAAAATAAGAAAAAGAGGTTTGCTGGGCCATGAAGCACCGCCAGTGGACTACTGAAAACTGGAAGAAGGTCTTATGGACCGATGAATCAAAATTTAAAATCTTCGGTTCATCACGTAGGGTTTTTGTAGGCCATCGAGTAGGCGAAAGATGGTTCCTCAGTGTGTGACACCAACTGTCAAACATGGAGGAGGAAGCGTGATGATCTGGGGCTCTTTTGCTGGATCCAGAGTCGTCGACTTGCACAGAGTGACTGGCACCTGAACCAAAAGGGCTACCACAGCATTTTGCAGCGGACATTGCAATACCCTCTGGTCTATGCCTAGTTGGTCAGGGGTTCATCCTACAGCAAGATAACATACCTCCAGGCCTTCAATACCCTCAGGGTTCAATACCCTCTGGTCTACGCCTAGTTGGTCAGGGGTTCATCGTACAGCAAGATAACATACCTCCAAGATAACATACCCAAAACATACCTCCAGGCTATGTCAGAACTACTTTAGAAGAAAAGAACAAGACAGTAGGCTTCAAATCATGGAATGGCCAGCAGTCTCCAGACTTAAACCCCATCGAGCTGGTTTGGGATGAACTGGACAGAAGGATGAAAGCAAAGCAACCTACAAGTGCAACACATTTGTGGGAACTTCTGCAACAGTGTTGGGAAGAACTTTCCGAACAATATTTGATTTCCATTGTAGAAAGAATGCCAAGAGTATGTTCGGCTGTTATTTCTGCAGAAGGTGGCTACTTTGATGAGTCAAAAATTTAGATTAAATTTTGTTCAACAAAACGATTCCATGATTTATTTTTTATCTGCAATTGTTTATTTGTTCTATGCTTTAATTTCAGAGTACGGTGAAACATTAAACTGCTTAAATTTCAGTAAAAACTGGAAAAATGGGGGTGTTCTAAAACCTTTGAACAGTAGTGTATGCCATCATTTTCTGTGCTTGTGCCAAGTTTGAATAAAATCGGACTATGCATTTCTGAGAAATGGTTGGGGACACTTTTAAGTTACAAAATGGCTGCCATTCGGCCATCCTGGATCTGGTCTCCAAAAAAGAAATGATGTGCACATGTAAGCCATCATTCTTTATCTGTGTGCCAAGTTTGAACAAGATCAGTAAATACATGTTCGGGAAATGATTGAGGATGTGTTTGATGCTGTTTTTTATTTTTTTGTTGTTTGTTTTTTAACTAAAATGGCTGCCAGTCGGCCATCTTTGATCGCAGCATGAAACAAAATGATGTGTATATGTATACCATTATGTGTTGTCTTTCTGCCAAATACGAATAAAATCGGTCCGTCCATGATCTATAGATGTAGTTGCAGACGCACGCACAAAAATCGAGACCAAATCCATAAGCCCCCGATTCAGACCAAGTCCAATGGGGGCTAATAACACTGGTGTCACAGCCAAACCTTTCACCCTGACTGCTTTATACCTGGGTATAATCTGGGCCAGCCCACATTATACTCTGGCCCCACGTGGGAGAGTCTTTGGGGCTACTACAGTGACGCATGTCATCAGGAGTGAGGCTTTGAACTCCGCCTACCTGACAATATACTCACAAAAAAAATTAAGCAACCAGAATTATTTTCAAAATTTTCACCCTCGCTTTGTGATGATATGTCACCAATATTGTGTATATGGTATGTTGAAACATGTTCACATTCTGATTGAAGTGGACCAGCACATTTATGTTACATAAATAAGCATGATAACAGTTAAAGCCAAAGTTAAGTTGTGTGAAAACGAAAGTGGACAAGTCGACAATGATGTCATTCTACAAATGTTCATAGCCAAGTTTCAACATTGGAGGACGCATGAAATATGTTACAATTTTTGGATTTGACCCCTGTTCATGCCCCAGGGGGTGGAGATTTCAGGTCACAGGGGTCAAAACAGAAGTTTTGGTTTTTTTGAACTCAAAATTTGATATTGTGTCATTCCTGCTTTAGGTGGGAAGTGTGGGGATTTGTGATGGCGTGCCATCAACTTCGCTCTAGTTGAAACTATTTATACACACACACAAACATTTAAAGGACATTTTTCCCTGCTAGAGCTGTTAGGGTTAGCCTTGCAGGTCCCATGACAATCTTTTATCATGATTCCCTTTTTTGAGGAAATGTTTTTTAATCAATTAATTTTTTTATGGCCGGATTTCCTTCCTGACGCCAACCCTTTGTCACCTCTTATGACACGCAGGGAGACGGTGTCCCTCTTCTAAACTGGGGCACACACCGGGAGTTGAAACGTGTGTATATATATATATATATCGTATAAGATTGGGGCGGTTGGGATTACACATTTTTAAAGAAGAAGGCGCTTCCAACCAAAAGTAAAAAACTCGACCGACTCCGCTAATTTGAGCAAAAAAGCGAGAATCTGCTCTCGCTTTTTTGCACAAATTAGCGGAGTCGATCGAGTTTTTTAAACTTTTGGTTGGAAGCGCCTTCCTCTTCTTTAAATAAATAAATATGTATTAATGCATCTGCAAGTCTTTATGCTGACCTTTTCCTTCCCAACAGCTGTCAGATGCTGGGCTGCATTTATGCCGACAGCTTGGCGTTTCACATTCTCATAATCGCGGGTACACATCACGGCCCAGCTCGATGACGTACTGTCCTCCTGAGGCCTTTTCTCTTGGCACTGTGACTTCTCCCTCACAAGATATCTACAGGTAATGAGCTAACTGGCCATACTAATTACACTGCATCCTTGGTCTTTGCATTTACATGATTTGTCAGTAGACAAAGTTTATTCTGTTCTGTGTTCAAGTTCTTCCACAAGCCTCGACTTTGTATACATAATAACCATCAACATTGAATGTGGTTGTATGTTCTATCCCAACACTGGATTTGCCAGCAGTGATGAATGCAGCATCCAAACAAAAGCCTTCTGTGGTTCACAGGTTAAGAATATTCCTAACCGAGCATGTAGATGAAAACATGCCTGTTGATGTAGTGTGTGTGGACATGGCTAAGGCTTTTGATGCCGTGCCACACAATTGTCTCCTAGCTAAAATTGAAGCACATGGGATAGATGCCACATCCCTGAATTGGATAGCATGGCTATTTGGCCATAAACGAAAAGTGATAACGCAAGGTACCAAATTAAATTGGACAGGTGTAACAAGCTCCGTTGTTCCGGGCTCGGTCCGAGGGCTGCTGTGTTTCTGATGTACATCAATGACTTGGATGACAATTTACATCATGAGACTGTGGTCATGTGATATTTTGGTGTCATTAGAAAATTTGCCGAAGCGTCCAGTCGAGGGAATTTGTAATCTGCAGCAAGACATGAATCAACTTGAGGCCTGGTCCAAAATTGGGAAATTAAATTCAGTACAAGTAAGTGTGGTGTAATGCACATTGGAAGATGCATTCCACACCATAATTGTGAGATGGGGAAACTCCCAGGTAAAAGAGTCGACAGAAGAAAAAGACTGAGGAGGGCAAATTCACAAGTTGCTTAAAACCCCTTCCTGATGTGCGTCAGTCAAGGGCATCTGGGTCCTTGGTATGATTAAAATTAACTTATACAGAACTAGAAAAGGTGTCTTGCAGCTGGAATAAATTTACAACAAAATAATGAAATAAATAATTTTTAAATTTATATCGAGAATTGGGTCATCCCCCAACCCTGAAGCCACAGGTCGATAATTTATTTATTTATTTATTTTACCATCTAAGCCTTCCTGTTTGGTTTTTGTTTCCATCTAAATTCGAAATTTGTTCCTCTTTTTCTTTCACCTGCGGAAGCAACCCCCACAGTCTGTTCAGATCCATTCTTCCATCCAGGGCTTCAAGGCAGATGTTCACCACTACCTTCGGTCACCCCCATCCATACACTTTATCTCTTCGACCCCGAATTACCAAGCGCTCACCTCTTGTCATTTGTTCCTTAATCTCCTCTTGCTGTATTTCATTTGGCTTGTGTACAGCTGGTTCACCCCCGTGTGTCCTTCTCCCCCTCCCCTTGATCTCACTCTCACTTTTACTCTGCTGTTGGCATTTCTCCTTTCCATTTTGTTCCCTTCCATTCTGCTCTAGCTCTTCATTGAGCCTCAATCATGTACACAATACAAAAAATAAAAATAAAAACACAGAAACAACCAGACGCTTCTCGAATTAGAGTATGACGATACCTCCATCATTTCTCCACATAATCTTCAATTATCTGATGTCCATGTTCCGTGTTTTGTGAACTCTCCTCGTAGCTAAAACCTGCCAGCTCTGGAACAATTCTATTTTCTTTAAGCAGAACCTTCTCATTGCAGTTGTAGCCTTTCCATAATAAGGTGACCATACCTGAATGGCAAATTATATTGTTTTTGGTTTTTTTGGAATTATGATGTAGAAGCATTATGTTTAAAACAACTGCTTTATTAATTTGGGTTGGCAGGATGGCCGAGAGGTACGCACACATGCCTCCATGTTGTTTAGCCTGGGGTTAGATCTCGACTCAGCTATAAACTGTCATCCCGGTGTTTCACAGGCCAGGTGATTCAGCAATGTGTGCCATCACTTTGATGGACATTAAACTGGGTGTCGCATCTGCCGGCATTAGTCGGTGGACGTTAAACATTTCACGGCGTCCTTCACAAAGAGTAGACGAGCTATCACCGGCATCCTGGCCAAATTCCAGCCCTGACTTTCTGTGTCAGAGTGGCGACCCGTCCAGGATTGTAACCAGAGCCATAGAAACTGCTTTGGCAGAACTGATGCTCTGCATGGAGCATGGTTCATGTTGTCATCTTATCAATTTGTGTTGCTGTAAGTATTTAGGGGATTTAGTGGTCTCGTTGCTGTTATTTCCATTATTGTGTTTTAGCAAAGGTACCCGACGTTCATCCCATCCCAACCCTCTCCCTGCCTCGAGTCCACGAGATTCAATCCTCAAATCTGAAATTGTATTTAAATTCTATACTTTAATTGGTCTATGAGAGATCATGGTGGAAAATCGCCAAGGCTTTTTGAGGAGGCCGAAATAAAATGGCGGCTTAAGACACCAGCAAGTTGACGGTGGGCTGACCAAAGATAAGCTTGTTTTAGTTTTTTCATGATGAGATTAGTTAATTGTCTTCAAAAGGGTGTTTAAATTTACCCAAACACCCAGAGTTTTCATTCATGCACTACCTTGGAGTTCCTTTAGTATGCATGCAAAGTTTTGGACCACAAGGTTTCATGGTTTTGGAGTTATGGAGGACACACACACACACACACACACACACACACACACACACACACACACACACACACACACACACACACACACACACACACACACACACACACACACACACACACACTACTATAGATAGACGATAATACCAATTTGTTTTCGAGTTGGAGTTCAACATATTGCCTCCATGAAGAGAAGCAAATCTAAAACAGTGATTTCGAATCTCCGGTCCATGGTTCATTCAAACTGTAGTTGCTTTGAGATGTCGGTGTTTGCATTAAGCTTGCACCGAGCTACCAAGACCATGCTTGTTTCAGTGGATTATTTCAATTAGAAGGATGGAGAGGCCTTACTTAGCTAACCTTATCTGGACAATCCTATAACTGAGTTTTCCATTCTTGAAGCTCCTCAATTGCAATATTTTAAAATGGTAATCAGAAATAAATACAGTATTCTAGATGCAACCTTACAAGGCATTAATGCAGTAGAAACACCATGATCCAAATAGTACTAATACGATATATGGCGTACTCTTCTTGGTAATTTATCACAAAGTGCTGGATATAGCATTATAAAATTGTATTTGCTGTGTTCATCCCTGCTCTCCGCTTTGCTGTTTATTTAATTACCTTTACCTCTTCTTCCGCTTTCATATGTAGCATCATTGGTTGAGTCGCTGATGCAATGCCCTCTGTAGGTTAGGGCCCTGTTACACCTTGACGTTTTAGCCAGCGTATGGAAACGTATCAAAATGTATGTAAAACGCTGGCGTAGCGCTGACTATTGATGTTTTTTTTTTCCGTTTTGGGCGTATTCATAACGAGTTGGACGTATGCATAACGTATTAGTAACGTACACAGAACGTTTCGATAACTTATAGATAACTTATACCAACAAATGCTTAGTGTGTTGTCGGCGTTCACACCTTATGCCCAACGATAGTCTAACTTATGCATAGCGCGGCAGCGTATCACCGACGATCACGTGGCCGTGGACGCGGACGCAAGGAGGATCCATAATCACCCACACCCTCCCCATCACGCTCACCTACTACTACTGACATGGATCTACTACTACTATTACTACTACTACTGACACGCTCACCTACTACTACTACTACTACTACTAACTGAAATACTACTGACATGGACATCTACTCACCATGGAGTCTGGAACACTGACGGGTTCCTCCTGTGAACCCCATTTTTATATACCAATTCCCCTAAACGCTGCCAATACGCCATTAAAGGTAGCTGTAAGTTAGTAACACGTTCAGTAAGTTCTGTGGTCGTCCGGAAGACGTCAAATACATCTACATACGTCAATGTGCGTTGGAGATACAGTACGTTACACATAGGTTCAAAGCACGTTACTCATAGGTTAGAAATAAGTTTCGGGTACGTTAGACATTACCTTGACGTATTTCGACTTATGAGTAACTTACAAGTAACGTGTGTCGACGATCGCATAACGTGCCTACAACTTATGGCCAGCGTATGCGGAACGTGTGAGTCATACGCTGGCATACGTCGAAAAATTTTGAGCATGCTTAAAATTTGTCGACGAGCTCGGCGTACTACGACGTATGCCAGCGTGCTTCAGCGTGCTCTAACGTATACAAAACTTACCCATAACGTATTCGACGTACGCCAGCGTTTTAGACAAATTTTTCATAACGTCGGCATACGCTGGCTAAATAGTCAAGGTGTGACAGGGCCTTTAGGGCAGGCATTTGGAATTTAACCATGGTGCCGGCAATAGCTTGCCTACTCTTCCCGAAGGACACCGTGGGATCTCGTCGACCAACTAATGCCGGCAGACGGGACGCCAAGTTTAACGTCCATCCGAGGGACGGCACACACATTGATGAAACACCAGGATGACAGTTTATAGCCGTGTGGAGATTCAAACCCAGGCTACACAGCATCGAGGTGGATGTGAGTACCTCTAGTCTGGGCCATCCACCCAGGCCAGTATCTTTACGACAATTATTATTTATCTGCCTGTGTGGCTCTTTCGCTTTTGCTCAACTTCACTTAATTCCGCTCAACACTTCATTTCAATGACTCGCAGTTCTCGTCCCTCTCTTGTACATCGCTTGACAAATCGTTTTTAAAGGTGCTAATGCAAGTCATGGCTTAAAGGAGAATCCAAATGCAAATGTTATTTTCTAAAAACCAATGAAAATCAATTGCGGTCTCATTGAAAGGGAAAAATAAATTTGAATTTTTTTTGCTAGTCACAAAATGCTGAAAAAAAAGCCCAAGAGTGTCAATTTTAAATTTTCACCAGTGACGTCACTCAGAACAACCTTGATCAAAATGGCAGCTTAGACAGAGAGACAGTGTATTTCGAGTTCCGATTCTGATGCTGATTCCACCGTCATTAGCAACTCTGAAGGTTCGAACAGATCAGTGGGATTTTAAAGAAACTTTTGGAGACAAAATTGATGTGATGGAAACACTTTCGGAGAAATTATGGAGCCATATCGTTCCGAGCCTTATGCAAGCGATTCAGACGAAGATGGTGATATTGAAGTGTTGGTGAAGATGAAAACGCCGGTCGCATGTTCACTCCAGATTGGTAGGCTTTGTTTTTCCATTCAATTGACGATTTATATGGAATTTTGGATTAATTGATAAATCGGTTATACTACTCCAGCAGGGACACGGCACAGACACGACGAATGCTTCTCCCACCATCGCAGGCTGACCAGGTGTCCTGTATGTTACGGGAGTGTCCTGTTTCATACTTTCACAGGATGACATTTGTGTTTGTGGTTATGCTATGTCGTGTCTTTGCTGTGTCAATCTCCCACCCTAGTGGAGGGTGTGGGGGGGGG
>CM068960.1:35042961-35058196 GCA_035128595.1 Eptatretus atami
CAACAAAATGATAGCTACCCGGCAGCCAAGCTGCAATACGCAAGAACAAGAATGATTAGTCTGGAAGTTTGTGATGAAGGAAAGGAAGACTGAAAATTTATAACTTATAGGATATTGAGAAAGGTGAATAAAAACAGGAGAAAGATTTTCTTGATGAAGATTTTGGAGGTGAGGTTACCGGAAATGCAAATGGAGAGGCCAGTGAAAAATAAATAAAACGGAATGATTTCTTATTCTTCAATGGCCATGATTATTCCAACCTATTTGTGGTGTTTGCTGGGAGGAACGGTTCCAGCCAAAGTCTTTCTGGAAAATGGCCTGGCTGTGACTGACGATCGACTGGCAGGAATTTGTAATTTGTCCAAGGTGTTATCAATAACTCACTACATCCATCCATCCATCTATCCATTGGGACCATACTCTGTGCAGAGCGTTGGTGCTGCCCCAAGCAGTCTCCTTGGCTATTGGACACAATCCTGGACAGGTCGCCACTCCGACACAGGATACCAGCAAGTTGGCACTCATTTTGCCGACCTCGGAAGGATGACATGCAGAGTCAACCCCACCTGGTATTAATTCAACAGCCGAGTGGGATTTGAACTCAAGATCCTAGGATCCCAAGCCCACCACCCTAACCATTGAGCCAACACCATGCATAATAACTCACTCACTCATTGTGAAAGACAACATGGTATGTTCAACATCCATCGACAACCAGTTCTGGTAGACGGGTCCTCAAGTTCAATGTCCATCGGAGGAACTGTACTCTCCCTGCTTGCTAAACCCAAGTGACAGTTTATAGCCGGTTTGAGATGCAACTCCAACCTAGGCAACTCAAAGGGAAGTGTGCATACCTTTAAGCCAAAATGGAATGGCGCCTAAGGCAGGACAATTGAATTTTTCGATGTTATCATCTTTATTGTCTGATTTTCACAAACTTTGAGAGCTGAAGAATTCTTCAACACTCTCAAATAAAATGGAAGAACATGATGACTCATTACAAGTCCAAGGAATTGTGGCCTTAGTTGATTATGTAGACAAATTACATCTTCTCACGTTGGGTGCTGTCCCATCTTGGGCAACCTTCCCACATGTAGTGAAACAAAAATAATCGAGAGAGACGGACAAGGGATACCGCGATGAGTGATTTTTTTTTCCTGAAAATACATACAATGTTGAAAAAAGAAAGTTTGGAAATGTTTTTGAAAGTAACAGATGATAAAACGAATCAAAGAATATTATATGGAATCTGAGAAACAAATGCCTTTTTCTCCTGCAGAATGCGTTGCCGAGCTGTCATGCATGTATTCCGTCATCCAAGATGATGCCATTAAGCAGGTCCACCGTGAGGTAATGCAACTCTCCTTCACTAACCTTCCCAAATGATCTCGTAACATCAACACCCAAATATCACATTTTGAACATAAAGACCTTGTCTAATGCTGTACAACCCAACCATGCATTCAAATTTCACTTGATCTGAAATGATTGTATTTGTCGATACTTGTACACCCGTTCCCTACGGGTTCAAACATGCAGCCACCTCTCGCACTTTATGGGGATCATAGAACACCGATTTGTTCATTGTCGAGGTGGATTTGGAGCGTCTCAACCCAAAGAAAACCAGAGAGTTGGTGTCAAAGCCACCCAATGCTCGCCTGTTTATACATTCATCGTTTTTAAAAGACTAGTCTAATAATATTTTTATAAAGCATTGCAGTGAAGTCTGATCCAAATAATTTTAAAGCAATATATGTATTTGTATATTGTAATCAGTAAAAAATAGTGTGGTAGATAAAACATTAGAAAGGAAATAACTCGCACCAAAAACTTTAACATTTTCACGCTCACGCTGACGCTGACGCTGATGCTCACGCCGGGGGTATCGCTAAAGCTCTCTGTTCTTCGAACAGGCGAGCTAAAAACGCAAATCGTTAGGAATACGGTTATGCATCGAATAAAGGTCACAATTGGGCCATAAGGGTGTCGGGGGCAATATTGCATGCCACACTTGCTGAAGATCATTGCGACCTCGCTCGAGGCTTAGCACGTCAAGTCGGCTCTTGTCCGTTTGTTGCGTGCTGTCGTGTTGTGTGTGTGTGTGATGGTTGTGTGTGTGTGTGGTGGTGTGTGTGTGTGAAGCGATAAGCATATAATGCCTCAAGAACTTTGGGTTTCCTCCCTTCCATTTTCATGTTGAACAACAGTAGCGACTGTTTGAAAAGGTAATCATATGTGTTTACTGTTTATGGAAAAATGCCATGATAAGCTATCTATACATCTTAACATTGCGTTTGTCCAAGGTGGAAAACCCCCTTGGGGAGGGGGACAAATGAAGTTGCTACAACCTCGCCGTGTGCCCTTTAGCTCCCCTAACAAGTTTGGTTGAGATTGGATAAGTAACGATTGAATGTATCATGGTCAGACAGACACCAAATTGCGTATTTTAGCGTGATGCTTTGTACTTAATGTTTGTTTTCTTTTTTCATGCAAGATTACTGCAGTGATATCGTTGTTTTGTGGAATGTTTATTTATTTCGTCCTTTTAAACTTTTCATTTCCAATCATGGTTTCTCTCCACCTGACAGTATTTGTACGTGTGCGGGTTTTTGTCAGGTTGGTACTGAAGAATTGCAAGAGGAGCTTATCCCCTTGGACCTGTCTAATTCACCTCGAATGTCTTGTAGCATTCAAGGCCAGCCGGTGAGTTTGCTGGCTGTACGTAAGCCGTAACTCCGTATGTAAGACCCGAACATGCAGGGACCATTATTACCAATTTAGGGCTGGTCATGCCTCCTAACTGCTGGACGGAATGAGTTGAAGACTGCTGATTGTACTGAACTCGGGGTGTGCCCGGGAAGGTTTGAGGGTGTTTCATCGTCTTGGGCTTTCAGAGAGGCGTGAGCACCCCAATTATCTATGTAAATGTGTATCGTATATCGTGCCACAAGTCTTAACTTGAAGGGCACTCGGTCAAGCGCATACGTCAGCCACACAATGCCTGATCAAAGAGAACATATCAGGCCAAATAAATATATTGTTTTTAGCACCATCTCTCCATGGTGAAGAATCACTTAAAAAATTAAATAAATCTCGTATCCGGATTCTGATCTTCACCAAAATCGAATTAATTTGTCCTTGCCATGCACACAATGTGTCCACCAAGTTTCGTCCGAATCCGAACACAACTTTTTGAGATATCGTGCTATATATCGGTTTAGCCCGATCTCTCAATGGTGAAGAATCACTTAAATAATTCTAGTCGGATCCGGATCCGGATCTTCACCATAATTGAATCGATTCGTCCTTGTCACACACACCCAACCTGCCCACTAAATGTCATCTGAATCCGTCTGCAACTTATTGAGATATCATCCTGTGCACAGACAGACAGACAGACAGACAGGGGTGAAAACATAACCTCCTTCCATCTTCGGTGGCGGAGGTAATAAAATATGACCACTCTGGGGGACTGATGGTTTGCTTGCTCGTGCTGAAAGTGTTAAATATTACACTGGCAGAGTTAATCCAACTACAAATGCTGCTATCATTGTGAATTTTCACCTCATGTACCCTCATGCGATGGCAGCTCACTTAACAAAGATCATAATCTTGGATTTAGCCGCATTCCGGTTATACAAGCCACAAAGGCATGTTCCTGACACTGCTTGCCAGCTCTGGACTGAGTCGAGTCAACACGTGTGCACCATTTCTGACATTCCGGCAATGCCTACTAGCTGAGCAAGCACACCCACAACACATCTCTCAAAATAGTTTTTCTTTTTCTGGGTGGAGAGCTGTTGCCAAGTGCAGCGTGACTCACAATATAAGAGTAAACACACATTGATGCAGTGGTGATGGTTTATTTTGTACATTTTGTTAGGAAAATAATTAAAGGAAACGTCACTCCCACTGGTGGAGCTCAAAGGTAATTTGTGCTGATTACCCACCATTACCATTACCAGTAAGACATTACCCACCGCTCTGTTTCCTTCATTGCTGCACCATAACTGCATTTTTGATGCAATATTTTGATTTATTTTTTAACTTTTGTGACCCACCTCTGGTATGTAGCTAAAATTTTGCAAATGTTTCGTTTAAAAATAATTTATCAAGAATTCATAACTCGTCAGTGCAAAAAGTTGCACATTAATTAGTTATGCTAATTAACAAAAACACACACACACTTGAGATCCGATACAAATATAAACTATCAAGGATTTTCATGACCACGGAGAGCATCATCATTGTAAAATGGAGTGTGTGTTGGTGAGTAATTAATTAAATTACTACTTCCGACCATAAAGAGGGTTATTGATTCCATAATTTTCAAGAAAACCTGGTCGCAATAACCAGGTACATGCTACAGCCGTTCTTCCCTGGGGGACCGGCACTGCCAGTCCGTGGAGTTACCAGCAGTCATGCTAGTGATTTACATATTATTGATCGAGACACTGAACCACTGTTCCAACATCTGATCATGTTAAAGGCAATCCTGGATGTTTCAGCCCTTTGCCAATTCTGCCTCAAACAGCTGCTATTACATTGCGTACCTTTTGGTTCTCATACATTTTGGACAGTTTTATATTTCATATTAATTTATTCCGGAACAAATTAAACAATCACGAAATTTTACTGCCTTGGTCCTGGATTAATCTTTGGTGAACATCCGGATCCGGATACTAGAATTTTAAAAAGTGATTCTTCACCATTGAGAGATGGGGCCAAAAATGATATATAGCAGGATATCTCAAAAAGTTATGGAGGGATTCTGACAAAATTTGGTGGATACGTTGGGTGTGCAACACGGAATAATTGATTCAATTTTGGTGAAGATAAGGATCCGGATACGATAATTATTTAGTTATTAAAGTGATTCTTCACCATTGAGAGAGAGGGCCAAAAACGATAAAGAGCATATTTCAAAAATGTATTGTGCCCGATATGTTCTCGTGGTTCAGACATTGTGTGGCGGAGGTATGCACTCGAAACGCTGGTTTCTGTGTTTCTTGGTCTCGACGACGTGACATTGGCGACGAGGATTAAAGTCAACCAAGTGTGCTCCGTCAAGATGGCATTTGGAAGGACCGATTTATCTGCTATTCGAGGCATAAAGTCATTCGATACGACGGGTGACGTGAACACCGTGAGTGTGTGATGGCGGCCTTGGCTTGAAGAGTTTGAATCGTATGTGGACAGCAGAGGCCTATTTTTGGATGGAGCGTCACCAGCCCAGAGCACAGCGGAGAGCACGATTATTGTTCAAGGCTGGTGTAGCAGTGAGCGAGACCTTCAAGACGCTTCATGATACTGGAGAAAAGGAGGATTATGAAGTGCTCAATGGTCATTACATTGTAAACACTGATGCTACGTTTCAGCGCCATGTTTTCCTTCAGATGATGCAGACTGATGGGGAGACTGTGGCACAGTTTGTGATGCGTTTGAAACAAGTAGTCCTGGGGCTGATTCTCAGAAGGGGCCTAAAATGAAAGTTTACTGCACCACCCTGCCAACATAGGTTTTATGTGTTTTTCTTGTTTATTGATCTATAAGGTGATGATTTTAAAACATTACCCCTTCTAAAAAGTGTCCATTCGAAGTTTTTGGGGGCATTTTTGATACCAGGTATACCGCCTTACCGCTAAAATAGGTTTTTTGTGCTAGGGATGGTTGGGCATATTACATTGCAGTTAGGTTTGCTCAGAGTGCACATAGACACATTAAATACAAATCCAGGTGTTTGATTTTGTTTTAGGAGATATTTTCGCTAGAAATTGTGCGAAAATAATGTAAAGATTGTGTGAAAATGATAAAAAAATGTGTGAAAATGGTAAAAAATTGTGCGAAAATTATCAAAATTTTGTTAAAATTATACAAAATACGATGTTTTGTCACTAACATCATAAACTATGATAGAAATTCGCATTCTAGTATATTTCTTGATGTTGACTGTTGCAAATAGTGTCTGGTGCTTATTCAGTGTGAATTGCATTCGCATTAGATTAACACTGGGAGCATGGGGGGGGGGTGATACCCTCCCCACACTTCTAAGGTTTTTCATACGTCATTTCTAAACGGTTCAATAAGTCAACATACAATTTTTAATAGCTGTGGACAGAAACATGCCAGTGGAAACTTTTTCCATTAGTTAGGGGGGGGGGCTACCATAATTAAATAATTGCCCCTACCACGGGGGGGGGGGGGGTACCACCCCTCTATGTGAAATTGTGAATTCTATACTAACAGAGTGAATTAGACCATTATTTTATATCCAAGGTACCACCAATAGAACAAAAAATAGCCAAAAATATATCTATTAAAGGTAAAAAAATTATAGTAATGCCTAGTAGGCCTGTTGACAGATCATACTCAAACAGAAATCTGACGTTAGTCCGACTGCAATGATGCTTTTTATATGGCATCTCCCAGCTCTTTCTCGTTATTTCTCAGTGACTAGTTATTCACTGTGCTCCTTTTCTCTTTCAGCATTCCTTCCAACTGTGGTCTATACAGTTCTTTCCGCGACTCGCAAATGACTGAAGATGACTGACAAAGCCCAACCTGTAGCTGAAGCTGTGATGAAGTTTGGCCATGCACCAGAAGGAAAGCGACTAAGACTTTCGATAAACTGGGACAAATGCCTTTGCCATGGATTTTCATCCAGCGTTGGAAAACTGGAGAAATTCACACAGACATCATGGCAGAAATTCTGCCAAGCTGCTACACGTCGGAAGATGGTATATACGATCTATTTAAAGATTACATTGATGGTGAGGAGCCTCTGCCAAAGGATGTAACACAGCTGGTGAAGCACCACAACTGCTATGCTTCGTATGTCCTGGAGAAATCAATCAATCGACTAGAAGAGACCAGAGAGGAGACTGTCAGCGATATTTCTGTCGATACTGAACCTCCCCAGCGAACTACAAGATCTACAACGCCCGCATGCTTGCGGGTAAGATGCGTAATCTGTCAAGAGGCAAAGCGACTGGTTACCAACCGCCGAAAGCATGAGGCGCTTCATCCCCTGACCCTTATTTCTGCCATGGAAACTATCACAAAGCTGCCGAGATTCGCAAGGATGAACGGGTACTCATGGAACTGCGTGGGGTGCGAGAGGAGCAGCTGACCCAATAGCTGGGGACATTTTGATCCACCGATCATGCCGGAGCAGTTAACGCACAAGGCACCCTCCTGTCTCTGCAGAAGTCCTCAACAGAAGACCAGAAAGAGATCAGTATGACCGAGCTTTTGATGTGATTGCCGATGAGGTAAATGCAAGAGTCATTAATGGGATGGAGGTGTTGCAGATGAGTGACTTGCCGCAGCATACATCCAGGTGTTGGGAGACTTCGGTACCCAACAACCAGACTATCGAAGTGAAAAACTAAAGAAGCGTCTGAGGAAGGAATTTTCCAACAAATTCTTTTGGCACCCTAGGTCTGAGCCGGGTCGTAAGTTTTTCTGTGATGTTCCACCCGGATTAATCTTAGACGCTAGAATGGCTGCAAGCAGCAAGCTGGACGATGACAAGATTGAAGACAACATGCAACTGTCAGATGATATGGAACGGCAAGACAGAAATGAACTATACCATGCTGCACTTCTGGTGAAAACGGCGATCATGCAGGTAGAAGATATGACATGGCCTCCATTCCTGAAACAATCAAGTGCAACCGCTGACAAGTATCCCCCCGGATGCTACCTGGGTGCTTGACGAAATGGCCATCATCCATTCAGCAA
Source organism: Eptatretus atami (assembly GCA_035128595.1). Taxonomy (NCBI): domain Eukaryota; kingdom Metazoa; phylum Chordata; class Myxini; order Myxiniformes; family Myxinidae; genus Eptatretus; species Eptatretus atami. Next base: position 35,050,705 of record CM068960.1, read on the forward strand.
AAACGGCACCAAACATGACATACTCACAACTGGCTCTTCACTCTTCAACACCATCACATCTGGTTATCCAGCTGGTGCGCGCAAAGACTGGGTAGTTGACACATACCCTGATATATCCATTAAGATCGCGGAGCGCAACCTGAGAAGCGATGCTGGTATGGAGAGCCTCGAAACCAAGATCCGCACAGGAACACAGAAGATTGACCAGCAGCTGAACAAGTCTCTGATGAGTGGATCCTTCAAATGTGCCCTGACAGAATTCCTCCTGAATGAGTGGTCCAAGCAAGAGTAGGCTGCGCAGCTGGGCCAACAAGCACTGTTCGTGACAGTTGGAGAGAGGTGCTTCAGGTTGAAGGCCAATGACCAACTAACAGAAGGAACTGAGATGCACACACGAAGAGGCAGACACCAGGCTTTTGCTTCACGCAGCCCATGCAGCTGATTACGGTGCTCCTGCTGTGATCATCAAGTCCCCAGACAGGTAGTTGCAGTCATTGCCCTTTCAGTCTGCCATCGTATTAGCTCGCAGCTCATCTTTCGCACCGGCACACAACACGACCGACCGCTACCTTGATCTTACAGCTATGGCACATACCCTGGGACGCGAATCTGCTCTGTCTCTCCAGGTTACCATGCCTTCAGTGGCTGTGACTCGACCAGTGCCTTCACTGGGCGCGAAAGCTGTCAACTCAAACTTCTAAAGATCGAAAATAATTTAGAGCCACTATGAACAGCATTGGGCAGTCCTCAGTCGTCAGCAGAAACTCGCCAGAGGAGAAGAGCCCACTGCCCCTGTAGGGAAGAAGCAGCAAAGTAGAGTCAACGAACTGAGGCATGAGATGTTGGGCGCGCATACCACAACGCCATGCAGACTTCCGCCCTGTCAATGCAGCCGAGTTCCACCTACGTCGTGCCAATTACCAGGCTGCCATTTGGAGAAGATGTCTCGAGAAGCCCACATTACCACTCCCACATGGTCATGGCTGGGATGTAGCCGGGAACGAGATCACCATCAAATGGTTAGATGTTTCTCCTGCCCCGACGTCTGTCATGGAATGTGTAGGCCGGTGTCTGCGTTGTGCTGACCGGAGGTGCTCTGTAGACAGAATCAACTAAGTTGCACCAGAGCATGCAGATGCAAGCCTGACCAGTGCGGGAATTCCAAAGAAACTATCGTTGATCCACTGGAATCCGACGATGAGACAGATGACGAATAGGACATTGAACAATCATAGAATCCAGTTTTTCTTATCAGGTAAGTAAGATTTTGCTTAGTCTATAGGTCTTTTAACCTTATTTACACGGGGTCTGAAATGACATGGGAACGTGCTAGAAACCTGAAACTTGGCCAGTTGCTACTGCCACATGCTTATTTTATAAAAATGAACTCATTTTAATTTTTGCCTCAACAATGAGCTAACTGACGTCAAGAATAATTAATTTTGGCGAAATTCCGTGTTAGTAGGTAAGTTTTAGAGTAAGAACCCCCCCCCCTTAGACAAATTGCTCCCAAATTTGGTAACGTTTTAGAAATGACATAGGATAAACGTCACAAGTTTCAAAGTCATACCTCTAACGTCGCGACGGTATAGGCAGAAAACAAATATGCCCCCCCCCCCCCGTGTAAAATAGGGTTAATATGTGTATTATTCAGTAATAACATGTTTCAGGGTTTCGATAAACGTCCAGCAGGTTTAGTAAAGTTACAATGCCTCAGCAATACAAAATGCTTCCTGAAGCCAACAATATTGTCCTATACAAATGCTACAATACTCAATACTGCAAAAAATGTCAGGTTTTGCCAAAACGTATCACTATATGAAATGGCTTGCAATGGGTCATTTGGACACTTTTTGAAAGGGGTAATGTTTGAAATCAGATGTCTATAGACGATATAACAGAAAAAACCATCAAACCTATGTTGCAGGGGGTGCAGCAAAACTCAAAATTTTGGAACAAAGCCCAGGAAAAGCTTCTGAGGATGCAACTACAGGAGGAATCTGGAGAATCAGATCAGGGACCAAGTGGTTCAACACTGCAGGTCCGATAACCTGAGATACAAATTGTTTGAGAAAGGTGACCGTCCCTACCTTGGCAGAAACACTAAAGATTTCGTCAATGTTTGAAACGGTTGAAGCTCAATTTCAGGCAATGAAATTGGATGCTGGACATGCTGGAAAGTCTGTCAAACTCCGGTAGTCATGTCAACAAGATTACCCAGAGAGGAAAGAGCAGGTTCTGCCCGAGAGAGACAGATGAGGAATGCTTCAGATGTGGACATCTGGGACATAGTGGGAAGGGTTTGAGTTGCCCTGCTAAAGGCAAATTATGCGGAAAATGTGGGGGAAAGGTTCATTTTGCGAGGAAGTGTAAATGTTAAACCGATAGATGTGGCAAAAATGTTCATCAAGTGGAGAAGAACAGAAACCGATGATGATGCTGATGATTATGGCTATGCTTTTACAGTAAAGGGATATAGGCACCAGGAGAAAGTTCCTGTAGTGATTGGTGGTGTGGATGCACAGATCCTGGTGGATTCTGGAAGTGACAGCAATGCGATAGAGCATTGTGGGAAGAGATGAAGCAAAATAAAATAACATGCAAGTCATGGAAATGCAAAAAGAAGCTGTAACCGTGCACTTCAACGGTGCCCCCTTCAGACGGTGAGATGTTTCACTGCAAAAGTGAGCGCTGGTGGAAGGAAGACGAGTGTGGAATTTGTGGTGCCATGGAGGAAGAGAGGGAGCCATTGATGAATAAAGAGACTGCCTTGGCATTGGGTATATTACACATTGGATTGGCGGTAAACTCGGTAATGTCCGAGGCAGATCTGAAACGCGTGTTTGAGCCGGTTTTCAGAGCGGCCGGAAAGCTACAAGGCTGTCAAGTTAAAGTGACAATCGACCCTGAGGTTAAACCAGTCGCTCAGCCGGTGAGAAGAACACCATTTGAATTGCGGAGTAAAGTTGAAGCAAAGATCCAATAACTTATTGAACAGGACATAATTGAGCCTATGGAGGGACTGACACTGGGTGAGTCAGGTCGTCGTGATCCCAAAACCAAATGGAGATATTAGACTGTGCGTTGATATGCGACGGATGAACGAAGCAGTGGTAAGAGAGCGCCATCCAATACCCTTAATAGACGAGTAAAGTGTTTTCCATCTTGGACTTGAAGTTGGGGTACCACCAGTTAGAATGGCATGTGGAGTCGAGGAATATAACAACGTTTGTTACACACTGTGGATTGTACAGGTATAAGAGGTTGTTATTTGGTATCAATGCAGCACCTGATATTTACCAACATGAGATCCACAAAGTGATTCAAGGCATTCCAGGCACAGCTAACATCTCTGATGACGTTATCGTTCATGGTGCGACATATGAGGAACATGACAAAAGGTTGAAGTTGGTGTTGGGGAAAACTACGACGAGCTGGTTTGACTGAATGCAAAAAAGTGCCAGCTTGGAGTTTCAGAGCTGGTGTTCATGGGTCGCAAGCTGACGAGCAAAGGCATCAACCCAACCGAAGACAAAGTGGAAGCAGTAGCTGAGTCACGAGAGCCGTGGAATGCGAGTGAAGTGAGAAGTTTCTTGTGTCTTGCGAATTATTGTGCAAGGTTCATTCCAAACCTTGCTACCTTAGCAGATCCATTGTGAAAGTTGACAAGGAAGAACGAGCTATTTGTGTTTAGCCAGGAACAAAAAGATGCTCTCCAAGCATTGAAGGCGAATTTGATGAGTGCTCAAACACAATATTACAATCCCAAAGCACAAACCAAAGTCATTGCAGATGCCAGTCCTGTGGGATTAGGTGCAGTGTTAGTGCAGATACAAATGGGAGAACCAAGAATTATTGCGTTCGCAAACCGGTCGCTCACGGATGTCGAGCGGAGATATTCGCAGACAGAAAAGGAGGCGTTGGGACTTGTCTGGGCATGTGAACGATTCCATGCATATATATTTCGCATTGAGTTTGAGTTGGTGACAGACCACAAGCCATTATAGGTGATATATTCATAGAGGTCCAAACCATGTGCAAGAATTGAGAGATGGGTCCTAAGACTTCAACCATATATGTACAAGGTAGTCCACATTGCTGGCAAGACAAATATTGCAGATGCTTTATTAAGACTATTAGAGGTGGACAAGAGACAGGAATCTTCACAAGAGAAGGAAGCTGAATTGTTTGTATGATTTGTGGCAGTACACTCAGCACCTAAAGCGATGACAAACCCAAGAGGTAGAGAGAGAGTCAGACCATGATCCAGAGTTGGATGAGGTCAGACGGAGTATCAAGACTGGAGATTGGGAGAACTGCCCACACAAGGCATGTGTAGCCATGCGAGATGAGCTATGTTCAATTTGGGAAATGCATTCTCAGGGGTAGTAGGATTGTGGTGCCAAAGACGTTGAGACCAAGACGGGTGATGTTAGCACCTGAAGGTCATTTGGGAATTGATAGTACCAAACAGAACCTGAGGACAAAAGTCTGGTGGCCACGAATGGAAAGAGACGTAGAGAAATGTGTCAAAGCCTGCCATGGATGTCAACTTGTGAGTCGACCAAATCCACCAGAGCCTGTCCGAAGTATGTTGCTTCCAGTGGGCTCATGGGAAGATGTAGCTGTCAACATTTTGGGTCCATTGCCATCTGGAAAGTTGGTAATGGTTGTGATTAACTACTACAGTCGTTACTATGAGTATGTAATCATAAGATCCACTACAGCAGAGAAATTGGTGGCAGCATTAACAGAGACACTTGCAAGGCATGTAATACCAGCCACTCTGCATTCACACAATGGGTCACACACATTTCATTGCTCAGACATTTACAGATTTCATGGACACTATGGGCATCTACCACCATCATGTGACTCCAAAGTGGCCACAGTCAAACGGTGAAGTAGAATGTCAGAACCAGTCTCTGGAGAAGCGTATGAAGATTGCGCAAGCTGAAAGGAGGGACTGGAAAGAGGCAATGTTGTCATATGTTGCGGCATACAGGGCAGCACCCCACTATACCACAGGAAAAGCCCAGCAGAGCTGTTATTTGGAAGGAAAATCCGAACCAAGATGCCGGAGCTGAAGGATGTGTTGGCTACCATGAGGTTCGAGACCGGGATGCGAAGAACAAGGGATCAGCGAAGCTGCATGCAGATCATCGACGTCATGCTAAAGAATCTGATGTGTTGCCGGGAGATACGGTGTTGCTGAAACGAGAGAATCCAAGAAAACTTGACACAGCTTTCCTGCCAGACCCTAACACTGTGGTTTCCAAAACAGGAAGCAAGGTGACAATACAGTCACCAGATGGAGTTTATGACGGAAACATGTCACACATGAAGAAGTATCAACGTCAGAATGTTCCTGATATGGGGAATCTGGATACAAGTGGTGTTCCAGAGATAGATCAATTGATGATCGAGCAACAGATGGCAACGTAAGGAGATGGGGTGCAGAGACTGATGAGGCACCTGAACTACCCATCATAATTCCACAGGTGGACGTGGCAGAGAAACCTTGAGATCCAGCGGTATCGCCAGATCAACATACAAGGCAAGATCAGAAGGATGCATCGTTGTTTCCTCATGCTCCAGGCAAACCACATTGAGCGAAGAGAATGCCAAGGAAATACAAAGATTTTGTCAGATTGTAATTATTTGATAAAGATATATCTTATAATTATATAAAGATATATATATATATATAAATTATTTAAAGAAATATATATATATATATATATATATATATATATATATACATATAGTTACGGATTTCAGAAAATGGTCTGATGAATGATCCACACATCCAGGTCCTTTCAACAGTTATTCCTTAAATGCATGTCCAGATTAGCCCCATCCCCAGTTTAGTGGATTTTAAATGTGGTACGTTGAGAAGGGTAAAGAATAGATCCCTTCTTTATGGAAGCTTTTTTTATGACAGACACATTATGCACATATTTATTTCGTGAGCGCTGATGCCCACGTTTTTTTCTTCAGCAACATTTACACATATTTCTTTCACGGACGCCGAGACCCCTTTTTCAAGAGCCCGGGTTGTCATGGTAACGGTGCGCAATGGGGCGGGGCGAGTTGGGGGGACTCTGTGCCGCCGAGATGGGCACATATATATAATATATATATATATATATATATATATATATATATATATATATATATAAAGAATTGGAGGTCTATTCCAGAAAGAAAGGGAGAAAGTAAGCGAGGAAGCGAGCAAGAAAAAGGAAGCGCGAGCGAGCAAGAAGCGGGCAAGCGCAAGAGAGGAAGAATGAGCAAGCAAGCGAGTGAGCGTGTGGGTGTCTGACCTGCGCCAACAACGGACAATTCGTCAGTCAGTTCGTCCTTTCCAGTGCTTGAGCAAGCGAGCGTGTGGGTACGCGTTTGGGCGTGAGAAGCGCCGACGAGTGAGGCACGGGTCAGTCACCAATGGACCGTGTGGGTCACTGGACGTCACCAGTTTCGTGAAGTGTGAGAGCTGCCCGTGTCACAGCACCAGGGTCTAACCCGCGACGGACGATCTCGGTGCCCCCCCCCCCCCCAGACTCGACTGGCGTTCAAGGTTGTTGGCAAGGCTGGGTGCTGGCGACGGACAAGACACGCCACACATTTCAGGACGTTCCACTTGACGGACGACTTCTCTCTTGGGTGCGAGACGACAATTCTCCCTCTCCCTCCCCCCCCCCCGAATGATCCTTGGTACCCTTGTCTGTGTTTAGTTGTAAGAAGTCGACCCTGATAAGCATCTGCTCTCTGTCTCTTTCCTGCCATTTCGATAGAAATTGCCTGATTAATTCTTCATTTCGATTGCTTTGGAATTTATTCACTTATTACTCAGGAAATAAAATTCTTTTTATTATTTATTTATTTCTTAATAAATTATTTATTGACTTCCAACCTGTCCATGTTTTTCCTTTCCTTCCATTTGTCTAGCATTGTCCGAACCTAGATAGACTGGGAGGTAATTACACAGATTTTACCAAAAATAGTCGGCACGCACCAGCGGTTAAAACGCTCGCCGCCCTAATTAAGATCTAATCGAGATAATATTGGTGCTTTGCCGAGGCGCGCTCCCCATTCAGGTAACCACGTGACCTCTAGTTAAACGGCATAATTAGACGGTGGACACTGGAACTCGTGGTTAACGCGGTGGCGTTCGTGGTTCTAAAACAACCCACCGTACCACATCGTTAATTGTGAGTGGTGGCCCCAGGTCCGGCTCTTCCGAGGACAAAACGTGGTTTAAACCCCTTGAGTGACAAACTGGTGGTCTCGGTACCCGTGGCCGCAACAATATCATATATATATATATTGTTACAGATCGGAAACCATATGCATTCAAACATACAGATGATCCAAAGGTCAGTTATTCCGTTAAGTACATGTGAGACAGGTCCCTTCCTTTTGTCTAGTGGGAGAATCAAAAGTGTGCGTTGCGATGTCCTTTTAGGTAGGTTATTACATCCAATGAACC
>CM068960.1:35090244-35114261 GCA_035128595.1 Eptatretus atami
GACTTGAACTGCTTACATTTCAGTAAAAACTGGAAAAATGGGGGTGTTCTAGAACTTTTGACCGGTAGTGTATATATATTCCAAAAAAAAATCCAAAGGGACCATACTCTGTGCATGGCGTTGGTGCTGCCGAAGCAGTCTCCTGGGTTGTTGGGCACAATCCTGGATGGGTCACCACTCCGACACAGGTTACTCTAATGGCTCAATCTTCCCAGCAAACTGGTACTCATTTTGCCAACCTCAGGATGACAGGCTGATTCAACCCCACCTGGCATTAATTCAACAGCCATGCAGGATTTTAACTCAGGACCTTCGGATCCTAAGCTCACCACCCTCACCATCAAGCCAACACCAGGCATAATTATCTATGAAATATGCAAGAATGGTGATATTTCTGACATCTCTCCTCCACTCATGTTTCCCTTCCATCCCTCTCCTTTCCCTATCTTTTCTCCTAATCTCCTTTTGCTTTCCTTCACAGTCACCACCAAACTTTATTTTCTCACTGATTCTTCCTGACTTCTCCACCCTCTTATTTTTCTCCCATATCTACCCCTCCTCTTCCGCTTCTTAATTTTCAGCTTCCTGCCTTCCCCACCGCCTTTGAATTCTGAAGATGGCCATACAAACCTGTAAGCTGTCTTCCAGATACTTTGCGACATTACTATAACTTCCCCACAGATTTGCAGGCGTCCTTGTGGGATTGACTACAACGTTCGGTACACTCCCTGGCATCCTGGGACCAACACTCATGGGAGCTCTGACATGGGATGTAAGCATGCTACAAGTTACAAGTGGAAATTTCATGAAAATCCAAACATCCTACTTTTTCAACCTTATTTGCTCTTGTGCCACCGTTCTATTCAATGACGTCGTGCATATGCACATCCATAGCACATCGCATTTCATGATGAATGTTGGAATTTGATAATCGTAGAGAGTGATAAGACCAGGTTAAAAGACGAATTTGGATTCTAAGCAGATGGAAATTGTTACAAGTAGGCAAATGAGCAACAAAAACCCTTTTGATTCAATAATGACCTTCATCGATGGACTAATCTACCTGCGGAAGCTGATGTGGCCAAAATAGGTAACACCAGTCAACACTTTGTGGTTGAGTCTTAAATACCCTTTGAAAAAGGGAATCATTCGATGAGCAGAAATGAATAGACTGAGTGGTTTGCTCTTGCCTTCCTCGTGGAGTTGCAATTTAAAGCTGCAACGCAGGAACTCAGCAAATTTTGATAACTCAGAACCCACTTGTACTCATCATGAAGTTTCAACAAAATACATAGAAACAACACCAGCTTGGCAAGTCCAAAATTGATTATCATCTCAATATGTTATTTCCCCACTCAACACCTGCCCAACAGCATTCGCATCGACAATGGATGAAAGTATTCTATAAAACCAGTGCTGTCAGTGCCTTTGGAGCCATTTTCTACGTGCTGTTTGCAAGTGGAGAGGAGCAGCCATGGGCTCAGCAGAACAGGACTCCATCCAGCACGTCTCTCCCCACAATACCTGGTCCATTCACCGGACACGCTGAACGCACGATCCCGCAGAATGTCGAAAACACCTGTCGCACTCATTGAGGGAAAGTTTAATTTGGATAGACTTTGAACGAAGAAATTAATGCCATCTGTTTCTCATGTTCAATTTTGGCCTAAAACTGTTTGGTTGCAGTCGCATTGATAAAATTTCTCACCCCTATTTGTTAGTGGAAGAAAGTGTCCTTAAAAAAAATAATAATTTGTAAGCTCATTTCATTTGCAAGGGTAGTATTATCGAGTTATCTAATTCCATCAAGTCGTGTCCAACTTCCAGTGACATTCGTGATCAGATTTCTCCAAACATCCCTATCCTGCACTGCTGTGCCCGAAGCTCTGGCAGAGATAGTTTGGTGCAGCCTTTACCCCATCCATCCAGTACGTACACATTCTGTGTTGAATGATCTTTCGTAATATCTTGCTAGCACGTGAAATCCAAGCAGTGGTTCGGTTATTTGAACATTCTCTTGCATCCCCTTTCTTCATCAATGGTATGTAGAATGACTACTTCCACCTTTTAGGCCACACAGTCCTGCTACAGATAGCTGGTAAAATTGTATTGCCTCCTCCCTAACTACCTTCAAGAGTTGTTATTCGAATTTCATCGGCACTGAGTACTTTTCCATTTGCCAGCTCTTTCAAGGCTCTACAGACCTCACATATTCTATCACTATTGGGTCTCACTCATATTCTTTCTTTAAAGGTTGCCATCATATTTCTATCTCGTTTGTCGAGAGTTTCAGTATCGTACTTCCATCTTTCTTTCACCTGTGTTTCTTCTGTCATCTTTTCCTGTTCTGCTCTTGAGGACCCCAATCCTAGACCTAAACTTTCCTGCGATCTCTCGGATCTGTTTAAAAAGATCTCTTGTTTTCCTCACTATGTTGTGACTTTCTATCTCTTTGCATGCCTATTTGAAATATTGATCTTTGTCTTTCCTAGCTTGGCAATGGAAGTCTGCATTTCGTCGCTTAATGTCCTCTCTTGCTGCCGCCTTTGGTTTTCACCTCTCTTAATCTGTCTGCAATATGTATTGCCTCTTCTGACAGCCATTTCATTTAGCCTTTTTCTTTCTGCTTGTTTTTGGGATGTTTTTTTGGCCTCTTATTTTACAATGTCTTCAACCTCTTTCCACGATTCGTCTAGCATCCTACCAACCAAGTCCAGCTCTGCAAAACAGTTTGCTTTTTTTTTAACCTTTATTACCTCTGTCACCAAATGTGGAAGGAGGTTATGTTTTCACTCCTGTCTGTGTTTGTTTGTCTGTCTGTTTTTTCTTTGTGTGCAGGTTATCTCAAAAAGTTGTAGATGGATTTGGATGTAATTTGGTGGGCAAGTTGGGTGTTTGCCAAGGACAAACTGATTTGATTTTGATGAAGATCCAGTTCCTAGAAGTTTTTAAAGTGATTCTTCACCATTGAGAGATTGGGCCAAAAACGATATATTGCACAATATCTCAAAAAGTTGTGTGGACGAGTTGGTAAGGTGATAAGAACAAGCAGATTAGATTTTTGGTTCAGATCCAGCCACCAGTGGGATACAAAACGTGAACTGTTCCACCTGGCAGAGGTATGCGCTCTACCGAGTGCATTCTACTTTGTTCTGTTTTGCCAAGTGTCATTCTGAGTGATTTTTCATCTGTTTGTCTGTCTGTCTGTTTGTCCGCACAGAACTTTCATGTTTTTTCTGCAACAGCTTGTAGGATTGAGACTAATTTTCACCATTGATGCGACGACTCATGTAGAGTGTTACAATGATGATTATGATGTCATAGGTCACGTGGTGTGGCAGCCATATTGGAAAACGGAAAAAACTTTGGACCTCTGTATCTCTGAAACTGCAACAAGGAAAAAATTGAAACTTGAAACAGAAAGTACTCCTCATGGGGAATCAGTGTGATTAAAAAAAATGACATCATAGGTGCCTTCGTTATGACGTCATAATTGCATATGTAGAATGGTACATCCGATCAGTCTGAAAAATTGAGGTCACCTCGGGATAAAATGGTTCACAAATATTTTTTTGATGACGCCATCGGTCACGTGATTTGGCAGCCTTGTTTTTTTTTTTTTTTTTAACCTTAAAAAATCCTCCCTGAAATGGCTGAACCGGTCATCACTGCCAGAATTTTAATAAGTCGCAGTTCTAATGTCTCATTAATTATGTAACACACCAGTACACAAACACCACACAAAACAAGTCCTGGCAAGGGTCTGCAATCTCTGATTGCTCCTTTCTTGTTGGATATGCTTTCGTCCATCCATCCATCAAAACATGAAGCTTTCTAAACCACTGTGTTTAATTCCAGAGGGTTTAAAGGATAATTCTAATGGGTTTCTAAAGGTAATTATAATTCTAAGGGGGGAATTCAGGAGGGTTCTAAAGGGTAATTCATATTCCACTGGATTCTAATGGGCTCAAAATGGTCATTCTAATGGTAATTGTAGAGGGTTGTAAAGGGTAATTCTAAAGGGTAATTATAATGGGTTTCATTTGCTTGTAGGCTTTGCCTATTTCATATTAAAATGCCAAACTGAACCGCTTCGTTCGGACATGGGTGCAATTGTTTTGTTAGCTCTCCAATGAGTACCAGCAGAAATAGTTTAGTACTCACAAAAATATAATTTTTGTTCGCTTCGAGCGCACTCATCTGCTTTCCCAAGTGCCTCAGCCTTATATGCATCTTATTCCAATGAAAGCGCTCTCTCAGGATGTCCGCTCCAGATGAGATACCCGCAAGCCGCTCTTTTTCCATTCTGGCGCCCCTGAACCTCCTTCTTCCTCTTCGCTCGTGCATTCTCCGATTTTTTTTTGTTTTTTTAATCTTAAAATGTTATAAACTTACAATACAACTTATAAATAATGTTGTTTAATTTACAAACTTAATTTTGTGCACTTAATTTTGAAATCACAGTACAGTAGATCAATTATCAGAATTATCATGGAAGAATCTTTCTTCCACTAGCTGAGAAAACCTCCTTCTTCCTCTTCACTCGCATATTCTCCTTTGATCTATTTTTTTCATCTTCTAAGTTACTAGCGTGGTACTGGCGTTGTCCAGTCTTTTTTTTGTGTGGCCCTAAAACACTTCCCTACACCAACTAAGGAGTGGGGTTGGGGAGGATTTAATATTTCCTTTCACATAGCTACAAAGTCTTCAGCACGAAGATCGATTTAAAAAATGGCCAGTCATGGTCACCTGTCCAACTCACAGTTACTGTCCAGGGTGGTTACAAAGTCCACTACCCCCCCCTCCCTTTACATCATCATCTACCCTGGAACGGTTCGTATATGAGGCCCCGCGGGGAGGAGTGATGTAAGCGACATTTTTTAATGATTTTTTTATGATGATGACATTTTTATGATGATGATAGGCTCGGATGATAGGGGAAGGGTTAAAATAGTGCTATATGGCATTAACTCCAAAATGGCCGATGTGTCCCTTACACACTCCTCCTTGCGGCGCCTCATATATGTTCATGTGAATGTTAATATTTTGGATGATGATAAAGTCTTGTGTATTCATCGTTTACATTTATACCTCTTGTGTGTTCATCATATTCATTTATCAGGTTCTGCAGAGGGAGTACAAGACTTTATAAACACTCTGGAAATTATTGGCTAAGAGGCATTGTAAAAGTATTACCTTAGAAGTGGATTAGATGTTATTTTTCAAATGGATGCTCTTCAATGTGCTGTTGATATTTCTGGGTTAAGTTTGCCCCTGATCTATAAAATTGGTGGCCGTTCAGGAAGATGTACGGCCAACTTTGACTGCTTCTTTCCTTACATTTAGTGCTGCTTCCAGAAGAGTTAGGTTGATTTTGTTTAAATGTTTGATAATTGTTTTGCACTTATTTGTACATATGTGTACTTGAATATAACTGTCATTAATCAAAACGGCTTTGGCACTATGGAGCAATTAAAAAACCAAGAAAAATTTTTTTAAAAACCGAACTTTCTTTTCAAAAATTTTTTTTTTTGTTTTGCCTAAAACACTTCCGGCACTTGCTGATGAACTCTTGAAAGTATGACGAAGATCCATTCAGCCATCTGAGAAAAATGGTAACAGACAAACAGTTCTCTTATAGTATAGATATATAACTTGTAAATTTTGTTGTTATAATTTATAAACTTAATTTTGTCCACTTAAATTTTGAAATCACAGTGTATCAGAATTATCACGGAAGAATCTTACCTACACTAGCTGAGAAAAACTTTCCATCAAAAGCCTCTGTTGTGTAGTATGCTTTTGAGCTTTCTTAGCATTTTTGAAATACACAATTTATTTGTCTTTTTTTTTTAAACCGTGCATGAGTACCTGCGTACTAGTAATGTTAACAGCATTGATATTTTTGAAGCAACTTTTACTTCATAATTTTTTTTTTCTCTCTGAAGAGTGTTTCCACATTTCAGGGTGGGACAGACAGAGACAGACAGACGGCATTGGCGATTACAAACACATACGTGTATATATATATATATATAATATATATATATATAATATTATATATATATATATATATATACATAATAATATACTTGTATAATATATGTATATTACATATACTTGTATACATATATATACGTATATGTAATATACATATATACTTGTATACACAATATATATATATATATATATATATATATATATATATATATATTACAGTATATAAATATATTGTATATATATATATATATATATATATATATCATATATATATATCATATATATATATATATATATATATATATATTATAATATATATATATATATACGAGCTGGAATCCATGGTAAAAAAAATACAATAAAAAGATAAAAGAAGCTTTTTATTCTCGACTGGTTGAAAGAGCTAAAATGAGGCAATTATTATATTTTCCTGTAGTTTTGGATGAATTTGAAGCAACTTTTATGTAATTTATTGTCTCCGAGGAGCATTTCTGTGTTTTTGGTTGGGGGAGGGTGTGGAGGGGGGAGACAGACGAATGGTATTAGCCAATTAAAGATACTGTACAGAGTATTGTGGAATTCCAAAATCATCATATTTCTTAACAGAAATAAAAAAGAACTTAAAAAAACAAACAAACAGGACCAATTAAAGCAGCGGTCTGTTACCTGATACACTGCCCTGGTTCAATTTTGGTCCTTTTTAAAAATATAGTTTCCCCATAGGTTTGGATTAATTTGCTGCAACTTTTTCTGTCATATATTTTTTTTCTCTGAGGAGCGTTTCTATTTTTTCAGGGTGGGACAGGCAGCCAAAGACAGCATTAGCCTAATGTATGTATGTATGTATATCAATGTATGTATGTATGTATATATATATATATATATATTCATACACTCTTAACTTAAGCTAGGACAGGCACCAATACATGCACACACAACACACACACACACACACACACACCACACACACACAACACACACACACACACACACACAACACACACACACACAACACACCACACACACACAAACCAGTGAATATGAAATAATCAGAAGGAGAGGAGATGAGGGCTAATGGCCTCGCAAGCCCTTGCACGGTCACCGACTGCGGTACCCAGTCACTTTGGGGGACGCTCTACTGAGCGATCCAACCTTGAGAGTCGTCGCTTTGTCTCCTGCTAATTACTGTGCTGGGGCTCGTGGAAACACGTGCTCCGCACTGGTCAGAGAGTGGCGGAGCAGGCAGGCAAAGTGGCTGGATAAGTGGCGAGTAAGGCCAGGTGGAGTGGGCAGGCGAGTAAGGGCGGGTGGAGTGGGCGAGCCAGCAAGCGAGTAAGGCAGGTGGAGTGGGCAGAGCCAGCAGGCGAGTAAGGTGGGTGGAGCCAGCAGGCGAGGCAGTTGGGAGTGAGCAGCGGAGTCAGCATGTGGGAAAGGTGGGGCAGCAGGCGAATGCAGAGATCCAGAGACCGAATGGCTTCACGATCCGCGTTTTATAAGCCCCGTGGTGTAAGGTGGGGTGACGACCCGAAGCGATGCGTCGTCACCGTCGAATGGTGCGCTCCTATTGGGCCCCAGGCCTGCGCTACCGAGGCTCCTTCGGCCGGAAATGGTCCCATCGTACATCCGGTGCAACATGGCTGAGCCACGGAATTGACTTGCACCAAACCATGATTACACTGCACCAACCCCCGGGTCACGTTCCGGTGACTGGCCGAGGGTCACGTCGGTCCGCATGCCAGTTCAGGCACCCCCGCGCTCTGCGGTTGCGCTGGTCAATGCGCTTGTTCCGTCCGCATGCCACGTGGCCAGAGCGATTTGGGCCGTGCAGCATCAGCTCTGATTGGTGGACTGCATTGAGGCGAGGTGCGGGATGACCTCTGCCATTTGCGGGAGATATTGGTGGCCGAAGTGGCGAGCGAGGTCAATGTTGAGACGCCGTTGTAAATCGGTACGCAGACCCGAATGACGATGTGCGCCATGCACGTCCTGTACAGTGCGGTGGTGATTATATAGGGATGCGTGCATGTTCTGTTATCATGCATTTGCACCTGCTTCGCTTGTATCACGGATTGAAGGAAAGGTTTGGAATGAATCAGAATTGAAAAGAAGATAGAGATATAGTTAGACCTAGCTATAAGACCCATGCAAAGCACTTGGTCCCGTTAACCCATTAGAAATGAGGGGAAGGTCTAACTGCACGTATACTAACGAAATAACTGTCTGGGGATCACTGTATGTTGGGTGCTGTTGTCCTTAGAGCAGTGGTCGCAACCCAAAAAACAAGAAGAAAGCCATTTTTTCAAATTTGATCAGAAAGTGATATCTAAGAGCCACAATGCCACATAAACCCTATTTCAATAATTGAATAACAGGACAAAGACACAAACATTGATTTTTAATGCAATACATGTTTATTGAGTTGGTATCAATGAAAGGGCCATGAAATTTATTCAGTACAATCGAGTCAGCTGACGCCATATTTACTCCGCCAACCGAAGGTGGAAGGAGGTTATGTTTTCACCCCTGTGTGTCTGTTTTGTTTGTGTGTGTGTGTTGTGTGTGGTGTGTGTGTGCAGGATATCAGTATTCTTTCACCCTTGGAGAGATAGGAGCAAAAACGATATATGCACGATATCTCAAAAAGTTATGGACGGATTCCGGCAGAAACTTGGTGGACAGGTTGGGTGTGTCATAAGGACTAATTTATTCAGTTTTGGTGAAGATCCAAATCCATATCGAGATAAAGAATTTTTTCAATTTTTTAAAGTGATTCTTCACCATTGAGAGACAAAGCCAAAAACGATATACATATATTCATGATAATACGAAATTTATTGGACCAGATATGTTCTATCTGGATCAGGCATTGTGGTGGCGATGTATGCGCTCTACCGAGTGCCCTTCTAGTTTCGTGTGATTTCTGCTGTGGAGTTTCGTTGGAGAGTCCGTTCAATGTTTGGACAGTAATGCTGTCGTTTTCATTTTCAAGCTGGAACTTTAAACTCGCTTCGTTCAATTGGTTTCTCAGTGTGCTTTTTATGAAATTCAATACTTGAAAACACTTTCTCGCACAGGTAAGCGATCCGAATATGGACAGATTGCCAAATTCATATCTCTTCATGTTACTGTGGTTTGTGGTTAAGAATTCCAAACTTCAAAACACATTTGGTCTTGTGTTTTTACGATCATGCAGTTCGTCTATCTGTGTTGAAGTGCCAGGGTCGATCTGTGCCTTTCTAGATTTTCCTGTCACTAAGCCTCTGAATTTAGAACTCCACATGTCCATTGTCCTGCAAATTGGGCCAGTTCAAGTTCTAGTTCTGCTCGTCTACTCCTGTAAATGCTGCAAAGTTGAGTGGCAGAAGTGTCTGCTTCAAGGGGTTTTAACACAAATGATAAAAGTTGCCTTTTCCTTCTGAATTCTTGAAATCGGCTCAACGAAGGCTTCTTACATTTCCAGTATCACATTTTTTAGTTCTTGGTGTCAAGTTTATAGTTTGTCTCCTGTTTGAATTGTTTAAGTGATGGGAAATGAGCCAGCAATCCCATCTCCATGTCTCTCGCAAACAATGCTAGTTTTTGCTCAAATGATAGCACCTCTACTAAAAGCAAGTGGGATGTGTTTCCCTTTCCTTGCAGCATTGTGTTAAGGCCATTTAAAAGTGAAGTGATGTCCGCCATGAAGTGAAATCTGTGTACACACACACACACACACACACACACACACCACACACACACACACACACACACACACACACACACACACACACCGTTTCTTGGATGTGACAATCCTCATTCCGAATCCCTCTTGAACATCCCACATAACTCGTAAGTAAAGCCTCCTAGTCAAAATATAAAAATAATTACCAAAAAAAAAAATGAAGCAAAAATTCACATTTAACAAATTAAGTACAATGATGGCAGTGCACGTGTAGTTTTCGTTTCTTTGTTGGTACTCCAAGATGGCGGACAACAAACGTGGTGTCGTCACAAATCAGTGCATCCTCCATTGAAGGAGGGAGTTGTCAAAACAACATCTCGTTTGTTATTTAGATACAAGTCGTTCATGACGGTATTTTCGCTTCCTGTCCAGTGAGGATCAGGGTGTCGCTAACTTTTCAATGACATCTTGGATGCTGCTGTCCTGTCTGTGCCTGTTTGTGGTGAGGATGTTGAGGTCGTGGAGAGATTCACTTACCTTGGCAGTGATATTCATGTCTCTGCTGGCTGTGAAGTCAGAGGTTAATAGATGTCTGGGTCGGGCCTGGGGAGTCATGATTCACTGGATCATGGGGTGTGGCGCTGCCGTTACCTGTGGCAGGAGACGAAAGTCCGAGTCTTCAGGTCCTTGGTGCTTCCAGTCTTGCTCTATGGATGTGAGACTTGGACTCTGACCAAGGATCTGAGACGGAGACTTAAATTCTTTGGTGCCAGATCTCTTCGGAGAATCCTTGACTATCGCTCGTCGGTCTTGTGTCCAACGAGCGTTGCTGAGAGAGAGGATCAAATGAGATTTGTTAACCTGCATAGTCCGTGAATGTCAGCTGCGGCTGGATGGACATTTGGCTCGTTTTCCTGACGCTGATCCTGCTCACCAGATTCTCGCAGCGAAGGAGCTCGTGAGTGGAGGAGGCCAACAGGCGACCACGTGCCTCGTGGTTGCAGCAGATTGATCAGCATCTCAAGGAGATGGGGATCCGATGGGCCAGGTACTCCCTGGGGGATGGCCAGACGAAGCGCCCTGGAGTACGGGCGGAAAGTGGACGCAGCGACGCGCTGCTCTGGCGCATGCTCCCATACCTGACCTGACCTGAGGTTGCCGACCCACGCCTTAGAGGCAAGAGGTTTCGCAGAACCAACAACATATATATATATTATATATGCATATTATATATATATATATATATATATATACATATATATGTATAGATATATGTATTAATCATGTGCGCATTCATCGGAGAAGAGTGCAGGCGAAAGACTCACCTGCTACCACTCGTCGTTAGTGCAGGTTAACGATCCCAAGGTGTCTTTCACAAAGAGAATGTGAGTTATCGCCGGCATTTTGAACAAATTAAAACTGCTGCCACAATCGTTTTCAGTCGAATATGTGATGTCTGACTCGTCGGTTTGTGTGAAATGTTAGGAAATAAATTTAGTTCCCCAGCTGACCCACAACAAGGTGGGATAATTGGGGTTGATGAAGAAGTAGTCGGAATAATTTAAGGTTCCGTTTTTTTAAAGGTACATTCGGTAACAGGTTCACCGAAATCGTTGTTAAAAACAGCTGGATGATTGTTGTGAAGCTAAAATCATCATCCGAAAAAATTGCAGTTTATTTTAAAGTTAACTTATTCCGATCCTATTTTACAAGTTCACCAGTTGTCTTGCACGGACCTCGTGTTTTGGCTTCCACTCGGTTTCTCAGCCCGACACCTCTGGTCCCGATACGTGGGCAGAGGGTGAATCCGGACCCGGGCTGAGCAGCATTGAGTTCAGTCCTGTGGTGGTAATTCTGGTGGTGTGATCATGAGAACCCAAGGTGGTAACTTCCTATTTAGATCCTGCCTACAAGCAGTGATTCGCAAGCAATCACTAAATTGTTTATCCGAGTCTGCTTTGGATCAAAAAGATTAAAATCAAGATGGTCTCTGCCACACGTTCCCTCCATAACCCTTTAATCATCTTCAAAATCTCATTCTAATACTCTGGTTTTCTGTTCATTGTCCATGAATCTACTTGTCGTTCATGGAAAAGGACACTGATGTGTAGAAATGCTTTGTCCTGTGTTGTATTTATGAAGCCTGAGATCACTGATGGAATGCAAACACTCCATTATTTGGTTTTACCTGTAACGAGGTTACATCTGCTAACTTGTACCTGTTGCTACGTTGAGCCTTGGTAGTTATTACTGAATCGATCTTTCCGGTTTTCCCGACATCTTTGATGCTTTGTTCCTTTCACACCTTTTTCTGATTTTTCACATTTTTCCAACATTCATTCAAATTCTCTCTTTCTTTTATTTTTGCTCATTTTCCTCTCTTTTACATATATATATTATGTCTACCGATCTTTGTCGGTAGAAATGAATTATTATAAGTTGTATTTTTTGAAAGCTCACTTGGTGAGCCTGTGGGGTTGAGGGTAGACGAGGAGGCAGCTGAAACCGAATCCCATCCAAATTCTTCCCTGATGACTCTGTGTTTGCTCTTTGCTTCATTGGGTTCCTTCTGATGACTCCACTGCAGTATTGTTCTTTCATTTGATTAGTTACTGTAACTAAAGTTTATATTTCAGCAAAGCTTATTCAACGCAATGAAATGGACTTTGAAGCAAAAGATAAAGCATTCAAATGGAAAAGTCTTCATATGGTTCATTGATTAGGGAATGAAAGAGAAAGCTTGGACGTGCATTGGTGATCGGAGACATTGTTGATGATATCGGTAGAATGTGACAGTAAAAGGGTGTATTGTTTAGAATATGAAACTGTGAGTTGACAGAAGGATCAGGAAGTTTACTCCAAAGGTTCTTGGTAATTGCCTGTGAAAGGTGGTGAAGTTGTCCTCGAGGTGTCAGAAATGGTGCCTCCCCAGGTCCTTTGAAGCGCTGCGATGGGAACGTCTCACCCATGGGTCACTTCGTGGTGCAATTGATTCACACATCCGCACGTGCTCGTACATCCAACATCCTGCTGTCCACCGGTCATTGTGGATAGGTTGAGGGTGGAAATGCACAACGAGGGGCAAGAACAGCAAGGAAAGAGATCACGTGGTTTCTATGAAATGATAAACAAATCCAAGATCGGATTTATGTTCATAAGTACGTACAGTACGTGCACTCACGATGTAGAGGAGTACGTTATTACGGTTTGCACGGTGGGTTGAGGTTTGTTAATAAATTAATTAATTTTATTCCTTAAGACGGATTAAATAATAAACTTGAACATATCTGCCTCGCCCGATTCCCCGTCACATTAACCCTCATTCGGTGCTTCGCTCCAAACCGAACCCCATGCTTCCTCGTCTGGTTCTCACGGCTCTCGCTACACCATCCCACACTGACACCCGGTGACAGTTCACACCTCGGCGGTCGCACGGTCGCACCGACTCCTCAAGGAGAGATTAAGACATGGGTTGGTATTGGAGGATGCATTTGTGGCTCTGGCTCAGCCAGGGAAAGCAGCCGGTGAGAGGCAGTGAAGCAACTCTGTGAGAGAAGGATGACATTGAGAGGAAGCAATGGCAATTCCGGGAAGAACGAGTCCAAGTTCGGTTTTCCGATGACCAGCTTGAGATCCCCGCGGGTTCTCAACCACAAGGTCAAACCCATGAGTGGACTCGAGAGGAGCAACGAGAGAGGTGCAAAGGACCCAGAGATTGAAACCGCACAGCAGCAGCTGCAGCAGCACGGACAGCAGCTCGAAGTGGCATCACAGCGGAAACCTCTTGGGAAGAGACCTCTGAAGGTGTCCCGGTCGGGCAAGGCCACGGGCACGTCGTACGCGGCTCTGATCGCGTCCGTGCTCCAAACGGCACCAGAACGGCGGCTCACGCTTCCCGAGATCGCGGACGAGTTGCGGCGGCGACACCCGGCTTCGCAGGTCCCGACACGGCGGTGGCGGAACAGCGTGCGACACACTCTCAGCGTGAGCGGGGCCTTCGTTAAGGTTCCCGGGACCCCGCGCGTCCTTGGGCCAGGCGAACTACTGGGCACTGGCGGCGGCTCTGGATGACTACCTGAGGCCCGACGGGACGTTCCGTCTCCGCCGTCGACGCAGAACCCGAACCTCCGGGGGCAGCGTTTGCGTCGGACCCGAAGCAGCACATCCGAGGTCAAGTTCCGGAGCTCATTCTCGATGCGAGACCCTCTTGGGAAGCCCTTCTCCGGGCTCCATTTTGCACCTCAACGCCTCCTCGTGCTCCTTTGGACCCGGACTCGCCCAGTACGATTCACTTCGGCCGCCATGAGACCTCGCATGGACACAGAAACAGACACGTCGCAGGAAACGGGCGCGTCCTGTGTGAACGTGTCATTTTACCCCGGGGTTCGACCTCAACTTTGGCACGTCGTGCCTATTCGCTCCCCGGGCACCTCCTGGTCCCCGTGGGGCAGTGCGCATGTCTGGCTCTCTGGCCCCAACTCTGCCCCTTTCCCAGCTGCCCCTCACCATTCCCGATATGGACCGTCGTTCGCTGCCGTTCCCGTCGGGTCGGCTCCCTCGCTCCGCCGTGTGCTGAGACCTTCTCCATTCTCCAGGTCCTGTCCGTCGGCACTTGAAAGGGCGAAGTTCCGCCAGAATGGCAGATGAACAGCGGTTTTCAGGAAGAAGTTTTGTGTAAAACTTGTCTGATCCGTTTTCTACATTCACGTTGGTGATGTTGCGGGTTTAAATTCTACATTTCTTTGTTAATTATTCCCGATTTATTCGTTCTGGATTGTTAAGTATTTAATATGTTATTATGTATTAACCACAGCCGTTGGTGGACAAAAATGGTTCTGTACAGGTCTCGTCTCTACATTAACCCGCGGGGTGGTTTATTTACAATAAACGAGATTGAAAAGCTTTTTCATGTTTTTTTTTTCTGTTTTTTTTTTTTTTTCGATACAAAGTTGCAGATAATTTTGGATTTATTTTCTCATAATATTATTTTTTGTAATAAAACAATTAATAAATAATCAATAAATCAATAATAATTTTAAAAATGTCGATTCGCTTTGTTGTTTTTTTGTTGTTTTTTGGAGTTTGTCAAAGATGAACATGGCTCACATAGTTTACCACAAAGAACATAGTTAGATGTAGAACATAGTTAGATGTAGACATAGTTAGATGTAGAACATAGCCCATACATAGCTCGACGTAGATCATAGCCACAAAGAAATAGCTCACCATGTCTCACATCGTTCATCACATGGAACATAGCTAGACATAGAACATACACAGCTATAATAAGATTGTATTTTTAGTTGTCGGGGCTTTCATTCACTGGGTCGGTCTCAACCAGTGTTCAACAAGCCGAGTGTTCATAAAGACATTCGGATCTCCATGATAGCTACATAATAGCTCTGGACAGCAAGATAAGGCTGCTAATAATTTTGTTGTGGTTTGTAGAAGTTTTATGTAGAGGTTTTATTAAGAGAGTTCGGCATTGATATGGTTACTTTCACTAGTATATAAATAGCAATATGTTCCTTGTCTATAGTCACTCCAAGATAATTTCTGAGCATCAGGAAGTTTTAGTTGATAAATTTCAGTGCTAAATTGTAAAGAGGTAAATTTTGTATTCCTCGACTTTCTGGATCCCTACTTCACAAGAACCCGCACAAGTATAGGTTTATAGCCGGTGCCAGGAGTGTTCTACCAAGTAGTTTATCGGTGATAGTTACTCAGGATTACAGGTTATTAGGGAACAGTTCAGGAAATATTGTTTGGCAATTTGAGAAGAATTCTGGTATCAACACTTTCTGGAGCATTAAATTTTCCTTCGAGTTCTTAGATGGAATTAGATGCCTCAATATCATGTTAGTTGAAGTTATTGATTTTTTAAACTTTATATACAAATTTGGGATTAAGTACTGGTGAGAGATTCATTCTTCAAAGTGATTGAGAAGGTTTTGAACTCTTTTAATAAGTTTTATGTATCAAGTTTGATAGAGCATTCTCTTTATAAAAAATAAATATTCAGGTTAATGTATAGCAGCCACCCCCATCAGGCTGATTGACAGTTGTACAGTCCCGCCGACCACTCAGACCCCTGCCTATTCTTTTACAAAAGGAATATAGTTTTGCGTTCGTTTCGTGGATCCTTTCAAGCTATTAAATATATAATTACAATACCAAAGGATGATGCACGAGGTAAACTATGTCGGTGGGTACCAGAATCATTGTCATTGAGAGAGGAGGCTCGGAAATATGCCGGCTGAAAACGATTGTTACCCTCTCCCGAGGAGAGGGACGCCGGACAACCCAAACATAAGTCGCTTTTTTGCCTTTCAAAACCCTTCGGTTTAGCAGTACTTGAACAAAATATTACAGCATTTAACATCATCATGACCAAATCAGGTTTTCCGCTTGTTACCCCGCCCATGTCATTGTTTCTCAAAACAGCACAGGGTAAGGTGTTCCATGAACTATGTAGTGACTTCTTTTGTAGGTCTTACAAGGTCCACTGAGCTGGTGTGGGCTTAGTGCTAAGGGTGGCGGCTTGGGATCTTTGGGTCCTGAGTTCTCAGCCACGTTGGCCCTGAATTAATACACCAGGGGGTTGACTCAGCCTGTCATCCTTCCGAGGTCGGAGAAATGAGTTACCAGTGTGTACTGGTAGAGGGGTACTGCATCAGCGACCACAGTCACGCTTCAAGAAATAATAGCTACCCTGGCAGCTAAGCTGCCATATGCAAGAAGAAGAAGAAAAAGAAGAAGAAGGTCCACAAGGACAAAATATTTTTCTGTGTCAAAGTCCATCTTTTATCCGTAAAACACTTTTGGAAGAATTAGGTCTTAAGCACGAACCGATGAGGCTTTGAGCCTATTTCTTCCAAATGTATTTACATTTAAATGCTATATTATTACTTGTCTTGTCAATACTCAGGGAACAAAAACATTATGTTTGCACCTGTTTCAAATAATCATGTATCTTCGGATTGTTGATTGAAACTTTCCTTTTCAAATCAAGCAACTCCATTTTTACGTTTTTTTTTTAGGAGGTTTTTTACCTCCTCTAACCGTAAACCATTTGTGTGTTTCTTATTTTGGGTTTATCAATTTGTTCTCTCATCCATTCACTCGCCCTATGTTATACTTATAAGCTTTTTACTGCTTTGTTCAAGTTGATCCTTTGTTCTCTCTGTAATTTATTCCTTTGTTAGTAATGCCAGTAACTTTTTTGATTTTTGATCTGTAATGATCCAGGGTTCAAGGCTCATGACTGAGGGGAAAGCACTCGATCGAGTCTCTCCAAACTCCTGTCCTGAGGCCATCAGAGACGGATAACTCCACACTGTGGTGGGTTGCTAGTAACCAAAAATGCTGGTTTGTGTTGGCTAATCCTGGCAGAGTTTCACTACTTCACATGGGTACCTTACCTGTGGACGGCCGCACCAAAAAGGGGGGGGGGTCTCGTGCCCTTAACGCACACCTGGTTTAACTGCGAGCAATACAGTTAGTGTGCGTTGGCTTAACAGTGGCAAATGGTTGGGGTAAAACTTCTCGGCTAACACTATGTGGTCCATGCTAGATCAATGGGGAAAGACACGATGAACTGGGTACATTTATTAACAAGCGGATGAGGCAAAAGGAACATGCAAATATTTAAAGGAACAAGACAGTGCAGAATTAACCTGCTATTAAGAACTTACACACTCTTATTTACCTAACATGATGGGCGCTTCAGACACATACCCGAGGAATCAAAAAGCAGAGCAAAAGAGAAAGTATGAGGTTTTTTTGCGACCTCTGATTTACGAAGCGCGGTCGATGAACCAACGCAACCTAGTTGCTGAGGAGGGGAAGGAGAGAGGAAACTGAGGGTGTCTAAGGTACATGCTGGAAGGAGGTGCGATGAGGTGTGTCATGCCATACAGTGAGGTGCAGTGAGGTGTGAAGAGGAAAATGTAAATGTGTGGGTCGGTGGGGGGGGGTGGAAATTGAAGCAAGGAACGTGTAAAGAAGGTATTCCAAATCGTGAGTGTAAAGAGGTCTGTTCATGTCATTACTAATAGGGTAAACTGCACGCTATCTGGCGCTTGGCTTTCCGGTCTGTCCAATTCTGTTCATCTGACTCATTCCACCATGCTCCATGACCCCAAGGACAAGAGGAGAGGGTGGGCCGACGAGAGATGGTGAAGCAGAGAACAGAGCTCTCTTTATAATCGTTAGGAGGTAGAGCGATGGTGTTCTACAGCACCCTCATTGGTTGCACAGATGGTTACATGGCCTTGGCCCTGCCCAGGTGAGGATTGGCACCAGAACTAGCCTCATTTACTCTGCACCTCGCCATGCAATGGAGCTCCAAGAA
Source organism: Eptatretus atami (assembly GCA_035128595.1). NCBI lineage: Eukaryota > Metazoa > Chordata > Myxini > Myxiniformes > Myxinidae > Eptatretus > Eptatretus atami. Next base: position 35,108,259 of record CM068960.1, read on the forward strand.
TAACATGGGCGGGGTACCTGGTTGCATGCTCCAGCCACGACCATGCGCCAGACACCCAATAGGGGCTGTAATTGAGTGGAATGTTCGAGCTATCTACCTGACATCACATGGAATTTGGTGCACTCTAGCCACCAAGTTAGATGCTAGAACGTCCAGACCTGAGCATCTATGATGGTACAGGCTGCTCCTTGTTCAGTTGGTGTCGCAAGGTAGTTTGGTGTCGTGTCGGTGATGATTGGTGGTTGAGCGATGGCAAGCGTGGTGTGACACAGTGGTTGGCTATGCATGATGGTTGAGGCATCGTGGTTGTGGCGGGTTAATGGCGACAGTAAGGTAGCTTAGGTTGTGGTCCGATGTTGTGGGGGAATAATCATTAGGCATTGTGGTGGTCAGAGGAATGTTGTGGTGTTGTGCTCGAGTCTGGAGAAGGTTGAACGTGAAGTGTCCGTTGGGTAATGGCACGAGGTTTGAATTGTGAAAGGCGTGCATATGCAAATGAGCTGCCTGTTGCTATGCGTGAGGGAGGGGGATCACAGTGTGTGAAGTAAAATAAGGTCAAAGATGGGAATAAAGACCTGCCTAAAAGGCCATACAATGCATTCAGATCATAAACCGCAGAGAAATCAAGGGAAGGGCTCTATCTAAACTAATAACATGAAGCTAGACGGGCCTCTGTAGAAGCGCAATACTCTGCCCCCGCAATGCATTTTCCATGAGAACATGGCCCAAATACGATTTTGAAATATTCAAATGCTGTATACAGTTTTTGCCCTATCTTATGCCTGGTGTTGGGTTTAATGGTTGGGTGGTTGGCTTTGGATCCTCGGGTCCTGAGTTCAAATCCTCTCAGCTGTTGAATTAATACCAGGTGGGCGTTAACTCAGCCTGTGATCCTTCCGAGGTCGGCAAAATGAGTAGCCAGCATGCTTGGTTATCTCTGTCGGAGTGGTGACCCATCCAGGATTGTGCCCAATAGCCAGGACAGTGCTCAAGCAGCACAACATCTCTGCACAGAGTATGGTCCCATTCCTCCTCCTATCTGGTGAGATCCACTTTTAAATAATAATAAATTCTCTATCGCCATATCCGGATTCGGATCTTTCCCAAAAATGAAATAATTCGTCCTTGTACACACGACCAACTGTCCCACCAAGTTTCGTCCGAATCCGCTCATAACTTTTTGAGATATCATGCTCTATGTCATTTTGGCCTGATCTCTCCATGGATGGAGAATCACTGAATAAATTATCGGATCCGGATCCAGACGTTCAAAACCAAAATCGAATCAGTTTCGTCTTGTCACGACACCGACCTTGCCCACCAATTTCATCCGGATCCGTTTACAACTTCGTGAGATATCTGGTACACAAAAAACAAATGAAATTGTTTGTTGAGCAGGAATTGGCAGGAATAACTTTGTCTAATCTCCATGATCCTGAAAAAACAAAAACCTGGAATCAATTTGTTCTTATAAGTCGATAGTGGCACTGTTTTAATCCAGTTTAAGCATTAAGTTTGGGTCATGATCATAACTTGGAAGTCAATCGGACATTGAAATGGCGTTTTTTATCGCAATTTGAAAGTTTTGACCCGTACCCCCCTGACATTCGACCCCGACGCAAGAAGGGTGTTGGTGTGACACCCAATAGAAACATATGGTTGGATGCAGAATTGGAAGAATGCACATTTTGGATTGGTTTGAAGTCGATACGACCATTATAGTAGAAGTTCGCCACAATAGGGTCCCGTGACCGTTTTTTCCGGGACAAGGTTTGATGGGTTGTTTTAGTCATATTGAGGGGGCTGATTAAATGGAGCTGGGGTGAAACCTCGTGAAAATGTGGGCCTAACATCGGCCAGATGCCGAAAATTCAAAATGGCACACATGCTACTTTCAGTATATCAAAAATTGCCATATCTTTGGTTCTACATGTTCGATTTTTATGATTTTTGTGGGTCAAAATATATGTTTGGGGAGGTCAAGGATGTCATATATTACCATTCCACGTTGTTATATTTAAGGGTTAAGTCACAAAATAATGATAATTAATTTTCGGGGGCGCCTAAATCAAGATTGTCTAATTGAGTAACATCTGCGAAAATAGTAAAAAAATCACATTTTCTCCATAATATTATTGGCAGTGATTCTTTCATGCAAAGTAAATGTTTGTTTTAATATGTGGGGAGTGCAAAAATTGAGACAAGAAAGGAAGGACGCATCATTGTCTTTATTTTCAGAACATGATGTGTACATAATTATCAATTTCTCAACTTTTAACACTGTTCAGGTAGTGTTATACCACAATTCTTTTGTATGTCCCTCCTGTACTTTAACTCTAGAACAGGTAATATGATGAAAAGAATATCAAACATTCCTTAATTTTTCTGTAGAGGCAACAGTGTTTTCAATGGAAAATGAAATAAAACATGGAATTATCTGAATTCCCCGGCAATTGACGGCTTTCCGGAAGTATTTCTTGGTAATTTGCATTGACTCAAAGTTTGAATGTACTGTCCAAATGTCTTTTTAATCTAAGACAGTCATAATAAAATAATATTACATCTCATATATTTGAACTGTTGGCAATGTTTTTACAGTTGTAATTAAATGAAATAAATCTCCCATTGAAACACATACATGTAATCCTTCAGTCCATATCTGAGTCCGCTGGCTCCAGAGTCAACAAAACTTCATCATTACTTTCGCCTCAATCATCGTGCAACAATGTTGTTCTTGTTCAATCGCGAGGTCCATTGTAAACTCTTGGAGTGCATCAGGTATACTCACTGAACAGACATCTTACCGTATTTCATTTGTCCATCATGGTTGGTGGGAATTTGGGGTGCATCCGGCTTGTCATTAGTTAGCTTGTGTTGTAAACTTGGTAGTTAACTCGCGTCACATGCCAGATTCGTGAGAATCTGGATTGTGGGATGCGGGACGTGGACTTGTTTTTCATCTGACCCCACTTTCGTGCTCTGTGGCTTCACCTAACGTTTACTGATTGTTGTCATTATAGATGTGTCTAATAGTGAATGTGGCCATTTGCTGAAAGCACCTCTTGTGTCACTGGAGTGTTTTTGCCAACAATCTTTCAAAAGATTGCGTGCCTCCTTTCTGTCTTTTTCAATAACGTGTTTTTTCCCATGTCCCATAGAAGCCAGATGTTGTATCAAGATCCACTATGAATGTGTAATGGGGATTAATATTTCAGCTACATCATAGAGAAAGGTTCTTGCAGCTTGATGATTTTGTCTTTCCGTTTGATAGCAAGGGGTGCCCTCCAAGTTGAATGTGCAACATTATGCAGAAAGATATCACTACATCTGTGTCCTCGGCCAATCAAATCACGACTTGTCGTCTTATTTTTTCCTGCTTTTCGGATTTCGAATAGAATGAAAGAACAGCAATTGTGTCCGACCCTCGTGGACTACATTCAAAATTCTTCATCCTTATCTCCGGAGGAGATGTTCCAACAATTTGCCTGATGGGTACAACAAAGTCATATTCTCTATGAATTCTTTACAAGACTTGGTGAACTCATCCTTTAGAAACTTTTGCAGCTCTTGGTTTTGTTTCTCTGTTGCTGAACAGTACACCCTGGAAAGTCTTTGTGGCAGGAAACATATCTGATGTTTTCATGTACAATTCTGGACCCATTCTATATGCTGTCGTGGATTTACGACGCTCATGCTCAACGTGTCTCTTGATGGATTTCCACACAATAAGGCATCTTTACAAAAACATTGGCTTGCAATTAACACAACAAAGAGAAGGGGAAAACAATAACCTCCTACCACCTTGGTGTCAGAGGTAATACTGTCTCTGGAGTGCTATATGTTGCGTGCCATTGCCTCGCGGGCGAGCATCGGGCTTACGCAAAACCTCACACAATACACACACAGCTATAAATAAAGGGTGGAGATTTATCCTTGATCTGCATATTAATTGCATCTTTTTATAAAAAAATAATCAATACCGATTATCATTCGAGAGAAGACTGTTTGTTCTCCAACGGCAGTATGTTTAACATATAAGCACGCACTTCCCAGTTTTAAGGGGTATTCCTCCAGTCGAACGGCATGCAAAGTTCGGGGGGAATTATTATACTTTATATTGGTTGTGCGTGGGACGGCCACGGTAAATCCTCCGAACTCAATTTGTGTGACAGGCAGTTAACACACCAGCCCGGATTGGTCGCACTTCTCCCTTGGGAGGCCGACGGCCGAGACTCTCGGAGATTAATTTGGAAACAGTTAATGCGGCTGCAAACCAGGCCCACTAAGGGCAGGCGCAATGGCGGAGGCACGGGTGAGGCACAGCAAAGGAGTGGGGGGGGGGGGGGGGGGTTTGATTACATCGAACCCACTCGATAATAATACGGATACAGCCCTTTAAAAATGAAACACATTTAAATGAAAATAAAGTCAAATATTTACAAAGGCAATAATAAATGTAATCTATCCATATTCCAGCAATGTGTGGGTGTGTGTGTGTGTCTGTCTGTGAAGAACCCCGCTGTTTCTCTCGACAATTTCACTGGTCCATCTATTGAAACTTGCCAGGTATAAATTGCTGGACCTCTGAGTATGTCCTTTCCAAGGTTTTATATATTATCGGTACAAGTGCTTCCCAAGTTTGGGCATTTATTTACCCAAACCCATTGACAGGACAAACGTTGCTGCTGGCTGGCGGGCCCATTTATTTTTTTAAACCAATGACAGGCACGTTGCTTCTGCGTAGGCGTGCGGATGGGGAAAGAGCGCCTTATTTACCGATGACAGGACAACGAAGGTTGCTTGGTGGCCGATTTATTACCAAACCAATGACCAGGACACGTTGCTTGCGTAGGCGGCCGATGGGGAAAGGCGCCTTAGTTACCTGTGGCGTAGAGTGGCAATGGTCAATGGCAAGCAAATGTCATGGCAGCAAGAACAGGGAGGTAAGTTGTTTTAATTTGGTTTTAATTAACTCTGTTTGTGTGTAAGTAATCACCAGCGTTGTTATTTCAATGCAGCGGATAATTTCGGTGAATGCATGTGAACATTCTTACGGCAACGCTCTTCCGGATAGTGATGGACTTATGTGTTTCTACCCTAAAATAATTTTCTCGATTTCTTATGCGGCATTTATAGTACATACAATGCCATCCGTCGTCGTTTATCAGAGTGGAAGGGAATGGGGCTGTGTAAGTTTGTTTGAAAAAGGGTTTCTTCTTTTTTTTTTGGCACGTACAGCCAACGCGACGTATGGCACTGCACGTACGGGCACGCGAGAGGCGAAGGGAACGGCCTGTGTGGTTTGTTGTTCTTGGCACGGGCGGTTTGAAAGTTTTTTTATTTTTTTTTTAATTTTTTTCCAAATCGTCGCCCCACGCACAATCGGGGCCACCACGTATGGCACCCAACGATACAGGCAGTACTAGTAACTATAAATACGTGAGGTAAATTAAATTCTAAGTTCGAGGCGCCTCTAGCACACAGACTTAAAAAATAAATACAAGACAAGGGGAAATTGAAATCAAAAGAATCCGCCTTCTTAATTCTGGTACTTGCTTTGTCCCGAGTACTTAAGGTCAGAATAAAATAAAAGTCTTTGTGGAACTTGGAGTCGAGGCATTTATTTGCACATGTGATGCGCCACAATGGTGCCAAGTCAACTTCTATCCACAACGGGAACAAAACGTACATCAGGCAATTTGTGACGCGGTATGTTACGGATTTGGAGTTACTATGCACTCAACCTACAGGTCCTTAGATCAGTTTAATCGGTAAGGTACATGTTGCCAATTAAGGGTCCCGTCCCCTGGTCTAATGGTAATAAATGTTCCTGCGCTGTGGAGTTTATTTTAATAGTCCAGGTTTTCTTTTTCGTTATTTTTCCCCCACCAACATCAACGTGACCACACTGCAACATACCGCTCACCCTTCACTTCGCTTCTTTAGCCTCGGTTCTGGCCGATCGTCATGGTGGCGAGTTCATAGGAGGAGCCGCGCGGCGGC
>CM068960.1:35114286-35124286 GCA_035128595.1 Eptatretus atami
GTGGGATACAAAACGTGAACTGTTCCACCTGGCAGAGGTATGCGCTCTACCGAGTGCCATTCTACTTTGTTCTGTTTTGCCAAGTGTCATTCTGAGTGATTTTTCATCTGTTTGTCTGTCTGTCTGTTTGTCCGCACAGAACTTTCATGTTTTTTTCTGCAACAGCTTGTAGGATTGAGACTAAATTTTCACCATTGATGCGACGACTCATGTAGAGTGTTACAATGATGATTATGATGTCATAGGTCACGTGGTGTGGCAGCCATATTGGAAAAACGGAAAAACTTTGGACCTCTGTATCTCTGAAACTGCAACAAGGAAAAAATTGAAACTTGAAACAGAAAGTACTCCTCATGGGGAATCAGTGTGATTAAAAAAAATGACATCATAGGTGCCTTCGTTATGACGTCATAATTGCATATGTAGAATGGTACATCTGATCAGTCTGAAAAATTGAGGTCACCTCGGGATAAAATGGTTCACAAATATTTTTTTGATGAGCCATCGGTCACGTGATTTGGCAGCCATGTTTTTTTTTTTTTTTTTAACCTTAAAAAATCCTCCCTGAAATGGCTGAACCGGTCATCACTGCCAGAATTTATAAATCGCAGTCTTAATGTCTCATTAATTATGTAACACACCAGTACACAAACACCACACAAAACAAGTCCTGGCAAGGGTCTGCAATCTCTGATTGCTCCTTTCCTTGTTGGATATGCCTTTCGTCCATCCATCCATCAAAACATGAAGCTTTCTAAACCACTGTGTTTAATTCCAGAGGGTTCTAAAGGATAATTCTAATGGGTTCTAAAAGGTAATTCATAATTCTAAGGGGGGAATTCAGGAGGGTTCTAAAGGGTAATTCATAATTCCACTGGATTCTAATGGGCTCAAAATGGTCATTCTAATGGGTAATTGTAGAGGGTTGTAAAGGGTAATTCTAAAGGGTAATTATAATGGGTTTCATTTGCTTGTAGGCTTTGCCTATTTCATATTAAAATGCCAAACTGAACCGCTTCGTTCGGACATGGGTGCAATTGTTTTTGTTATGCTCTCCAATGAGTACCAGCAGAAATAGTTTAGTACTCACAAAAATATAATTTTGTTCGCTTCGAGCGCACTCATCTGCTTTCCCAAGTGCCTCAGCCTTATATGCATCTTATTCCAATGAAAGCGCTCTCTCAGGATGTCCGCTCCAGATGAGATACCCGCAAGCCGCTCTTTTTCCATTCTGGACGCCCCTGAACCTCCTTCTTCCTCTTCGCTCGTGCATTCTCCGATTTTTTTTTGTTTTTTTAAATCTTAAAATGTTATAAACTTACAATACAACTTATAAATTATGTTGTTATAATTTACAAACTTAATTTTGTGCACTTAAATTTTGAAATCACAGTACAGTAGATCAATTATCAGAATTATCATGGAAGAATCTTTCTTCCACTAGCTGAGAAAACCTCCTTCTTCCTCTTCACTCGCATATTCTCCTTTGATCTATTTTTTTTCATCTTCTAAGTTACTAGCAGTGGTACCTGGCGTTGTCCAGTCTTTTTTTTGTGTGGGCCTAAAACACTTCCCTACACCAACTAAGGAGTGGGGTTGGGGAGGATTTAATATTTCCTTTCACATAGCTACAAAGTCTTCAGCACGAAAGATCGATTTAAAAAATGGCCAGTCATGGTCACCTGTCCAACTCACAGTTACTGTCCAGGGTGGTTACAAAGTCGCGATACCCCCCCCCTCCCTTTACATCATCATCTACCCTGGAACGGTTCGTATATGAGGCCCCGCGGGGAGGAGTGATGTAAGCGACATTTTTTAATGATTTTTTTTATGATGATGACTTTTATGATGATGATAGCTCGGATGATAGGGGAAGGGTTAAAATAGTGCTATAATGGCATTAACTCCAAAATGGCCGATGTGTCCCTTACATCACTCCTCCTTGCGGCGCCTCATATATGTTCATGTGAATGTTAATATTTTGGATGATGATAAAAGTCTTGTGTATTCATCGTTTACATTTATACCTCTTGTGTGTTCATCATATTCATTTATCAGGTTCTGCAGAGGGAGTAACAAGACTTTATAAACACTCTGGAAATTATTGGCTAAGAGGCATTGTAAAAGTATTACCTTAGAAGTGGAATTAGATGTTATTTTTCAAATGGATGCTCTTCAATGTGCTGTTGATATTTCTGGGTTAAGTTTGCCCCTGATCTATAAATATGGTGCCGTTCAGGAAGATGTACGGCCAACTTTGACTGCTTCTTTCCTTACATTTAGTGCTGCTTCCAGAAGAGGTTGATTTGTGTTTAAATGTTTGATAATTGTTTTGCACTTATTTGTACATATGTGTACTTGAATATAACTGTCATTAATCAAAACGGCTTTGGCACTATGGAGCAATTAAAAAACCAAGAAAAATTTTTTTAAAAACCGAACTTTCTTTTCAAAACCAGAGAGGAGATTAATGAAGCAAACAATGCTCCACAAGTTAGCCACCTGTGATAACAGGGTAAGATACAAGCTACAATTGTCCCTGCAAACTCGGAATGTGTGGTTGGCTCCCTTCCTGTCGCTTTATTGCAGAAATCCATTTATTACCATACTCGGTAACCAGATGATAAGGAAGCCCAACTTTATTCCCCCTTGATAGTTGCATTACCAAAAAAACTCTGGGAATGGCGTTGCATTAATCAATCAACAACGTGCCCAGAAAAATAAAGAGTTTAGTTAGCCAAGTGAAGAGTAGCATCAGGTGAAAACCCCTTGTACTGTATGTTGACACCTCCTGCACGATTTCAGTGTGGCAATTTTGTGTCTTTCCATTTGTCACTCTCCTGGCCTGGCTGCTTAAAGCAAAATGTTGTGTTTGTTCCATTTTGTTGGCCATTTTGTTCATTTATTTGTTCCCGCTTCTCTTGCCCTGATTCTTCTGATTGTGATTTGTTTGTTGTTTGTCATCCTTCTGTGTTTTATTGTCACAAAGTATTAGCTGTGTCCATTGAGAGGTGTGTGGGTACAGTGGAGGTTTACACTGGGGACACCTAGGACTTGATACAGAACAAACTCGTGAAAACACATGTGGGTAATGTTTGTGGAAGTGAGCTGTGTATTTGAAAAGTTGTTTTGTTGAAAAGTGGGAACAGGTTATAATGTTAGGTTAGCCTTTAACATGAATGGAATAATCGCCTAGGTGCGGGAATTCTCTGGTTACTTCTGGATTTGCGTATCGCCGAGAGAACAGAGCTGCTTCCAGAAGGGGGGGGGGGACATTAGCGGAGTTTCTCGATGAGGGGATATAAATGGGAAGGAGGGAGGGAGGATGGGAAATCCCGGTTGCTGTTTGTGCCGTGCTGCATTTAGTTTGCTGTAATAAACACATGGTTTGAAAGACTCTTGCCAGCCATTGTGAAAGGATCACATGCTATGACATTTTTCAATTTACTCCATCTTTCTCAATATCTGTGATCATGATAAGCAACCAACTACACCACCGGTCAGAAGTTTAGAACACCCATTTTCTAGTTTTTACTGAAATTTAAGCAGTTTAATGTTTCAATGTACCCTGAAATGAAAGCATAGAACAAATAAACAATTGCCGATAAAAAGAAATCATGGAATCGTTTTGTTGTACAAAATTTAATCTAAATTTTTGACTCATCAAAGTAGCCACCTTTTGCAGATATAACAGCCGAACATACTCGTGGCATTCTTTCGACAATGGAAACCAAATATTGTTCAGAAAGTTCTGCCCAACACTGTTTGCAGAAGTTCCCACAAATGTGTTGCACTTGTAGTTTCTTTACTTTCACCCTTCTGTTCAGTTCATCCCAAACCAGCTCAATGGGGTTTAAGTCTGGTGACTGTGCTGGCCATTCATGATTTGAAGTCTACCATCTTGTTATTTTCTCTAAGGTAGTTCTGACATAGCCTGGAGGTATGTTTTGGGTCATTATCTTGCTGTAGGATGAATCCTGACCAACTAGGCGAGACCAGAGGGTATTGCATGGCGCTGCAAAATACTGTGGTAACCCTTTTGGTTCAGGGTGCCAGTCACTGTGCAAGTCGCCGACTCTGGATTCAGCAAAATAAGCCCAGATCATCACGCTTCCTCCTCCATGTTTGACAGTTGGTGTCACACCACTGAGGAACCATCCTTTGCTACTCGATGGCATACAAAAACCCTGCATGATGAACCGAAGATTTCAAATCTTGATTCATTGGTCCATAAGACCTTCTTCCAGTTTTCAGTAGTCCACTGGCGGTGCTTCATGCCCAGGCAAGCCTCTTTATCTTATTTTGCCATCTTAGCAAATGGCTTTCTTACTGCCCATCGACCTGTCAAACCTGCAGCTCGAAGTCTTCTCTTCACAGTTGAAACTGAGACTTCCTTACTTGACACAGTGTTAATCTGTGCTTGAAGCTGCTGTCCTGTGAGCCACCATCATGCAAGCTGTTGACTCTCAGAAACTTGTCTTATGATTGTGTTGTGGCTTTGGGTCTGCCAGACCTCTTCCTGTCAGAGTTTCCTCCAGTTTTCCAAGTGTCTTTTGATGGTGTAAGGAAACTGTACTCACTGACACCTTGGCTTCTTTGCAATTTCTCAAAGGAAAGACCTACCTTTAAGGGTTATAATGGTCTGTCTGTCTTCCTTTGTTAATTGTCTTTTTCTCGCCATTAAGATAGCAAAATACTACTTCCTGCAGTGCAATATTGTTCAAATAATGCTTGAGAGGGTGTAGCAACACAGTCTGTTCCAACACTGCTTTTATACAGACAGAGGGTTTGTAACTAGTCAACAAAAGTTGGGACACCTCGTAGGAATTGTTTGCATCAATTTCAAGGCTTAATTTACTTCCATTGCTGCAGAACAGCTGCAGTTGCTAACCCATTACTTGTTCCCTGAAAAGGGCCTTTTTAACAACTCTGAAATTTACATTATTTTTCAGTTTTGTGGTAACCTAAACTTTTTTTTTTAACCTCTGGCAGTTTACCGCTTAGCTTTGTGCCATTTCAGGTTATTCACTGGACTTGAACTGCTTACATTTCAGTAAAAACTGGAAAATGGGGGTGTTCTAGAACTTTTGACCGGTAGTGTATATATATTTCCAAAAAAAAAATCCAAAGGGACCATACTCTGTGCATGGCGTTGGTGCTGCCGAAGCAGTCTCCTGGGTTGTTGGGCACAATCCTGGATGGTCACCACTCCGACACAGGTTACTCTAATGCTCATCTTCCAGCAACTGGTACTCATTTTGCCAACCTCAGGATGACAGGCTGATTCAACCCCACCTGGCATTAATTCAACAGCCATGCAGGATTTTAACTCAGGACCTTCGGATCCTAAGCTCACCACCCTCCCCATCAAGCCAACACCAGGCATAATTATCTATGAAATATGCAAGAATGGTGATATTTCTGACATCTCTCCTCACTCATGTTTCCCTTCCATCCCTCTCCTTTCCTATCTTTCTCCTAATCTCCTTTTGCTTTCCTTCACAGTCACCACCAAACTTATATTTCTCACTGATTCTTCCTGACTTCTCCACCTCTTATTTTTCTCCCATATCTACCCTCCTCTTCCGCTTCTTAATTTTCAGCTTCCTGCCTTCCCCACCGCCTTTGAATTCTGAAGATGGCACATACAAACCTGTAAGCTGTCTTCCAGATACTTTGCGACATTACTATAACTTCCCCACAGATTTGCAGGCGTCCTTGTGGGATTGACTACAACGTTCGGTACACCTCCTGGCATCCTGGGACCAACACTCATGGAGCTCTGACATGGGATGTAAGCATGCTACAAGTTACAAGTGGAAATTTCATGAAAATCCAAACATCCTACTTTTTCAACCTTATTTGCTCTTGTGCCACCGTTCTATTCAATGACGTCGTGCATAGCACATCCATAGCACATCGCATTTCATGATGAATGTTGGAATTTGATAATCGTAGAGAGTGATAAGACCAGGTTAAAAGACGAATTTGGATTCTAAGCAGATGGAAATTGTTACAAGTAGGCAAATGAGCAACAAAAACCCTTTGGATTCATAATGACCTTCATCGATGGACTAATCTACCTGCGGAAGCTGATGTGGCCAAAATAGGTAACACCAGTCAACACTTTGTGGTTGAGTCTTAAATACCTTTGAAAGGGAATCATTCGATGAGCAGAAATGAATAGACTGAGTGGTTTGCTCTGCCTTCTCGTGGAGTTGCAATTTAAAGCTGCAACGCAGGAACTCAGCAAATTTTGATAACTCAGAACCCACTTGTACTCATCATGAAGTTTCACAAAATACATAGAAACAACACCAGCTTGGCAAGTCCAAAATTGATTATCATCCAATATGTTATTTCCCCACTCAACACCTGCCCAACAGCATTCGCATCGACAATGGATGAAAGTATTCTATAAAAACCAGTGCTGTCAGTGCCTTTGGAGCCATTTTCTACGTGCTGTTTGCAAGTGGAGAGGAGCAGCCATGGGCTCAGCAGAACAGGACTCCATCCAGCACGTCTCTCCCACAATACCTGGTCCATTCACCGGACACGCTGAACGCACGATCCCGCAGAATGTCGAAAACACCTGTCGCACTCATTGAGGGAAAGTTTAATTTGGATAGACTTTGAACGAAGAAATTAATGCCATCTGTTTTCTCATGTTCAATTTTGGCCTAAAACTGTTTGGTTGCAGTCGCATTGATAAAATTTCTCACCCCTATTTGTTAGTGGAAGAAAGTGTCCTTAAAAAAAATAATAATTTGTAAGCTCATTTCATTTGCAAGGGTAGTATTATCGAGTTATCTAATTCCATCAAGTCGTGTCCAACTTCCAGTGACATTCGTGATCAGATTTCTCCAAACATCCCTATCCTGCACTGCTGTGCCGAAGCTCTGGCAGAGATAGTTTGGTGCAGCCTTTACCCCATCCATCCAGTACGTACACATTCTGTGTTGAATGATCTTTCGTAATATCTTGCTAGCACGTGAAATCCAAGCAGTGGTTCGGTTATTTGAACATTCTCTTGCATCCCTTTCTTCATCAATGGTATGTAGAATGACTACTTCCACCTTTTAGGCCACACAGTCCTGCTACAGATAGCTGGTAAAATTGTATTGCCTCCTCCCTAACACCTTCAAGAGTTGTTATTCGAATTCTCATCGGCACTGAGTACTTTTCATTTGCCAGCTCTTTCAAGGCTCTACAGACCTCACATATTCTATCACTATTGGGTCTCACTCATATTCTTTCTTTAAAGGTTGCCATCATATTTCTATCTCGTTTGTCGAGAGTTTCAGTATCGTACTTCCATCTTTCTTTCACCTGTGTTTCTTCTGTCATCTTTTCCTGTTCTGCTCTTGAGGACCCCAATCCTAGACCTAAACTTTCCTGCGATCTCTGGATCTGTTTAAAAAGATCTCTTGTTTTCCTCACTATGTTGTGACTTTCTATCTCTTTGCATGCCTATTTGAAATATTGATCTTTGTCTTCCTAGCTTGGCAATGGAAGTCTGCATTTCGTCGCTTAATGTCCTCTCTTGCTGCCGCCTTTGGTTTTCACCTCTCTTAATCTGTCTGCAATATGTATTGCCTCTTCTGACAGCCATTTCATTTAGCCTTTTTCTTTCTGCTTGTTTTTGGGATGTTTTTTTGGCCTCTTATTTTACAATGTCTTCAACCTCTTTCCACGATTCGTCTAGCATCCTACCAACCAAGTCCAGCTCTGCAAAACAGTTTGCTTTTTTTTTAACCTTATTACCTCTGTCACCAAATGTGAGGAGGTTATGTTTTCACTCCTGTCTGTGTTTGTTTGTCTGTCTGTTTTTTCTTTGTGTGCAGGTTATCTCAAAAAGTTGTAGATGGATTTGGATGTAATTTGGTGGGCAAGTTGGGTGTTTGCCAAGGACAAACTGATTTGATTTTGATGAAGATCCAGTTCCTAGAAGTTTTTAAAGTGATTCTTCACCATTGAGAGATTGGGCCAAAAACGATATATTGCACAATATCTCAAAAAGTTGTGGACGAGTTGGTAAGGTGATAAGAACAAGCAGATTAGATTTTGGTTCAGATCCAGCCACCAGTGGGATACAAAACGTGAACTGTTCCACCTGGCAGAGGTATGCGCTCTACCGAGTGCCATTCTACTTTGTTCTGTTTTGCCAAGTGTCATTCTGAGTGATTTTTCATCTGTTTGTCTGTCTGTCTGTTTGTCCGCACAGAACTTTCATGTTTTTTTCTGCAACAGCTTGTAGGATGAGACTAAATTTTCACCATTGATGCGACGACTCATGTAGAGTGTTACAATGATGATTATGATGTCATAGGTCACGTGGTGTGGCAGCCATATTGGAAAAACGGAAAAAACTTTGGACCTCTGTATCTCTGAAACTGCAACAAGGAAAAAATTGAAACTTGAAACAGAAAGTACTCCTCATGGGGAATCAGTGTGATTAAAAAAAATGACATCATAGGTGCCTTCGTTATGACGTCATAATTGCATATGTAGAATGGTACATCCGATCAGTCTGAAAAATTGAGGTCACCTCGGGATAAAATGGTTCACAAATATTTTTTTTGATGACGCCATCGGTCACGTGATTTGGCAGCCTTGTTTTTTTTTGTTTTTTTTAACCTTAAAAAATCCTCCCTGAAATGGCTGAACCGGTCATCACTGCCAGAATTTATAAAAGTCGCAGTTCTAATGTCTCATTAATTATGTAACACACCAGTACACAAACACCACACAAAACAAGTCCTGGCAAGGGTCTGCAATCTCTGATTGCTCTTTCTTGTTGGATATGCCTTCGTCCATCCATCCATCAAAACATGAAGCTTTCTAAACCACTGTGTTTAATTCCAGAGGGTTTAAAGGATAATTCTAATGGGTTTCTAAAAGGTAATTATAATTCTAAGGGGGGAATTCAGGAGGGTTCTAAAGGGTAATTCATATTCCACTGGATTCTAATGGCTCAAAAATGGTCATTCTAATGGGTAATTGTAGAGGGTTGTAAAGGGTAATTCTAAAGGGTAATTATAATGGGTTTCATTTGCTTGTAGGCTTTGCCTATTTCATATTAAAATGCCAAACTGAACCGCTTCGTTCGGACATGGGTGCAATTGTTTTGTTATGCTCTCCAATGAGTACCAGCAGAAATAGTTTAGTACTCACAAAAATATAATTTTTGTTCGCTTCGAGCGCACTCATCTGCTTTCCCAAGTGCCTCAGCCTTATATGCATCTTATTCCAATGAAAGCGCTCTCTCAGGATGTCCGCTCCAGATGAGATACCCGCAAGCCGCTCTTTTTCCATTCTGGCGCCCCCTGAACCTCCTTCTTCCTCTTCGCTCGTGCATTCTCCGATTTTTTTTTGTTTTTTTAAATCTTAAAATGTTATAAACTTACAATACAACTTATAAATATGTTGTATAATTTACAAACTTAATTTTGTGCACTTAATTTTGAAATCACAGTACAGTAGATCAATTATCAGAATTATCATGGAAGAATCTTTCTTCCACTAGCTGAGAAAACCTCCTTCTTCCTCTTCACTCGCATATTCTCCTTTGATCTATTTTTTTCATCTTCTAAGTTACTAGCGTGGTACTGGCGTTGTCCAGTCTTTTTTTTGTGTGGCCCTAAAACACTTCCCTACACCAACTAAGGAGTGGGTTGGGGAGGATTTAATATTTCCTTTCACATAGCTACAAAGTCTTCAGCACGAAGATCGATTTAAAAAATGGCCAGTCATGGTCACCTGTCCAACTCACAGTTACTGTCCAGGGTGGTTACAAAGTCCACTATCCCCCCCCCTCCTTTACATCATCATCTACCCTGGAACGGTTCGTATATGAGGCCCCGCGGGGAGGAGTGATGTAAGCGACATTTTTTAATGATTTTTTTTATGATGATGACATTTTTATGATGATGATAGGCTCGGATGATAGGGGAAGGGTTAAAATAGTGCTATATGGCATTAACTCCAAAATGGCCGATGT
>CM068960.1:35157452-35170303 GCA_035128595.1 Eptatretus atami
GAGAGAGATTATGAAGCAAAGAGAGGACTACACCACAGCCATGATTACACAGGATTGATGGGCCTAATTGCCTTCCCTCCCATACGTTGGAGATTCCATTGCATAGTCCTTTTCTGTGCGGGGAAACGGACAAACAAACCATGTCTTTTGTGTTTTATATAGCCTCTAACCCTGTCAGGGTAAATTCATTAGATTTAATCGGATAATTCTAATTTATTATCGATGGGTAGACCGTGGCTGTTGAAGTAAGATTGGATGTTTAGGGGGATTTAAATGACTTGGACACCAGAAAGGGTTGATTGGATGATGGAATCACTCTGGACGACAATGATATTGCTGTGAATTACTCATGTTAATATTACTTCTGTGGAATAACTTATCTTTGAAATTATTTTGGTAATCTATTTTGTGATATGTTTAAGCCGAACACACAGTGTGATCTGCCACAGTGTTTTGCGAACACCTAGAGCACGGTACACCAGTGTGTTTTGACCTGTAATGGTGGTGATGGGAGTAATTCTTTAGACTCAATGAGACCAACAAGTGATACCTCATGATAATGGTTTGTATGTGATATTAATCAGAAAGTGATTTTCACACACCTTTTACCGGATTGGTTGGTCAATACATAAAAAATGGTATGAGAGATAGTGTATGGAAACGTGTTGTACTTTCCAGACCTAAACTCATAAAATAGGAAATTGGGAAAAGAACTATTGGGAAGCGAACTATGATGTTTTCTTTGGGTCATAATTGATATAAAACTTGTTTTGAGATTACCAAATGAAGAAATGCCTTTACCTAAGGACTTTGAATAATCTGTTAATTTGAGGCATAGGAAAAGTACTGCAGAATTGAATCATAGAATAATAATATTATTAAGTTAAGGTACTACATAAATTGAAAAAGGGTCTCTGTTATTTAATTGATCGACAGATTTGGTCACACTACATATTAGAAATCAGTTATAGGATAAAAAAACCATGGTATTTACATAACCATAATGCACGAACTAGCAATAACCCACGCTCTGCGCGACATGTTGGGTGGGCTGTGTTTTGAGAAAGGAACTGATGCAGAGTATCAGTGTAATTTTTGCTTTGATGCAGTTAGTGGAATGCGATTTCACTGTTTCCGAACATTTTGTTTACTTTTTGTACCATGCCACCTGCATGTGGTCTTTGAGATAGTGTGGTGGCCGGGTGTCACGTTGCTCGAGCGCAGAACAGGGTCGAGGATAGCGCGACACGAAACCACAACTCGGAAATAATATATAAGATTGATAAAGAATGGCGAGACCAACAACAATCATGAAATCAATTAAATGGAATTAGGATTGTACATGTATTGTAACTGTATTGTCTCACTGATTAGGAGATGATACTGACCTACTGTAATTAAATAAAATGACTGCTAGCAATTGGTTGGAAAGACAAACAAAAGAAAAACGAGAAATGCGGAGTACAAGAAACACATAACGAGATGAAAGAAAGTTAAATCGATCAAATAAAGAATTCTACTTATTGAGAGTGCAATGATGCTCAACCAATTTAAAATAATTCCCTATGTTATCCTCTTCTTGATTAATTGGACAAGTGCAGGATGATTTATTAAAAGTTGTACTTCTTGTTACGTTTACATAAGTAAGTTGAGGTATTCCAACACTGACTTGACCATCTTTCATCAGCACAAAAGTGCGAAATTAACTGGAAAAATAATAAACTAATGGCAGTTGCTCTGGAACTGCTTGTGAATTGAAACTGTGGTATTGTTTAACGATAATGATTGGCAAATGTAAAATGGTAACTGTGAAAATGGAATCGCGTTGGATTCGGTACTGGAAAAAATTAGCTTACTTTCATATTTTTGTATAGATAATGGAAATATTTTTTGGTGAAAAGAATTATTGATTACAAATTGGAACCCTGATAAGACTGTTTTTGCTTTTACATGGAAATAGCAAATGAGATGAATGTTTTGAGTATACGTACAAGTGAGATTTCTGTATATTTTAGCATGTTTTGGAAAGGAAAAAAAAATAATACCAAGAAAGGGATAAAAATATTGATATGACAAACAATGCAAGTTGAATGCATTTTGTAAGAACCTTTGTCAGTCTTGTGGAAATACATAAACCCACGAAGTTTGTTGATTGGTGTTTAATTGATGCTTTGTTTGTTTTCTGGAGTGTTGAACAGCAGTCTATGATGCACTGTACGATTTCGTCAAGTGGAGCTTTGAAAGAACTCCAACCAAAGATGAACGATGGAGAGAACCCAGATTTGGTGATGGGCATTCACACATGATCATTAAACTGCCCCTTCTGAGGAGATTAGATGAACGATGTGAAAAAAAAAAACCCCACTGAGGAGAAGCTTGGGCAAGAACTGACGTCACCGTTTTGTGAGGCCAGACCGGCCAGACAAGCGTGGAAACGCGGAGTGCTGCTCTGCAAATACATCGTGCACTTGCTGTGGCTACCTCAATGCACGACGAAGGCCTGACGGCCACTTCGACGAGTCCCTGCAACATGTGTTCAGTGGTGGCGGCTGGGGCTTGTGCAGCCCGACGCTGAACATGCACAGCTCTTTTGATGAATCAAACTGATTGCCCAAACTGCTGCTACAAGGGCCGAACTCCGGCTGGGACTCTGGGTCACCTCTCTGACCTTTTCATCACCTTCCACCAGCAACGAGCCAAGTTCTGCCTGCCAAAATCTACCTTCCCCTCAGGTCACGGGGGTGTGCCTCAACTGTATTTTCTGAGCGTTCACTGCCATTGTTAATTGACTGGTGTAATGCATATCTATCTCCTCTAGGAACAGGGTATGGTGATCATGGGTGAGAATATCATTTGGGGTTTTATAAATTTAAATTGTTGGCTGTAAATCGAATTGGTTGTCAGAGATGTTTTCCCTGCTCAAGAATATTTAAATTATGTCAGTTGATGTCGAAATATGGTCAAAAATGTGACCAAGGGGAAATGTCAGGTCTGAATGTCAGGCTACGAGCTATTGATGGCCACATATTGGCCCATATTGTAACATTTGACTTATTTAACATTCATCAATTGCATTAACCAGGTGTTTGGATTCAAACCTTGCCTGGTTGCTTTCAAAATTGTGTTTCCAAGCTTTTGCCCTCGTTTTAGAATTTCTGTAGCGATGTGTTAAATGTAATATCAACAAGCTTGCCATGGCCTTGCAGAGCGCTTTCTGCAGGCTATTGTTATTCCAGTGGAGTGACAACAAACGGCTGGAGAACTCTGTATTGGCTGATTCACCCGAGGGCCGTAGGGAGGGGGGAAAAAGCCCACTTGCATCTTTGTTTCTTTCTTTGCTTGCTTTTCTCCGCCTAGGAATAGTTTTTATTTATGAATCTTATTGAAGTGTAACTTTAGTGTGGTACAGGTTCTGACTGCTGTGGTTGGTCCCTGTGCCACTCCGCTTGCAAGTGTGCTATGCAACTTCAATAAACCGTATATTCGAGAATCCTCAGTTGACTCCCTAAATTCCTGGCCAGGATTGGTGAGGGTCATCATCACATTTTTCACCAAACAAAAGCATTTTCTGACTCAACTTGTTGTTCTATACATCACATTCTGAAGCGAAAACGCTTCATTTTATTGAAATAGTGGAGTATTTTAGCTTCAAAGTTGCAAACACGTTGCATTTCACAGAAAAAACTTGTAAACGTAAAAATGCACAAATTAGCCTAAAACAAGCTTTTTTCAACCACAAAAGCATTTTCTGACTCAACTTGGTGTTTACATCACTATTCTGAAGCGAAAACGCGTCAATTTATTGAAATAGTGAGTATTTTAGCTTCAAAGTTGAAAAACGTTGCATTTCTCAGAAAAAACTTGTAAACGTAAAAATGCACAAATTAAGCCTAAACAAGCTTTTTTCACCAAAACAAAAGCATTTTCTGACTCACTTGTTGTTCTACATCACTATTCTGAAGCGAAAACGCGTATTTTATGTGAAATAGTGAGTTTTTAGCTCAAAGTTGCAAAACGTTGCATTTCACAGAAAAAACTTGTAAACGTAAATGCACAAATAGCCTAAAAACAAGCTTTTTCACCAAACAAAAGCATTTTCTGACTCAACTTGTTGTTCTACATCACATTCTGAAGCGAAAAACGCGTCATTTTATTGAAATAGTGAGTATTTTAGCTTCAAAGTTGCAAAACGTTGCATTTCACAGAAAAAACTTGTAAACGTAAAAATGCACAAATTAGCCTAAAACAAGCTTTTTTCACCAACAAAAAGCATTTTCTGACTCAAGTTGTTTGTTCTACATCACTATTCTGAAGCGAAAACGCGTCATTTTATTGAAATAGTGAGTATTTTAGCTTCAAGATTGCAAAACGTTGCATTTCACAGAAAAAACTTGTAAACGTAAAAATGCACAAATTAGCCTAAAACAAGTTTTTTCACCAAACAAAAGCATTTTCTGACTCAACTTGTTGTTCTACATCATATTCTGAAGCGAAAACGCGTCATTTTATTGAAATAGTGAGTATTTTAGCTTCAAAGTTGCAAACGTTGCATTTCACAGAAAAAACTTGTAAAGGTAAAAATGCCAAATGAGCCTAAAACAAGCTTTTTTCACCAAAACAAAAGCATTTTCTAACTCAACTTGTTGTTCTACATCACTATTCTGAGCGGAAACGCGTCATTTTATTGAAATAGTGAGTATTTTAGCTTCAAAGTTGCAAAACGTTGCATTTCACAGAAAAAACTTGTAAACGTAAAAATGCACAAATTAGCCTAAAACAAGCTTTTTTCACCAAACAAAAGCATTTTCTGACTCAACTTGTTGTTCTACATCACTATTCTGAAGCGAAAACGCGTCATTTATTGAAATAGTGAGTATTTTTAGCTTCAAAGTTGCAAAACGTTGCATTTCACAGAAAAAACTTGTAAACGTAAAAATGCACAAATTAGCCCTAAACAAGCTTTTTCACCAAACAAAAGCATTTTCTGACTCAAGCTTGTTGTTTACAAATCACTATTCTGAAGCGAAAACGCGTCATTTTATTGAAATAGTGAGTATTTTAGCTTCAAAGTTGCAAACGTGGCATTTCACCAGAAAAAACTTGTAAACGTAAAATGCACAAATTAGCCTCAAACAAGCTTTTTTCACAAACAAAAGCATTTTTCTGACTCAACTTGTGTTGTCATCACTATCTGAAGCGAAAACGCGTCATTTTATTGAAATAGTGAGTATTTTAGCTTCAAAGTTGCAAAACGTTGCATTTCACAGAAAAAACTTGTAAAGGTAAAAATGCCAAATTAGCCTAAAACAAGCTTTTTTCACCAAACAAAAGCATTTTCTGACTCAACTTGTTGTTCTAGCATCACTATTCTGAAGCGAAAAGCGTCATTTTTATTTGAAATAGTGAGTATTTTAGCTTCAAAGTTGCAAAACGTTGCATTTCACAGAAAAACTTGTAAACGTAAAATGCACAAATTTAGCACAACAAGCTTTTTCCACAAACAAAAGCATTTTCTGACTCAACTTGTTGTTCTACATCACTATTCTGAAGCGAAAACGCGTCATTTTATTGAAATAGTGAGTATTTTAGCTTCAAAGTTGCAAAACGTTGCATTTCACAGAAAAAACTTGTAAACGTAAAAATGCACAAATTAGCCTAAAACAAGCTTTTTTTCACCAAACAAAGCATTTTCTGACTCAACTTGTTGTTCTACATCACTATTCTGAAGCGAAAACGCGTCATTTTATTGAAATAGTGAGTATTTTAGCTTCAAAGTTGCAAAACGTTGCATTTCACAGAAAAAACTTGTAAACGTAAAAATGCACAAATTAGCCTAAAACAAGCTTTTTTCCCAACAAAAGCATTTTTCTGACTCAACTTGTTGTTCTACATCACTATTCTGAAGCGAAAACGCGTCTTTTATTGAAATAGTGAGTTTTTAGCTTCAAAGTTGCAAAACGTTGCATTTCACAGAAAAACTTGTAAACGTAAAAATGCACAAATTAGCCTAAAACACGCTTTTTTCACACAAACAAAAAGCATTTTCTGACTCAACTTGTTTGTTCTAACATCACTATTCTGAAGCGAAAACGCGTCATTTTATTGAATAGTGAGTATTTTAGCTTCAAAGTGCAAAACGTTGCATTTCACAGAAAAAACTTGTAAACGTAAAAATGCACAAATTAGCCTAAAACAAGCTTTTTCACCAACAAAAGCATTTTCTGACTCAACTTGTTGTTCTACATCACTATTCTGAACGAAAACGCGTCATTTTTATTGAAATAGTGAGTATTTTAAAGCTTCAAAGTTGCAAAACGTTGCATTTCACAGAAAAAACTTGTAAACGTAAAAATGCACAAATTAGCCTAAACAAGCTTTTTCACCAAACAAAAGCATTTTCTGACTCAACTTGTTGTTCTACATCACTATTCTGAAGAAAACGCGTCATTTTATTGAAATAGTGAGTATTTTAGCTTCAAAGTTGCAAAACGTTGCATTTCACAAAAAAACTTGTAAACGTAAAAATGCACAAATTACGCCTAAAACAAGCTTTTTTCACCAAACAAAAGCATTTTCTGACTCAACTTGTGTTCTACATCACTATTCTGAGCGAAAACGCGTCAATTTATTGAAATAGTGAGTATTTTAGCTTCAAAGTTGCAAAACGTTGCATTTCACAGAAAAAACTTGTAAACGTAAAAATGCACAAATTAGCCTAAAACAAGCTTTTTTCAACCAAACAAAAGCATTTTCTGACTCAACTTGTTGTTCTAGCATCACTATTCTGAAGCGAAAACGCGTCATTTTATTGAAATAGTGAGTATTTTAGCTTCAAAGTTGCAAGTTGCATTTCACAGAAAAAAACTTGTAAACGTAAAAATGCACAAATTTAAGCCTAAAACAAGCTTTTTTTCACAAACAAAGCATTTTTGCTCAACTTGTTGTTCTACAATCACTATTCTGAAGCGAAAACGCGTCATTTTATTGAAATAGTGAGTATTTTAGCTTCAAAGTTGCAAAACGTTGCAATTTCACAGAAAACCTTGTAAACGTAAAAATGGCACAAATAGCCTAAAACAAGCTTTTTTCACCAAACAAAAGCATTTTCTGACTAACATGTTGTTCTAACATCACTATTCTGAAGCGAAAACGCGTCATTTTATTGAAATAGTGAGTATTTTAGCTTCAAAGTTGCAAAACGTTGCATTTCACAGAAAAAACTTGTAAACGTAAAAATGCACAAATTAGCCTAAAACAAGCTTTTTTCACCAAACAAAAGCATTTTCTGACTCAACTTGTTGTTCTACATCACTATTCTGAAGCGAAAACGCGTCATTTTATTGAAATAGTGAGTATTTAGCTTCAAAGTTGCAAAACGTTGCATTTCCAAAGAAAAAACTTGTAAACGTAAAATGCACAAAATGGCCTAAAACAAGCTTTTTTCACCAAACAAAAGCATTTTCTGACTCAACTTGTTGTTCTAACATCACATTCTGAAGCGAAAACGCGTCATTTTATTGAAAGAGTGAGTATTTTAGCTTCAAAGTTGAAAACGTTGCATTTCACAGAAAAAACTTGTAAACGTAAAAATGCACAAATTAGCCTAAACACAGCTTTTTTTCACCACACAAAAGCATTTTCTGACTCAACTTGTTGTTCTACCATCACTATCTGAAGCGAAACGCGTCAATTTATTGAAAAGTGAGTATTTTAGCTTTCAAAGTTGAAAAACGTTGCATTTCACAGAAAAAACTTGTAAACGTAAAAATGCACAAATTAGCCTAAAAACAAGCTTTTTCACCAAACAAAAGCAATTTTCTGACTCAACTTGTGTCTACATCACTATTCTGAAAGCGAAAACGCGTCATTTTATTGAATAGTGAGTATTTTAGCTTCAAAGTTGCAAACGTTGCATTTCACAGAAAAAACTTGTAAACGTAAAAATGCACAAATTAGCCTAAAACAAGCTTTTTCACCAAACAAAAGCATTTTCTGACTCAACTTGTTGTTCTACATCACTATTCTGAAGCGAAAACGCGTCATTTTATTGAAATAGGTGAGTATTTGACTTCAAAGTTGCAAAACGTTGCATTTCACAGAAAAAACTTGTAAACGTAAAAATGCACAATTAGCCTAGAACAAGCTTTTTTCACCAAACAAAAGCATTTTCTGACTCAACTGTTGTTCTACATCACTATTCTGAAGCGAAAACGCATCATTTTATTGAAATAGTGAGTATTTTTAGCTTCAAAGTTGCAAAACGTTGCATTTCACAGAAAAAACTTGTAAACGTAAAAAATGCACAAATTAGCCTAAAACAAGCTTTTTCACCAAACAAAAGCATTTTCTGACTCAACTTGTTGTTCTAACATCACTATTCTGAAGCGAAAACGCGTCATTTTATTGAAATAGTGAGTATTTTAGCTTCAAAGTTGAAAACGTTGCATTTCACAGAAAAAATCTTGTAAACGTAAAAATGCACAAATTAGCCTAAAACAAGCTTTTTTCAACCAAACAAAAGCTTTTCTGACTCAACTTTTTGTTCTACATCACTATTCTGAAGCGAAAACGCGTCATTTTATTGAAATAGTGAGTATTTTAGCTTCAAAGTTGCAAAACGTTGCATTTCACAGAAAAAACTTGTAAACGTAAAAATGACAAATTAGCCTAAAACAAGCTTTTTTCACCAAACAAAACATTTTCTGACTCAACTTGTTGTTCTACATCACTATTCTGAAGCGAAAACGTCATTTTTATTGAAATAGTGAGTATTTTCGCTTCAAAGTTGCAAAACGTTGCATTTCACAAGAAAAAACTTGTAAACCTAAAAATGCACAAATTAGCCTAAAAACAATCAGTGTGCAACGAGTGAGGGTGACCGTGCCCGGCCAATCAGATCCCAGACAGGAGGAAGGGCTCCGCGTGATGTACACCAGCTCCGGGCCAATCAAGGAGCTTGCGCCCGTTTTGGCAGTGAGAGAGACGAAGAGCGATTTTGCGCGCCATAAACCAGCCAGTGACAGAGGGAGGGTCGCGAGGAGGCGGCCTCCCCCTCCGAAGAGGGGGTATAAATTATAGACGCGGTCTGCGCGTTCGTGGCTGTTCTGGTCTGGCAAGAAGTGTGCGCACCGGTTCGTCGTTGTTCTGGTTCTGGCAAGAAGTGCACGTGTCGTTGTTCTGGTTCTGGCAAGAAGTGCACGCTCGTCGTTGTTCTGGTTCTGGCAGGAAGTGAGCGCACACGTTCATCGGCTGTTCTGGTCCTGGCAAGAAGCGCACGCAAGAAGAACAGGACAATTGGGACCGACGGATCTTGGCGATAAACCGCTCGGATCGCACACGGTTCGAGTACGCTAGCGGCTCGTTCCGTACGAGTACCGTCGAGGGTTATTTTTCCCGGTAGTTGGACGACGTGGTATTTAGGTAAATGAAATTGGCAATCGACCCTACCCACGTGGTCTACCTATTGGCGAACTTCGGTCCGAAGGGACCCGTACTCTTCGGACTTTTCCGAAGAAGTACGATCTAAATTCCGGGCGATCGGTCGAGCCGACTCTGCGGCTCCATCTCGCGGTCGTGCTCGTCGCCGACGCCCGGCTCTGCAACAGTATTCAACACCAAGAGTTGGAGACCCCGTGCAGCTGCTTCCTGCATTGATCGTCCTCACTGGCCCGCTATTTAACATACACGAGGCTCGGGGTCTGTTCCTCATGACCCAACCAAGAGCCAAAGACCAGCATCTTTCTTACCGCACGAGCCAAATCGCCTCAACACGATACAAGAATTGTGCCGTCTTCTTCATGCATCGAAGGAAAGCTGGATATAAAGCTCTGTTCTTACAGGCCATCTCCGAGCTCCGTTCTCCGCTTGACTGTGTGCGCCCTCACTCCGCGCTCGTGCTTCCTCACACTGACATCATGCGTGCGCTGTCCTGATCTCTCAACTCTGACTGACTGACGTCGTCGAACCACCGTTTCCTCCTCCGGGCTTGGCTTGCTCGCACGAAACCCGGGAAGGTGGGGCCTCCGCCCGCTCGGCACATTTGGCTAGTTTCCTACATCAGGCCCATCAATCATCAGCCTCGGGGGCATGGCTTCGCCGCCATCACCCTTGGAGGCGGGGCTTCTTCGAGTTGGTTCAACAATTCTTCCATGGTTTGTAATACAAAAACATAGGGGAAAGTCACAGGGGGGCAATTCCATACTGGGGGAACTTATTCTTAATCCTATTCATTGACACCGCACCCCCCCGTGTGGTGACACGTAACACTTAAGCTCAAAGCTTCCCTCTTAATTACATCGAGATGTCTCCGACACGTCCACGGGGCAAACAATCTCTACAGTCCTATCTTTCCTATTAAATTCCTCCATCTACCCCCACAACCGTAACACAATCAGAGTGTTTGATTATTTGGTTATATTCTATGCACTCCAGAAGCGCTGACCGGTGGGTGTACTGAGGGTGTGCTTGTGATGAGGTGGTTAAAAATAATCCTGGCCAAGGAGGTTCAGGGTGGGGGAAGAAGGAGCACCCCAATTCTCTCTGTGTAAATGTGTATCGTACAGCACCCGCTCCCGATGAGAGGGTATTTACTGGTGATATGGAAATACCCCAATTTGGGGGAATTGACCATAGAAACTATATATATATATATATTAGAATTGACGTGCTGGTCATTAGCACAGAATTTCTAGTGGCCATCTTGGAGTGTGTACGATGACGGCGTCTTTGATGACGGTGATGACGAGGGCAGAATGTTTTATTAACTGCACAAACAACCCAAATGGGGCAAAATAATGCTGTCTCAGCTTCCACAAGTGAGTCGTGATTCTTCATAATTTCTATGACTAGTACGTGCCCGTACGTGCAAAAAAAACAAAAACTTTCAAACCGCGAGCCAGAACAACAACCACACAGGCCGTTCCTTCGCTCTTGCGAGCCCGTATGTGCGTGCCTGTACGTGCGTGGCCATACGTGCAAACCCCCCCCCCCCAAAAAAACTTCAAACCGCGAGCCAGAAACAACCATACAGCCGTTCCTTCGCTCTCGTAAACGATGACTGGATTGGGCATTGTGTTTATCTATAATGCGCATTAGAAATCGAGAAAATTATTAGAATACATCAAGTCCTTCTTGAGGTCGGACATACGTCACAGTCACGTGACTTCGCTTGGTAACGCGACCGCCATATTGGCAAAGGGGAAAACAAACGCAGCACCGATCGCAGACGCATGTACATCGTGGTTTACTTGCACGCAAAGCCGAGTGATTCGTTTTTTTCTGTCGATGTATTTCAGATAAATTGTTGATACATTGTGTTCACCAAGTGTTTGCAATGTCATATCAATATAGAACATTTGTCAGGTGATGCCTTGGCCGGATATCGAGGCAAAATACAGTTAATTGGCCTTGATTCTTGCCCCTACCAGTACCCGGTGATTCGTGGATCGACAACCCGAAGGAATGGCCGAACGTGCAAGACCTGGACGTTACACGTATCTATTCAAGACACCAGGTATGTAATTCAATTTTAAACCAAGTTTAACTGTGTATTATCAAATATTACTGTACTGGAGTGTTAATATATATTTCAATTATTTATGAACTCCCGAGTGACGTGGCTATTTAGTAAAGTTTTTAATTGACCTGCCTTGTCTGTACTGTGTGACGGTGAGTCATCTGTGCTAGTTGTGGTCACTCACTGACCCAGCAAGAATGTCAATGAATGATTAAATATTGCTCACATTCATGTTGTATAAATTCTGTGTTATCCCTGTTTTAATGAGTGTATGATGACTATGTCTATGAGCGTTGCCATATGTGAGTGAGCATGTGTGTCTCTACGTTTTTGTAATGATGTAGCAGTGCGTGGCTATTTCTTGTGGCTGCTGAGTTGAAGCGCCTGGGCTGAGGACAAGACTGCGGTGAACTTAAAGGAAAGGCCGACACATTGTCATTGCATTTAGTTTGCAATTCTACTCCTATTAATGGCAATCAAGGGCCAAGACATTAATGTTTTTGCGTGATGTACCGTTGCTTAATTTCCCTGGTACTATTTTAATAACTAACCACAGAATATATTTTTCTTTTTAATCTCAGGAGTGTTTACACATGAGGCAATGAAAAACTACCTATCACTGGAAGCCCACAAATTTTCTGTCTCATGGCTCTAAGCCACAGAAGTCTCCGCTCTAGTTCAGTAGCCCGACTTGGTATGAGATAAAAGGAGAGTTCTGAATTTTTTGCCTTGTTATTAGTACAACTGAAAATACAGCAACTTTTCGGCATTGTTGCAAATAATAATGTGTAATAAAGGCTACGAAAGAACAAACTTGTAACAGGTACGAGTCGAGTGCGGTGCGATAGCGCTAGCCGCTACATACACCGCTGCAACGCGAGCAGGGCGATCCGAGCGAATGAGGTACTTTGTTTTCCCCTTCGCCAGCGTTGCTATGCGCACATTGCATTATGGTCGGCGAAGTTCCCGATGTTCGACCCGAGAATCACCATCCGGAAGTAGTGCGTGCCCGTACGGAATGTTCACATGCATTCCAACGAATTATCGCTTGCATTGAAGTAACAACTGCTGTGATACTTACACACACAGAGTTAATTAAAATCCAAATTAAAATCAAGTTTACCTCCCTGTCTTGCTTGCCATGACATTCGCTGCCATTGACCATTGCCACTCCTACGCCACGGTAACTAAGGCACCGATCGATCCCCATCGTAAACGGCACGGCACGTGACGTCATCGCCGGCCGGCCGCGCACCGGCCGACGCAACGTTAAGTCCTCACTGTCCGGAAGTTCGCATATCGCAGTTACGATTATTCGCAATTTAGTTTTAATGGC
>CM068960.1:35201860-35213135 GCA_035128595.1 Eptatretus atami
AAATTAGAGCTTTTTTGTAAAGCACATCATCTCTATGTTTACAGAAAACAAAATGAAGCCTTCAAAGAAAGGAACACCTTGTTGCAGTCAAACATGGAGGAGGTTCAGTGATGTTTTGGGTTGCTGTGCTGCTTCTGGCACTGGGTGCTTTGAATGTGTGCATGGCATCATGAAATCAGGAGACCAAGGCATTTTGGAGCACAATGTTCAACCCAGTGTCAGAAAGCTGGGTCTCTGTAGAAGGTCATGGGTCTTCCAGCAGGACAATGACCCCAAACACACTTCAAAAATCACCCAGGAATGGTTCGAGACAAAATGCTGGACTGTTCTGAAGTGGCCAGCAATGAGTCCAGATCTAAGTGTCATTGAACACCTGTGGGGAGATCTGAAAACAGCAGTTGGGAGAAAGCATCCTTCAAATCTGGGAGAATTGTCATCACGGTCGAGGCACGTCACCACAGTGATTGCGAATCACTCTTTAGCATTAGCCCGACCCTTTTTCCTGAAGGATCGGTTTCTTCTTCCTCCTACCATAAAATCGAATAGTTTATACCGCATACAGTTTTTGTGTCCTGAGAAGCTAGGCACACTGCTAGATGGAGCTTTGAGCCACACCGTTCTTTTATCGTCGAGCCCAGTCCCGTGTACAACATAATAATTTTCGCAATTTTTACGAACCACGGTTCACCTGGAAGTTCCAAATTAGTAGTTCGGCTGATAGGAATGCTGGGAAAAATCGTGTAACCACTGGGCTCTGAAATCTAAATATCACGTAAACATTGATGCTTCCGCATAGTTTGCTGCTCAACATGCCTCACCCCGACATCGGAGTGAATCCAGATCGGCACCATCGGCGAGAGAGGTTATCAGTCTACTAGCTCAGCCATTTTTGGGTATTTCAGTGCTTCCATGGTGGCTCGAGTACCTGTCAAAGGCACCTAGTTCCAATATCGCATTTTAAAGATCACTTTTAAAACTCACAATGCTCTGTGTGGTTATACGGCACTCGGCACAGTTTATATATAGCACTGTTCATACGAAACCATCACGGCGGCTCCAGATCCTGACAAAGAAGGCACGTGGTTCAAATCTTGCACATTCGAATTCGCATTTCACACTCGCGGTGCTCGGTGCTGTTAGCAACCGTGTTGCGCTGCTCACACGGACCCATCAACATGGATGTGGTCGCGTGGACCGATGATGTATATATGACGTCATTTGGGGCTATCCTGGACTCTCCGCGAGGACGCACGCGAGACAACAACCTCGACCACATGACATGCCTCGTTGAATGGAACACCCTCCCATATTCGTGGCATGAAGCACAAGATCTCACATAGGTCTCGGGATCTTGTGCTACGTGCCGGGTCACTCACGTAGGTCTCGGGATCATACACGTCACTCGGCCTGAAAGCTACCAAAACCTCCACGGGGGCGATTTTTTGTCCCATCTCTCAATGGTGAAGAATCACTTTAAACAAGCTCAAATGAGCTAAGATCCTCGTCCTCTTAATGATGACGTATAAAACCGAATATGACGTCATTGTGATGTATCAGGTTTGCGATAAATTATCATGTGCTAATGCCCGGCTTTATTCCTGCAAACAAAATTCAAACGGCTTGCCTAGTTTCGGAGATAATGGTATTGGCGATTTCCATTAGTGGCGATATTATGACGTCAACTTTTTTTTCTAGGAAGAATTTCCAAAATCGGAGATGGTTACTGCCTGTGCGTGGGCTTTCTGCATATCACATGGCAAGTTTCACGAAGATCCGATGAAAACTCTGGGTTGTGAAACAAAAAATGTCAAAAAATAGGAATGACATCATAAAAATTGATATGACGTCAAAGTGATGTATCATATGTGCGGTAATCATCTCTGCTAATGCCCTGTTCGATTCCCGCGAACAGAATTCAAAAAGCTTGCCTAGTTTCGGAGATAATTTTTAGGCGATTTCCATTAGCGGAGATATTTTGACGTCATAACTTTTTTTCTCGGAGGAATTTCAAAATCCGAGATGGTTCTGTCTGCACAGGGTATTTTACATATATATGTCAAGTTTCAGGAAGTTTCGATGAAAACTGTAGGCTGTGAAACAAAAAAGTCCACAAGAAGAAGATGAAGAACAACAACGTGAGTAAGACTTAGAGATCCTACACGAGGATCTAAAAAATTAAAAATTCTCGTATCCAGATACGGATCTTCACGAAAACCCAATCAATTCGACCTTGTCACACACCCAACCTGTCCACCAAGCTTCATGCAAATCCGCCCATAGCCTTTTGAGATATCCTGCTCACAGACAGGGGTGAAAACATAACCTCCATTTACCTTCGGTGGCAAAGGTAACGAAGCCCATATCCAACTGAGGCTCTGTTGGGCGTGAACGTAACTGTGAAAACACAATAATGCATTCCTGTGTATCGTAAGTGCTTCATCAAAATAACTAATTTGTTTATTAATTTGTTTAAATGTAACTTTGTTAAAATAAAACCGATCTTTAATTTGTTTCTCATTTAATAGAAACCACGTGATCTGCTTTTCTTGAAGTCTTGCCCCTAATTGTGCATTTCCACCGTCAACCCCTGCTCAGTGACCGGCGATCTGAGTCCAGTGGGAACTGGTGGGACAGTATAATGTGGACGTACGAGCATGCGGGATATGCGAATCAATGGCACCACAAAGTAACCCATGGGCAAGACGTTCCCAACACAGCACTTCAAAGGGACCTGGGGAGGCGCAATTTCCGGCACCTCAAGGACAAATTCACTGCACCTTTCACAGGCAATTACCAAGAACCTTTGGAGTAAACTCCTAATCCTTCTGTCAACTCACAGTTTCATATTCTAAACAATACACCCTTTTACTGTCACATTCTACCGATATTCATCAACAATGTCTCCGATCACCAATGCACGTCCAAGCTTTCTCTTTCATTCCCTAATCAATGAAACATTCGAAGACTTTCCATTTGAATGCT
This sequence comes from Eptatretus atami, assembly GCA_035128595.1. Taxonomy (NCBI): domain Eukaryota; kingdom Metazoa; phylum Chordata; class Myxini; order Myxiniformes; family Myxinidae; genus Eptatretus; species Eptatretus atami. The sequence continues at coordinate 35,204,843 of CM068960.1, forward strand.
TTATCTTTGCTTCAAAGTCCATTTCATTTCGTTGAATAAGCTTTTGCTGAAATATAAACTTTAGTTACAGTAACTAATCAAATGAAAGACCAAATTCTGCAGTGGAGTCATCAGAGGGAACCTGAAAAAGCAAAGAGCAAACACAAAGTCATCAGGAAGAACTTGGATGGGATTCGGGTTTCAGCTGCTCCTCCTCTACCCTCAACCCCACCAGGCTCAGCCAAGTGAGCTTTACAAAAAAATACAAATTATAATAACTCACTTCTCCCAACAAAGATCGGTATATATATATATATATATATATATATATATATATGTAAAAGAGAGGAAAATGAACAAAAAGAAAAGAAAAACATAATTAGAATGAATGTGGAAAAATGTGAAAAATCAGAAAGAGGTGTGAAAGGAACAAAGATCAAAGATGTCGGGAAGAACCGGATTGATCGATTTCAGCAATAACTACCAAGGCTCAAACATAGCAACAGGTACAAGGTAGCAGACGTAACCTAGTTACAGGTAAAATCAAATAATGGAGTGTTTGATTCCATCAGTGATCTCAGGATTCATAAATACAATGCAGGACAAACGCATTTCTACACATCAGTGTCCTTTTCCATGAACGACAATGAACTCATAAGCACAGTATAAAATGAGATTTGAAGATGAGATCACCAACCTGATGCATAAGGGGTTTATAGAGGGGAACATATTGCAGAGACCATCTTGATTTTAATCTTTTAAATCCACATCAGACTCGGATAAACAATTTAGCGATTGCTTGTGAATCACTGCTGGTAGGGCAGGATCTAAATAGGAAGTTACTACCTTTGGGTTCTCACGATCACACCGCCAGCATCACCTCCGCAGGACTGAACTCATGCTGCTCAGCACGAGTCCGGATTCACCTTCTACCCAAATAAGAGGTGTCAAGCTGAGAAACCAAGTGGAAACCAAATACACATGGTCCATGCAAGGCATCTGGTGAAGAAGAAAAGACAAACTACCTGGACGTCCCATACTTACAGGCTCAAACCGATACTATACATGTACATGAAGTGAAGCTCAAAGGCACAGTGATTCAAAAGTGACCGGATTTCTGTCGACAGGCAGGGATGAACAGCTTCCCATTGAGTGTGCGGTGGGGCTTTTTGTTTGTCTGATAGCAGAATAATAAAACCTTGAGACAAGGTCGGGAAAAAAGAAATAACGATGATTCAATCATTAGCATCGAGATTTAACATTAGCATTAGCACCTTACTTCAATCATTAGCATCAAGATTTAACAATAGGATCAACACTCGATCTCAGGATATAAAATAAACTCATTGATTACAAATATAATGGTCAATAAATTGAACAAAAATAAAAAGATTGACATTTGAACCCACAGTGGGGAGTTCAGAGATGAGTTTTCTTCTCGGGTTCCTGCTACTCGGTATCCTGCTACATCTAGGTTATTGATATCCTGCTACATCTAGGTTATTGATATCCTGCTACATCTAGGGTATTGAAAGGCTCGAGAGTCTTGGCTATCCTGCAAACCCAATAGTTCACCACTAAAACGATAAACAAAAACAGATTGACAAAAATGTTTTAGACCCATGTTATTGGTCTTTAACAAGACCTGAGCCTGGTATTGGCTTAGTGGTTAGCTTCGTGGTTAGGATGGCTGGCTTGAGATCTTGGGGTCCTGATTTTGAGCCCCATTGGCTGCTAAATTAATACCAGGTGTGGTTGACTCAGCCTGACATCCTTCTGAGGTTGGGGAAATGAGCACCAATGTACTGGTATTGGGGCACCGCATCAGCGGCATAGTTGCACCCCAACAAAATGATAGCTACCCGGCAGGTAGGCTGCCATATGGAAGAAGAGAAGAAGAATAAGAAGAACAACAACAACAGTAACAACAAAACCTGACTGTTATACCCTCATACAAAACAAGATTACTCCACAATCCTTGATTTACTTTCCAACATTTTGTTAGGATCTCCAATCCCTTTTATAACCAAATACTTAACGGTAACTTTCTGCTCGACTGTAGCCACAAATACACAGCGATCAACTGACAGCCACTGCAGACATCTGCCATGGGAATGGATATTGTAGATGTACTTTTGTACATGGTGTCCTCATTTGTTCCGCACCTCATACAATGGACACCCACTTAGATTCCCAGCCTGGCACCTCTCCGCTACCTGAGGGTATGCACGGCGGGGTGAATCTACTCGAGCTTGCACAAGGGTTCAGACACTTTGCGCTGTGGTGGTGATGCTGCGGTGCGAGTCTGAGAACCCAAAGGTGACACTTCGGTTTTGTTGTGAATTCCTACCTTGTGTGCCTTGAGCCACAAACAGCTTTGTTTATGTTTGTGTATAATTAATTTACATATTAAAAGGACACCATCACACCCCATGCAAGCTCTACACTGTTGCAGTTGCTCATTTTCAGTGTTAGTTCTACATTTCTGCTTGTCCTTTCTAATGCTACAATTAACCGGCTTACTTGGTCCACAACAGGATGAAGGCCTCCCTCAACATAGTCTATTCTGTTCATCTTTTCAATGCAATTTGAGGCTGTTGTATCCAATAAATTTCTCAATTTTATCTCTCCATCCAATCTTTGGTCTACCTTTGCTTCTTCCAGGGCCTTCTCTAGATTACCAGTCTATAATTATTCTTATCCACTAATTGTTTGTTCTTCCTACATGTCCAGCCCATGAGTTGCATTTCATTTTTTTGATTGTGACCGGAACGTCAAGGAAGTTTGTTTTGAAGCCAATTCATGAGTTTCTCTTCTTGTCCCTTTTAGTTATGCAAAGACAGAATATCTCCACATTGCATGGCATTACAAATCTATCAAATCTACTGAAACCAGATCATGATATCCCAGGGACACACACGTTTTACGTGGGTTCTGGATTATATTGCTTTATACTTCAATGGTTTATGTAATCCGTTTCATAATACCATGGTCATGATTCTTGAAAAAAAAATAATAACTTGAGTTTCAAACAATGTTCCTCCATCTCAAGTATTACATTGTATGAAGCAAATCTGAAACTTATCAAAGAGTGTTGGAAGTTTCATTGATCTCGCTCTACCTGCAAAAAGGAAAGCATTTGTTTACAAATATGGTTGGTTGAATGGTTTGTGCAATTTAACGTTGTACCCCTCATCGTAATCCTCACGTCTACCTTATCAATTATAATATATGGTAGTGATCTAAAGGTGTAGTACCCTATTCTAATACTGCAATGCGATCTCTAACCTCCACAACTGAATGATATGGAACTACTGGGAATCACCGCAATGAGGGGCGATTGTGAGAAACTAGCCCACACCACTTGTGTGAGAAATCAAGTCTTCACCCACTCAAAGAAACCGCCCTTCTCCAAGGGAGGTTTGTTGGTGCCTTTCGCACCTCAAACAAGCTGTGGCAGAAGGTTTACCTTCCTTCCCATTCCCACGGGGCTCGTACGTCAACAATCGACTGTTCAAAGTCTGCTTGTTCTGCATCACATTTGTTGATGGAACGTTGCACTTTCTTTGAAGGATACCGCAGTGAACATTGGAGGCAAATTTAAAATCAACAGCAATCCAGTATGAATAGTTCTGTCCTGTAAGTTTCACAAAAAAGCGTCAGAAGGCTCGGAAGGCCTCCTTGCGAATTGGTCCCACTTTTCACCATTAGTGACATCTTTTTATAAAATAGGATACCAGCTTGATCGTGCATGGTGTGAGTTTACATTAGTTCATCACGCCTGTCGTTTGTGTCCTTTATAACGTCCTTAAATACAATAAATTACCTTTATTTTCAATTTTGTTTCACTACCAGACAGACAGAATAAAAATATTGTCTCGCTCCTCTCTGCGCACGTGCGATCGGGACAAATTCAGAGCCAAAGTACCGTTCAACGGCAGGTTTGTCTTCCGATACATGTTCCAATTCGTGTTTCAAATAAAATGTTCAATTTAAATTACTTGTTCCTCGATCATAAACTGACGATTATAAACTGATAAGCCAGACGGCCATGAACTAATTGCCTGACCCTCTTTTCGCTTTGTGTGTGCGAGATAATAATAAAATAAAATAAAATGGATGTCGTGTTTCACGTTTGGTTGTGAACTTTTTTTTCGGTCTTTGTTCAAGTCCTTCCACAAATAGGATTTATCTTATGATAAACACCCGAGCAGGGAGCAGCCAGTGGGGTGGCGAGAGGAGGAATGGCGGTGGCGGTGGGTCATGCGGATGGCAGTGGGTTAATATTCTTCTTTAATGGTCGCAATTATTCCCACGTTCTTGTTGGGTTGGTCATGGGAAGCTTGGCCCAAGTCTTTCACGAACCAGCTGCCCAGGCCTCACGTTAGACTAAGCTGTTAGAGGAAGAATTTGGAATTCGTTCACAGCTCGTCTACTCTTCGCGAAGGACACTGTGGGATCTGTAACATCCAGCAACTTATGCTGGCAGACGGTACTCTCGTTTAACGGCAATCTGAGAGACAGCACACACATTGATGAATCACCCTGCCTGTGAAACATCAGTATGACAGTTTATAGCTGGGTCGGGATTAAAACTCAGGATGGATGGCTTAGAGGCGAGTGTCCATTACGAATGGGATTATGCGTTGAATAGAGGTCACAATTGGGCTGTAAGGGTGTCAGGGGTAATATCGCACATCACAATTAAAGTGGTGTCTTTGTTGAAAAAAAACATATGAGGCTCCAATATATATGTTGTAAACAATCCATGCACAGTCCACAAAATCTACTGGTTCCAAAAGTCGGACAGGCAATGGGATACATCATTCATGCGTAAAGATTCATTTGGGCACCTTATCTGGAGGCCTAGCATGTTGAGACGGCTCGGATCCGTTAGTCTGTAGGGAACGCAATAAGCATGGATTGCCTCAAGTACGTCGGGGTGTGTTACATTTCCAAGCAGCTTGCAGTCGCCAAGTGGCTTAATCACTCAAACAAGCACTCCATTGAGATGGTAGATAAGGAATGGCTGGCTTTGCAAGTGATAGCAAGCTTCTTGGTCATGGAACACACCCCTGCTTTGCTCCAAATTTCTCTCAGTTGCTACTGTTTAAAACACTAACAGTGGCGACTGTTTAATAAGGTCATTATAGGTTGGAAAGAATTAACAGAATCGTTTGTGGTTATAACAAATTTCACTTCCAGCGGGTACTGTGCCCCACACAACGGCACGCTGAGCTGTTTATACACCTCAACACGGAGTTTATCCAAGGTGGAAATGCCCCTTGGTGAGGGGGGCAGGTTACATCACTACAACCTCCATCGTGTGACCCTTAGTCCCCGTGGCAAATTTGGTTGAGATTGGATAAGTAACGACCAAATGTATGACGGTCAGATAGACAGACAGACGGAAACCAAGTTGTGTATTTTGGTATGATTAGCATCCATCTCTCGCAAACAACAAATAATTAAATTTCTCAAAACTCAGTACTATGTGGTCATGATTGTGACAACAGGTTGTGTCAGTTCCAAAACAGCAAGGATCATGTCTCCTGTGGGGCTTGCATTATGCAGCTTACACTGAAGAGAACAACATACTGCAGCATTTGTAATTTGCTCACTGCAAACAACAGCTTGTGCGGATACTGCTTCTGGTGTTGATATAAACTTATGTAAATCCTTGTGCACACTTTCACTTTGGTAATCGTATAAGATAAGGTATTACCCGGAGGAAATCTCCCACGAATCATTACTCCCATCCCTGCCTGTCCTTCTATTGCTTCCCACGGCCTTCCAACAACTCCATTATGCTCCTCAATTTCCCCCATGTCACCCACCCTCTCTATTTCATCTCTCTCAACACTTTCACACTCCTCATTCTCACTCAAGCATCTATCTTTTACCTAACACCAACCTGAATTTTTTTTTCCACGAGATTCACATAGTTCAGCCCATATTTCCTGGCTGTGGGTTGACTCTCAGGCAGATAGTGACGTGTTTTCATTTGTAAGCACCACAGAAAAGCAAAAAAGATGGTTAGCCAGTTTGGGCGAAGTAAACTGCTTATAAACCGATAGAACGAAAACACTGCAGTTAAATGTGAATACATGAAAAGTTATTCCTGAAAAGTTCAACAGACTACCAAATTCAATTTGTAGGCAAACATGAAGACAGCAAGCCAGAAAAGGCCTCCCTCTCCCACCTAGGAAAAACATTTCCAGAGACAGATGTGAGCAGATATCACACATGAAATCGAAACAGCAACAAATACAGCCCCAATGATTGCAAAAGGACAAAATAAACATATAAAGCGAAATATCAACAGAAAAACACCAAAAACCAAGAGAACAATAAAAGAGCAGGAATGTATAAAAAAAAAAGAGTTGGACAGATTGAGCATAATATAAACAAAAAAGGCTCATTGGAATAGCTAAGAAGAGGTCAGCTCAACTGGAATAGAGAACAAAACATTATAAATGCACAAGACCAAGGACCAATGGCTTCAACAAGATGGCAGGACTTAGTCAATCGGATGGGTGTAGGTTCTGCAAGGTAGAAACGGACAGTACGAGTCACCTCGTATCAGGATGTATAAAACTCATGTCAGAACATCTGTACACACAAAGGTGCAACAAGGTTTGTGGAGTAATCCAGTGGCACATCTGCAGAAATGTCAATATCCCAGTTTCACAAAACTCATGGAAACATGAACCAAAAGCGATAATTGTAAACAAGGAAGTATTGCTCATGTACGACCTGATGATCCCATCGAGCGAGAACATAGAAAACACGGCATTGCGACCGGACAGAGCACTGAGGCACAAAAAAGAAAAGAAGGTGTGACTCATTGAGGTGTCAATAGTCACCAATTTTGGCCTAAACAACGAGAAATCAAGAAAATTACTAAATACCAAGACCTCAAAAATGAAATCAAAAGATCTTGGAGGATGAAGAGTGCTGAGATTGTACCAGTGATCATTGGAGCAACGGGAATGATAAAAAAAGAACCTCACAGAGATCTTAAAAACCATCCCTGAGAATATTACTACAAACGAACTGCAGTTGTAAGCTATCTGGGGCTCAGTGTTGATCTTGAAGAGATCAATTGGAACAAAACTTTGATAAAAAGAACACTTCACAGCTTGGTCCATGAATCGTGATCCCTCAATGAAACAGAGATGGTTCCTTCGAAACCTGGGAGATATCCGTTCCACCTTCTGAAACCCGCATATGGAAATAATAACAACCCCCCCACCCACCACACACACACACCACACACAACACACACACACACACACACACACACACACACACACACACACACGAATCATGATTTTATACACATACTGTAGGTGCATGGTTGTGATTGTACATGCACATGTATCGTGATTATACACATATTATATGTGACATATTACACATACTAGCAGAGTATTTGCCCGATGAGCGACCTTGTTCCAAGTATGCAACACATTCTTCAAATGCATACCTTTATTTGGGCAGTGTATAGGCAACTGACAACTCTTATATAAGCAAAAAAAACCCCCAGGTTATGTGCATGAAGCAAAAACATACCGACTGTTTAGAATTCAAACACCTCACTGCACTGGAAAATGTGGGGACAGGAATATAGGATTGTATGTGGAGGAGACTTGTAACACTCTCCCACCTGCAGGTGGCGCTACATGATACACATTTACATGGAGAATTTGTGTCCTCCCCTCACCCCCGCCCCCCCCCCCCCAAACCACCGGCAAAGATAAAACACCCCTTTCCATTAATTGGGGTCATGCAGATCCTCTGTAGCAAGTCTGGATGTAATTGGCCCAGAATTGAAGGAGGGGTGCGCGACAAACAAACACCAGTCCGTGAATTATAGCAAGGATGTATTAATGTGGGTGGAGGGATATCTGTCAATGTTGCAACGTTGAAGAGTGCCATTCCAGTTTGAGAGATGAAAACGTTTATGGAATCCATGCTGCTAAAATGTTCCATGATGGATTTTCATTGGACATGTTTTTTACTTCCTGTATCCTTTAGTTTCTCACATTTAAAATGTACATATAATTCATTTCTTGCTTACTCTTCTTATTTCTGCTTCTTTCAACCCAACCCGAACCCTTATGCTTTCTGCTTGCTTTTGGGATGTTCTTTTTGGCCTCTTCTTTTAAAATGTTTTCAACCTCTTACCACAATTCGTCTGGCATTCTGTCGACCAAGTCCAGCTCTGCCAAATGGCTTTTGACCTTAATTGTATATTGTTTAGATATGTTTTCAAGGTCATATTGTTGTGGGCCGGGGGTCGGTGGCGAGG
>CM068960.1:35226950-35240461 GCA_035128595.1 Eptatretus atami
ATTGCCACGCCCCACCTTGAGAAACACTGGTCTCGACCCTCCTGTGCCAGCCTTGTGTTGTGCATGGAGTAATTACCATGTGTGTGCCAAACCATGCATGGGGTGAAGCAATTGGTTCCCTTTGCCTGTCTGTCTGTCCACAAACGTCAGTTTATTTTATTTAAATTATATATATATATATATCAAATATATATATTATATATATATATATATATATATATATATATATTGTTGCGAATTCGCGCCCGCCGGCGTGCGATCGGCCACGTAACTCGAATCGCGACCGCGTCGCCCACCGGACGGACAATTCAGTCGTGACCCTCCGGGAACTACCGCCCGGAGCCAGTCACGGGTGGGTTAACCTCACCACGATCGTGCCAATTGCCCACCCGCGCAGGATAGGGTTGCTCGCCAAATTTGACCTACCTAAGTACCTGCGCGAGTGGTCGACCGGGCGATCGTACCTCGCCGCAGGTCGACTTCGGACACGAACCGCTTAAGCGGTTCGTTCCGTGCTGCCAGAGATAACCGAGCGGAGTTATCGTCGACCTCGACGGTTCCGATTAATTACCGGGCGTTTTAACCCACTATCAATCCCTTACATGATGCAAGATGGAGATTCAATAAAAGGAAGGAGACGAAGCAAAGCGGGAAACAGTTCAACAAGCAATCACATTTATTTACACACACGGAAGCACGTATTTTACAGTCATACAATCATGCAACAAAAGCAAACGCAAGGATGCAGAGCTACAACCGAATAAAAGGGGCAATGTACAGGCACAGACACTTAGGCAGTTCTACTTATTGGACACGGCGCCACAGCATGCATTCAACCCGAAAGAAAGAAAGCCACCCTCACAGGCAAGGAGGCAGACAGGTCCGTTAGACCAAATGTACGTGGATCCTGGAGGATCGGCCAGGTCCATGAGACCGGGAAGGTCTTACCCGCGTCCTCGTGACGCGATGGCGCAGCTGCGCCCCGACTCCGTGCCCCTGGCGTGGTCTGCGAGCCCTCTCCGGCGTGCTCCGTGCGAGCGGTTTTGTTGGCACCACGTTTAGGGTGGGGGAGGAAAGAGAGAGATTTCCTTGATGATAGGAAAGAACCTGGGATAACTTCCTGGGTTCAGTTGTGGGGGTTGGGGTGTAGTGGTTGAGGTTGCCAGCAGACGGCAGTCTGTTTGGGTTAACCTGAGGCAGGCCCTTTGCGTGTGGTTGCCTGGAATGTCCTTTCCCTAAGGAGATGATCATCTGTTAGTTTGTTCTGGCTTAGTGTTTTGCATACACAATATTCCATCACTCTCTGAGGTCAGAGACCGCGAATTGTGGCGAGATCATGGTGGGTGGATTCACCTTATTGGTCGGTCACTAGGTGATCGTTACCGCCCAAGGAGTTGCTGTAGACTGTGCCATAAGCTGACTCCAATGATAATTGAGGTACACGACCGTCAACGAGCATTATTATGAGACTAAGGATTTGTCACTCCTTGGGTTGTTGTTTCCTGGTCTCTGCTTGTTCGACTGAGGCAAGTGATCTCACCCTGAAGGACACATTCTATCGCCACACTCGAGTCTGTGGTTGTCAGTCCCCAGGCAAGATACTCTTCTAGTCTTGGGGGATTTCAATGCATCGACAGGCACTGATAAGGATAGTTATGAGGCATGTATTGGTCCCCATGGGTCTGGAACTGTGAACCAGAATAGCACTAAGTCCTCGACTTTGCAAGAAGTCGCGGACTTAGGGTGACTGGTTCATAGTTCAAGTGCCCACAGGCTCAACGCTGGACTTGGTATTCCAACACTGGTGGTGTGGCAAAGGAGATTGACCATGTGCTCGTTGATGGTCGCTGGAGGATGATTGCAGACCTGCAGGGTTACCTGAATGCTCAATTCCTCAATACCTACCACAGGCTTGTTGTAGCAACTCTGAAGTTGCAGCTTAAATCCGGGAGAATGGACCATCCCAGCCTAGGCTGGATGTTGGCAAGCTAAAAGATGAGAGAGTACCTGAGGAGATGCAAACAGGGCTGATGTAGGAATTAGGGGTCTGGATGCTTTGGGAAACTTGAAAGAGTTGTGGAGTGCCTTCAAGACCATCATCCTTGATGGTTGCCAGTGGATGTCTTGGAACTCACCATTGGGCAAGAGAAGAATTTTGTCTCTCAAGGGACACTGGATACCATTGATCAGAGTAGCAGGGCCAGGCTTAATGGCAGAGCTGGGGCTGTTCAGGGACTTTTGTCTCTCAAGGGACACTGGATACCATTGATCAGAGTAGCAGGGCCAGGCTTAATGGCAGAGCTGGCTGTTCAGGGACTTTAGGCAGAAAACTGTACGTGTGCTGAGGGAGCAAGGAGGCCTATGTTCTTCGGATCTTTGAGGGGTAGAGCATCACCTGTGGTCAAGTGATTCTCGCACTGCTTGCAGGGGAATTCATGCATTGCGTTCCTCCAAGCCCGTCTCTCAGTGTAACAGCGATTAGAGTGGAAGTTGGTGGGCTCTTGACAGAGGAGTCCGAAGTGAAGGCCCGCTGGGCCAGTTACTTAAAGTGGTTGCACCAGTCTGATCCACCAGCTGTTGAGTTGGATATCAGAGGTTGTTACTTTCCTATTGTTGACCTCCAATCAACTGTGAACCACCCTCATTTGTGGAAACACAGGCTGTGGTGAACTGCTTGAAATGGGGTAAAGCTCCTGGGATCTGTGGCATCCATGCTGAACTTCTCAAGGCTGGTGGAAATGCTGTCTTATCCTAAAAGTCTTATCAACCATCCCCATACCCCTCTATCTCCATAACTTCCAGGTACCTATCTTAATCTAATTTAAACTTATCTACTTTTTCTGCTGCCACTACCTTTCCAGGGAGGCCATTCCATGCATTAACTTTTCTCTGAGTGAAAGTCCCCTGCCCTGCTACCATCTTAACTCTCCTCCTCTTTACTCTCAGGATTATGGCCCCTGGTTCTGTCACTGTCTACTCTATCGAATAATTCATCTGCACTTATTTTATCTATACCTTTCATACGTTAAACATCTCTATCATATCTCCTCGCAACCGCCTCCTTTCTAAGTGTATAAAGCCCTGTCTCCTTCAGCCGCTCCTCATAGCTTAGTTCAGCTCGGCCCGGAATCAATCTAGTAGCCCTGTGCTGAAACCTTCTCTATGGCATCTATGTCCTTCCTGAATTGTGGTGACCAAAACTGCACACAATATTCTAGATGTGGCATCACTAAATTCCTGTAACAGTGTTAAACACCACCTCTTTTGATTGATAAATGATCCCCCTCCGAATTATGCCTGGGGTTGGCTTTCATGGTTATCGGTGGTGGGCTTTTGGATCCTAAGGGTCCCCGAGTTGCAAATCTTCGCTTCATGCTGTTGAATTAATACCACGGTGGGGTTACTCGGCCCGTCTTCCTTCCGAGGTTGGCAAAAAATGAGTGCATGAGTTGCTGGTATATCTGGTCAGAGTGGCGACCCGTCAGGATTGTGCCATAGCCAAGGAACCAACGCTCTGGCACAGAGTATTGGTCCTCAATCCCCTCTCCTCCTCCAAAGACAACCTAAAGTCTATTGCTTCATTTATAGCTTGCCTGGCACTGGTGCTTCCTCCTTACCTCCCATATCTAATTACCAACTCCCGAAAGATCCTTCTCCTGTGTGACTCACGTCCAAAATTAACCCCTTACATCCTGTAATCTCTATTTGTCATTGTTCTTTCACATCCCTTAACACTTTTCTCAGGTTGAAATTACATAATTGCTGATATTTTGCCAAATCGAATGGCAAAGTATATGTTGTTTATAAAAAATATTTGAAGGGGCTTCCCGATGAAAAGGGCCCTACAATTATCATTGGCCCTGCGGCCTATTCTGGCTCTCGGTGGCCTTGGGTGCGAGGCAACTGTTTTGGCGGCAGATTTGTAATTGCCTCAATTTTACACTTCTGAGGTAAATGTGTACAAACTATAGTTTGATATTTTCGATGTACCCTCGATATGCGCTATTATCCAACGGTCATTGTAACATGCGGTAAAGTTTAAAATTCCCTCCGGTGAACGGTTTTTCGATGTACGCTCTGAACAAAATGCAGACACGTACGTACGTACGCGACCGATTGCTTAACCACCAAGCCTGCACATTGCGCAACGGTCGCCGCCCGATGCTTTACCAGACTCTGCGGTGTAATGGTTGAAGCATCCGCTCCGAGTCTGGAAGATCGGTGGTTCAAACCCCGGCCGAGTCAATAATCACACCAAAGACGAGAAATGGTGCGTGCTGGCGTGCTGCTGCTCTTACTTGATGCTCGGCATTTTTTTAAAAAAAAAAAAGAAGAAAAGAAAATCTTTGTTGAAGTCTAAAGATGCAAGACGGAAGGAACCAGCCATGCTATTCGAAACGGTACTACACACACTCAATGCGTACGCATCATATTCTTACAAACAGGCAACTTGAAGTCTGTCTAAGTATAAATATACATGAAACAAAGAAAATAGCTATATGAGTGCCATAAAGAGTAACTTTTAAAAGGGGTCGAAAACAAATCGAAACCATTACCGTCTGAGGTGATTGCGCGCATGCGCATTGGTGGGTTTTACCTGTGGCGACCAGTCGTGTTTTGGCGCCCAGATACAAACATTTAAAGTGGTAAATAATATAAAATTGGTATCGTCGTACGTCGTACGTGTGCGATTCTTTGTGTGAAGACGAACAAGTGACGTATTCTATGATTGTTCATGTGTGATGTGTGATGTGTGCGACATGTGATTCCGCGTGTTGAGGAAACTCTCGTCGGTGCCATCGTCTGATGATACGATTGTAACTGTTGTAATTACAGTGTTTGTGGAGAACGAGCGCCAAGCGCCTCTGGTGACACACGTTTCGTACAGTGAGGGACGTGAGTGAGGATTTGTCCATCGACGTTGACGCGGCACATGAAACTCCATTGAAGTCGGTAAGTGATTAAACGTTTCTGAAATGGATCGTTGTTTGTTCAGGATTTTTAATTTTACCTCTTGGTCATTTCACGTTCGCTTCGTAATTCTGGGATCCCAAGTTCGAATCACGTGTCCAGTACAGTACAGAACACTGATTTGTCCTGTCGTCCTTGTAATTCATGTACCAAGTGCATTTTTGTCTCGATGTATTTGTATATTTTATTTTTATACGAAAGGCGTGCTCATGGAAAGTGAGATGATGGAGTTTGAAAAGGCCACGTGCTGTGTCCGGTGGGAGCATACACAGTGAGACACCATGTGCAAGGGAATGAATGAACACACAAAACGAGGGAGGGAGTGGAAGAAGAGGGAGCAGAATGGAGGGGAAAGAGGGAGCAGATGGAGGATGTGGAGGGAAAGAGGGGAGCAGATGGAGGAGGAGGAGGAGGAGGAAGAGGGAGCAGATGGAGGGGAAGAGGGAGCAGATGGAGGGAAGAGGAGCAGATGGAGGGAAAGAGGGAGCAGATGGAGGAGGAGGAGGGGAAGAGGGAACAGATGGAGAGGAGGGGAAGAGTGAGCAGATGGAGGAGGAGGAGGAGGAGGAGGGAAGAGGGAGCAGATGGAGGAGGAGGAGCGGGAAGAGGGAGCAAGTGGAGGAGGGGAAGAGGAGCAGATGGAGGAGGAGGAGGGAAGAGGATGCAGATGAGGAGGGGGAGGGAGGAGGAGGGGGAAGAGGAAGGAGGAGGAGGAGAGGGTAAGAGGATGAGAAGGAGAACAGTAGAATGGGAGGAGGAAGGGGAGGAACAACAAACAGTAACTACAAGTAAGACCGTTGAGTTAGATATAGTTAGTAAGAGTACAAAAGAGTGGGGGGGGATGACAAGATGCTGGTGCACTCTTGCTTGAAGTATGAATGGGATCTTAATACGAGCTCCTCACGACCTACATGTTGCATCATACTTTTCACTTCAGAAAGAACACACCACTATTCGTCAACTCGTGAGACTGCAATCATTAAATTTTATGACTGCAACGGGGGCATGTAATAATTTTATCATTTCATCGTATATATATATATATATATAGTGTTACGGGACAACTAAATAGGATTAGCTCAGTTCCCCCATTAAATTCATGTTTAGATAGGTTGTGTGGTGTGAGGGACGATATGTCTGACGGGAGGTGTAGAAGACTGTTTTTTCTGTTCATACGGTGGTGAACGAGAGATGATGCTTTTTCCTCTCCTGTAAGAGAGGAAGGGGTGTGGCCTAGAGAGAGGTGTGGCCTGCACAGGAAGTGACGCGAAGGGGCGGGGCCTTTGGTTACTGAGTCGCCTGGAGAGGGGTTGGTAAAGAAACGAGAAAAAGGAGTTCTCAGTTGGAAAAGAGAGCCGAATGAAAGGAAAGAAGGGAAGCATCAAGTCAGTTTTTGGCGGTTTTGAAGACTGCAGGCGGTTGAGAGGGGTGCTCGTGTCTCGAAGCGAGCAAAAAAAGGAGTGCTGTGTGTGAGGAACGGCTGGGTTCTCGAGGCGTGCTCTGAGTCGCTTCGAGGCGAGCGAACGAAGGAGGCACCGTGTTGGATCTGCCGGGAGAGACGCTAACCCGACCTGCACTCGGTGATTCGACCGAGAGAGCACTGAGAGGACGAAGCGGGAGTGGGCTTCGAGGCGGGAAGGCCGGAGAGGAGATGCCGGACCTTCGGACAGTCCTTACTCACCAACGGCAACGGCGCGTACGTTTCCGATCCGCCTGTGGAACTCGGACCTCGACTTGGGCCTGTATGGAGAACAGGCCAGGCCGGGATTTGTGCTGGACCGTGAGAGAGATCAGCTGAGGCTCATCTTCGACCCTACGCGAGGTCAGAGCGTGCGAGACCGCGCACGCGGTGACTAAAGGAGGAAGAATACCGCGCCGCCATCTTGCCACGCAGCACGTTTCGAGCGGGGAGTTTGAACCCGTTGACACCACCGCTTGTTAGAGCGATATTCGTGCTTTTGACACGTCCTCTCGTCCATTGACCATCACCAAGTACTCTGTGTGCATGCATGCTGTTTGTCTGTCTGTTTTGTTTGCACCTGTTGTATAAGGCATATTTCGTAGAATCCCTCGAAACCTTTAGACCGTGGTTCCCTAGGTAAGAACGGGTAGATAGTTGGTATAACCATTGTAGTGTTTCTTGCTTGTGTTGTGACCCCTGATGTTCCCCAATAAATCTGGTTAATTCTTATGCAGTTGCCGCTATGGATTAATGCGTGTCGCGTCAAGGAACGATCCGTTCGATTGGCATATAAGACCAAAAATGGTTACAGACTGGTAGACTCCGCTCGCGGTCATGACAAAGCCGTCTGTAACTCGGGGTTCTATCTCCCCAACTGGTAAGGTACAGGATTCGTTGGTATCGCGATTGAAGATGCGTGACCCGAGGCCTGTGCCGAGCCGGCCGGCCGGCGTTGTAGACTCCCGGAGACGGCGGTGGCGGGGCTGGCACCTAGGACCGGGTCAGATTCCGCCACCCCGGATCCGCGACAATATATATATATATATATATATATTATATCAGCTGTTGGAATTTGTTGTCTAAATAACTATTGGAATTTATGTTGGTTCCTAGGGGTCATTGAGATGGACGGTGAGGATTTTGGAGAGCTTCTGCAGAGCAGAGCAAACTGGCTGCTGAGATCGAGGGTCTATCGGAATTGCCACATGTAGAACGAAACCTCCAGGAGATCCAACAAGCTGGAGACGCCTGAGGTCACGGACTCTTGCTCGTGCTGCTCCCGACGCCACCGATGTCAAGGCGTGAGTTGTGTCCATATTTTTTGTTTTTAAAAAAACCAAAACGTATGCTTGGGAGATATCTATTTATTACCCCGCATGCGCGAAGCAAAAAGCACAGTTAAGCAATTGGTTCACTTTGTCTGTCTGTCTTCGTCTACAAATGCCAGTTTTAGTTCGAGGAACTACTTGATTTCAATCGATTGTTATATTTCGAACACGAACCTGTACTTTGGCAATGAATTTGGCAAGTTGTACGGAATCTTGTTCCGACTGCGCATGCACGGGGAGCGGTGAATCATTTTTTAGTCTGTCTGCCTGTCTGGCAGTCAAACAAATTGAAAATCATTCCAAACAGGAAAACTTACTGTGTCTAAGAATGGCGTAAAGGACTCAAACAAGGGCACAAATAACTAATGTAAGTGTTAAAATGGTGTAAAAAACATTTATGATGCACAAAATGTGATTTACCCAACTGTCCTTCCATTGGCTTGGACATTATTGAAAAGTTACTTCCAAGCAGATGGACACACTGGGCAGGTTTAATTTTATAGTGATGAAAAAGACTAACAAAACGGTTTAATGCAAAATATTGGTTTAAATCAACCTGATCAGTGATCACATGGTCTACGAAACCCTTACAATGTTCTCTTTTGACAAGTGTTCCAATTTCATAAAATTTGATTTTGGACACGAGCAAATGCTGAAATGTAACTGGGCTGGTATGTGCTAGAAGAGTCGCCAACCAGTGGACATCAAGAATTGCAAGCACACAGAAAAAAGCAGAGGTTGACTGATCAGATGGAAAGATGGAACAGGAAAAGTTTACTGGAATACAATAGTCTCAAATTGCATTGAATAGAACAGAATGAATGATGTTGATTGAGGCCTTCGTCCTGCATTGGACTAAGTACCTAGCTGGTCCTGCATTGGACCAAGTAGACCGTCAACGAATCACAGTGCAAGTCAAATTCAATAACCCGATCAGATTTTAAATAATTTTCATTCCAATTAAAAAGTATTCCTATTGTGGCCAAGTCTCTGGGAGCCATCCTCCTCGACCCATGATGGATCTTAATGATGTTGATGTACAGTACTATAGTCTTTACAGAGTGTTGGTGCTGCCGAGGCAGTTTTATTGGTAAGTTTTACACTGGTTGCCTTGGAATTGCCTGTTTGCCATTGCCTTCCCAGCATTGTTTGGCAATGCTCTGTCCTTTTTAAATGCCGTATGACTCATTCAGGGTCTGAACCACTGACCTCTCAGACTCAGAGTGGATGCTCTAACCATTACGCCACCAAGTCTACATAGTCCCTCAAAAAGACTCGGATCAGATGATTAATACACACTTATCTTTTGAACCTACCATTTCTATTTTTGTATAGGGCATTTGATGTGTATCATTCGGCTTCCCGTTATCATACCCCCCCCCCCACTCCCTGGCCAATGCAATGAATTAAATATATGGGTCCTTGACAGAGGTATTCTACAGACAGCCGTCCTCTGTATAACTGTGATCTGGTTCTTTCCCCAGTTCCATCCTTTTGGCTCTAAAGGACTTGACATCTCCAACATCTCCATCGTCTTGAAAACTTAAGCGGCAGTTACCACTTTTGGGCCTCTCGAGCCAGTTCGGGATGCTGATATCAGGCAAGTTTCACAACAAATAAAAACCCTCTTTCTCATTAACAATGTTATTTTAGACACGTGTGCAAAGACAAGAGGGATATTGCAAGCCATTTTAAGCGAACATCGAATTTACAACAAAATGTTCTTTTTGTTTGTGGTTTTAAACTGATTCTTAAAATAAAAATCGTCATAGTCATCATCACATGCCCGATGGCAGAGCGTTGGTGCTGCCGAAGCAGTTTTTTGGCTACAGTCCTGGTTGGGTCACCACTCTAACTCAAGTGGTTAGGGCAGGAATTTGTAATTTGTTCAGGGTGCTGGCGATAGTTTGCCTTCTCTTCATGAAGGACACCATGGGATCTTTCCACGTCCACCAACTAATGCTGGCAGACGGGTTGCCCAGTATAATGTCCATGCGAGGGACGGCACACACATTGATGAAACACCGGGATGATAGTTTATAGCTGGTTGGGATTCAAACTGAGGCGAGCCATCTTGGAGTTGAGTGTGTGTATCTCTAGGCTATCCTGCAATGTATTGGGATGGCATAAAATGATAATTTATACGATATGCTTTTTAGGTGGAATAATGAAGCCATGCTGCTTTAAATAATAGTATTGTCCATGCTTCATGGAGCTTTAAAATGTATTACATGCTGGACAATGACATTAAGAGATAACACTTTACCTTTGCATGATTTTGAAGGACATAAGGAAACGTCGACATACCCTTTCCTGGGTTAAAAGGACATGACATGATGGACAAATCACAGCTGTGGAAAACAGCATCATGAGTTTATGCTTAGATGTGAATGCCAAACAGGTCAATCCAAAGTCTGTCTTTTTTATTTTATTTTCCTTTCAGAGTTTTCTGAAAAATGAAAGGGATAACGCTCATATCTCGGTTATTCAAGACCGTCATATACAGGTGAGCGTGTCTTTCTGGATGTTGCTTACTCACCTTTATACGAGTGCACAACCTTCTACAGTTCACTTGAGTTTTCCTGAAGAATAAGCTTAGAAGTGATGGGCCATGGTAGAAAAGCACCTTCAAGAGTGATCACAAATTTGTTATAGATCTTGATCATTAAGCCTCTTCCTATACAGTACTTTATTCTTGTTGTAGGTTTTGTTTTCTACAATTAGTGCCCCCAATTTTTAATGGTACCTCACAGTTCCTTAGACTCCTCGGAGTATTGACCACTATTTAGGTTTTCTGCCAATGTCCGTCCGACCTGTATCTCGGAGCCGGCTGTGACTTTCGGAATGAATTTTTGCATCAATAATGGAAATAAGTTTGCAGGGTTGACAATTTTTTTGACCTTGACCTAATTTTTAAGGTCATGACCTAGTTATCAATAATTTTTTTTTTTTTACCATAACTCGACTAATTTTTGTAATCGGAAGAAAATTTCTCTTGAGATATCCTAGAGCAAAGCGTATTTACAAGTAATTTACATCACACCCTCTTAGTTTAAAGGTCAAGGTCAAATGGTGGTCTGAAAGAGAACAATATGTTTTTTGTCATTGTTCAATTTTTCCAATGTGGAATCTCAAAGGCTGCTTGGCCTTCCAATATGTTCTTGCACCATAATAGTGTTCCTGCACTGACGTTGTGAACCTGATATTTGATTCGTGTCCTTGACT
The DNA here is from genome assembly GCA_035128595.1 of Eptatretus atami. Classification (NCBI taxonomy): domain Eukaryota; kingdom Metazoa; phylum Chordata; class Myxini; order Myxiniformes; family Myxinidae; genus Eptatretus; species Eptatretus atami. The sequence goes on from CM068960.1 coordinate 35,237,937, forward strand.
ATATTTTTCAAATAAATAAACACCATTTTGATCATAACTTGAATAATTTCCCTCTGATTTTCATGAGGTTGAGTTTTATGGTAGATTGTAGATGGGGACACGTTTTCTTAATTTACACTCTATCCCTAAATGTTGAAGGTCAAACTCATACGGTGGTCCGAAAAAAATATTGCCATCATTGGATCGCGAGCACCGGGGAGACTTACTTTTGGCGATCGCTTTGTGATCGCAAATATCTTCTTATTATTATCGACTACAACAGCTTCAACTAAATTTCAACACACACATAAAAGATTTGTTTATTGTTTGTTCATTGATCTTGATAACTAGTAACTTCAATGTGTGTTCCAACATTGTTTTACTTTCCATCACTTTAAAAAATGAATCAAATGCTAATACACAACGTTCTATAAGTTTTATTTCTGGTTTTCCTAAAGACCTTTGAAATAGCGAAGAAAAGCCACTGGGACAGCCTGCTGGTAAATTGGGAGCAGGAGAAGCAGCGGATCCTTAACACTCTACTTGCTGCTGAAGATGAAACATTTGACATTCTTCCTGAGGCAGAGGTATTTGTGAAAAACCAAAATACAATAATAAACCACATATGAACGGCAAACATTGAATCACTAGATTTACCGCGATTTGAATGTGTCTTGCAGCGAAGTTACGTGACTGAGACCGTGCCTTTCGGACGCAGTGTGTTAAACAGCACAGAGCTGGCATACGCACGGCAGGTATGTATTTTATTTATTAACTATTCATTATGTACTCTGCTGTAAACGGAGCATCGGTTCTGCCACAGAAGTTACTTGGCAGGGATTACAATCTTTGATGGGTCGCCATTCTGATGCAGGATACTCGGCTGAGGGTGAAGGAATTTTGTAATTCAGCCAGGATGCTGGCGATAATTTGCCAACTCTTCATGGAGGATACGATGGGATGGGGATCTTTAATGTCCACTCGCTAATCCCAGCGGACGGGATACCAAGTTTAATGGCCATCTGAAGGACAACTCGTGCATAAATGTCTTGCCCTGCACACAAATACGAGGGTGACAGTTTGTAGCTGGGTCGAGATTTAAACTCAGAAGCGAGTGTGCATTCCTCTAGAGTCTAGACAGTGTTTCTCAACCTTTTTTGTCCCACGCCCCACTTTGATTTTCAAAAAAATCGTACGCCCCACCATGATTGGAGACTACAGTATGTCTACATATGTATTCAAAAGGCTTTATTAAAACTTTATTGCAAAATTTTATTCAATTGCTACTCACTTTTGCAAATTTGAAAGTGCAAAGCTATGAAAGCGATTGTATATTGATTCATTAATTCTGAATCCTCATGCCCCACCAAAATATTGCCACGCCCCACTTGAGAAACACTGGTCTCGACCCTCCTGTGCCAGCCTTGTGTTTGTGCATGGAGTAATACCATGTGTGTGCCAAACCATGCATGGGGTGAAGCAATTGGTTCCCTTTGCCTGTCTGTCTGTCCACAAACGTCAGTTTATTTTATTAATATATATATATATATATATATATATATATATATATATATATATATATATATATATATATATATATAGTTGCGAATTCGCGCCCGCCGGCGTGCGATCGGCCACGTAACTCGAATCGCGACCGCGTCGCCCACCGGACGGACAATTCAGTCGTGACCCTCCGGGAACTACCGCCCGGAGCCAGTCACGGGTGGGGGTTTAACCTCACCACGATCGTGCCAATTGCCCACCCGCGCAGGATAGGGTTGCTCGCCAAATTTGACCTACCTAAGTACCTGCGCGAGTGGTCGACCGGCGATCGTACCTCGCCGCAGGTCGACTTCGGACACGAACCGCTTAAGCGGTCTCGTTCAAGCGCGCTTGCGGTTCTTCGTGCTGCAGAGATAACGCGAGCGGAGTTATCGTCGACTCTCGACGGTTCCGATTAATTACCCGGGCGTTTTAAACCCACTATCAATCCCTTACATGATGCAAGATGGAGATTCAATAAAAGGAAGGAGACGAAGCAAAGCGGGAAACAGTTAACAAGCAATGCACATTTATTTCACACACGGAAGCACGTATTTTACAGTCATACAATCATGCAACAAAGCAACGCAAGGATGCAGAGCTACAACCGAATAAAAGGGGCAATGTACAGGCACAGACACTTAGGCAGTTCTACTTATTGGACCGGCGCCACAGCATGCATTCAACCGAAAGAAAGAAAGCCACCCTCACAGGCAAGGAGGCAGACAGGTCCGTAGACCAAATGTACGTGGATCCTGGAGGATCGGCCAGGTCCATGAGACCGGGAAGGTCTTACCCGCGTCCTCGTGACGCGATGGCGCAGCTGCGCCCCGACTCCGTGCCCCTGGCGTGGTCTGCGAGCCCTCTCCGGCGTGCTCCGTGCGAGCGGTTTTGTTGGCACCACGTTTAGGGTGGGGGAGGAACAGGCCCCCGGCACTATCTCAGCGCGGATGGGGGGGGTGGAATTGCTGATGCTCAGGGAGAGGGGAATGGCTGCTGGCTTG
>CM068960.1:35262720-35283085 GCA_035128595.1 Eptatretus atami
GAATGCATTCTGAACACACCCGCATTTCAGCGAGTGCTCGGAGAATGCTGGGAGCAGAGGGTTTTCGTTGGTGTTATCGTTGGTGTTGTTATCGTTGGTGTTGTTATCGTTGGTGTTGTTATCGTTGGTGTTGTTATTGGTGTTGTTATCGTTGGTGTTGTTAAATAAAAGAAAACCCTGACTATCAAAATAACTACGTAGCCGCATTTACATTTAATCACCCATTACACAAGGGACGGAAGCTATCTATCCACATTTACTTATCGAAATAACTGAGCTATAGGACCTGTATGTTGTGTGCTCATGGCTTCCAGATTCGCAACAATATAAATGCAAACTGTTAAATATGCTCTTTATTTTTGTTTGAATATGTCTGATTGGGCTAGTGTAGGTTTGTTTTTTTGTGGAATGACAAGGGGGGGGGGAGATTGGGGTGTAGATGGGTTTGACAGGGAGATTGGTGGTGTGCCGGCTGGGATGGGCTGGACACTTGGTGCGGATGGGGGAAGAGAGAATGGCAACGAGAGCAGATAGGTTGAGGGAGCAAGGTAGAAGGAAAAGAGGTACACCATGGTTGAGATGGGAGGATTGTGTGAGGAGGGATATCCGTAAGGTGGGGGTGGTTGGAGAGTGGAGAGAGTTGGCTGAAGACAGAAGGAGGTGGAGGAGTATCATGGTCAAGGCAGGGCAGAAGCTTGTTGCCATCGGACCTCACCCATTATAAAGAGAAGAGGAGACGAGGAAGAAGTAATTGTTGTTTTTATTTTTCTTAATATTTGTTTTTAAATATAACTGCCATTAACCAAAAAAAGGGGTGATGTCGATGATAAAAAGCGATATATAATTGGTGAAGTGGCGACGTTTCAAACGTACCCCTCCCCCCTCCTTATTCAGTTAATTATTATGACAAAAATTGATTTGATTTACGTTATTTCAATATTCGACTCAACTTTCAAGAACCCATCCCCGATGTAAACCGGGGTATAACAGTATTCGATATTTCATTTGATCCTGTTACAAAGGTGGACGGAGGTTATGTTTTCACCCCTGTCTGTTTGCCTGTGAGCAGAATATCTCAAAAAGTTAAGGTCGGATTCGGACGAAATTTGGTGGACAGGTTAGGTGTTTGGTGAGAACAAGCTGATTAGATTTTGTTTGAGGTCTGGATGCAGATCCGGCCTATCAGTGGGAAACAAAAGATGAAGGGCCAAGTTTACGAAAGGAGCTTAGCAAGCCTCTTGCTGACTCCTCCTAACTCTTAGTTATCAAAAACGTTATTGTAGGTGCGCAGCTAATTGCATGTCTAGCAATTTACGAAGGGAGATAAACAGCCGACTTAGTTGTGCGCGTCAACCAAGTGCGATTGACAACTAACTTTGAATGGGTGATCATCGCACGATTAGTAATTGTACACGCGTCTAACTCTTAAACGCCTTTCGTTAATTTGGCCCAAACTGTTCAGCCCGGCACAGGTATGTGCTCTACCTCGTGCTGTTTTAGCTTTCTTACGTGTTTTTTTGTTGTTTTTTTTTGCTTATAATTATGCTATTTAGTCAGCATTCAAGGAAGACAGAAGGGGCCATAATAACAGGCCCATGTAATTAGCTTTTACCATTCTCGAAGGGATAGGAGAGGTTCTGGTAATCTATTTATGTGTTAGTGTGTGTGCGCATGCAGGTCTACTTTAATACAGATCGTTCATTCTCAGATGTAACACAATCTATATACCCTGCTGCTATTAAAAGTAAGCGAGTGAGGGAATCTGCATTCATTCTCAGATCTGTTGTGTATATATATTGTTATGGCTGTGGAAATTCGCAGAACACCATAAAGGTCCTTAGTTCAGTTAGATTGATTAAGTCTGTGTTCAGTTAGATTTCCCACCGTTGTTTAATGGGAATTATTCCTGTCACAGGGCTGTGATCTTTGAGATAGCCGTTTTTCTTTACTATCGTTATTTGGACCAACCACATTTCAACCACCACAACCACCTTCACAACGCCACCATCACAACAACCACGATCGCCTCAACCACAACGCCAACCACAATTACGCCAATCACCTAACACCTTCCCCGCTACGCCAACTACCGATCCCCTTCTCCACAAACCAAATCGCAACCCTCTCCGCTCATGAAGGCCGTCTCTGCGGAGGAAAAGGAACAAGGGATTTCGATAACGCGAGGGAAAAACAAGAAGGAACATCGGTGGCGCGCGGATTTTCCTGCCTGCTTTTCCCGCGCTTTGGTGTGGGGGAGGTGCGATTTGAGCCAGAGGTCAAAGGTCATGTGAAGGAGGGGCCTCATTTTGGGGGAATGAATCTCCCTAGGCATGGGCCCCCATTCACTATTTTACATACTCTGTCTAACCCAATAGAGAAAGAGACAATCGGGCAGTTTGGAAATGATTGGTCATGTTCAGCAAAAGGCACTAATTTACAAAGCAAACAGTTTATGGTCCAGAAAAAAGTAGTGTCACAAAGAAGAACCTTACCCTAAACACACAAGCCCCTTTATCATTCATCTTACGCAACTAAATCCACAGACACAGGTGTCTGCAATAACTCCAGGGAAAGGCAAGATAACAAAGGTGGATAGACAGATAAAGCAAAGCAGGGTGGGATATGGTGCTCCATCCCAGCCTCACCTGTAAATGGGTTCACGTGCAACAACGAGGTAATATGGTTGCGGCGTGTAAAAGATGTGTCTAGGAGAGAAGTCAAGTTCTGAGGAGATTTGGTCAGGGAGGACGTTGGTCATCCATGGCCTGAAAAACACGCGGCTCGTTCTCATTCCGTCTGGCAACTTCTCATTGTCACGTTCCCCGAAGCCCCTGGCCTGACACTGAACTGAACTCTCGAACTGCCCACGCCTTTGACTCAACTCTCTTGAACAGGGCTCTGCCTCTTGCGGAAGTAAAAATAATTATATTACATTTATTCTCAGATTAATATTCAACTTGTTGCTCTACTTATTAATTGAACACAGATAATAAACATCTTACTGTTTTGTACTGGAGTCCAAATGACTGTCTTCATAACATCCTCCCCTCACCCGACAGTCTTTGACCTCCATAAGTAATATAGATGAATATGCAAGTAAAGTACGAATCATAATCTCAACTAAAATGTTATTTGCTTTTTATCTTACTGAAATACATATTAACCAATATACTCCAATGTTTTAAATGGAATTTTGCCCAATTTCTAAAAAGAGAACAGGCACCCCATTAATTTTTCGGGGGAATTAAATAACTCCGGAAGGCTGTGGTGACAAGGGGCCTTGCTCACTGCTTGAAAACAGGCTGGGTGCTTTGAGAATATCATTATTATGGTTTGTAAATGAACATGCATGATCAAAGTACTGGGACTCCAATGTTTCCTTCCAAACTCTCGCCTGCCTGCCTATCAAATGTTATCACCCTTTCCTCAGGCCAGACCTGATATTGACCCTGCAACTGCATCGAGTGTGTCTTTCTTACCCTCTCCCCAAAGTGGCCATGTGATTGCCATATTCTCAGTGTCTCTTGTCTTATGCCTGTCAGCCTTCCCCAAATTGATTCTTGCCAGATGTCCCTCCCTTCCCTTTTTCTTTCCTTTGCAAACTGTATAAAGACATTGATGCGTGCATTTGAGCAGAAAGAGGGTCATGTGTGATATTGTTGTTCTTATTTTTCCCTCTTTCTTCTCCATGCACATGTTGTTTTTATTAAAATGTTTCAAACTCCGTCAGAGAAGAACTGAATTCTACACAGCTGAACTCAAATTCTTCCGCATTCTCCTCTCTTGCTCAGAAACCACTTGTTCTTCTGAGTTCTCCCAGAACTCTCTTGTTCTTGTTCTCAGAGCGCTAACTTGTCCTTTTTATCCTCTTGCTCAGAACTAACGTCGTTCTCAAACGGAACTCAAACTCTTGCTCAGAGCCTACTTACTCTTATGAACTGCAACTGCCGGGATCTTACTTGGCTTCACTTTCTGTCACCAATTACATTGGCCCTTTTTCGCCATCCTGCCAACGCTGATCTGGTTGGCGCACTGTGATCCAACTATTCTGTTATTCATCCCTGATGCGGTGATGAGGCAGGACTAACTCGACAGGGTCCTACAGTGCATCGAATGCCCGTGCGAATGTCCACCTGCTGGTGATTGGAACCTCTCGCTTAACGCGATCAAAGCACTGTAATAACTGCTTGAACCACTGTTCTCATTGCACAGTCAGCGAACCACTGGTGGACCCTGGTGACCTAAAGCTGCTATGCCTCATAGTTCATTACGGCCAATGCAAATTTAAGTAGAGAATCGGTTTGTAAACTCTCCGCATTGATAAGATTATCATGCTTCATGAGAATAGCTATCACGAAATTTCACACTATATCGGTTTTAAATAGAACTTTTTTCAGTTGTATGTCGCATAAAACGTACATCACCTAACTCATCTCAGGATATGGTTGCAATATCAAACTAAATGTATGCGGCCGACCTTCTAGTTATGTCCACAACTAAACGAGAGAGTAACATTTGTAGGGTCAGGGCACTAATAGCAACCATTACACTAGGAATGATCATGGCTCTGAGGTAGGATGTGTATGCAGCTCCTTCACAGAGTTTTCTGATTGCTTCTATTTCTTGAGGAGCAACAGAGGCTGACCTCCTCGTCTTGGAGAAAAATAAGTGAAGATACTGGCTTTTAGTATGGTCCGATAATCTCGGAATTAGACATCACTAGACTGTGTCAAAGGGCACTGAATTATTGGAGCTATTACGCTTCTGTCACGACTGAGAGTTGTCTGAGGATTGCCTGTGTATTGAGTATAATGAGTGGGTAGTGGATTTGAGGTAGGAGAATATGGAAGGATGTTTAGGATTGGACGTATTGAGGTATATTGGAGATGATTGGTGTGATATAGGTGTCGAGGTGAGATCACATGAGTTGAGAATGGAGCAGAAGAGGACAAGTGGCGTGATATGTTCATATTCTTGTAGTTTCTTTAGATTCTTTACGAGGTAGCATTTTGTGCTCGTATTGTTCAGCTAATGGGAATATAAGCTGACTGAGATAAAGAAGGTGGTCTTGGTATAGTCAGCAGTAGTAATTTGATTGCAGGCCACGTTGGCGACGGTGTGATTTTACTTGCACGAGATTGCTGGTATACTCGGGTCTTTGGAGAATTTTTAACACTCCAAGAGAACATATACATTCTTTTTATATATGTTATAGATTCATTTATTGGAAAACATCGAGTATAGTGGTATGAGAAAGCTTGTCTCAAGAGTCCGATAGCTAGGTGATTCGTATGCTCGATCTCGAGCTAGAAAATCATGTGATTGTTGTTATCATGATTGGGAAAAATTGGGAGGGAGTCACAACATCACAGGGTACTTGGTTTAATGCTTCACAGTAGGAGACTGGATGTGTACTTATAAAGAGTAAATGCTCGTTTTGTGTGTATATTCAAGGGTCTTTTGTTGTCTCCATATGAGGACAATTTAGGATCTTTATGCAAAAAAAAGTTTCATTTCTTGGTTATTCATTAAGAACATACGTGTCTCTTATAGTGAGATATCGCCAGGAGTAGTTTTTGATATCCGTGAGTCCTGGTTTGGTAACTATAGGGTAAGTGGTTTTTTGAGAGTGATGGTTATTTTGCCGTATTTCACTGTACGCTATGATTTGTGGTGTGGGTTTTGTGGCTCATTCCGCGTGCGATGGCATTGCACGGATTGTGCATCCATTGTATAAGAGCTTCGAGTTTACATTGGGGCAATGATTGACTTATCTGATCACGTTTTTCCTTTCATTTGCACGTTATGGATATTGATAGCATCTCGGTTAGTTGTCTACAGGCTGTAGTTTGAGTAGGCAGGGGACCTATGAGGTGTCGTAGAAGGTCCATGCCTCAGCAGTTCGAGAGACTCCATACCTCGTTTACTATATTCAATATTTAAGAGGTATCATGTTTAGTGGGTAAGGGCTCCAAGAGTGGAATTTGGTAGACTTCGTGTTGGGCTTATCATTGTTTACATATTGTATAAATGATGTGTGGCCCTAGCTGAGATTTATCGTGTAGCGGATCTGTGATAGTTCTCTCTCTTAGTGGGTGGTCCATGGGACTGTATCTCGGCACTGAGTGCGAAATGCAGTTTTCACCTTTCAATTTGCCAAACCTAATGTTGAAACATTTAGATATTATTATTGGTCAGATATTAGACTAACACTGTCCATTATTTCTTAATAATTTCGAAGTTACACCCAAGTCCGCTCTCATAAATCAATTATCAATATTCTTATATTGGTATGTGCATGGTCGCCTATTTTTCATGCCTCTTCGTAAAATCCAGTGTTCGAGGTGGCGAACGACACCAGACATGTGTGTGGAGGTAAGCGTGATCGCTGGCAAATTTAATCTTGATGGAGTGTAGGCGGGGAGATTATCACATCCTACTTTGAACCGGTAGATCGTATATGGATACGGCTTGGTGGTCCGTTGTGTGAGAGGAGGTATGTCGCACATCCTCTAGGTTACTCCTTGGACAGCTGCAGATGTTTGAATTGATTTGTTGGTCGCGTTCAATCTTGAGACAGCTAACCTGGACGCTGTCAGTCTACAGGGGTTACTACGTACTGCCTGGCTATTTTGAGTTTCACAGGTCTCTTCATTATTTTCTGAGTGTCATCGTTGCATTTCGAGTATCTACGATACCAAAGTACATGTTCGGTGACCAGGTGATGCGGATTTAGGGTGATCATTGAGTATCCGCTCCAGGCTAGTCGAGTTTTAGGCATTTTGTTAGGAGCCGTAAGGCGAAGTCTGACCAGTGGTGACAGTAATCTTTGACGGGGTTTGGTTTTTTTTTCATTTAGAGGAGATCTGTACGCGTTATATGTTTATGCACTGTACGAGCGGCGGCACGAATAAATGTTAAAGCGGGAGAGTTTAGTTACTATAAACTTCGTATTAACTCAGTTATAGATTTATAGTTGGTGACTCTCGCGACGGTATGCGAGCTTGACACACTTGTTTTGTCAGCAGTAGCTGAAGGCTATTCCACTGTACTGCCTGAATCGCTTATAATTAAATGACTTATAGCGCCAGTGCGCTTCTCAAATCTAGGGCTGAGGTTAGAGTATTAGTGTGTTGATACGGAGTAGAGGAGCCCTAAGGGATCAGTATAGCATTAGGGCCTGGACAAACGAGTTGCTACACACATTGTCATCGGCACAGACATAAATCGGAGTTAGCATTTGCGCGATCGTCGGATATGGACGATGAGCGCAAGTGAGAAGGAGCACGTAATGCGGCTCGTGAGAAGCCCGATGTCGTCGGATTCTGCGAGCACCATCTCGAAGCAGCTGTGTCAGCCGTGGCTGAGTAGTAGTGAGCGCCTTCTCACGATTTTTAGGCTATTAGTTCTGGTCAAGGGCTCGTGGGGTGATCCCGCACGGCTCCGGGCTCGGTGGAGCTGGAGGTGGCATGGGATGGTGCGTGGAGGAGCGGGGAGCGGCGTGATTGGGTTGAGGCATTGTCGGTCGAGAACCTGGCTTGGGTTAGGGAGGATGGGATGGACAGGATGGTGCTCGAGGGCATCTTACTCTAGCTCCTTCGGGCGTCCTCAGTCCCCTGTATGGTCGAACGCGTCTACAGACGAGCTCATAAGTCAAATTCTATGGTTGTGTTCTCTCTCATGCATTTTTTCATCAAGTGTCTCACGTATGTGCAACATCTCATGGCCTGGCCTGTACACCGAGCGTAATGCGCTCAATCTTCCTCTTTTCGGTGCCTTCGGGTCTTTTCTCCCGCAGCTGCGGATTTCGATGTCGGGTATGCTATCTAAACGACCGTACCTTTTATCTGACTGCGTCGCAGCCTGGCAGGTCATGGACAGTGTTGCAGGTCAAGTAGTGCTCCCATGTTAAGCTGGAACTCAGGGATGAACCTGTGGATAGACCTCGCAGAGCTTGAGGTCGCGCACTAACGACGGTATGGAACTCAGCTCGGAGGTATTGAGTCACTCCTCACATAATATGCCCGTACCGCACATTATCCCCAATATAGGTCCAGAGGTGGTGCCTCTTCCTGTACGGGGATGTGTGCTCTTATTCTCAGAAGCATTACAGAGAAGTCAGCATCAGAACTACTCTCGAGCGAGCAGACCTGTCGACGGCCTTTCCTTTTGTCTTGTTGTGTGGTGTCTGGTTTTCGTCTTTGGTGTTGGTACCTTAGCGGTTCATTTCGGTCTTGTGGAGATACCCGCTGTGATATGTGTTCATATTGTTAGCTTACGAGTACTCTTTTGTCTGCTAGCTCTCCACGCAATGGGTGGTCGCCGGCACGTCCCGTTGATCCGTGACTGGTCAGGGCACGCGGTGTAAGGGGGTCGGGTTTAAGAGAGGGGGGGAGGAAGAAAGATTGTAGGAGTTTCTTCGGTACATGATTTGGTTCGTCACACCACTGGTCATGACATTGACGTGAGTATTTTCGGGCGCTGATACCACCCTCCCGACGATTTCACTGTAGATCAGCTTCCGATTAACCGTAGAACAAGCCTCTGGAGCTAGACTCAGATGTCGGTATTAACAGGGGGGTCTGGGGCTATTATTTCCTTCATAGTTGGAACTTTTATATATATACGCCACTGATGACGCGGTCCCATTTTGATAATCAGATACTTCTTTGTGACAGTGTATTACTCATATAATTGATTTGCTGATATTAGCAACACACGAGGTATTATGATGTTTTTACACAAATTGTTTTATGGGGTATTGTGTGGTTTCATTTCTTTGTGCGGTTTCGGTGGCGAGTTTTGTTTTTTTGGCCTGCGCCACTCAAAACGTTGCAACACAAACTGATTTAATCAAACACCGTGTTGACGTATCTTATTTTAATATACAGACATCTCTACTAGACGATCTCGATTGAAACATAAACCCATTCTATAATGGGTAAGACATATCACATCTCATTTTTGTCCATATCATCCTTTGACCGCAGATTTATATTATCTTGTGCTTGGCCAGTTATGCAGTGACAGAGCTAATTTGGCTGAGCAGTAGATCATGAGAGTCCAATAGTAGGCATATAAGTGGTATCCAGGTGGTTCCTCATTGATCCATCTCAAAACTTACTTGCGCGTTAAAGGCCGCAAGATCCTCGAAATCGCTCTCGCTTATCGTATAAAGGTAGGCATCTGTACGCTATTTGCACACTGTCTACTTTTTTCTTGCGAGTGATTGTTGGCGCACTATCATATGGATGTTCGTTATGCAGTGTTGAGTCGCTTGGTTTTTGATTGCTACGTTCTATGCGATAATTCCACGTTATTTCTATCTGCCGGCTTCCGGTTATCCTGCCGAGTGACTAATAATTGTACATCCATCCGACTTACATGCACATATATTTCTGATTACCTCATTGGATCTATAGTGGGTCTACGGGGAGGAGGTATGTGGGTGTGATTACTCTGTTGTCGTGAGAGAAGTGCTGGGATAGTGGTTGTGTTCTATCGAGCTGATACTCGCTGAGCAACTGCAGATACTGCTATAATATTTTATCCTGCATATATGGTGTAATTGTGTGTACGCAGGGCGATCGAGGAAGGAAACTAAGGTGTTTAGCCCAACACTCCTTTATCTCCTTGAGCATATTGGTTTTTCCGGAGTTTCGGCTCTGTCTTGGCTGTGCTCATGCGTCGTACCACTCTGTACGAGCCTCCACTATCTGTTTCCCCCTGCTCAGACTACCAACCATGTCTGTCTCTCATAGGGCAACTTCACCAATATATGTCACTATAGACCACTGTCTTATTACAGATTTTTCCATAATTATCACACAGGTTAGCACATTGGGCTAATCCGGATGAGAGAGCACTGCTACAGGGAGTATATTTTTATGAATGCCTCCAGTAACAGTTACTTGAAGTTGGTGATGGGATAGGAGGCTTTTGATGGATTGAGCCCACTAGTGTTGCGCGGTGTTTACTATCTCGCATAGTTACGTCTCACACATTCCTGTTATTGTGACTCGTATTGGCGAAGCTGCATGCCACTAATGAGCTATGGATTGATCTGGCGGCTCATCATCACGAACAGCAGTGTTGTGTTGAGAGGTTCATAGCCATAGTACGTTGTGCACTCTTGTGGAGGATCCGGTCGTATAGACGTAGCACTCTCGATGCGTCTTGTCTGATGCATTGAAATATGCTACTATTGATGTGCACTGAGTCACCAGGCTCTGATGCCCGTAGGGTTGTTCTATGCACTGCGCAGCCGGTCTGGCTAGCTCCTTGTGCTATGTTGTGTGTGGAGCCACACTTCGTAGTCAAATTCTTGATCGATCGTCTTTTGTGAGAAGAGCTCCTAGCTCACGAGGAAGTTTGATGTTCATTTAGAAGATCTCAGTCCTGTCAGGTGTGTTCTGGTTTATTGTCATTATTTGTTGATATTCAGGGTTCATGGGGCAGTTACGGAGCTTAACATTTGTTATTTTGTGCTCTCTCGATGGCATAGTATTTAGTCTATGTTGGTGTATCTATATGTTAGTTACTCGTTAAGTCGTGCTGCTTTTGTTTATATCTGGCGTTGTGTATGGTATTTGAGACAATCAGTTTGACATAGGAGGTAGAGTATAGCTTCTGGCCGATATGTTCAAACTGTTATCATTCATACTATTTTTATAGACTAGTTGGAAGTGTTTATATATATTCAAAGCTTCTGCAGGTTCTTCGGAAATATCCGGAAGATTGGTGATTTGCGCAGGGGCATCCATTTGTGTCGGTCTGTTGTCACAGCACTTTCCAGATGTAATGAGGTAGGTTTTGTACATTACACACCAGGCTTCTAACTAGCAAAGAGATTTTATCTTGGTCCACTTAAGCTTCGTTAAATGACCCCATAGAGGTGGTCATGGTGTCTTCGTTACGTTTGCAGACAGATGCGGAGTCGTCCTGCTCATGTACGCTTTGGCTGCAGTCTGTTTTGTGCATCGTATGTTGTGGCCCACTGTCCATGGGGCCGCGACGACGCAGGTAGGAGTGGATAGTTCTGTTTAGGACTCTATAATGCGTGGTGTTTGTGGCTATACTATTTTAACTCCTTTTACTTTGAGGTATAAACTAGAGGCTGTGTATTCCTGATTGTATTATATATTGTTGGTCCTTTGTCAAGTGTCATAGACGCCTGTGGTTCTCTCTCTACTGTCGCCTCTCTTTACACTGTCTCAGCTTGCTCCTGTAGTGCTGCAATGTATGCTCCGTTCAGTGCGCGGACTCTCCCTTTGATCATTTAAAATTTTTTCGCCTTTTGAGTAAGTGCATTAGTTTTGTTCGTTACGTCAAAAGAGCTGTACGGATGAGTTCGTGTGTAGGTCACTCGACCCTCGGGCAGTAGTTGTTCATCGAGTAGATGTGGTTTTGAGAGAGGTTCATCATAGATTTTATAGTTATTGTACCGACCTTTGAGCTTTACAAGCACTGCATTGTATCCATATATTGTGCCGGAAAGGATACTGCATTTATGGTGATAATACGTCTCTATACAACATCTGCATATTGGATATTGTTGCTGGCTGTTCTCGTATTATGGCGAACAATGTATATAGTGTCGGTTGATTTGCAGGTTTGTGTCTCAGCCTATTATTATTGTCTGATTTAATTTAACCAACACGCTATGAGATTGGATGAGATTGTTCACTATTTTTATATATGTACTTTGACTTTATGGTGTATTTGCCGTGCGAAGTAATCTTTGTGGTGCTCTCGATCCTATACTAATTATATTCATATCTGGACGTAGAGAGCATCAACAGGGTGTTTGTGAGAGATTCTCGTTTGGATGATGTACATAATACTGACTCATGTCGTCGCGAGGGACGGAGCAGGGCTTCCTGCGGGAACCTGGCCTGTTAATGCCTGATTTGTATCGAGCTCTGTATCACGAGACGAGAGCCGAGAGGCTACATATTTTCTACTACACGAGCGCCAATCTTTCTGGGCATTTGAGCCACATTGTTAGAGACTCGTCATTCGTGACCCAATTTAACTACAGAGCGTTTGCTAGCAGTTTTTGATTAACTATGTGACTGATGATGTGCGGGTTAACTATCTGAGAAATTATTTTGCAATAGAAAGTTTATAAACAGATCAAAAATGTTGATTCAATTATCCTGTTTGAGATATGCTCCTATATGATGTATTGGATAGGCAGTATCACAGCGTTGCATTTGATTTTTTTATGTTGTTTGTAATGATTATGTAATTTGTGACCTAGGTTAGCTTGAGTAAGGTTCGGTTTTCCCAGGAGGGTTTGTAGAGTATCTGCAGTCTGGTCTCTGTCAGTTAGATCTCTGGCGTGAGTAGCTCCTTGGGAGTAGTTCGTACGCTGGATATCGACGTGTGCTGAAGATTGTGAGGATTTAGTACTTGAGGTACGGATAGGATTGCTATTGGAGTTTAGGCAGATTTGGTTGTTAACTGTCTGTGACTGGGGGGATGGGCTAATATATCTTGTACATTGTTGCCATTTCAACAGGCTGATGTTTGATAGTTGACCAGATTATTAAAGTTTGTTATTATTATCCTGCATTATTTGCTGTTTCCACAAGGCCAAATATTGACCGTTAGGTCAGCTTTGTTTTGTCGGTTATGTGAATGTAATCATAATTTAGCGCCATCTTTTTGGACTTGTAATTTTGCATATCCTTAATTATTATTATCATCTGCATATCTTTGTATAATTTTTTTAAAAACTGCTTGTTTTCTTGGCATTGATGGGGATCTGCGGACGGTGGTAGTGGATGGTCCCCTGTTTGGCATTACTTCTACTGCCTGCGCCCTGTGGAGATGTGCAGACCTTGCCTGAACTGTAGCAGGTGTTGCTGAGGCTCAACTGGGAATTTACTCACTTGGTTCCAGATCGCCCAGGATGTGGCACCAAGGTCATGTGTGTACCTCCATTTCTTCCACTCATTTATGATGCCGGTGACAGGATGGGTTTTGTAAGTTGGTTTTGTTGATTGGTTGCATTGCCAGCAAAGCTCCAATAGACACATCCTTCCTATTGGCTTAAGGGGTCGATTACTACAGACATTATTTATTCTGACTTGTTTTTTATTATGTCTTTCCGCATCCTTTTAGCTTCTATTCTCAAAATTATGGGTGTGTTTCCTTTGTCAACTCATCATAATGATCCCTTCGCCTTCCCGAGCTGCACCCAGCGCTGGCTGGAAGGCGTGCGTACTCAGTACCGGCGGGGTGTCGTGGTCTGTACAAGATCTTATATAGCGAGCTTGTTTGGGCTGTGGTGGCCGTGTGACGTGCCGATGCTTAAGACGCCGCAGTGCGCTGAGAAGGGACATGTACTATCATTGTTGAGTAGACCTTCAAATTGCTTAGCAGGTCCACTGACTACTTAAAGCACTATGAAAATGAGAAATTGATCAGTGCTTTCTTACTCACTCGGCCATACCACTGCACGAATCAACATTGCAATTCCCCTCTGCTTACCCCCTACATCTAGCTTTGTCCACTAGTACTATGAGATCGGTTACATACTTCTCTCCCTCCCCATCTACCTCGCCTTCGTTTCCAGGAGATGCCAGGACACTAGGCGGGCCAGATGAGGCCGCACTCGATGAGAGAGGGGCAACAGTGATATTGGACAAATTATGCTCTACATTGTACTCCTTTAGATACCACAGTCATATCTGAGGACTACATGGTGAGGCAAGCGTTGTCATGGTTATTTTTTTTTTTTTCATGTTCCTGTTTCTGTTTTATGCTTGCTTGCTCCTATTTTGCAATGCCGTGCCAAATCTGCTTTCTTCTTGTGTGCTATGCAGGTGAGTCACATTTCTCAGCAGCCACCCAACCCTTCTCTACTTCCAAGTACTCTTTCTGACAGCTCAGTTTGAGGCAGCCATTGCCTTTTTGTTTCGCATCGAATGCTTGCGGTCGCACGCAGTTCACATTGCTCTGCACTGCAAGAACTACGACTCTTACTACTTTCTACAACACAGGCTGCACCGCTCTGTACGTACTCGGTCTCATCGTTGGTGCGGTACATATTTGCTTGCACGGTGTTTTTGGCATGAGTTTTCTGCGGTTTGGGAGATTTTTATTTTTTTTTTTCTGTTCAGTTTATTTGCTCAGACCTGTGCAGGTGGCTTACTTTGTTAGCAACATTATTGTACGGTTGTACATCAATCTGTGATAATTTTATGCCGAATAACTTCATTACATATCTATTAATTATTATTATTTTTATTTTGGTTCATGCCAAATTCCTGCCTTTTCGACAACACTTGCTTCCTTGCTGTCAGCGTCTTCGCCACGAATGACCAGCTCCGAACCGGCAGGAAAGCATTGTCTAAAATGGTCGGTAACTAGAGTGATTCGTCGTGCAGTCTTGTCTTGCCTTTTGTGGATCATTGGCTGTGAAGCATGTGAATTTTGTAGCCAATTGATGACTCACAAAGCAACACATCGCTGTCCACACAAATTGGAGGAGATTTTTTAAGCTGAATTTTTTGTTTTGTGTGTTTGCCCACACACATACCTCTCCCTCTTTCCCCAGCTTTTGAGTGTATATATTGTCTTCCCTTATGTGCAGTGAGTCGAGAACATACAGACCAGCCCCACTGCGTAGGCTCATTTTGTACGTCTGGTGATGCTCTACACAAGGAGTTTGAGCCTACAGATCCACGTGAGGCTTTGCAGTACTTCTATTTCCTCAGGTCAGGACTTACAAACTTATTCCTTGACCATTTCTTTATTTTTTTATTTGTATACAAAGTCGAGGCTCATGGAGGAGCTAGAATGTAAAAAAAGACAGGACGTAACAGAGCAAAAGGAACAGGAGAAAGAGAAGGGGGAAACACACTAACAGCTTGGTTGAGGGACAAAATAGAGGGAGACTTGGAGAAATAAGGGATGTAGGGGAGGACACATAGGACACACAAGAATGAGGGTAGGGGAGGACACATGGGGACACAAGGTGGATACAGGAGCAAACTGTCAGGAAGGCTCTTGTACGAGTCTCGACATTGTATACAAAAACAAGGACAAATGTGTCCAAGAGCCGCGTCAAAAAGGTTTTGTCTTCACCAGAAGAAGAAGAACAACGTGGAGCTCTCTTAGAGCCAGCGTTCGCAACGCGACGCGGCTAAAAAGGCAAACTGGAAATATTTGCAAATAGATAGGCTTGGGAACGGTTGACGGGAGTAGAAAAGTTCATGGTTTTGGATGGGGATGATCTGAGATGGTGATGAACAAATGTCTTGAAAACCTGGTGGAAGGATGAGTTTAAAGAGGATGTGGAAGTTGGTTCCACATGTGGGAAAAGAGGAACAAATGAGTGGAAGTGAGATTGATCCTGGATTGAGGTAGTTTCACCAGAAGTGGGTTGATGATGGACCGTGTGAGCCCTGCAGAAACCTGTGGGGGGGGGGGATAGAGCAGAGGGTGCAAGATTATAAAGGAGGTGGTAGAAGACTGTGAAACCATCGACCTGTCTGCTATGACGTAGTGATAGACCCACAGATTCAGCTTCATCTTCATCCCAAGGCAGTTTTCTGGACACAGTCCCATTCCTGATCTTCATCAATTATTATCTGTCTGACTGGAAAATCCTCTTTATATATTTTCTGATGACTCCTCCCTCTGCCGTGACATCCCTCAGACAGGTGGCTGCAGCCTCTTTCCTCTCTGCAGACCTTGATAAAACCACAAGATGGTCGAGCACTTGGAATATGTCTTTCAATACTGACAAATCTCACACTCTCACGACCTCTCTCCAAAAGGACCATCTGGCAAATCCCCATCTCCTTTTTAAACAATCCTATTGAGGAGGTTCAGTCATTCAAACTCCTGGATCTAACTATCAGCCATGATATTTCTTGGCCAAACCACATTTCAACGTTGGCCTCCAAAGCCAGCTACAGATGGCATCCTCCATCATACAAAGTCCTTCCTTGGAGCACCTGAACTCTTATCCACCTACAAGGCCTTCATCTGCATCTTGATGGAGTACTGCTCTCCCTGTTTACAATGCCTCACATCTTACTCAACTTGACGCGGTGAAAACCAGGGCCTTCAAGATTATTGGAATGTTCCGCGTCGTGCTGAGCTGAGTCTATGTGCTTCACTTCACCATCGCAGACAGATTGGTGGTCTCTCTGTCTTTTATGGTCTCCTTTCTGGTCTTCCACCCTCTGCTCTTTCACCGCTTTGTCCCACACCCATCCCAGGTTTCTGCAGTGCTCACAAGGTCTTCAGACAGCTGTTCAACACCATCTCAGGTCATTCCCAATCCAAAATCATGATCTTTTCTACCCTCGTTAACCCCACCCAAATCCCTCCTCCTTCCAACTTACCAGTTTTCCCTCTTTGAAGTTTCCTTATTTAAAAATTTTGTTTAACTCGTGTGCGTGTTTTGCGTCCTGTTTTTGTCTGTTACGTCCTGATCCGTTCAGTGCGCTAGCTCTTCCAAGAGTCGAGAGTGTGTATGCAAAAAAACCCCAAAAATAACACTTGCATCCTTTTAGAAGCCATACCTTTTATTCTGAGCATTTTCAGAACATACAGGACTGATAAAGATGCCAGAATAAATCACCAAATTACCAAATCTGGAGATCGCAAAATCGCCAAAAAAACTACTTTGTTGTGCACATAAAAATGTGCTTTTCTGTGGAGTGGCTAAGAAACATTATAAAACCTTAGAAGGGAAATCAGATGTTATTCGTCAAATGGATGCTGGCGAATGGGTGTTGATGTTGCTGGTTATTATTTCTGCCTCCGATCATGGTGCGTACCCTCTATAAAAATGGCGGTTCATTGCACATCTTGGCTGGTTCGACTGCTTCCGGAAGAGATACCGAAGGTAATATTGTTGCGGGCTGGGTATCGGCTGCGAGCACGACCGCTTGATGGAGCAGCATAGTCGGCTCAACGGCTCAACCGATCACCCGGAATTTAGATCGTACCTTTTCGGAAAAGTACGGGTCCCTTTCGGACCGTGAAGGGTCAATATTTCTACACGTGGTACAGGGTTATTTGCCAATTTTCAAAATACCTAGAGATCCACGTGGCGATTTACCGAGTCTCCACACCCTCGACGGCACCCGTACGGAACGAGCCGCTTAGCGTACTCAAACCGTGTGCGACCCGGGCGGTTTATCGCCGAGATCCGTCGGTCCAAATTTCCCGTTACAGCGGCAACAGCCTGGCTAATTTCCCAACACGCAGCACGCTAAGCCAATGGGAGAAGGACACGAGCGAGCGGATTCATTTCACAAATGGGGAATATTTATTTACAATAGGCAGGGAGGGGACAAAAAGAGCAGAGTTATCCGAATATTAATAAGCATGTATGTACAGCACGGCACTTATACAATTTCCTACTTATTGGACTGGCGCACAAACACACACACGCACACACCCAAAATAATCGGACCAAAAGCGGTCTTTATTAGGCCTCCAGCTCGGATGGAAAGGACGAGCTGAAGACCAGATTCTGCCTCGGACCTGTCCACCTCGTGTGGTCTTCGAGCTGTTCGTACCGGGCACCAGCGAGGGCGAGCTGAATCCAACCACCGCGAGCCACGATCAGCTTCCCGAGCTCTGGCGGATCTCTCGCGCTCAGAACACGCGCTGGTGAGACGAGGCGCCGATCCTTCACAATCCGCTGCGTCGATTCCCCCGAAGAACCACCAACCACCTTCCGAACAACCACCAACCAAGAACAAGAACCCAGGAGAGCAAAGAACAGCCAACCAAGAAGCGCAAAAGAACCAACTTCTGTCTCTCCGTTCCTTCTTATCCCTCACGGGCGCGGCTCGCTTCCGGCGTGACTCGTTCGCAGTCGGGGGCTGTCGCATCCCATTTCTTGGAGTCCCCAAGCGAGCCGATTCATGTCCATATTAGGGAATGGAATTCAGTTCGCTCAGCGTTGGGTGGGGGCTGTCGCATCCCATTTCTTGGAGTGCCCATGCGAGCCGATTCATGTCCATATTAGGGAATGGAATTCAGTTCGCGAATGCATTCTGAACACACCCGCATTTCAGCGAGTGCTCGGAGAATGCTGGGAGCAGAGGTTTTTCGTTTGGTGTTATCGTTGGTGTTGTTATCGTTGGTGTTGTTATCGTTGGTGTTGTTATCGTTGGTGTTGTTATTGTGTTGTTATCGTTGGTGTTGTTAAATAAAAGAAAACCCTGACTATCAAAATAACTACGCAGCGCATTAATTTAATCACCCATTACACAAGGGACGGAAGCTATCTATCCACATTTACTTATCGAAATAACTGAGCTATAGGACCTGTATGTTGTGTGCTCATGGCTTCAGATTCGCAACAATATAAATGCAAACTGTTAAATATGCTCTTTATTTTTGTTTGAATATGTCTGATTGGGCTAGTGTAGGTTTGTTTTTTTGTGGAATGACAAGGGGGGGGGGAGATTGGGGTGTAGATGGGTTTGACAGGGAGATTGGTGGTGTGCGGCTGGGATGGGCTGGACACTTGGTGCGGATGGGGGAAGAGAGAATGGCAACGAGAGCAGATAGGTTGAGGGAGCAGTAGAAGGAAAAGAGGTACACCATGGTTGAGATGGGAGGATTGTGTGAGGAGGGATATCCGTAAGGTGGGGGTGGTTGGAGAGTGGAGAGAGTTGGCTGAAGACAGAAGGAGGTGGAGGAGTATCATGGTCAGGCAGGGCAGAAGCTTGTTGCCATCGGACCTCACCCATTATAAAGAGAAGAGGAGACGAGAAGAAGTAATTGTTGTTTTTATTTTTCTTAATATTTTTTTAAATATAACTGCCATTAACCAAAAAAGGGGTGATGTCGATGATAAAAAGCGATATATAATTGGTGAAGTGGCGACGTTTCAAACGTACCCCCCCCTCCTTATTCAGTTAATTATTATGACAAAAATTGATTTGATTTACGTTATTTCAATATTCGACTCAACTTTCAAGAACCCATCCCCGATGTAAACCGGTTATAACAGTATTCGATATTTCATTTGATCCTGTTACAAAGGTGGACGGAGGTTATGTTTTCACCCTGTCTGTTTGCCTGTGAGCAGAATATCTCAAAAAGTTAAGGTCGGATCGGACGAAATTTGTGACAGGTTAGGTGTTTGGTGAGAACAAGCTGATTAGATTTTGTTTGAGGTCTGGATGCAGATCCGGCCTATCAGTGGGAAACAAAAGATGAAGGGCCAAGTTTACGAAAGGAGCTTAGCAAGCCTCTTGCTGACTCCTCCTAACTCTTAGTTATCAAAAAACGTTATTGTAGGTGCGCAGCTAATTGCATGTCTAGCATTTACGAAGGGAGATAAACAGCCGACTTAGTTGTGCGCGTCAACCAAGTGCGTTGACAACTAACTTTGAATGGGTGATCATCGCACGATTAGTAATTGTACACGCGTCTAACTCTTAAACGCCTTTCGTTAATTTGGCCCAAACTGTTCAGCCCGGCACAGGTATGTGCTCTACCTCGTGCTGTTTTAGCTTTCTTACGTGTTTTTTTGTTGTTTTTTTTTGCTTATAATTATGCTATTTAGTCAGCATTCAAGGAAGACAGAAGGGGCCATAATAACAGGCCCATGTAATTAGCTTACCATTCTCGAAGGGATAGGAGAGGTTCTGGTAATCTATTTATGTGTTAGTGTGTGTGCGCATGCAGGTCACTTTAATACAGATCGTTCATTCAGATAATAAACAATCTATATACCCTGCTGCTATTAAAAGTAAGCGAGTGGAGGAATCTGCATTCATTCTCAGATCTGTTGTGTATATATATTGTTATGGCTGTGGAAATTCGCAGAACACATAAAGGTCCTTAGTTCAGTTAGATCGATAAGTCTGTGTTCAGTTAGATTTCCCACCGTTGTTTAATGGGAATTATTCCTGTCACAGGGCTGTGATCTTTGAGATAGCCGTTTTTCTTTACTATCGTTATTTGGACCAACCACATTTCAACCACCACAACACCTTCACAACGCCACCATCACAACAACCACGATCGCCTCAACCACAACGCCAACCACAATTACGCCAATCACCTAACACCTTCCCCGCTACGCCAACTACCGATCCCCTTCTCCACAAACCAAATCGCAACCCTCTCCGCTCATGAAGGCCGTCTCTGCGGAGGAAAAGGAACAAGGGATTTCGATAACGCGAGGGAAAACAAGAAGGAACATCGGTGGCGCGCGGATTTTCCTGCCTGCTTTTCCCGCGCTTTGGTGTGGGGGAGGTGCGATTTGAGCCAGAGGTCAAAGGTCATGTGAAGGAGGGGCCTCATTTTGGGGGAATGAATCTCCTAGCATGGGCCATGTAACGATTCCCTCGCCCCCCCCCCCACGCGAGAG
>CM068960.1:35283328-35302494 GCA_035128595.1 Eptatretus atami
CCACGGCTCGCCCTTGTCTTTCTCGCTCCTGTGGGTCGCGGGCACCGCTTGAGGACTGCGCTCCGATGGACGAGGGTTGTCGGGCGACTGTGGCTCCCTTTCTTGGTCGGCGACACTCCTCTGGGCGGGGCTGCCCTGAGGTGGTTCAGCCCCCTGATTGGGTGGGGCACGCGTGCGATGCTCGCCTTCGCTCATTGGCTGGGGGACCTCTTGGTCCTTCTTGGGACGGAGCTTCGATCGAAGCGACGGAGGCTCCGCCCATGCCTGCGCAAACGTGGGCATGGCGACCGGGTCGAGTGCGGGTCGCGTCGTGTTGTGTTGTTGGTAGATTATAAACCTAATAAAAAATACTCGTGGCCACACGAAATTCCGATTAGTGAGGAGGGATGGATTTTATATAAACCTACTTATCGAAATACTGAACTCCGTGGGACTCTGGCTGTTTGTGTGCACAGGTTCCAGATGCGTAAACATTTAAAGTCGGAGATGTCCAATATTATTGTCAATGCCATTTTCTTTTTATTTTTTGATTTAAAAGGATATATTAGTTCTGAATTCAAAAACAATTTTCTGTAATAATTAACAGTTGACATAAGCTTGTGGCAACCAAATACTTTTCTCAATTTCACTTTCTTTTTAGAGAAATTGTGAGTTTTTTGAAAAGTGCAGGCGTGCCAGTCATTTTTTGCCACGATTAATATCAGGCAGAGAGATTAAGCAATTGTTCCAAGTAATATAATATTTTTCTTATTGTTTTTTTTTTGAGGGGGAAGAGGTATTATACAAGAAGGTGTGAGAGGATGAGACCCGGTTAAAATCGAGATTCATGAAGACTGAGTGAGAGCCGAGCTGCTATGTAGCCGAGTCCCGAAGCAAAGGACAGACTTATATTTTGACATGTTGAGCTAAGTAGACACGGTAAGACACTGGAATGGATAAAACACACAATTGCAGGGACGAAAGACAGGTAGACAGGACAGATCCGTGCGGATCTTGGCTGTTGGTGAGTTTTCCGAGAGAAAAATGCTAGTCCACACCAATTCACCCGCATTTGCACAGGTCATTTCATCTTACCATTTCGCATCTTTCTAAGGTAGAAATTTGTAGCATTACTTGTTGCTGATATTGAGTTTGTCAATGATGTTATTTTATTCCAAACACTACGTCAGAGTTGGCCACCCTGCGGGTTTCTCCCCGTAAGAAATGCTTTGGAAGACTGATGCTCTGTATTGATATGGTACTGGGTTCCCCAAACTGCGCATTGAACCTTCTTACTTGATGCCTTATTTTGCAGGTCTCAATGATTTTGCAACTTTCCTGAAATGGACACAGGGTTAATTGGCCCTCCAATATGGCAATCTTGCGAGAGAACTTTTCATTCACTATTATGTGGTGTTTTGTGTAATACTGTATTTGAGAAGTTTGTTTTTTTGAATGTGCTTCCTTTTCTATCCTGGTTCAGTTACCATTATTTTATTTCGCTCCCGTGTCGATGACATTTTTCTCTTTTTTAATCATCTTATCTGTGTCTTTCCTTGGCTTGGGCAGGTTTACATTTTAATGAGAGATCGTGCATGGATACAGCGCCCAAATTTGTATCCATGTTTTGCCAGTGCGGTGAGGCGCATGGATGACAAAGTGAGTTTCAATTTTAACGTTGATTTGCTTATCCTTTTTCGTGAACCATTTTACTACCACGCTGCTGTACACTCACGGGGGTGTTGTTGTTAATTCGCGTACACATTATTTGTGATCCACTTATTTGTGCTATTGGTTTTTCTCGTTTATTTAAGTTAACTTGTTACACAAGCAGGTGATTTATCAGTGTTGTCACCCTTGCTTCAGTTTATGCTACAATTTTAAATGAAAACTGGAGCGAAGTCGATGGTGACCATTGCACACTCATGCTTCCGCTCTAATGTTTCACAGGAATGACCAACCTCCATTTTTGTTTAAAAAAATCTTCCGTTTTACCTGTGACCAAAAGTCCCCACCACCTGGGCCTGAACGGGTCATTCTAAAAAATCGTGATTTCATGCATCCCTCAATGTTGATTGCAGTACAAAGTTTCATTTTGAATGTTCCATAATATGTATTTTTTTGGTATAAATTGGCCTTTTTAACCCAACCAGGGGCAGGGTAAAAATGTACTGCTCTTGTACCTTTTGCCATGTGTGATCTTTACCAAGTTTGGTGAATTTCTGCTCAATCGCTTTTGGAGGAGTGCGTGACTGATGGGACAGACGGAGCCGATTACATATCCCTCGTGTGTTTTTTTTTTTTCATGCGTGTGTAAATATACTCTTCAGTGACTTCATTTTTAACTGAACAGTATGATTGGATTTAAATGTTGATGATATGAACAATTGCTAAGTTTCTGAAACTGATGAATATCAATTGTTTAGGAGGTGGGATCCACTTTGTAGAGAATCCAGCATATATATTACTCTGATATTAAGAAAGCTGTTTCATGTGAACTGAATTCTGTAGCGTTGATGTTTGTTTTCTTTTAAATGAATAATGGTGGAGGTGTTGGACTTTGGTGAGGTTTTGGGCTGAAGGGTCGACCAATGAGAACGAGCCCGGCAGCTGCGATCCAGTAGTCAGAAATCGGTTCAATCGTTCAATTATTTGTTCCTGGAACTTCGTTCCAGGGAGCTATGGGTTGGCGCGTCCGTCGTCGCTCAAAATACTTGCACTTCTTTCTTGGAAATAAATACGATTTTGATGAACTTGTCCACAACCATCATCCCGTGTGCACCAGTTTGTTCTGCCATTAAAAAAATACGGCCAAGGGGATCTACAGGGGGTTTGACCAAATAGGAATTGGCTTTATTATCGGAAACAATCACATCACAATTCGATGAATGTACTACAACCTTTCTCACCCATAGCTGTACAAAAGTTTGTTACGATACCGATCTACAAAATCGGGGTCGAGGGGATTTACAAGGGTGGGTTTGCCCCCAAATGTTATTTGCTAAACGTGGTTCATTGAACATTTTGTTGATCCATCCCATTAAACTTCCTCCTCAGTATCATTTATTCTATGGGTGAGCACCCAGTGTATTGCTTATAATTGTTTAGTCTTAATTCAGGTGTTAATAACGATTGGGAGATTTGTGATTTGAGATAAAATTAACGCGTCGGGTTGTTGTTTTTGATTGGTATGATTTTAACATCTCTTAAATGTTCAATGATGTATGGCATTAGAATAAAATTCCCAATAAATTCATAATGTTGTGGAGGAACAGGCTTTCGGAAACAAAATTGTGTGCCGTATGTGCATGCACACATGTGTATGTTTAATCTCTTAACTGCTCTGTTGACCTAGACCTTGTGTCGCACCAGCCGTGCTGAAGAAAGTGCTGAAGCAACTGGTTGCTTCGTCATGCAGAGTTACGCTCCCTTGTAGTCAACAGATTGAATTGGATCTGGTGAAGGAGGAAAGTTAATGATGCGGCTAGTTCCAGTCTGTGACACAAATCGTGTTTAAATGCATTGTAGCATCTGCACTGCAGTTGCGTCTGGCAGTTTGCTTTTTCACAGACTGCAATAGGTTGGAGCATGAAGGTTGTAAGCCTGATATGTATTGTTGAGGGTGTTACCAAGGGCCATCCAATTCTGACACTCTAATGTTTATATTCTCCCCATAACTTTTTTCTAACCCATCCCATTTTCTAGTTGTGTTTCCTCCCCTCCTTTCTTGTCCTCTCTCTCCTTCTGTCGTTCATTCCTCTCGTTGTTTCCACTGTAGTTATTACCGCTCTAATTCAGGATCTTTGTCTTGTTGGAGAGAAAAAAAATAAAAAAGAAGAGAGGAAGAGCCAATAAGCTTGTTTAAACTGTATATGTGTAATAACATGAAAAGTTAATAATAAGTAAGGTTGCACCAAGTAGGGGTGATAGTCAGTCCAACACAGACACAGTCAACTCCGACCAACAGGTCACAACTAGGTGGTTTTTTGACAATCCTCATTTTCTCCCATTGATGAATAAGGATTCAATGGTCACTGAATTCAACACCATTATTTTTTGAGGTCAAATTTGTTTTATGGATTCGCAGTGTCTTGCCTGCGACGTCTT
Organism: Eptatretus atami; assembly: GCA_035128595.1. NCBI lineage: Eukaryota > Metazoa > Chordata > Myxini > Myxiniformes > Myxinidae > Eptatretus > Eptatretus atami. The sequence continues at coordinate 35,287,415 of CM068960.1, forward strand.
CTTTTCTTCTGTTTGTTTGTTGTCTGTTACGGTATCTCAAAAAGTTTGGCGGATCTGATGAATTTCGTGGGAAGTTGTGTTTGACAAGGACGAACTGATATTGATTTTTGGTGAAGATCCAAATCTTGGATACGCGTACCAGAATTAGTGGATTCTTCACCATTTGAGAGATAGGCAAAATAATATATAGCGTATCTCAACAAGTTGTGGCGCATTGGATTGAATGGTGGACGTTGGGTGTGTGACGAGGACAATTGATTTGATTTTTGGTGAAGGTCATGGATTGAGATTATTTATATTTTTTAAGTGATTCTTCCACATTGAGAGATGGGGGCCAAACGAATAAGTACTCGTTTGCATGTATTTCCAAAAATGTATGGGCGCGTTGTTTCAATGCAGCTTATGTGGCGGAGGTATGCGCTCTACCAAGTGGTCTTTTTCCCCTCGTTGGAAATGTTTAATCTCGCGTTTATTCTGTTAATTTGCTCTCTTTTGCAGAATAGTTGTTGACGCTCTGGGTATGGTCCAGCAGAATGACAGAGGTTGGTATGGAAGCCTTCAAGGATTAGCACTGGTCCCTTTCGGCACAAGCAAAAGGTACAGATGGTATTGTTAGACAAGCCACTGGGCTACCCTGAAGCAGGTTCATTTTTTTTTTAATTCTTTGTCGGATCCTTCAGATTTCCTGGCGTATTTCACCTCTCTTGGTGTAATGATATGTAATATGGAGAACATTAAAATTGATGAGACAAGTTTTGTAATTTGGAAAAATTGTTTGCCTGGAAGCTCAACTTTTATGTTTTTTGTCTCTTTCTCAATATGTTCATTGTTTGCTTTGCTGTAATTCTTCATTATGCATGTTGTCACATAGTTCCTTTTTTATGTAATCCTGGTAGTAACAGCGTGTGATTGCTGCGTATTACGGGAACCTGAGCACTCGCTGGTGGCATTCTGGTAACTCTGCACCTTATTCACGCTTCTGAATGTGAAAACTGGCCAACAATGTTCGGGGTTGCAGGTTAGATACCGAAATTGTGCATTCTCTTTATTATCTTTATTTAAAATTGTTAATTATAGCTGTGCTATTAGATGATTTGTGCAGCGACTGTTGTTTTTCATACTTCTTTAACATTTGGATTGCTGGACTGAATGTTTTTTTGATGGAGACTCTGACAAAGCAGATATGGTGAGAGAACATTGAAAATAGTTCTTACTGGTGAGGCTCATGTCATTTCATAGACCCGGACACGTTAATACGCGAAGAATCAGACCGATTTGATTGAGGTACACTAGCTCTGTGGGAAGCAAGAGTTTTAGGCATTCCTTCGTTCTTTTTTCGAAGCATTAACACCGGATGTGCTCTCTTGCCGCAGGGTGGCTCGCGACTTGGTGATAGTTTGCGATTTGAATCGTGCCTATTAGAAGTTTGCACCCTTTCAAAATATTCACCTTTTGTGCCTATAGCTGGAATTAAATTGCATTAAATCAGAATATTTCTACCTTCATTTACACATTGAACTACAATTCAGACCTATGAAAACCAAATTTACAATGTCAGAAAAATAATTGAAAATTGAAATCCAACTAGAATAGCATTGTTGGAAAGTGTCCACCCCCTGGTTAATACTTGGTGTTGCACCTTTGACAGCATTACAGCTGTGAGTCTGTGTGGATAGGTTTCTACCAACTTTGACACATTGATTGGCATATTTGCCCATTCTTCTGCACAAAACTGTTCAAGCTCAGTCAAGTTGCATGGGAGCGTTGATGGATATGAAATTTTCAGTCATGCCACAGATTTTAATTGGATTTAGGTCGGGCTCTGACTGGGCCACTGACGACATTTGTTTTTTGTCCTTAGCCACTTCCAGTGTAGCTTTGGCTGTGTGCCTTGGGTTGTCAAGCTGAAAGGTGAACTTCTGTCCAATCTCAGCTTTTGCAGAGGGCAGCGGTTTTCCACTCGGATTCTTCTGCATTTGCTCTATCCATTTTCCTTCTACCCTGACAGTGCTCCCAGTCCCTGCTGATGAGAAACATCCCCATATGTGATTGCTGCCACACCATGCTTCACAGTAGGATGGTGTTCTTTGGGTGATGTGCTGTGTTGGGTTTGTGCAAACGTAACGTTTTTGCATTTCGGCCAAAAAGTTTCATCTTGTTTCATAGACCACAAACGTTTTTCACATGCTTCAGAATCACCGGCGTGTTTTTTTTTCATACCTCAAACTTGACTCAGATGGACTTTTTGAGTAATGGCTTCCTTTTGCCACCTTACCGTACAGGCCAGATTTGTGGAATGCTTGGTATATTGTGGTCACTACACAGGACCAGATTTGCCTAAAGGCATGTCGCTCTTTCCAAGTTGCCATTGGCTCTTGGTGGCTTTTTGTCAGTTCCTCCTTGCTTGGTCATCCAGTTGGGGACGGCCGAGCTAGGCGGTCTTTGGTGGTACCATACGCCTTCCACTTCTTAATGATTGTCTTGACTGTGCTCCAAGGTTGTTTCAAGGCCTTAGAAATATTTTTATACCATCTCCTGATCTGTGCGTTTCCCAACCTTTATCCCAGAGGTCTTTTTGAAGCTCCTTGGGGCTCATGTTGAGTCTTTGCTGTGAAATGTACTACCAGCAGAGGAACCTACAGGAACAGCAGATTTTATCCTGAAATAATCAGAATCACTAAAATTTAACCCAGTGGAGACCAATTAACTTGGTGTTCCTTTTGAAGGTGATGTGTTACACTGAGCTTAATTTATGTTTGCTATATTAGGTGAGTGGACACTTGTCCAACCAAGATATTCTAGTTTTTGTATTTTAATTATTTCTGAATTTATTGAATTTGTTTTTCACTTGGAAGTTGTGGGTTGCATGTGTAGTATGGTAGACAGTCTGATTTATGCATTCATTCCAGGCTATCAGGCAACAAAAGTGTGAAATTTTGAAAGGGTGCACACTTCTTGCACATGTACTTATATATTAAGTGTCCATCCTGGGAATTAAGGTTATCTCTTAAAAGGTTCAATTGTGTTGCACTCTTGTTTGCCTTCAAGCTCTGAGATACTTTTATGCTCACCGCAAAATGGTGTGCATGGTCAAGTTGGTTTCTAAAAGGTAAAACGTTTCAGATAGACCACTCATATGACTATTAAGATTCCATTGCCTGTACAATGGTTGTCAACCTTATATACGTCATGGCTGTAAAAGCTAGCCACGAAAGGCATCACAACAGGACAAAGGAACAGCAAGAGTCGGGTTGGGGTGGGGGGGGGCACCCACATTGGAGTTGAGACAAAATAGTGTGGGAAAATGGACAAACAATTGGGTAGGGGGAATGGGTGGACAGGATGGATACAGAAGGATTTTCTTCTCTCCCTCTCCCCCCAATCCTACTATCCCTCTCTTCTTTCCTCCCTCTCTCCTCTTCCTCTCCCCCTCCTACTCCCCTCTCTCTTCCTTCCTTCCTCTTTCCTCTCTCTCTGCCTTCCCTCTCCCCCCTCTTTTCCCCTCTTCCTCCTCAAGATAAGTGTGCCAAGTGACATTTTACAAGTTAGACCACCAAACAGACAACATAGAATCGCACACATACAACAATGCAGGAGCTATACAATGGAGCATCATACAAATACCTCAGAGTAGGAGAGGGCCACCAACTGTCATAACAATGCCAAAACAATTAACAAGAAAGAGCCAATCAGAGATTGCAGACCCTCACCAGCTTCTTTTTGAGTGGTGTATTTTTGTGGGTTTTAGGGTAAATCCATATTGGTTGCTAACCATGTGACTATAATATTTATGTGTAAATTTTTGTTCTCATGGCAGGCGGTCGGTCATACGTGTAAAGTTTTACCGATTTGTTCAGCCACTTCAGAGAAGATTTTTGAAGGTTTAAGAATAAAAATAAAAATAATATGGCTGCCGATCAAGTGACTATGATGTCATGAATTATTTTTCTGTGACCTTTTATCCCTGATGACCCTCAAAAATTTTCATACTGTCAATTGTGGTGTTTCATCTGCAATTTGATATACGAGGGTATCTATGATGTTATAAATCAAACTCGTTCCTTATGGGGGGAGACTTGCTCGGTGCAGTTTCAATTTTTTCTTGTGGTTTCAGAGATAGAGGCCCAAGTTTTTCCGTTTTTCCAATATGGCTGCCACACCACGTACCTATGACGTCATAATTATTATTAAACATTCTACATGGGTCGTTGCACCAATGGTGAAAATTTTGTCTCAATCCGACAAGCGGTTGTGGAGAAAAACACGAAAGTTCTGTGCAGACAAACAGACAGACAATGGACAAACAAACGGATCCAAATTGAATACCTCCTTTGGCGAGGGTAAAAATACCTGTGTAGAACGAGGCTGACCCTGAAAATATTTACTCCAAGGACAAAATTGAAGCTATAAACCAACTCGTAATGCCAGTGTTGCAGTACAGCTGTGTAATTAAGCTGGTCACAATCAGAAATCAATAAACTGGATATCAAAACAAGGAAACTCCTCCCATCCAAAAATGTTTTACCAATCAATGCATCCTGGAATGCGCTACCGAGACGAGAAGGAGGTAGCGGCCTGATAGAGCTCAACCAAGTGTTCAGAATGACAACATATTTGGCTGAATATGTGAAATTGCAACAGACTACTGAATCCAATTTGTAAGCAAACATGAAGACAACAAACAGAGAAGGTATCCCTAACCCACCTCGCGCATTTTTTTTCCAAAGACAGGTGTGAATGGAAAGATGACATGAAACTGACACATACCGGATACAGTCCCAACAATTGCAAAAAAACAAAAGAAAATATATGACGAAAAATATTCAACAGATTTACACGCCAACTGGGAAAACGATAGAAAAGCGGGAAGGTATTAAAAAATAAATAAAATAGAGTTGGATGAATTGGGAATAGACAAAGAAGGCTCTTTGGAATGGTTAAGAGTCAGCTCAACTTGGATGGAGCAAATCATTATAAATGCCCAAGACCAAGGACACTGCACCAATGCTGAAATGCAGGACTAAATCAATCGACAAGTGTAGGTTCTGCAAGTGGAAACAAAGTACGAGCCACTACCTATCGGGATGTAAAAACTCGTGTCAGACATCTGTTCACCTGTGGAAGTAAAATAATGAATCGCATCTTGTGAATGTGAAGTGGACACATAATATATGGTGATTGAAAGCTTGTGGATCACATGACTATTGCAAAGCATTGGTGTTCTGTTGCTCATGCTGAAACATTTTTTTTCATCTTGGGATAAGTGCTCTTTGTCCACAAATTGACTCATTTTTCTTTATATGCTTTTAATGCTTTTGGACAATATGGAGGTATGAAATCTGTTGTAAAGCATTGGCTAAATTCACTTTGTCACCATAAAAGGAATGGTTTGCCAGAGAGCATCATGGATAAAGACAATGACACAGCGTTGAGATAAAGATTCTAAACGCCTGCAGCATAAAAACATGCTTATTACGTCTCTGACAATGAGAAAGTCAGAACTCATTACGTTTGCAGAGTGGAGTGCTTGTAGTTTGTGAGTTTTTGTTGCAATGTTTGCCTGACAGGCACGAGTGAGTGGAATACAATCTCTGTTCAATATTACTGTGGTCTTGTTAATTCCATATAACTACATATCTTAATAACTTAGGATCATTGATTAATATATTGTTGGTCTTCTCAATGTTGAGAAGTCCTTTCCTGAATCCACTAATAAATGCTCAACACCACCACCGTACCACTCAAAGCGAACATTTCAAACCAGATGACTTTAACATATGGCAATAATAATAACGAACGTATAATCCCTGCCCTGGGCCAAGTACATCTGGGCCCGGTGAAGGATCTGATTATTAGTCTATGCTTGTTAAATGAAATATGTACCCCTCTCATGTTTGCTGCACTGATACTTTAAAATTTACTTGATAATGGATCATTGCATACTGATGGCTTTTTTATGAATAGATATAGTGGTTGGTTAACTGTGTAACAATATAATATTTTCTTTATTCCACTTGGTTGGCAAGTTAAATTATATAAAGCTGCTCTTGGTTGGCACCAGTGAGGCACAGGAATGCTTAATTCAAATAATTTGCTGTGACACAGGGCTGTTATGTTGAAATGAAGTATGCAATAGTCGTGAAGGGGAGGACAGCGACGCAATGTAATTATCTGATGAAGCTTGAAAGTGCTCGAGGACATACCATAGGAATTTGCATTTGAAACAGTCATGACCATGTCCTTGAAAACGTTTATTTGTCTCCTATCAGAATGTGATTGGTCAATTCGCTTACATGTGAGTGGATCACTCTCCCATTTCTGTTCCCTATATAAGAAAAACTGTTTGGAACATCAAGCCAGAAAGTTTCACGTTGCATGATTATCTTTCTCCATGATCATGTATTAAATAAATGATTCAACCTGTATTGTGACTGGAATTACTTGAGTAAGGTTTCGAGTTTTCCACCACAAACCCAAAGGCACGACAAGGTATGTAGAGTAATCCACTGCCACATCTGCAAAAGTCTCAATGTCCAGTTCCAGAAAACTATCCATGGAAACGTGACCCATAAGCAATCACTGAAAACAAGGAAGTAACGCTCTCGTTCGACCTAAGGATCCATCGAGTGTGACATAGAAAACAACGCATTGTGCCGGATTATAGTACTGAGGTAAAAGAAGATAAGGAATTGCTAATTGAGGTTTCAGGACCCAGCAATTTTGGCTTACAAAACCGCTTACAAACCCCATCTCTGCTGCATGGGGGATGGGCTAATAATAATCTGTACATTGTGCATTTCAACAGGCTGATGTTTATGTTGACCAGAAATTTTAAAGTATTGTTATTTTAATCAACATGCATTACTTTGCCTGTTTCCACAAAAGGCCACATAACTTGAACCACCCGTTTAGGCAAAGCTTTGTTGTTCAAAGGTATGATGAGTGTAATATAATTTAGCAGCCATCTATTTGACTTGTAATTTGCATATCCTTAACTATTACTATATCATCATTCATGCTTCTTTGTTAATTTCTAAACTGCTTGTATTTCTTGGCATTGATGGGAATCTTGCAGGACGGTGAAGTGGATGGTCACCCTGTTTGGGATTACTCTACTACTGCCTGCGCTGTGGAGATGTAGCAGCTGCACTGACTGTAGCAAGGTGTGCTGAGGCTCAACTCGGGGATTTCTCACTTGGCTTCAAGATATGCCCAGGATGATGGCAAAAGGTATGTGTGTACCACAATTTTTTCACACTCATTTATGATGGACAATGGTTTTGAAGTTGTGTTTTGTTGATTTCGCAAGCTCAATAACACATCCTCACTATTGGCTTAAGGTCGATTTAAATACAGACATTATTTATTCTGAATTGTTTTTAATGTCTATTCCATACCTTTAGCTCTATTCTCCATTATGGGTGTTATCCTTTGTCAAACTCATTATGTCTTTCGCTTTCCCAGCTGACACACCAGCGCTGCTGGAAGGCTGCGTACTCAGTACGGCGGGGTGTACGTGTTGTACAGATCCTTATAAGCGAGCTGTTTGGGCTGTGGTGGCCGATGTGACGTCGCCGATGCTCACGCCGAAGTGGTGAGAAGACGGATGACTACATTTGGCTCAAAGTACATCTACAAATTGTTTAGCAAAGGGTACTATAGCATAGAAACAATGAGAATTTCACTTTCTTTCCACTGCCATCATTGCACGATAACAATTGCATTTTCTGGCTCTATAATTCTTATTTGCTATATTCACTCGTTGGCAGCTAAGCCAAGTGAGCTTCGATGAGGAGGGCACAGTGATGGGACCAGATCACATCACATTGTCCCACTTTCAGACACAGCTCTTGAGGATTATGTGTGAGGCAAGCGTTGTCATGGTTATTTTTTTTTTATGTTTAAAACTGTTCCTGTTTCATGTTTTATGCTTGCTTGCTTCCTATTTTGCAATGCCGTGCCAAATCTGCTTTTCTCTTGTGTGCTATGCAGGTGAGTCACATTTCTCAGCAGCCACCCAACCCTTCTCTACTTCCAAGTACTCTTTCTGACAGCTCAGTTTGAGGCAGCCATTGCCTTTTTGTTCGCATCGAATGCTTGCGGTCGCACGCAGTTCACATTGCTTCACTGCAAGAACTACGACTCTTACTACTTTCTAACACAGGCTGCACCGCTCTGTACGTACTCGGTCTCATCGTTGGTGCGGTACATATTTGCTTGCACGGTGTTTTTGGCATGAGTAATTTCTTCGGTTTGGGAGATTTTTATTTTATTTTTTTTTCTGTCAGTTTATTTGCTCAGACCTGTGCAGGTGGCTTACTTTGTTAGCAAAACATTATTGTACGGTTTTACATCAATCTGTGATAATTTTATGCCGAATAACTTCATTACATATCTATTAATTATTATTATTTTTTTTTTGGTTCATGCCAAATTCCTGCCTTTTCGAACACATTGCTTCCTTGCTGTCAGCGTCTTCGCCACGAATGACCAGCTCCGAAACCGGCAGGAAAGCATTGTCTAAAATGGTGTACAGGCAAACTAGAGTGATTCGTCGTGCAGTCTTGTCTTGCCTTTTGTGGATCATTGGCTGTGAAAGCATGTGAAATTTTGTAGCCAATTGATGACTCACAAAAGCAACACATCGCTGTCCACACAAATTGGAGGAGATTTTTTAAGCTGAATTTTTTTTTGTGTGTTTGCCCACACCATACCTCTCCCTCTTTCCCAGCTTTTGAGTGTAATATTGTCTTCCCTTATGTGCAGTGAGTCGGAACATACAGACCCAGCCCCACTGCGTAGGCTCAATTTTGTACGTCTGGTGATGCTCTACACAAGGAGTTTGAGCCTACAGTCCACGTGAGGCTTTGCAGTACTTCTATTTCCTCAGGTCAGGACTTACAAACTTATTCCTTGACCATTTCTTATTTTTATTTATTTATACAAAGTCGAGGCTCATGGAGGAGCTAGAATTGTAAAAAGAACAGGACGTAACAGAGAAAAGGAACAGGAGAAAGAGAAGGGGGAAACACACTAACAGCTTGGTTGAGGGCAAAATAGAGGGAGACTTGGAGAAATAAGGGATGTAGGGGAGGACACATAGGACACACAAGAATGAGGGGTAGGGGGGACACATGGGGACACAAGGTGGATACAGGAGCAAACTGTCAGGAAGGCTCTTGTACGAGTCTCGACATTGTATACAAAAACAAGGACAAATGTGTCCAAGAGCCGCGTCAAAAAGGTTTTGTCTTCACCAGAAGAAGAAGAACAACGTGGAGCTCTCTTAGAGCCAGCGTTCGCAACGCGACGCGGCTAAAAAGGCAAAACTGGAAATATTTGCAAATAGATAGGCTTGGGAACGGTTGAGGGAGTAGAAAAGTTCATGGTTTTGGATGGGGATGATCTGAGATGGTGATGAACAAATGTCTTGAAAACCTGGTGGAAGGATGAGTTTAAAGAGGATGTGGAAGTTGGTTCCACATGTGGGAAAAGAGGAACAAATGAGTGGAAGTGAGCATTGATCCTGGATTGAGGTAGTTTTCCAGAAGTGGGTTGATGATGGACCGTGTGAGCCCTGCAGAAACCTGTGGGGGGGGGGGGATAGAGCAGAGGGTGCAAGATTATAAAGGAGGTGGTAGAAGACTGTGAAACCATCGACCTGTCTGCTATGACGTAGTGATAGCACAGATTCAGCTTCATCTTCATCCCAAGGCAGTTTTCTGGACACAGTCCCATTCCTGATCTTCATCAATTATTATCTGTCTGACTGGAAAATCCTCTTATATATTTTCTGATGACTCCTCCCTCTGCCGTGACATCCCTCAGACAGGTGGCTGCAGCCTCTTTCTCTCTCCTTGATAAAACCACAAGATGGTCGAGCACTTGGAATATGTCTTTCAATACTGACAAATCTCACACTCTCACGACCTCTCTCCAAAAGGACCATCTGGCAAATCCCCCATCTCCTTTTTAACAATCCTATTGGGAGGTTCAGTCATTCAAACTCCTGGATCTAACTATCAGCCATGATATTTCTTGGCCAAACCACATTTCAACGTTGGCCTCCAAAGCCAGCTACAGACTGGCATCCTCCATCATACAAAGTCCTTCCTTGGAGCACCTGAACTCTTATCCACCTACAAGGCCTTCATCTGCATCTTGATGGAGTACTGCTCTCCCTGTTTACAATGGCTCACATCTTACTCAACTTGACGCCGTGAAACCAGGGCCTTCAAGATTATTGGAATGTTCCGCGTCGTGCTGAGCGTGAGTCTATGTGCTTCACTTCACCATCGCAGACAGATTGGTGGTCTCTCTGTCTTTTATGGTCTCCTTTCTGGTCTTCCACCCTCTGCTCTTTCACCGCTTTGTCCACACCCCCCATCCCCAGGTTTCTGCAGTGCTCACAAGGTCTTCAAGACAGCTGTTAACACCATCTCAGGTCATTCCCAATCCAAATCATGATCTTTTCTACCCTCGTTACCCCACCCAAATCCCTCCTCCTTCCAACTTACCAGTTTTCCTCTTTGAAGTTTCCTTATTTAAAAATTTTGTTTAACTCGTGTGCGTGTTTTGCGTCCTGTTTTTGTCTGTTACGTCCTGATCCGTTCAGTGCGCTAGCTCTTCCAAGAGTCGAGAGTGTGTATGCAAAAAAACCCCAAAAATAACACTTGCATCCTTTTAGAAGCCATACCTTTTATTCTCGAGCATTTTCAGAACATACAGGACTGATAGATGCCAGAATAAATCACCAAATTACCAAATCTGGAGATCGCAAAATCGCCAAAAAAACTACTTTGTGTTGCACATAAAAATGTGCTTTTCTGTGGAGTGGCTAAGAAACATATAAAACCTTAGAAGGGAATCAGATGTTATTCGTTAAATGGATGCTGGCGAATGGGTGTTGATGTTGCTGGGTTATTATTTCTGCCTCCGATCATGGTGCGTACCCTCTATAAAAATGGCGGTTCATTGCACATCTTGGCTGGTTCGACTGCTTCCGGAAGAGATACCGAAGGTAATATTGTTGCGGGGCTGGGTATCGGCTGCGAGCACGACCGCTTGATGGAGCGCATAGTCGGCTCAACGGCTCAACCGATCACCGCGGATTTAGATCGTACCTTTTCGGAAAAGTACGGGTCCCTTTCGGACCGTGAAGGGTCAATATTTCTACCACGTGGTACAGGGTTATTTGCCAATTTTCAAAATACCTAGAGATCCACGTGGCGATTTACCGAGTCTCCACACCCTCGACGGCACCCGTACGGAACGAGCCGCTTAGCGTACTCAACCGTGTGCGACCCGGGCGGTTTATCGCGAGAGTCGTCGGTCCAAATTTCCCGTTACAGCGCAACAGCCTGGCTAATTTCCCAACACGCAGCACGCTAAGCCAATGGAGGAAAGGACACGAGCGAGCGGATTCATTTCACAAATGGGGAATATTTATTTACAATAGGCAGGGAGAAAGAGCAGAGTTATCCGAATATTAATAAGCATGTATGTACAGCACGGCACTTATACAATTTCCTACTTATTGGACTGGCGCCACAAACACACACACGCACACACCCAAAATAATCGGACCAAAAGCGGTCTTTATTAAGGCCTCCAGCTCGGATGGAAAGGACGAGCTGAAGACCAGATTCTGCCTCGGACCTGTCCACCTCGTGTGGTCTTCGAGCTGTTCGTACCGGGCACCAGCGAGGGCGAGCTGAATCCAACCACCGCGAGCCACGATCAGCTTCCCGAGCTCTGGCGGATCCTCTCGCGCTCCAGAACACGCGCTGGTGAGACGAGCGCCGATCCTTCACAATCCGCTGCGTCGATTCCCCCGAAGAACCACCAACCACCTTCCGAACAACCACCAACCAAGAACAAGAACCCAGGAGAGCAAAGAACAGCCAACCAAGAAGCGCAAAAGAACCAACTTCTGTCTCTCCGTTCCTTCTTATCCCTCACGGGCGCGGCTCGCTTCCGGCGTGACTCGTTCGCAGTCGGTGGGGCTGTCGCATCCCATTTCTTGGAGTCCCCAAGCGAGCCGATTCATGTCCATATTAGGGAATGGAATTCAGTTCGCTCGCGTTGGGGGGGGGCTGTCGCATCCCATTTCTTGGAGTGCCCATGCGAGGCGATTCATGTCCATATTAGGAATGGATTCAGTTCGCGAATGCATTCTGAACACCACGCATTTCAGCGAGTGCTCGGAGGAATGCTGGAGCAGAGGGTTTTCGTTGGTGTTATCGTTGGTGTTGTTATCGTTGGTGTTGTTATCGTTGGTGTTGTTATCGTTGGTGTGTTTATTGGTGTTTGTTATCGTTGGTGTTGTTAAATAAAAGAAAACCCTGACTATCAAAATAACTACGCAGCGCATTTACATTTAATCACCCATTACACAAGGGACGGGAAGCTATCTATCACATTTACTTATCGAAATAACTGAGCTATAGGACCTGTATGTTGTGTGCTCATGGCTTCCAGATTCGCAACAATATAAATGCAAACTCTAAATATGCTCTTTATTTTTGTTTGAATATGTCTGATTGGGCTAGTGTAGGTTTGTTTTTTTGTGGAATGAAAGGGGGGGGGGAGATTGGGGTGTAGATGGGTTTGACAGGGAGATTGGTGGTGTGCCGGCTGGGATGGGCTGGACACTTGGTGCGGATGGGGGAAGAGAGTAGGCAACGAGAGCAGATAGGTTGAGGGAGCAAGGTAGAAGGAAAGAGGTACACCATGGTTGAGATGGGAGGATTGTGTGAGGAGGGATATCCGTAAGTGGGGGTGGTTGGAGAGTGGAGAGAGTTGGCTGAAGACAGAAGGAGGTGGAGGAGTATCATGGTCAAGGCAGGGCAGAAGCTTGTTGCCATCGGACCTCACCCATTATAAAGAGAAGAGGAGACGAGAGAAGTAATTGTTGTTTTTATTTTTCTTAATATTGTTTTTAAATATAACTGCCATTAACCAAAAAGGGGTGATGTCGATGATAAAAAGCGATATATAATTGGTGAAGTGCGACGTTTCAAACGTACCCCTCCCCCCTCCTTATTCAGTTAATTATTATGCAAAATTGATTTGATTTACGTTATTTCAATATTCGACTCAACTTTCAAGAACCCATCCCGATGTAAACCGGGGTATAACAGTATTCGATATTTCATTTATCCTGTTACAAAGGTGGACGGAGGTTATGTTTTCACCCCTGTCTGTTTGCCTGTGAGCAAATATCTCAAAAAGTTCGGTTGACGTTTGCAGGTGTTTGGTGAGAACAAGCTGATTAGATTTTGTTTGAGGTCTGGATGCAGATCCGGCCTATCAGTGGAAAAAAGATGAAGGGCCAAGTTTACGAAAGGAGCTTAGCAAGCCTCTTGCTGACTCCTCCTAACTCTTAGTTATCAAAAAACGTTATTGTAGGTGCGCAGCTAATTGCATGTCTAGCAATTTACGAAGGGAGATAAACAGCCGACTTAGTTGTGCGCGTCAAACAAGTGCGATTGACAACTAACTTTGAATGGGTGATCATCGCACGATTAGTAATTGTACACGCGTCTAACTCTTAAACGCCTTTCGTTAATTTGGCCCAAACTGTTCAGCCCGGCACAGGTTTGTGCTCTACCTCGTGCTGTTTTAGCTTTCTTACGTGTTTTTTTGTTGTTTTTTTTTGCTTATAATTATGCTATTTAGTCAGCATTCAAGGAAGACAGAAGGGGCCTAATACAGGCATGTAATTAGTTTTACCATTCTCGAAGGGATAGGAGAGGTTCTGGTAATCTATTTATGTGTTAGTGTGTGTGCGCATGCAGGTCTACTTTAATACAGATCGTTCATTCTCAGATGTAACACAATCTATATACCCTGCTGCTATTAAAAGTAAGCGAGTGAGGAATCTGCATTCATTCTCAGATCTGTTGTGATATATATTGTTATGGCTGTGGAAATTCGCAGAACACCATAAAGGTCTCTTAGTTCAGTTAGATCGATAAGTCTGTGTTCAGTTAGATTTCCCACCGTTGTTTAATGGGAATTATTCCTGTCACAGGGCTGTGATCTTTGAGATAGCCGTTTTTCTTTACTATCGTTATTTGGACCAACCACATTTCACCACAACCACCTTCACAACGCCACATCACAAACAACCACGACCTCAACCACAACGCCAACCACATTACGCCAATCACCTAACCACTTCCCCGCTACGCAACTACCGATCCCTTCTCCACAAACCAAATCGCAACCTCTCCGCTCATGAAGGCCGTCTCTGCGGAGGAAAAGGAACAAGGGATTTCGATAACGCGAGGGAAAACAAGAAGGAACATCGGTGGCGCGCGGATTTTCCTGCCTGCTTTTCCCGCGCTTTGGTGTGGGGGAGTGCGATTTGAGCCGAGGGTCTCATTTTGGGGGAATGAATCTCCCTAGGCATGGCCATGTAACGATTCCCTCCCCCCCCCCCCCCAGCGGAGGGGGGGGCGAGAGGTTTGGACATGGGCAACGCCCCTTTTCTCGAGTTCCCGCAGGAGCCCGAAGGAGGGCGGAGCAAGAAGCCAGGGAATATAAGGGCGTGCAGGAGCCAGTCGTGTGTGTGTGTGGTTTTCTTGGTGGCTTCTTCTTCCTGGTCGGGATCTTCGGCTCGTGGTGGCCTGTCTGTGGAGAAGCAGTCCATGGAACGACCTGTTCGTCGGAGCTCGCGGTCGGTGGGGAGTCCGGGCGTGGCACCAGGGACGCGGACTGGAGGCGCTGCTTGCCAGCTCTGTGGTGCAAACCTGCGTCCGAGTGTAGAGCGCGGAGAGAGCTCGCCGCCCCGTGGAAGGCCCGAGTCAGCCGCGGCTATCTAGCTGCGTGGGGACAGACGTTGCGACTCGCCATCAAGGCACCACGAGGGTGCAGGTAACTGCACGGTCTCGTGGGGCCCGTTCGGTCACCAAGGCTCCACGGTATAAAGGTCTACGGACCCTGTCTGACTCCCTTGCCTTTGAGGGTAGTCTTTTCTTTTGAATGAATGTTGGTGGCGCCGTCTGTCTATAAGTAGAACTGTGTAAGTGCTGTACATTGATAATTGCTTATCGTCGGTTGTAGTGCTTTCGTTG
>CM068960.1:35302519-35324641 GCA_035128595.1 Eptatretus atami
TATATTATATATATATATATATATATATATATATATATATATATATATTTCTTACGAATTCGCGCCCACCGGCGTGCGATCGACCGCGTTAACTAATAGCGGCCGCGTCGCCCACCGGACGGACAATTCAGTCGTGACCTTCCGGAACAACGCCGGAACCCTGTCACGGGTGGTTTTTAATCCCACCACGGCCTAGCCAATTTTCTACCCGCGCAAAATAGGGTCAATCGCCGAATATCGATATACCTAGTACTCGCGCGGGTAGCCTACCGGGAGACCGTACCTCGACGCAGGTCGGCTTGGACACGAACCGCTTAAGCGGTCCGTTCCGTTCTTCAGTGATAACGAGCGGGTATTATCGCCCGACCTCGCCGGATCCGATTCTATTTACCGGGTGTTTAAAACCCAACTACTATTCCGCAGTGCAAGATGGTATTCCAATAGGGGAAAGAGGACGCAACAAACGGGGTACATTTAACCAAGCACATTTATTTACTACGACACACGTATACAGGGAATACTAAACACGCATGCAGTAAGCAATGCAAACACGTATACAGGCAACGAAAGCACTACAACGACGATAAGCAATTATCAATGTACAGCACTTACACAGTTCTACTTATAGACAGACGGCGCCACCAACATTCATTCAAAAAGAAAAGACTACCTCAAAGGCAAGGGAGTCAGACAGGGTCCGTAGACCTTTATACCGTGGAGCCTTGGTGACCGAACGGGCCCACGAGACCGTTGCAGGTTACCTGCACCCTCGTGGTGCTTGATGGGCGAGTCGCAACGTCTGTCCCCACGGCAGCTAGGATAGCCGCGGCTGACTCGGGCCTTCCACGGGCCGGCGAGCTCTCTCCGGCGCTCTACACTCGGACGCGCAGGTTTGCACCACAGAGCTGGCAGAGCAGCGCCTCCAGTCCGCGTCCTGGTGCCACGCCCGGACTCCCCACCGACCGCGAGCTCCGACGAACAGGTCGTTCCATGGACTGCTTCTCCACAGACAGGCCACCACGAGCCGAAGATCCCGACCAGGAAGAAGAAGCCACCAAGAGAAACCACACACACACACGACTTGGCTCCTGCACGCCCTTATATTCCTCTGGCTTCTTGCTCCGCCCTCCTTCGGGCTCCTGCGGGAAGCTCGAGAAAAGGGGCGTTGCCCATGTCCAAACTCTCGCCCCCCCCTCTCGCGTGGGGGGGGGGGCGAGGGAATCGTTACATGGCCCATGCCTAGGGAGATTCATTCCCCAAAATGAGGCCCCTCCTTCACATGACCTTTGACCTCTGGTCAAATCGCACTCCCCCACACCAAAGCGCGGGAAAAGCAGGCAGGAAAATCCGCGCGCCACCGATGTTCCTTCTTGTTTTTCCCTCGGTTATCGAAATCCCTTGTTCCTTTTCCTCCGCAGAGACGGCCTTCATGAGCGGAGAGGGTTGCGATTTGGTTTGTGGAGAAGGGGATCGGTAGTTGCGTAGCGGGGAAGGTGGTTAGGTGATTGGCGTAATTGTGGTTGGCGTTGTGGTTGAGGCGATCGTGGTTGTTGTGATGGTGGCGTTGTGAAGGTGGTGTGGTGGTTGAAATGTGGTTGGTCCAAAATAACGATAGTAAAGAAAAACGGCTATCTCAAGATCACAGCCCTGTGACAGGAATAATTCCCATTAAACAACGGTGGGAAATCTAACTGAACACAGACTTATCGATCTAACTGAACTAAGGACCTTTATGGTGTTCTGCGAATTTCACAGCCATAACAATATATATACAAACAGATCTGAGAATGAATGCAGATTCCCTCACTCGCTTACTTTAATAGCAGCAGGGTATATAGATTGTGTTACATCTGAGAATGAACGATCTGTATTAAAGTAGACCTGCATGCGCACACACACTAACACATAAATAGATTACCAGAACCTCTCCTATCCCTTCGAGAATGGTAAAAGCTAATTACATGGGCCTGTTATTATGGCCCCTTCTGTCTTCCTTGAATGCTGACTAAATAGCATAATTATAAGCAAAAAAAACAACAAAAAAACACGTAAGAAAGCTAAAACAGCACGAGGTAGAGCACATACCTGTGCCGGGCTGAACAGTTTGGGCCAAATTAACGAAAGGCGTTTAAGAGTTAGACGCGTGTACAATTACTAATCGTGCGATGATCACCCATTCAAAGTTAGTTGTCAATCGCACTTGTTGACGCGCACACTAAGTCGGCTGTTTATCTCCCTTCGTAAATTGCTAGACATGCAATTAGCTGCGCACCTACAATAACGTTTTTGATAACTAAGAGTTAGGAGGAGTCAGCAAGAGGCTTGCTAAGCTCCTTTCGTAAACTTGGCCCTTCATCTTTTGTTTCCCACTGATAGGCCGGATCTGCATCCAGACCTCAAACAAAATCTAATCAGCTTGTTCTCACAAAACACCTAACCTGTCACCAAATTTCGTCCGAATCCGACCTTAACTTTTTGAGATATTCTGCTCACAGGCAAACAGACAGGGGTGAAAACATAACCTCCGTCCACCTTTGTAACAGGATCAAATGAAATATCGAATACTGTTATACCCCGGTTTACATCGGGGATGGGTTCTTGAAAGTTGAGTCGAATATTGAAATAACGTAAATCAAATCATTTTTGTATAATAATTAACTGAATAAGGAGGGGGGAGGGTACGTTTGAAACGTCGCCATTCACCAATTATATATCGCTTTTTATCATCGACATCACCCCTTTTTTTGGTTAATGGCAGTTATATTTAAAAACAAATATTAGAAAAAATAAAAACAACATTTACTTCTTCCTCGTCTCCTCTTCTCTTTATAATGGGTGAGGTCCGATGGCAACAAGCTTCTGCCCTGCCTTGACCATGATACTCCTCCACCTCCTTCTGTCTTCAGCCAACTCTCTCCACTCTCCAACACCCCACTTACGGATATCCCTCCTCACACAATCCTCCCATCTCAACCATGGTGTACCTCTTTTCCTTCTACCTTGCTCCCTCAACCTATCTGCTCTCGTTGCCATTCTCTCTTCCCCCATCCGCACCAAGTGTCCAGCCCATCCCAGCCGGCACACCACCAATCTCCCTGTCAAACCCATCTACACCCCAATCTCCCCCCCCCCTTGTCATTCCACAAAAAAACAAACCTACACTAGCCCAATCAGACATATTCAAACAAAATAAAGAGCATATTTAACAGTTTGCATTTATATTGTTGCGAATCTGGAAGCCATGAGCACACAACATACAGGTCCTATAGCTCAGTTATTTCGAAGTAAATGTGGATAGATAGCTTCCCGTCCCTTGTGTAATGGGTGATTAAATGTAAATGCGCTGCGTAGTTATTTTGATAGTCAGGGTTTTCTTTATTTAACAACACCAACGATAACAACACCAATAACAACACCAACGAAACAACACCAACGATAACAACACCAACGATAACAACACCAACGATAACACCAACGAAAACCCTCTGTCCCAGCATTCTCCGAGCACTCGCTGAAATGCGGGTGTGTTCAGAATGCATTCGCGAACTGAATTCCATTCCTAATATGGACATGAATCGGCTCGCATGGGCACTCCAAGAAATGGGATGCGACAGCCCCCACCCAACGCTGAGCGAACTGAATTCCATTCCCTAATATGGACATGAATCGGCTCGCTTGGGACTCCAAGAAATGGGATGCGACAGCCCCCACGACTGCGAACGAGTCACGCCGGAAGCGAGCCGCGCCGTGAGGGATAAGAAGGGAACGGAGAGACAGAAGTTGGTTCTTTTGCGCTTCTTGGTTGGCTGTTCTTTGCTCTCCTGGGTTCTTGTTCTTGGTTGGTGGTTGTTCGGAAGGTGGTTGGTGGTTCTTCGGGGAATCGACGCAGCGGATTGTGAAGGATCGGCGCCTCGTCTCACCAGCGCGTGTTCTGGAGCGCGAGAGGATCCGCCAGAGCTCGGGAAGCTGATCGTGGCTCGCGGTGGTTGGATTCAGCTCGCCCTCGCTGGTGCCCGGTACGAACAGCTCGAAGACCACACGAGGTGGACAGGTCCGAGGCAGAATCTGGTCTTCAGCTCGTCCTTTCCATCCGAGCTGGAGGCCTTAATAAAGACCGCTTTTGGTCCGATTATTTTGGGTGTGTGCGTGTGTGTGTTTGTGCGCGCAGTCCAATAAGTAGGAAATTGTATAAGTGCCGTGCTGTACATACATGCTTATTAATATTCGGATAACTCTGCTCTTTTGTGTTCCCCTCCCTGCCTATTGTAAATAAATATTCCCCATTTGTGAAATGAATCCGCTCGCTCGTGTCCTTTCCTCCATTGGCTTAGCGTGCTGCGTGTTGGGAAATTAGCCAGGCTGTTGCCGCTGTAACGGGAAATTTGGACCGACGGATCTCGGCGATAAACCGCCCGGGTCGCACACGGTTTGAGTACGCTAAGCGGCTCGTTCCGTACGGGTGCCGTCGAGGGTGTGGAGACTCGGTAAATCGCACGTGTCTAGGTATTTTGAAAATTGGCAAATAACCCTGTACCACGTGGTAGAAATATTGACCCTTCACGGTCCGAAAGGGACCCGTACTTTTCCGAAAAGGTACGATCTAAATTCCGGGTGATCGGTTGAGCCGTTGAGCCGACTATGCTGCTCCATCAAGCGGTCGTGCTCGCAGCCGATACCCAGCCCCGCAACAATATTACCTTCGGTATCTCTTCGGAAGCAGTCGAACCAGCCAAGATGTGCAATGAACCGCCATTTTTATAGAGGGTACGCACCATGATCGGAGCAGAAATAATAACCCAGCAACATCAACACCCATTCGCAGCATCCATTTGACGAATAACATCTGATTTCCCTTCTAAGGTTTTATAATGTTTCTTAGCCACTCCACAGAAAGCACATTTTTATGTGCAACACAAAGTAGTTTTTTTGGCGATTTTGCGATCTCCAGATTTGGTAATTTGGTGATTTATTCTGGCATCTTATCGTCCTGTATGTTCTGAAAATGCTCGAGAATAAAAGGTATGGCTTCTAAAAGGATGCAAGTGTTTTTTTTGGGGTTTTTTTGCATACACACTCTCGACTCTTGGAAGAGCTAGCGCACTGAACGGATCAGGACGTAACAGACAAAAACAGGACGCAAAACACGCACACGAGTTAAACAAAATTTTTAAATAAGGAAACTTCAAAGAGGGAAAACTGGTAAGTTGGAAGGAGGAGGATTTGGGTGGGGTTAACGAGGGTAGAAAAGATCATGATTTTGGATTGGGAATGACCTGAGATGGTGTTGAACAGCTGTCTTGAAGACCTTGTGAGCACTGCAGAAACCTGGGATGGGGGGTGTGGACAAAGCGGTGAAAGAGCAGAGGGTGGAAGACCAGAAAGGAGACCATAAAAGACAGAGAGACCACCAATCTGTCTGCGATGGTGAAGTGAAGCACATAGACTCAGCTTCAGCACGACGCGGAACATTCCAATAATCTTGAAGGCCCTGGTTTCACGGCGTCAAGTTGAGTAAGATGTGAGGCATTGTAAACAGGGGAGAGCAGTACTCCATCAAGATGCAGATGAAGGCCTTGTAGGTGGATAAGAGTTCAGGTGCTCCAAGGAGGACTTTGTATGATGGGAGATGCAGTCTGTAGCTGGCTTTGGAGGCCAACGTTGAAATGTGGTTTGGCCAAGAAATATCATGGCTGATAGTTAGATCCAGGAGTTTGAATGACTGAACCTCCTCAATAGGATTGTTTAAAAAGGAGATGGGGGATTTGCCAGATGGTCCTTTTGGAGAGAGGTCGTGAGAGTGTGAGATTTGTCAGTATTGAAAGACATATTCCAAGTGCTCGACCATCTTGTGGTTTTATCAAGGTCTGCAGAGAGGAAAGAGGCTGCAGCCACCTGTCTGAGGGATGTCACGGCAGAGGGAGGAGTCATCAGAAATATATAAAGAGGATTTTCCAGTCAGACAGATAATAATTGATGAAGATCAGGAATGGGACTGTGTCCAGAAAACTGCCTTGGGATGAAGATGAAGCTGAATCTGTGGGTCTATCACTACGTCATAGCAGACAGGTCGATGGTTTCACAGTCTTCTACCACCTCCTTTATAATCTTGCACCCTCTGCTCTATCCCCCCCCCACAGGTTTCTGCAGGGCTCACACGGTCCATCATCAACCCACTTCTGGTGAAACTACCTCAATCCAGGATCAATGCTCACTTCCACTCATTTGTTCCTCTTTTTCCCACATGTGGAACCAACTTCCACATCCTCTTTAAACTCATCCTTCCACCAGGTTTTCAAGACATTTGTTCATCACCATCTCAGATCATCCCCATCCAAAACCATGAACTTTTCTACTCCCGTCAACCGTTCCCAAGCCTATCTATTTGCAAATATTTCCAGTTTGCCTTTTTAGCCGCGTCGCGTTGCGAACGCTGGCTCTAAGAGAGCTCACGTTGTTCTTCTTCTTCTGGTGAAGACAAAACCTTTTGACGCGGCTCTTGGACACATTTGTCCTTGTTTTTGTATACAATGTCGAGACTCGTACAAGAGCCTTCCTGACAGTTTGCTCCTGTATCCACCTTGTGTCCCCATGTGTCCTCCCCTACCCTCATTCTTGTGTGTCCTATGTGTCCTCCCCTACATCCCTTATTTCTCCAAGTCTCCCTCTATTTTGTCCCTCAACCAAGCTGTTAGTGTGTTTCCCCCTTCTCTTTCTCCTGTTCCTTTTGCTCTGTTACGTCCTGTTCTTTTTACATTCTAGCTCCTCCATGAGCCTCGACTTTGTATACAAATAATAAATAAAAGAAATGGTCAAGGAATAAGTTTGTAAGTCCTGACCTGAGGAAATAGAAGTACTGCAAAGCCTCACGTGGATCTGTAGGCTCAAACTTCCTTGTGTAGAGCATCACCAGACGTACAAAATTGAGCCTACGCAGTGGGGCTGGGTCTGTATGTTCTCGACTCACTGCACATAAGGGAAGACAATATTACACTCAAAAGCTGGGAAAGAGGGAGAGGTATGGTGTGGGCAAACACACAACAAAAAAAATTCAGCTTAAAAACTCCTCCAATTTGTGTGGACAGCGATGTGTTGCTTTTGTGAGTCATCAATTGGCTACAAATTTCACATGCTTTCACAGCCAATGATCCACAAAAGGCAAGACAAGACTGCACGACGAATCACTCTAGTTTGCCTGTGACACCATTTTAGACAATGCTTTCCTGCCGGTTCGGAGCTGGTCATTCGTGGCGAAGACGCTGACAGCAAGGAAGCAATGTGTTGTCGAAAAGGCAGGAATTTGGCATGAACCAAAATAAAAAATAATAATAATTAATAGATATGTAATGAAGTTATTCGGCATAAAATTATCACAGATTGATGTACAACCGTACAATAATGTTTTGCTAACAAAGTAAGCCACCTGCACAGGTCTGAGCAAATAAACTGAACAGAAAAAAATAAAATAAAAATCTCCCAACCGCAGAAATTACTCATGCCAAAAACACCGTGCAAGCAAATATGTACCGCACCAACGATGAGACCGAGTCCGTACAGAGCGGTGCAGCCTGTGTTGTAGAAAGTAGTAAGAGTCGTAGTTCTTGCAGTGTCAGAGCAATGTGAACTGCGTGCGACCGCAAGCATTCGATGCGAAACAAAAAGGCAATGGCTGCCTCAAACTGAGCTGTCAGAAAGAGTATTGGAAGTAGAGGAAGGGTTGGGTGGCTGCTGAGAAATGTGACTCACCTGCATAGCACACAAGAGAAGCAGATTTGGCACGGCATTGCAAAATAGGAAGCAAGCAAGCATAAAACATGAACAGGAACAGTTTTAAACATAAAAAAAAAAATAACCATGACAACGCTTGCCTCACCATAATCCTCAAGGAGCTGTGTCTGAAAGTGGGACAATGTGATGTGATCTTGTCCCATCACTGTGCCCTCCTCATCGAAGCTCACTTGGCTTAGCTGCCAACGAGTGAATATAGCAAATAAGAATTATAGAGCAGGAAAATGCAATTGTTATCGTGCAATGATGGCAGTGGAAAGAAAGTGAAATTCTCATTGTTTTCTATGCTATAGTAACCTTTGCTAAACAATTTGTAGATGTACTTTGAGCCAAATGTAGTCATCCGTCTTCTCAGCCACTTCGGCGTGAGCATCGGCGACGTCACATCGGCCCACACACAGCCCAAACAGCTCGCTTATAAGGATCTGTACAACCACGTACACCCCGCCGGTACTGAGTACGCAGCCTTCCAGCAGCGCTGGGTGTCAGGCTGGGGAAGGCGAAAGACATATGATGAGTTTGACAAAGGATAACACCCATAATTTGAGAATAGAGCTAAAGGTATGGAATAGACATTAAAAACAATTCAGAATAAATAATGTCTGTATTTGAATCGACCTTAAGCCAATAGTGAGGATGTGTTATTGAGCTTTGCGCAATCACAAAACAAACAACTTTCAAACCATTGTCCATCTAAATGAGTGTGAAGAAATTGTGGTACACACATACCTTTTGCCATCATCCTGGGCATATTCTGAAGCCAAGTGAGAAATTCCCCGAGTTGAGCCTCAGCACACCTTGCTACAGTCAGTGCAGCTGCACATCTCCACAGCGCAGGCAGTAGTAGAGTAATGCCCAAACAGGGTGACCATCCACTTCACCGTCTGCAAGATTCCCATCAATGCAAGAAATACAAGTGAGTTTAGAAATATAACAAAGAAGCATGATGATGATATTAGTAATAGTTAAGGATATGCAAATTACAAGTCAAATATGATGGCTGCTAAATTATATATCACACTCATATAACCTTTGAACAACAAAGCTTTGACCTAAACGGGTGGTTCAAGTTTGATGTTTTGTGAAACAGGCAAAGTATATGCATTTATTAATAACAATACTTTAAAATTTTCTGGTCAACTATAAAACATCGAGTGTTAAATGCACAGTATATGATTATTAGCCCATCCCCCATGCAGCAGGAGATGGGGTTTGTAAGCGTTTTGTTTAAGCCAAAATTGCTGGGTCCTGAAACCTCAATTAGCAATTCCTTATTTTCTTCTTTGTACCTCAGTACTATAAATCCGGTCACAATGCGTTGTTTTCTATGTTCACACATCGAGATCCTTAGGTCGACGAGAGCGTTACTTCCTTGTTTTCAGTGATTGCTTATGGGTCACGTTTCCATGGATGAGTTTTCTGGAACTGGGACATTGAGACTTTTGCAGTGTGGAGTGGATTACTCTACATACCTTGTCGTGCCTTTGGGTTTGTGTGGAAAACTCGAAACCTTACTCAAGTAATTCCAGTCACAATACAGGTTGAATCATTTATTTAATACATGATCATGGAGAAAGATAATCAATGCAACGTGATACTTTCTGGCTTGATGTTCCAAACAGTTTTTCTTATAATGGGAACAGAAATGGGGAGATGATCCACTCATCATGTAAGAACCAAATAACACATTCTGAATAGGATAGATTTTCAAGGACATGGTCATGATGTTTCAAATGCAAATTCCTATGGTATGTCCGCACTTTCAAGCTTCATCAGATAATTACATTGCGTCGCTGTCCTCCCCCTTCACGACTATTGCATACTTCATTTCAACATAACATGCCCTGTGTTCACAGCAAATTTATTAGAATTAAGCATTCCTGTGCCTCACTGGTGCCAACCAGAGCAGCTTTATTATAATTTAATTTGCCAACCAAGTGAATAAAGAAAATATTATATTGTTACACAGTTAACCATACTATTCATTATAAACACATCAGTATGCAATGATCCATTATCAAGTATATTTTAAAGTATCAGTGCAGCAAACATGAGAGGGGTACATATTTCATTTAACTAAGCATAGACTAATAATCAGATCCTTCACCGGGCCCAGATGTACTTGGCCCAGGGCAGGGATTATACGTTCGTTATAATTATTGCCATATTAAAATCATCTGGTTTGAAATGTTCGCTTTGAGTGGTACGGTGGTGGTGTTGAGCATTTATTAGTGGATTCAGGAAAGGACTTTCTCAACATTGAGAAAGACCAACAATATATTAATCAATGATCCTAAGTTATTAAGATATGTTAGTTATATGGAATTAACAAGACCACAGTATATTTGAACAGAGATTGTATTTCCACTCACTCGTGGCCTGTCAGGCAAACATTGCAACAAAAACTCACAAACTACAAGCACTCCACTCTGCAAACGTAATGAGTTCTGACTTTCTCATTGTCAGAGACGTAATAAGCATGTTTTATGTGCAGGCGTTTAGAATCTTTATCTCAACGCTGTGTCAGTGTCTTTATCCATGATGCTCTCTGGCAAACCATTCCTTTTATGGTGACAAAGTGAATTTAGCCAATGCTTTACAACAGATTTCATACCTCCATATTGTCCAAAAGCATTGAAAGCATATAAAGAAAAATGAGTACATAATTTGTGGACTATATATATATATATATATATATATATATATATTGTAAAATGTACTCTGGCGAGGCATTGCATTGCTGAATGCTTGATCTTGGCTGTCTGCATCTGTGGCAGGTCTGAAAAGAATGGGCAAGGGGAAAGCATGTTCTTATGCTGTGTGGCGGAACTTGTGATGGAAACGCGAGAGGTGAGCTGCAACTTGGCCAAACAATCCTGGTTGGGAGATAAGTTTTGAAGTTTAAACATTTGTTGATGTTTCTTTCCCCCCCCCTTTCAATCTGCCATGTACGCATGTTGTAGTTTGATATGCTGCTGGGCAGGTTGGAACAAGATGGGACCAGAAGGGTAATTATCACACAAACTGCACATTTTTTTTCCCCTCTTCATTTAAAGTCAATCCAAGTGGATGGCTCCCTGATGCTTATTTCATTTTTTGTTTGTATTTTTTTCAAACCAGTCCGGCGCTGTTGATAAATTTTGCCCAGACATCAAGGACACAGTCTGCTCTATTGCCGCTGTAGCTGAGAATAAGGGCTTGTTTGAAGAAGCTGTCAAGCTATACGACTTGGCGGGGGTAAGTTTTCATTCTTTTCTTTCTACTCAACCTCCAAGACGGTCACCTTTGAGGACAGTCTTGAGCCTCTCCCATTCCTGAAGAGATGTGAGAGGGTATTGTAGTTGGTATGAGTGTGCATGCGCATTCATGTTTGGGCATGCGTATGTATGTCAGTGTGTCCGCACGCAGACCAATTTTAGCATTGCGCAGTTTGACGTGCCTAGCAGTACCATAACATTTTTATGCCTCTGCCGACAAAGTCGCCGGAGGCATTATGTTTTCGGGTTGTCCATACGTATGTCCGTCCGTGCTCATTTTCTCTGTTTTCTCTGCAACCGCTTATCCGATTGACGTAAAATTTTCACCAGAGGTGCGACTACTCATGTAGAATGTTTTTGTGATAATTATGACGGCGTAGGTCATGTTGTGTGGCAGCCATGTTGGTAAAAAAGCAAAAAACATTGTCTTCTTCTTGGTAAAAAAAAAAAAAAATACTTCTCCGAAATGGCTGAACAGATCGAGTCGAAACTTTTCAGGTATGATCACCCATCCATGAGGAACAAAAAAGTTAGCAACCTATGACGTCATAGGTCACATGGTTTGCAGCGAGATTCTTTTTTTTTAAAAGAATAAACTTTTTAAAACATTCTTCTCCAGAATGGCTTGACAGATCGAGGGGAAACTTCACCTACATGTTCCCCAAGCCTTGGGGATACCAAGGTTTTCACGAATAATTAATGAGTCACATGGTCTGGCAGCCATATTGAATTGAACGAAAATCTTAAAAAAAAAATTATTTCTCTTGAACTGCTTTA
The DNA here is from genome assembly GCA_035128595.1 of Eptatretus atami. NCBI lineage: Eukaryota > Metazoa > Chordata > Myxini > Myxiniformes > Myxinidae > Eptatretus > Eptatretus atami. Next base: position 35,314,339 of record CM068960.1, read on the forward strand.
TCAATCGACATGAAACGTCAGTTATGATCTAGTAGTCATGGGAATACATGTTTTCTCGTAAATTTCGATGGGATCTAGTAAATTTTGATCTGATCGGACGCATGATCTGGCAGCCAAAATTATTTAATATTTTGAATCTGGGTTCAGGGATTTAAATCAAACTTGGTACTCTTCTTCTTCTTCTTTCGGCTAGCTCCCGTTAGGGGTCGCCACAGCGGATCAACACTCTCCATTTCGCTCTATCCTCCACATCTTCCATTGACACTCCAACCACCCGCATGTCCGCCCTCACATATCCATGAACCTCTTCTTTGGCCTTCCTCTTCTCCTCCTGCCTGGCGGCTCCATCTTCAACATCCTTCTCCCGATATACTCCGCTTCCCTCCTGTGCACATGTCCAAACCATCTCAATCTCGCCTCTCTCACTTGTCTCCAAACCGTCCTACCTGCGCTGTCCCTCTAATATACCCATTTCTTATCCTATCCATCCTCGTCACTCCACGAGAATCACAGCATCTTTAACTCTGCCACCTCCAGCTCCGCTTCCTGTCTTTTTGTTAGTGCCACCGCTCCAAACCATACAACATAGCTGGTCTCACTACCATCTTATATACTTTCCCCTTCACTCTTGCAGCTACCCTTCTGTCACAAATCACTCCTGCAACTCTTCTCCAACCACTCCATCCTGCCTGCACTCTCTTTTTCACTTCTCTCCCACACTCTCCGTTACTTTGGACAGTTGATCCCAAGTATTTAAACCTATCCACCTTCCCCACCTCAACTCCTTGCAACCGCACCATACACCACCCTCCCTCTCATTTACGCACATGTACTCTGTCTTACTCCGACTGACTATCATTCCCCTTCTCTCCAGTGGGTACCTCCACCTCTCGAGGCTCGCCTCAGCCTGCTCCCTACTCTCCCTACAGATCATGATGTCATCCGCGAACATCATACTCCATGGAGACTCCAGTCTGATCTCGTCCGTCAACCTGTCCATCACCATTGCAAACAGGAAAGGGCTCAGAGTCGATCCTTGGTGCAATCCCACTTTTACCTTAAACCGGTCCGTCATTCCTACCGCACACCTCACCGCTGTCACACTGTCCTCATACATATCCTGCACGATCCTCACATACTTCTCCACCACTCCCGACTTCCTCATACAATGCCACAACTCCTCTTTGGCACCTATCATAAGCTTTCTCTAAATCCACAAACACACAATGTAACTCCTTCTGGCCTTCCCTATACTTCTCCATCAACATTCTCAAAGCAAACATTGCATCAGTGGTGCTCTTTCCTGGCATAAACCCATATTGCTGCTCACAGATCGTCACCTCTCCTCTCAACCTAGCTTCCACTACTCTTTCCCACACCTTCATGGTGTGGCTTAACAACTTTATCCCTCTGTAATTTCCACAGCTCTGCACATCACCCTTATTCTTGAAAATCGGAACCAGACGGAACCAACGGAACCAAAATCGGAAAAAATCCTCCGGCATCCTCTCACTTTCCAAGACTTTATTAAACAATCTGGTTAACAACCCCACTGCCATCTCTCCTAAACACTTCCATGCCTCCACTGGTATATCATCTGGGCCAACCGCCTTCCACTTTTCATCCTCTTCATAGCAGTCCTCACTTCATCCTTACTGATCCACCCACTTCCAGATTCACTATCTCCACCTCTTCCAACCTTCTCTCTCATTTTCTTCATTCATCAGCTCCTCAAAGTACTCCATCCACCTTCTCAACACACTCTCCTTGCTCGTCAGCACATTCCCATTTGCGTCCTTTATCACCGAACCTGCAGCACATCCTTCCCAGCTCGGTCCCTCTGTCTTGCCAATCGGTACAAATCCTTTTCCCCTTCTTTTGTATCCAACTTCTCATACGCTCGCCATATGCCTTTTCCTTAGCCTTTGCCACTCTCCTCTTGCCTTGCGCCACCTCTCCTTGTACTCCTGCCTACTTTCTTCTCTCTCTGGCTATCCACTTCTTTTTCGCCAACCCCTTCTTCCTTATACTTTCCTGTACTTCCTCGTTCCACCACCAAGTCTCCTTATCTTCCTTCCTCTGTCCAGATGTCACACCAAGTACCTTCCCAGCTATCTCCCTCACCACTTCTGCTGTAGTTGCCCAATCATCCCACCCCTCTTTACCACCATCCCACACTGTCTCACCTCCTCCCTAAATTAACGCAACAGTCTTCCTCCTTCAGCTTCCACCATCTGGTCCTTGGTTCAGCCCTCACTCTCTTCCTCAACCTCACCTCTAAAGTCATCCTACAGACACCAATCGTGTGTCGAGCTACACTCTCCCCTGCCACCACCTTACAGTCACTATCTCTTTCAGGTTGCATCTCCTGCTTAAGATGTAATCCACCTGTGTGCACTTTCCTCCACTCTTGTATGTCACCCTGTGTTCCTCCTTCTTCTTGAAATACGTATTTACCACTGCCATTTCCATTCTTTTTGCAAACTCTACCACCATTTGCCCTTCCACATTTCTCTTGTTTAGACCGTACCTACCCATCACCTCCTCATCCTCTTTATTCCCTTCCCCAACATGCCCATTGAAATCTGCTCCAATCACCACTCTTTCATCCTTGGATACACTCTCCACCACTTCATCTAACTCACTCCAGAAATCTTCTTTATACTCTATCTCACACCCCATATGTGGGGCATATGCACTGATGACATTCATCATCACCCCTTCAATTTCCAACTTCACACTCATCACTCGGTCAGACACTCTCTCACCTCCAATACCCTCTTGACATAATCTTCCTTCAGGATTACCCCGACACCATTTTTCCTCCCATCCACACCATGGTAGAACAGTTTGAAACCACCTCCAATGCTCCTAGCCTTACTCCCCATCCACTTGGTCTCTTGTACACACAGTATGTCCACCTTTCTTCTCTCATCATATCAGCCAACTCTCGCCCTTTGCCAGTCATCGTCCCAACATTCAGAGTTCCAACTCTCACCTGCACACTTCTACCCTTCCCCTCTCCCACTGCCTCAAGACTCGCCTTCCCCGTCTCCTTCTCCTCCTTCGCCCAGCAGTAGCACAATTTCCACTGGTACCCTGCTGACCACCGGTACCGGTGGCGGTCGTTGGTAACCCGGGCCTCGACCGATCCGGTATGGAAATTCGTTTTGTTGTCCGCATAATGTTTGGCATAGGTTTTTACGCCGGATGCCCTTCCTGACGCAACCCTGGTCGCCTCTTACGACACACAGGGATATGGTACACCTATTCTAACCGGGGCATTAAATCAAACTTGGTACAAGTATGTATAATGATGTAATGATGTTGGTGCAGTGTGACCACTCCTCATTTTCATAAATGCCAAGGTGAGCCAATGAAAAAAGCCAAGATATTCACAAGGTTTCGGAAAAGCGATGATAATAGAAAACCTATACGCCAAGAAAACCTATAGAAAACCAAGACACCAAGGTAAACACAGATACCAAGATCTTGTGAAAAAAGCCAAGGAGTGGTCACACTGTGTGGGTGGAGGCATATCTGGCAATGTCAAAGAGAGCCCTTCCAGTTACATCCAATTTAACCATAAATTGATTTGTTACTTTGTGCATTACGTCAAAGTTCGGGATGACTAATCCTATGTTTTATAATTTTTTTAGTCTCTTCACCCCTTGTTGTCTGTCTGTGTATCTTTATTGTTATCAATGGCCATATTTTACTCCAGTGCGCACCGGCTTATATTAGCGCTCAGACGAGGCTTCTTTGGGGAGCAGAGGTTGCCGGAGTATGCTTTGACCCCTGCCTGCTTTGTTGCCTCCCATTGGTCCTCCTTTTCCGCAGCGTGACATCGTGGCTTGGTCTCCATTACTTGCCTTGCTTGCCATTGGAATCGCAGCACGTTGTAGTTATCAGTTACGCAGCGCTAATGTTGGCCCTGAATGGGTGTCTGTGTAATTGTGGTGTCGGTGTGGTTGTGGTGTGGAAAGATGTAGGGGGGAAATAGAATTGGGAAAAGGGTTCGAAGGGATCGAGGACGGAAAGTACTGTATTTGAAATGTATTTAAACGAAGAGGAGGGTTTACAGGAATGTACTGGGTTTGGGAGGTTGAGGGGGAAAGGGTGAGAGATATGGATGGATGGATAGAGGGATGGATTGATAAATGAAGTCTCAAGAAGGTGGGAAATCACAACGGGGATGCATTTTCTTCCTACCCTGATACGAGGGGCAGGGCCCTGACTAAAGACCATTACGAATGAAACTCTTAACTGAGGGTTCCTTGTGTGTTTTGAATGCTCTCCCTGGGGACTAGTATGTACAGTACCAGCAGGATTACCTGACATTGCCCGGTGCTGTTCTAATCCTGTTGCCATTTTTAAGAAACCAAATTTTGTTTTTTTTTCTCGTTTTTTTTTGGGGGGGGGGTGTCTAAAATACTTCCCTACACCCACTAAGGAATGGGGTCAGAGATCATTATAATTTCCCTTTGACATAGCCACAAGGGCTTGGGCACGATAGAGCAATTAAATTAACAAAAAAATCCCCCCCCCAAAAAAAAATCTAACTTTTTTTTTTTTCAAATTTTTTTTGACTAATACACTCCCTGGCACTCACTCACTGATGAACCTCTGAAAGTTTCATGGCGATCCATTCAGCATCTCTGAGAAAAAAAGATGACACACAGGGTTCCCACTGACCTGGAAAGTCAGGGGAAGTCAGGGAAATGTGTGATTAGTGCCTAATGATCTTAATTAGTACCCTTTACACCCAGTCAATTATTTTGTTCATGATTATAAAAGTTTTCTTTATTGCTCTTTTCATGAATTGTTTGCTGTGCAGATGCTGTGCAGGCAGATGCTTTTCATGATGCTGTGCAGGCAGAAGGTGGAGTCACCTCTGTGAACATTGATAAGCCATTATTGATGTATGTCAGGGGTTCTCATGCCAGGTATCAAGCAGCACTGGAATGTAAATGTAAAGCCACAAGTGAGCTCGATCAAAAGACTGCAGCTAAAAAGAAAGCATGTGAGCAGATAAAAGTGCTTCAGACTAAAAAGGCAAAATTTATGGAAGAAGCAGCAACTGAATCTCGGAAGGTTGATATGGAAATAGCAGAACTACAGAAACTAAAGAAGTAACAAACTGACATTTCACTTAATGTAAGCAACTGTCCATACTGTATACTCGTATGTTAACTATTGTAATAACGTTACTCAAACAATTCACATTTGTTTCCTTAATTGCTAGTTTTTGCCGACCATATAATTCTAAGCTACACACGCTGCTTGATGTTATTGACATTTTCGCAATTCTAGTATATAACATCACGACTGTTATGCAACTTCCCATGTAACATTTGAGTAATTTCACTTCTGCGGGCGGTGAACGTACCTGCATCCGCAGGGAATGGTACAGGAGTACCCACCTAATCGTAGAAGTTCAACAAACGGTCTTTTTTAGGACCAGATGCTTGTAGAAATGTACAATATAGTCGTCTGTTAGTCATTTCTGCAATATCATTTCTGTTCTAGCTTGTCTGCAATGTCACATTAACAATATCAATGAAACATTGTTATTTTGCAAGATTTAGATGTTCTAAATGTTGCTAAATTTTTTTCTGATATAATTCTGATCTAGTCATGGTACCTGGCACGTTTGACATTAGTATGATGTGTTTTGTAGGTTTTATATTAATAAAAAAAAATTAAAATGCCAGTACAAGCTGGGAAAGTGTACTTTCTGGACCATTTCCAAAAAGACCGAAGTTGTCTAAAGCACGCCTACATATTTTAAGATTCAAATAAATTTTGAAGCGGACACAATTTTATGCTAGTATTGGCATTTTAAAAGAAGAAAAGAATTGAAAATGATTGCATGTACACCATGTATAAATCAAAATGGTGATGGAAACGAGTCGGTGGAGGGGAGGAGGAGCCGACTAAAATAACTTTATAATTTTTACGTTGAAAAGGTCAGAGAATCTTTACACACAAGTCAGGGAATGTCAGGGAATTTCATTTTTGAGATTGAGTGGGAACCCTGACACACCCACAGGTGCCGGCGATAGCTCATGTACTCTTAGCAAAAAGACACCGTGAGGTCTTAAACGTCCACCAATTAATGCCGGCAGATGGGATTCCCAGTTTAAAGCGCATCCAATGGACACACTGATGAATCGCCTGCCTGTGAAACAGTGGATGACAGTTTATAGATGCGTCGGGATTCAAACTCGGACGAGACAGCTTAGAGGCGAGTGTGCATTCTGTCAGCCTTTGACAACAGTATAGGACTTTAAACTGATCCCTGGTTTAATCCCACCTTCATTTAAATTTTAGTGCATCCCTAGTTGGTCTTTACCATAGTTCTTGATTGATTTATTTTTATACATTCCATTTACTACTTCTACCATTTATCAAAAACAAGTTACTTTATCAGAGCCCATTCGCCAACTGCTCTTGGTACTCGATCGTATTCTTTCGAGATCAATGAAACAAATTCTTTGGCTTTGCCAAATACTGTACTTCTCTTGGCATTGCCTCAAAATAAAAATCACTTCTGTTGATGATCTCTCGGCATAAAACAAAACCTATTGTTTGTAGTTGCATCTCTTCTTTCAAACATTTCTCACAAAACCAAAAATAGATACATGTTCTGTAATAGCTTCTTTGCTGAAATTATATATATATAGTCGTGTCCAGTGGGTCTAACCCTACCTGGACGGATGGCAAAGCTTCTCCTTACAGGCTTACAACCGAGGCTCGGAGATTAATGCGCGTGTGGGAAGGGGGCGCAATGGTGGAGGGGCGATCCACCCAGGAGGAGCACAGCACAAGGGGGAGGGGGGGTATACTCGAACCCCACTACACATATACGGTTACAGTTTTAAAAGGAATACATTTAATGAAAATAAATGAATATTTTCAATGGACAATGATTAGAAAAAAAGGGTAATGATGATAATAATTGAATATTAAATCCTAAAGTCGAGGCGCCTCTCACACACACTCAAATACGGACAACGGGAACACAAAATGAAAAGAAAAAAACCCTTCTTTCGATTGTTCTTCTACTTCGCTTGGCCAGAGCTGGTCCTTGTGGAACTGAAATCGAGGCGCTCCTATTCGCATGTGCAGACGTGACAAAATGGCGCTTCTCTCGTAGCGGGACAAACGCACGCCAGGCAATCTGCGAGCGGCACTCCACACCAAAGCTTAGAGCCCAGTGGAACGGCTTCGTGTGCCGATCATCCTCACCGACCCAAACTTGATTACCTCTTGAACCAAACACATGATTTTTATGAAACAATGCCACAAGCTTCACATCTGGTGCCTCACAAAGGTTTATTGACCGCATCTGCCCTCATTAAGGGGGTCTACTGTTTTTTTGGTTTTCAAAAGGGGGTCTGAAAAAGTTTTCAAAGGATTCAGACGAACGTTTGTGGACAGGTTGGGTGTGTGACGATTCGATTTTGGTGTAAGATCTGGATCCGGATACGAGAATATTTTAAGTGATTTTTCACCATTGAGAGATAGGGCCAAAATGATATATCGCACGATATTTCAAAAAGTTGTGGACAGATTTGGACAAAACTTGGTGGATGAGTTGGGTAGGGTGCAAATAACAAACTGATTAGATTTTGGTTCAGGTCCTGATGCAGATCTAGCCTATCAGTGGGATACAAAACATAAATTGTTCAGCCTGGTGGGAGGTATGTGCCACAGTTAGGGACTCGAGTTGACTTGACAAAATTGACTTGGGACTTGGTGTCTGGAGACTTGCGACTTGAGTTTATAACGACTTGTTCACGGTGTTTGGAAAATAATTATCGTTGAATAAACATTGATATAAAACGGGGTTTAAAATAAATGGTAAATGATTTTCAGTTGTCGGTGTGTGTGTGTTCGGTCAATGACAGCAATACCATGTACGTGTATACAGTACATTGCTTGCAGAGCTCACGGCCGCCGGGTTGCATACCGTTCTCCACTAATGTTTAAAGGAGAATGTCCACTCTCCGGATAGCACAGAGCACCACATGCCCAGGTGGCAAGCACTCGTCTTACCAACGTAGGAAAAGCACAACTTCATGCAAAGCATTTCATCGACATTTATGTCGAATTGGGGAGACTTAGCCCCGTGCCATCGTGACCAATAAATTGATTTTGCGATTATTTAAATGCCATTTGACTTGGATTATTTAAACTTCGTCAATAATTGTAAATTATATCACAGCAAATTAAAATTAATTGGTTATACGTTTCATTTTATCCATTATCCCACCTTCTTTCTGCTTCAACAGTATCCGCCCCCTTTCTATTCCCTTGCGTCCACCTCCCTTTCCTCTCCTTCGCCTTTCCTCTCCTTGCCTTTCCTCTCCCTTGCCTTTCTTTCTCCCTTGCCTTTCTTCTCCTTGCCTTCTTCTCTCTTCTCTCCCTTGCCTTTTTCTTCCTTACCTTTCCTCTCCCTTATGTTGCCTTCTCTTCCCCTTTTCATCTCCTTTTCTCTCCTATCTCTCTCCTTTCTGTTGTCTTTCCTACCCTTCCATTGCCGCCTTCCTTTTCCTCTCCTTGTGTTGCCATCCCTTTCCCTTCCTCTCCCTTCTCTTGCCTTTCCTCTCCCTTCCTTTTGTTTTCCTTTACTTACCTCCTTCCCTTTCTTTTGTGTATGTGATGTGTAAATGGCTCTTGTTGGGAATCGTGGGTGAAGTAGTTGTTGATTTGTTTGTGACAATTGCAATTAACAAGAATAAAAAAACAAAGAAAAAGATTTGCAACACTAGTTTCTTTGCACTGTATTTGCATTTTGTTTGAATGTGGACAAGGTTTTGGAGTTGATGAGTCGATTGCTCAGCCCTCTCGTGGCTGCACCTGGTGCACCACACTCTAACCGTGACCGCCTGAAAACAGCTGCTTGGAGATTGCTGACAGGTGCTCAATTGTCTTTTCATGCTTCTTCTTTTAACACGAGGGTTTCTGATAAACAATGTCACGCAGCTTGCACAGAAGCGTGCTGTGTGATATTGCTGGCATGTTAAATTATCCCATCGTGCTGAAAATGGGTTTGCATGTTTGTTATTCCTGAGCATATAAACATGTACACTGTTGATTCGTCCATTTTCTACTCTTGTCATGGTTATGCATGCAATATATTTATAAGTTCTCCATGAGCCTAAAATGCTGTAAGAAAAAAAAAAAAGAACAAGAGTACAGTGAAACTTGCTCGTACTTGAAAGTCTTTGTTCATCAACGTGCCTGTTGATCCATCCAGCCATCAAATATGGTCGTGATAATGTTCATTTGGTGTGCTGATGTTTCTGCGGGTTTGTAAGCAGGTATCGCACCCTGCACGTAGGCACGGACAAAGCACTGAGTATACTTTCTACACTGCTACTTGACCTCATTACATTCTTTGATGAATATCATGCGGGCAAGTGGATCGAGCAATTGATGTGAGTTGTACGAAAACTGTTTCAGCAGCAGCAGGCGAATAATTGTTGGTGAAAATGTGCGACGGATCAGTTAAAAGCTGCGATGTAAGACCATCTAATTACACTGGAGATAAACATTGATTGTTTGGAAATACTTGGGTTTTATTTCCATAATCTTCCAGAAGATTACATGGTGAACTTCCTTTAGGCTTTTTTGCCTTGTTGTATCTATTAAGTAACGTATAATGTATTGTGGTAACATCATCTAATTGCAAGTTCCTTCAGGATCCCTGGTCATTGCAGAAAAAAATGTTTCCAGATAATGGAATAACTGAAGCTGCTTCCACTGAGCTGGAAATGGTAGATGAACGTGCTGCAGCATTCAGGAACCTTTTGGATGAGGTGGGTTTGTGTGTCCTGCAAGACTTAGCAGTCAAAATATTTGTGAAACCTGATTCTACCTGTGGAAAAGTGAGAAGGTGCTCCAGGTTTGCCTGTAATAGAAGACATAGAGGAGTTTTAGACCCCAGTTTCCCTTCCCACCCCTCCCCAACCCCACATTCATTGACTCCATCACCAACGGTGGACGAAGGTTACGTTTTCACCCGTTTGTTCATTCGTTTGTCTGTGAGCAGGATATTCAACAGTTATGGATGTATTTGGACAAAACTTGGTGGATGAGTTTGGTGTGTGACAAGAACAACCCGATTAGAGTTTGGTTAAGGTCCGAATGTAGCTCCAGATTCTATCATTTAAGTGATTCTTCACCACTGAGAGAGAGATTGGGCCAAAGACAATACTGGAGGACCCCGACATTCACCATTTGTGGACCCCACATATTCGTGTTTATAAAATGTGACCTGCTTCTATATTCGCAT
>CM068960.1:35324666-35346685 GCA_035128595.1 Eptatretus atami
TTTTTGACTAATACACTCCCTGGCACTCACTCACTGATGAACCTCTGAAAGTTTCATGGCGATCCATTCAGCCATCTCTGAGAAAAAAAGATGACACACAGGGTTCCCACTGACCTGGAAAGTCAGGGGAAGTCAGGGAAATGTGTGATTAGTGCCTAATGATCTTAATTAGTACCCTTTACACCCAGTCAATTATTTTGTTCATGATTATAAAAGTTTTCTTTATTGCTCTTTTCATGAATTGTTTGCTGTGCAGATGCTGTGCAGGCAGATGCTTTCATGATGCTGTGCAGGCAGAAGGTGGAGTCACCTCTGTGAACATTGATAAGCCATTATTGATGTATGTCAGGGGTTCTCATGCCAGGTATCAAGCAGCACTGGAATGTAAATGTAAAGCCACAAGTGAGCTCGATCAAGACTGCAGCTAAAAGAAAGCATGTGAGCAGATAAAAGTGCTTCAGACTAAAAAGGCAAAATTTATGGAAGAAGCAGCAACTGAATCTCGGAAGGTTGATATGGAAATAGCAGAACTACAGAAACTAAAGAAGTAACAAACTGACATTTCACTTAATGTAAGCAACTGTCCATACTGTATACTCGTATGTTAACTATTGTAATAACGTACTCAAACAATTCACATTTGTTTCCTTAATGGCTAGTTTTTGCCGACCATATAATTCTAAGCTACACACGCTGCTTGATGTTATTGACATTTTCGCAATTCTAGTATATAACATCACGACTGTTACTGCAACTTCCCATGTAACATTTGAGTAATTTCACTTCTTCTGCGGCGGTGAACGTACCTGCATCCGCAGGGAATGGTACAGGAGTACCCACCTAATCGTAGAAGTTCAACAAACGGTCCTTTTTTAGGACCAGATGCTTGTAGAAAATGTACAATATAGTCGTCTGTTAGTCATTTCTGCAATATCATTTCTGTTCTAGCTTGTCTGCAATGTCACATTAACAATATCAATGAAACATTGTTATTTTGCAAGATTTAGATGTTCTAAATGTTGCTAAATTTTTTTCTGATATAATTCTGATCTAGTCATGGTACCTGGCACGTTTGACATTAGTATGATGTGTTTTGTAGGTTTTATATTAATAAAAAAAATTAAAATGCCAGTACAAGCTGGGAAAGTGTACTTTCTGGACCATTTTCAAAAAGACCGAAGTTGTCTAAAGCACGCCTACATATTTTAAGATTCAAATAAATTTTGAAGCGGACACAATTTTATGCTAGTATTGGCATTTTAAAAAGAAGAAAAGAATTGAAAATGATTGCATGTACACCATGTATAAATCAAAATGGTGATGGAAACGAGTCGGTGGAGGGGAGGAGGAGCCGACTAAAATAACTTTATAAATTTTTACGTTTGAAAAGGTCAGAGAATCTTTACCAACACAGTCAGGGAATGTCAGGGAATTTCATTTTTGAGATTGAGTGGGAACCCTGACACACCCACAGGTGCCGGCGATAGCTCATGTACTCTTAGCAAAAGACACCGTGAGGTCTTAAACGTCCACCAATTAATGCCGGCAGATGGGATTCCCAGTTTAAAGCGCATCCAATGGACACACTGATGAATCGCCCTGCCTGTGAAACAGTGGATGACAGTTTATAGATGCGTCGGGATTCAAACTCGGACGAGACAGCTTAGAGGCGAGTGTGCATTCTGTCAGCCTTTGACAAACAGTATAGGACTTTAAACTGATCCCTGGTTTAATCCCACCTTCATTTAAACATTTTAGTGCATCCCTAGTTGGTCTTTACCATAGTTCTTGATTGATTTATTTTTATACATTCCATTTACTACTTCTACCATTTATTCAAAAACAAGTTACTTTATCAGAGCCCATTCGCCAACTGCTCTTGGTACTCGATCGTATTCTTTCGAGATCAATGAAACAAATTCTTTGGCTTTGCCAAATACTGTACTTCTCTTGGCATTGCCTCAAAATAAAAATCACTTCTGTTGATGATCTTCCCGGCATAAAACAAAACCTATTGTTTGTAGTTGCATCTCTTCTTTCAAACAATTTCTCACAAAACCAAAAATAGATACATGTTCTGTAATAGCTTCTTTGCTGAAATTATATATATATAGTCGTGTCCAGTGGGTCTAACCCCTACCTGGACGGATGGCAAAGCTTCTCCCTTACAGGCTTACAACCGAGGCTCGGAGATTAATGCGCGTGTGGGAAGGGGGCGCAATGGTGGAGGGGCGATCCACCCAGGAGGAGCACAGCACAAGGGGGAGGGGGGGTATACTCGAACCCCACTACACATATACGGTTACAGTTTCTTAAAAGGAATACATTTAATGAAAATAAATGAATATTTTCAATGGACAATGATTAGAAAAAAAGGGTAATGATGATAATAATTGAATATTAAATCCTAAAGTCGAGGCGCCTCTCACACACACTCAAATACGGACAACGGGAACACAAAATGAAAAGAAAAAAACCCTTCTTTCGATTGTTCTTCTACTTCGCTTGGCCCAGAGCTGGTCCTTGTGGAACTGAAATCGAGGCGCTCCTATTCGCATGTGCAGACGTGCACAAAATGGCGCTTCTCTCGTAGCGGGACAAACGCACGCCAGGCAATCTGCGAGCGGCACTCCACACCAAAGCTTAGAGCCCCAGTGGAACGGCTTCGTGTGCCGATCATCCTCACCGACCCAAACTTGATTACCTCTTGAACCAAACACATGATTTTTATGAAACAATGCCACAAGCTTCACATCTGGTGCCTCACAAAGGTTTATTGACCGCATCTGCCCTCATTAAGGGGGTCTACTGTTTTTTTGGTTTTCAAAAGGGGGTCTGAAAAAGTTTTCAAAGGATTCAGACGAACGTTTGTGGACAGGTTGGGTGTGTGACGATTCGATTTTGGTGTAAGATCTGGATCCGGATACGAGAATATTTTAAGTGATTTTTCACCATTGAGAGATAGGGCCAAAATGATATATCGCACGATATTTCAAAAAGTTGTGGACAGATTTGGACAAAACTTGGTGGATGAGTTGGGTAGGGTGACAATAACAAACTGATTAGATTTTGGTTCAGGTCCTGATGCAGATCTAGCCTATCAGTGGGATACAAAACATAAATTGTTCAGCCTGGTGGAGGTATGTGCCACAGTTAGGGACTCGAGTTGACTTGACAAAATTGACTTGGGACTTGGTGTCTGGAGACTTGCGACTTGAGTTTATAACGACTTGTTCACGGTGTTTGGAAAATAATTATCGTTGAATAAACATTGATATAAAACGGGGTTTAAAATAAATGGTAAATGATTTTCAGTTGTCGGTGTGTGTGGTTCGGTCAATGACAGCATATACCATGTACGTGTATACAGTACATGCTTGCCAGAGCTCACGGCCGCCGGGTTGCATACCGTTCTCCACTAATGTTTAAAGGAGAATGTCCACTCTCCGGATAGCACAGAGCACACCATGCCCAGGTGGCAAGCACTCGTCTTACCAACGTAGGAAAAGCACAACTTCATGCAAAGCATTTCATCGACATTTATGTCGAATTGGGGAGACTTAGCCCCGTGCACATCGTGACCCAATAAATTGATTTTGCGATTATTTAAATGCCATTTGACTTGGATTATTTAAACTTCGTCAATAATTGTAAATTATATCACAGCAATAATTAAAATTAATTGGTTATACGTTTCATTTTATCCATTATCCCACCTTCTTTCTGCTTCAACAGTATCCCGCCCCCTTTCTAATTCCCTTGCGTCCCACCCCTTTTCCTCTCCCTTCGCCTTTCCTCTCCCTTGCCTTTCCTCTCCCTTGCCTTTCTTCTCCCTTGCCTTTCTTCTCCCTTGCCTTTCTTCTCCCTTGCCTTTCTTCTTCCTTACCTTTCCTCTCCCTTATGTTGCCTTCTCTTTCCCCTTTTCATCTCCCTTTTCTCTCCTATCTCTCTCCTTTCTGTTGTCTTTCCTATCCCTTCCATTGCCGCCTTTCCTTTTCCTCTCCCTTGTGTTGCCATCCCTTTCCCTTCCTCTCCCTTCTCTTGCCTTTCCTCTCCCTTCCTTTTGTTTTCCTTTACTTACCTCCTTCCCCTTTCTTTTGTGTATGTGATGTGTAAATGGCTCTTGTTGGGAATCGTGGGTGAAGTAGTTGTTGATTTGTTTGTGACAATTGCAATTAACAAGAATAAAAAAACAAAGAAAAAGATTTGCAACACTAGTTTCTTTGCACTGTATTTGCATTTTGTTCTAGAATGTGGACAAGGTTTTGGAGTTGATGAGTCGATTGCTCAGCCCTCTCGTGGCTGCACCTGGTGCACCACACTCTAACCGTGACCGCCTGAAAACAGCTGCATTGGAGATTGCTGACAGGTGCTCAATTGTCTTTTCATGCTTCTTCTTTTTAACACGAGGGTTTTCTGATAAACAATGTCACGCAGCTTGCACAGAAGCGTGCTGTGTGATATTGCTGGCATGTTAAATTATCCCATCGTGCTGAAAATGGGTTTGCATGTTTGTTATTCCCTGAGCATATAAACATGTACACTGTTGATTCGTCCATTTTCTACTCTTGTCATGGTTATGCATGCAATATATTTATAAGTTCTCCATGAGCCTAAAATGCTGTAAGAAAAAAAAAAAAGAACAAGAGTACAGTGAAACTTGCTCGTACTTGAAAGTCTTTGTTCATCAACGTGCCTGTTTGATCCATCCAGCCATCAAATATGGTCGTGATAATGTTCATTTGGTGTGCTGATGTTTCTGCGGTTTGTAAGCAGGTATCGCACCCTGCACGTAGGCACGGACAAAGCACTGAGTACTACTTTCTACCTGCTACTTGACCTCATTACATTCTTTGATGAATATCATGCGGGGCAAGTGGATCGAGCAATTGATGTGAGTTGTACGAAAACTGTTTCAGCAGCACGGCGAATAATTGTTGGTGAAAATGTGCGACGGATCAGTTAAACCAGCTGCGATGTAAGACCATCTAATTACACTGGAGATAAACATTGATTGTTTGGAAAATACTTGGGTTTTATTTCCATAATCTTCCAGAAGATTACATGGTGAACTTCCTTTAGGCTCTTTTGCCTTGTTGTATCTATTAAGTAACGTATAATGTATTGTGGTAACATCATCTAATTGCAAGTTCCTTCAGGATCCCTGGTCATTGCAGAAAAAAATGTTTCCAGATAATGGATAAACTGAAGCTGCTTCCACTGAGCTTGGAAATGGTAGATGAACGTGCTGCAGCATTCAGGAACCTTTTGGATGAGGTGGGTTTGTGTGTCCTGCAAGACTTAGCAGTCAAAATATTTGTGAAACCTGATTCTACCTGTGGAAAAGTGAGAAGGTGCTCCAGGTTTGCCTGTAATAGAAGACATAGAGGAGTTTTAGACCCCAGTTTCCCTTCCCACCCCCTCCCCCAACCCCACATTCATTGACTCCATCACCAACGGTGGACGAAGGTTACGTTTTCACCCGTTTGTTCATTCGTTTGTCTGTGAGCAGGATATCTCAAACAGTTATGGATGTATTTGGACAAAACTTGGTGGATGAGTTTGGTGTGTGACAAGAACAACCCGATTAGAGTTTGGTTAAGGTCCGAATGTAGCTCCAGATTCTATCATTTAAGTGATTCTTCACCACTGAGAGAGAGATTGGGCCAAAGACAATACTGGAGGACCCCGACATTCACCATTTGTGGACCCCACATATTCGTGGTTTATAAAATGTGACCTGCTTCTATATTCGCTGTTTTTCACGGGCAAAAAAAGAAAAAAAAATTCCATGAGCTGCGCACATAACAGTTCTAAAACATATCTTCCACCAGCCACGCATAGAGCAGCAGCTGCTGTACGTACGCAAAAGCATATCTTCCATGAGCCACACGCATGACTCACTTCTGCATTCGTGGCCATGTGCTTCGCATTTTCATGGTTTTTCGCGGGCGCACAAAACACATCTTACACGAGTCACGCAAATAACACTGTTCTAAATAAACTAGAAGGGCACTCGGTGGAGCGCATACCTCCACCACGTAATGCTTGATCCACGAAAACATATGGGGCCCAGTATATTTTTGAAATATAATGCTATATATCGGTTTTGGCCCCATCTCTCAATGGTGAAGAATCACTTAAATAATTAAATAATTATTATATCCAGATCCAGATTCGAATCTTCACCAAAATCAAATCAATTTGTCGTTGGTCTCACACTCAACCTGTCCACCAAGTTTAATCTGAATCAGTCCACAACTTTTTGAGATACCGTGCTACATATATTATTTTAGCCCTATCTCTCAATGGTGAAGAATCACTTAAAAATTCAAGTAGTCGAATCCAGATCTTCACCAAAACCTAATCTGTTCATCCTTGTCACACACCCAACCTGCCCACCAAATTTCATCCGGATCCGTCCACAATTTTTTGTAATATCCTGCACACACACACACACAGAGGGGTGAAAATATAACCTCCTTCACCTTCGGTGGCAGAGGTAAACATATCTTCCACCAGCCACACTAGAAGCGAGCTGTATGGCATGTACCACCATTCACACGACGTATAACCCTCCCTCTGTCCTCAGCCCACTCTCTCCACTCTCCAACCACACCTACCTTATGGATATCCCTCCTCACACAATCCTCCCATCTCAATCGCACTCTACCTCTTTTCCTCCTACCTTGCCTTCTCAACCTATCTGCTCTCTTTGCCATTCTCTCTTCCCCCATTCGCACCAAGGTTCCATCCCATTTCAGAACCCAATATGAAAAGTCTGAATACTCACAAATTGGCACAAGTTTTAAAACAAAACCGAACTAGAAACACAGTGAACACGGAGACAACAAAACAACAGTAACAACACGACCAAAAACGACTGGGAAAATTTATCTTTTGAGAAAGTCTGCAGAGACCATAACGACACTAGCATCACGTGAACACCAGACCAGGTAGTGCAGGTAGATAATCCCACCGTGAAGGTTGTTAACGAGCCAGGTGTGTTTTCCCTGACAATCAACTAGTGGCGTAGCAGGTCTCCTGAGCCAACTCGACTTCCTGAAGTTTAGAATCCGAATTTGAATCTTTAATACTGCCCCTTCAGTTGGATTTGGGAATGCTAGTCCAGTATCCTCACCAACAAGCCACCACTGTACCAGTGTTGTCAGTGCATATCCTCCCAAACGTCACACAATGTGATTTTATTGATAAAGCACAGACTGCCAAAAAATTTTGGATGTCAAAATGACTGCCAAATTATGCATATATTGTTATCTTATAAACAACAGCATTGACAGATGACTTGCTTCCTATGTTTCTACAAGGCCATATATCTGGATGATTAACTTGTATATGATTTAGTGTCTTTTGATAGGTTATCAAACAAATACAAAAATCAGCTGATTTTATTTACTTGATTAAAAAAAAAAACACACCCTTGATGAAATTAATATGTATTGATGTAACGTCAGTCACCAGAAACATTGTGTCTTTATATTTACATAACAGCCATGAACATATATTTGATGGTGGTTGATATTTTTCCTCTGTGGTCAAGGCCCTCCCAAACCAACTTGAATTTGGTGTTGAGTTTTTTTTATCCCCCGCCAACCAACGAAGTTGGTGGGGGATATAGAAATGGGTTCCGTCCGTCCATCACATTTCGTTTACGGAGCTTAACTACAAATCCCCTCAAGATATATTTCAAAATTTGGTACACTTATCAAGCAAGTGGTGAACTGGTGCCTTTTGATGTTTTCTAATTGATAGGTCACATGGTTTGGCAGCCATGTTGGATTCAAGAAAAATATTAAATAATGTTTTCTCTGGAATCACATAACCTAACGAAGCGAAAATTAGCAACTATCATCTTCCATCATGTCTGCATACATAGTAAAAATTATGACATCACAAGTCACATGGTTTGGTGGCCATCTTGGATAGAAAAACACACCTCATCCGATTAACATGAAACTTCACACACGTATTTCACTGGAGGATTGGAGGCAGAATGTAAATTTATGATGTCATAGGTCACATGGTTCGTCAGCCATCTTGGATTGAAAATTAATAAATTTAAAAAATCTTCTTCTCCAGAACGGCTGGACATATTGAGGCAAAATTTTCACATACTTTCCCCAAGACATCCTTTCAGAAGTTTGTTAATTTCTAATTGATAGGTCACATGGTTTGGTGGCCATATTGAATTTACCCTAAAACCTTCAAACATCTTCTTCTCCAGAACGGCTGGTCAGATCAAGGGGAAACTTCACATACATATTACACACGCTTAGGGAATATAAGTTTGTTCGTCCTGATTTACTATGGCGGGGAATATCGAAGACTTTGTCTTCAATGGATGCTCTTTTTTTTTTAAATCTGTTGAATAAAATGTGTAACATCAGTTACCGCAGCATTGGTTACCATTGTGTAATGTCAGTTACCAAGGATACCTTGCCTATTAGTCAGAGTGGTCTTCATCTTCTCAGTTTTGACTCTCTCATCCTTTTCTGTCACTGGAGGGCAGTAATCACTTCCTCTAGGAGTTTATGGGGTCAATCTAGGGTCACTTTCACCATGCGCTTTTGTATATTCATCGCATCTCACCTAAGAGGGTGAATTGCCAGCACAGTCCACTTCAGAGCCCACTTCAAGTTTCTGTGCAGTGTCTGAAGATACCAGAAAGCTTATCGAGGATTTTTATCTGAGAAGACATCGATAGACAAGCTTCAGGAAGGGAAAGACACCAATGTGGAAAAGCAAGATGGAACAAAAGCAAAATAGCAGATCAGGCATCTCTCCTCTTCAAATGGATGAGACCTATGCCATGTTTGAGGAAAAATAACAAAGTAGGAAGGACTAAGTTTGCTCAATTATAACCTGCAACATGTGCAGCTGAGCAAACAAAATTGGCACATATTGTGTGCCTGTGTCTCTATCATAACTCTTCCATGGCTATAAATGCTTTGCACAAAGTTGATGCTGGTGTTCCTTCATACTCCAATCAGATTGCAGAGACCCTCATCTGTACTCAACTAACCAAGAACTGCTGACTAAATAACTGCGACCAAGCAATGTACAGTAAAGATGGTAAAGGATTTACAACTCGTTACCCAAAGAAAGACGCAGGGTTGATGACAAGTTGGAATGTATGGAAAGCAGATGATCGATGTAGACTCAACAAGTGTGTGGAAGAAGACACCTCTCATGAACTACATCACTCTGTTGCTGATCTTATCCCTCAGTTCTTCGAACACTGTTACGTACAAAGATGTCAATCACAGGCCTGGAAAGAGATGAAAGACCTAACATCCCCAAATCATAACCCACTTTGTGCAATTGTCCAGGTAGATTTCACAGATAATTTAACCTGTGTACAGCAGGATGAAATCCACAGTGCCCGTTGGCAACAGAGCCAAGTGAGTATATTTACATCAGTGGTCTGGCATTCTGGATCCTACAGTTCAGGTGTCATCATGTCTGATAACTTAACTCACACCAAGGACACAGTAGAACCTTACATTGACAAGATTCTTGAAGATCTCCCTGCTGCAGTGAGCAGAGTGTCCATTTGGTCCGATGGTCCACCTTCCCAGTTCAAAAACTGTTTCATGGCTGCAGCATAGGTAACTCTTCCGGTAAAGCATGGCAAGAAGCTTGACTGGCATTTCTTTACGACCAGCCATGGAAAGGGTGTAGTTGATGGAATTGGGGGAAGTGTCACACGATTTGTATGGAATTACGATTAAGGCTCACAAGAACAATGTCATTAATGCTCACGGCTTCAACAAAGCTGCAAAGAACATGAAAGTGTCAGTCCATCATATGACAGAAGAAGAAATTGCACATCGTCGAGAACAATTTGAAGAAGTTTTTACAAATGCACAGAAAGTTCCTAATATGTCTAAGGTTCATCACATGGCTGTCAACGATGGAAAGCCAGCAACCAGCTTCATCACGTTTGATGGGTATTCATCAATGCCATCTCCAGACTTCAAAGATGGCGATTGGGTGGAGGTGGAATACGATGGCATACTCTCTGCTGGGGAAGTGAAGAAGGTTTTGGGGATCTGATTATCAAGTGTCCATCATGGTACCTGCTGGAAAGTTTTGGAAGTGGCCTGAATGCAAGGATAAGATCTTCTACCATCGCAGCAAGATAATGAGAGCTTTCAGCTCCAACAGTAGTTGATGCATGAGGACACTTCTCTTTTGATGGCTCTTCATAAAACGATCACATGCAAAAATACTATGGAGGCTTTACTGTATGTCTGCCCTTTACTATGATCTTCAATGAACTAACTGTCTCTCTGTCGTTCATTTTGTAAAATAATTATTGGGACCATCTTGCATGAAATATCTCCAAGTCTCTTATTGTTGGTCTTGTTTTTTGTTTTGTTTTGTTTTGCATTCTTTTTTTTCCTTTCTAAAGAATTCTTCATGAGACTATATTGCATTTTTGAAATCACTTTACTGTGTTTAAATGTTCCTACTGGTATAAATGTCTGGTTGAATAAAACTTACTTGAGATAACTATACCAATACAAGTTCTCACAAACTGTGTTTACATTCAGCAAAAAGGAGTGTAACATAACATGAGTTATGTAACATAAGTTACCCACCTGTTCATGTTAAGGTGGCAATAACTTAAAACATACCTGTTTAAATTCCATACTTCCTTGTGCAGCTATACTCTACTATCCAATCACACTCACATAAAACTCATCCTGCCAGTACCTTAAGGACATGAAATATCATAATGCGACACTACATAGCTTTTCGGAGTCCCTTTTGTGTAACGTCAGTTCCCATCAAGTTTTTGCCCACTGCTGGAGAAGAGAGATGGTCAGTGTGAAAAGCCCACAACCCTTCACTTCTTGAAACACAGCTTTTATAACGACAGAGAGGAAATGGCTCTGTCAGTCTCAATTACTTGGCTGCAATGAACGTTAAGTATGCAAAATTGTGCGTCTAACTCGTTACCGTGGATTTGTCCATTGTGCTTGGTGGTTATATATTTTTTCAGGTTCGTAAAAACCTTCCAGAGGTGCTTCTAGCCACCATGAACATATTGTTAACCAAGTTCCGCAGAACGAGAGCGGCCGGAGGAGCTGGACCGGGCCGTCCAACAACTGGAGCAGAGGACTTGGAGTTGGTGAGGCCATGTTTTGAAGTGCTCTTTTGACATCTACCCCCCTGACATTAATGACAAAATGCTATTCATCGAAGATTCACACACCTGCTAAACTGGTATTCATTGATTGAAGGGCTTGGCCTGTTTGGCGTTACCATCTGTGCACCTTCCTCGTGATGCTAGCTATCGTGTGCAGTCTGTGGCTGCTGGTTGCATCATTTTCTGGGGGTGCTGCTGATGCAATACTACCCTCTGCTGGATAGGGAGGAAATTAGAATTTGGTCAGGGTGCTGGCAATGGCATGCCTACTCTTCGCGAATGACACGGTGGGATCCTTAACGTCCACCAATGAATGCCGGCAGACGGGATTCCCGTTTAACGTCCATTCGAGGGACGGCACACACATTCATGAATCACCCTGCCTGTGAAACACCAGGACGACGGGTTATAGCCGTGTCGAGATTCAAACCCAGGCTAGACACAGCTTGGAGTCGAGTGTACGTACCTTTCGGTCATCCTGCCAGCTTCCTTTCTACACGATACAGTGACAACAATGTTTATCTGGTCCTCCTGATTTCCATCTCCACCGTAAATATTATCTTTCAGATTATATAACTGTGTGCTGTGGTAGTTGCATTATTACCTCCGCCACCGAAGGTGAAGGTTATGTTTTCACCCCTTTCTTTCTGTCTGTCTGTCTTTGTTTGTGTACAGGATATCTCAAAAAGTTGTGGATGGATCCGGATGAAAGGTTGTGGACAGGTTGGGTGTGTGACAAGGACTAACTGATTCGATTTTGGTGAAGATCCGGATCCGGATACTGGAATTTTTTAAATTATTCTTCACCATTGAGAGATAGGGCCAAAACCGATATATAGCACTGTATCTCAAAAAGTTGTGGGCGGATTCGGACAAAACTTGGTGGACAGGTTGGGTGTGTGACCACGACGAATTGATTCAATTTTGGTGAAGATCCGGATCTGGATACGATAATTATTTAATTTTGAATGTGATTATTTACCATCATTGAGAGAAAGGGCCAAAAACGATATATAGCATAATAGTTCAAAAATGTATTGGGCCCGATATGTTCTCTTGGATCAGGCATTGCGTGGCGGAGGTATGCGCTCCACCGAGTGCCATTCTGGTTTAATTAGTTTCAAATTAAATTATTTTGTGTGCACATATATCTTTGCAATTGGATTTGCTTCAGTTTCCCCAAAAATGTCACTCATTTTAATTTATGAAAAGTGCAATCCTTGGAGTTTCAGATACATACAGTGGGGAGAACAAGTATTTGATACACTGCCGATTTTGCAGGTTTTCCCACTTACAAGCACGAATAGAGGTTGTATTTTTTTATCATAGGTACACTTCAACTGTGAAAGATGGATCTAAAACAAAATCCTGAAAATCACATTGTACGATTTTAAAATAATTAATTTGCTTTTATTGCATGAAATAAGTATTTGATACATCAGAAAAACAGAACTTAATATTTGGTACAGAAACCTTTATTTGCAATTACAGAGATCAGACGTTTCCTGTAGTTCTTAACCAGGTTTGCACAGACTGCAGCAGGGATTTTGGCCCACTCCTCATACAGATCTTCTCCAGATCCGTCAGGTTTCGGGGCTGTCGCTGGGCAACACAGACTTTCAGCTCCCTCCAAAGATTTTCTATTGGTTTCAGGTCTGGAGACTGGCTAGGCCACTCCAGGACCTTGAGATGCTTCTTACGGAGCCACTCCTTAGTTGCCCTGGCTGTGTGTTTCGGGTCGTTGTCATGCTGGAAGACCCAGCCACGCCCATCTTCAATGCTCTTGTTGAGCGAAGGAGGTTGTTGGCCAGATCTCGCGATACATGGCCCCATCCATCCTCCCCTCAATACGGTGCAGTCGTCCTGTCCCCTTTGCAGAAAAGCATCCCCAAAGAATGATGTTTCCACCCCCATGCTTCACGGTTGGATGGTGTTCTTGGGGTTGTACTCATCCTTCTTCTCCTCCAAACACGGCGAGTGGAGTTTAAACCAAAAGCTCTATTTTGGTCTCATCAGACCACATGACCTTCTCCCATTCCTCCTCTGGATCATCCAGATGGTCATTGGCAACTTCAGACGGGCCTGGACATGCGCTGGCTTGAGCAGAGGGACCTTGCGTGCGCTGCAGGATTTTAATCCATGACGGCGTAGTGTGTTACTTATGGTTTTCTTTGATACTGTGGTCCCAGCTCTCTTCAGGTCATTGAACAGGTCCTGCCGTGTAGTTCTGGGCTGATCCCTCACCTTTCTCATGATCATTGAGGCTCCACGAGGTGAGATCTTGCATGGAGCCCCAGACCGAGGGAGATTGACTGTTATCTTGAACTTCTTCCATTTTCTAATAATTGCACCAACAGTTGTTGCCTTCTCACCAAGCTGCTTGCCTATTGTCCTGTAGCCCATCCCAGCCTTGTGCAAGTCTACAATTTTGTCCCTGATGTCCTTAGACGACTCTCTGGTCTTGCCCATTGTGGAGAGGTTGGAGTCTGATTGATTGAGTGTGGACAGCTGTCTTTTATGCAGATAACGAGTTCAAACAGGTGCAGTTAATACAGGTAATGAGTGGAGAATGGGAGGGCTTCTTAAAGACAAAACTAACAGGTCTGTGAGAGCCGGAATTCTTACTGGTTGGTAGGTGATCAAATACTTATTTCATGCAATAAAATGCAAATTAATTATTTAACATCGTACAATGTGATTTTCAGGATTTTTGTTTTAGATTCCGTCTTTCACAGTTGAAGTGTACCTATGATAAAAATTACAGACCTCTACGTGCTTTGTAAGTGGTGAAAACCTGCAAAATCGGCAGTGTATCAAATACTTGTTCTCCCCACTGTACATACATATACATATATTCATACATACGCCATAGCGCCATTATAGTATGATGATGATTGCATCTTAAAACCCAGTTTGGTATACCCATGAAGCACACAAGTTTGTTAAACTGGGATCCCAGGTTCCATCGAACCCCCTGGTTCACGACGCAGAGAACCCGTGTTCAAATCCCATAAGCGTTTGTCCATTGTCTGCGAACGTCCTTGTAATTGGTGTAAAACTGCAGTGACGTCTGTTGATGTGTGTCCTGCTTACAATATGTACAAGCTCCTCCATGAACCTGAGAGGTCACTAAAAAAAACAAAAACTTAAATTCTCTGTTCCGTTGACATCTTTCTCTTCTTTCCATTCTTTCTTGCACATCCTGATCAAAAATGACGTCTCTTAGATATTTGAATCAAAGCAAGTTAGCCACTGTGGCTTTGAGCGTTATTGAACGAGTGCTATAATGTATCCAGGGAGCAACTGTTTGCAATGTGTGTTCACGACGTAGTAACAAGGTTTGCAAACCTTTTGCAGTCAGTTTGGATTGCTCGTCCTCTTCCATTCATGCTGACTTTTCCGTCGTTTACGAATGTCTCTCCCAACATCCTTGACCCATGATCCCATAAATGTCATCTCGTGAATTTAACACTTCGTTCTTTACCCATCCGCGTGTGCCTTGACAGCTTCGTAGCCAGGCGAGGGCTTTGCTCACGTTTGCCGGTATAGTCTCCTACCGGTTGGTCGGTGACACGAATGCCCGCCTTGTACAGATGGATGCGCTCATGAACTGAGCAATGTTTCTCTGCTCACGGAGTTCGATTAAAAATCGGAAAAATTGCGATATTCGCAATCGGCATTTATGGACGATGCTTTGATTCGTGTAAATACAGAACCACCTCGTGATGTTTAAACGCGGTTCCTTGTTCGGGTGTCTTTTTTCCGGACCCCAAGCATCGATAATGTGGCTCATCAATGAATAAGAACTGGATTTCGCATTCTATCGTTCTAAGTGAATCTGAAGGTGGCTTTTTGATGGAATGAAAGCTTTGTTTTTCTCTTGTGGCCTAAACGGAGATAGTAAATCCGAGTGCGTTGAATTCACTTCTTTGTGTTGTCACTGGTCATTATCCTCAACTTTTACATTGTAGTGTCTTTGGATTTATATTGGGCCAAGTTTTGGTTAATTTTGAGAAGAAAATTGTTTTCAAAGTATGCGGTGTGATCATTTATTTCCTCTAGTCCCACTTTAGGCATTGCTGCTCCACATGTTGGCTGTTCGACAAAACGGATTACAATATAATTTAATGGATGGAATCGATGGAACTTCGATCGAGGTATGCTAACTGCCGTGGAGAGCAAGAAGAATCTGATGTTTCAGGCATTAAACTCAACCTCTTTTGGTCCGACAAACAGTCGTCGCAATATTCAAGACGTCAGGAGATGATGGTGGCGGTGTTACATAGATGTTGATACAGTGCACGTAGGATGGGACCAGCTTGCCTTGTTTATTTATTTACAGGATCTAATGCTCATAGTGGAGCACACACACACACACATGACTGTTAGCAATGAGACAAACACAGCTATTTAGCTTGGGGGGGGGGGGGGGATTGCCGTCACTTCCCAGAGCACTGGGTACCAGCGACGTCACAACATGACACTGCCTTTTTCACCGCACTTCAGCAAAGCATGTCCGAAGGAGAATTTCTCTCCTCCCCATGGATGCCAAGCTATAATTGTTGGTCCATGCTCTTATCCTTTTAAATGCTGAGTGTCGCGCAAAGAAGCAACACGTACTGTTTTTAAAGTCTTGGCTGTGACTCGGCCAGAGTTCCAACCATTGCTCAAGCTTTTTTCATGCGCCTGCTTCTTTTACATTGTGTATTCGCCTCTTACCATCACTCATGACAGTCAAACGATTCATTCCACGTTTAATAAAAAAAAATGCAACATGTACATCACGGGAGCGGTTCATTTTCAACCATATTAAGCTGAAAGTATAAATTAAATAAAGTGAGACCGCAAGAATGAAGAGATGCTGTACATCATGATTCCTGATTACAAAATCTGATCATAAACTTGGCATCTTGGCTTTATGATACAATCACGTGGCATAAGAAAATAATTTTCATTCATTCCCACTTCAAAAGCCAAATTAAAATTATAACTAGACAATTCCAGTACTTGGGAGAAACATTTAGGAATATCCATCACTCATACAATTCAACATGCTTTGATAGTGTCCTTGAAGGAAATAATAGTAAAGCAAATGGTGTTTGTTGTCGAATGTATTCCTGCACCCATTATCTATCCACATGAAGTTGGTGTTTGTCAAGTGCGAGCCAACTATACTGCTAACGGAGGTAGAATTACAGGGCTTCTGTGGATAAGACTGAAATATTCCTTCCGTGGTCATGCATCAAAAGGTCTTGTGGGCCATTTACATACACATATAAATACAACCTGGGATTGTGGTCGAGTGGTGATGGGAGGGTTGTTTGAGCTGCTGCATATGTGATACGTATATGGGGGTGGAGGAAATCAAATCTGTCAATGCACGTGTACTATGTAGACTGCCCCTTGCACCAGGGGTAAGTTCTCAACAACAGATGAGTACATTTAACAAAATCGGCAGCATGGGTAGCAGCAAGGTCCCATGGTCCATTTCAAAAAGAGTAGGCCACTGTGTCCCGTAACCTGACCAAATTCCTGATCAAAGTGGGCGTTGCGTCGGCAGGATAGCGTGCCTCAGTGCTGTAACCAGCAGACAAGATTCGGAATTGAATCCAGCAAAATATCCATCCTCGTGCTGGATCGATGGGTTTTATTGAGATATCTGGTCAGTCGTACCAAATGCCATAAACGTCCTTCGTCCATTCGTTTGGCTTTTTGAAAACCCCCAAAATGCTTCGTTGACCTTGCAACGTTCGTGACTGCCAATGTGTGCAGAACGACCAACTCCCTTTGGATCCATTATGATATCATGCAAGCTTATGTGTAAGTCTGGAACTCTGATTGGTGAAGGACCAACGAGATTAAACCAGAGCTGCAATACTTATTATATAATACCGTACAAACAAATTTAACTAGTAATGTTCACGCTAGTCTTTAGTTTTGAAATGATCGCTCACTGGAAATGGAATTTTCACCAGATGGATACACTGACTGATTGTCAGACGTCCATCAAATAATTAGATATTCAACATATTGCGTAGATGGCCAACCTCGTTCAAAAACGACGCTCAATTGTCACACTTATTGTGATTGTACGCATCGGCAAATTCACAGGAATTCAAATTTCAAATTCAGTCTAATCATGCTTAATATATAAACAGAGAGGGGGGGGGGAAGGGGTGGGGAAACCTACTCAAAGGTTGCAAGACACATATAAATTAATCATGTGCTGGATCTTAAGAGAAACTTCATTTCTCCACCCTTCTTCAATGATTATGGTGTGAGCAGTGGAGTGTTTGGAGCACTCGTACCGGCAACTCTGAGTCACCAGGAAAATGGCCAGCTATCAAAATTCATTCCCTCATTAACAAGGTGGTGGTGGTGCATACATTTTCATCCTTCATCAGTTTCTACAAGAGTAGTTCAAGGTTGACAGGCTTCCTATTCAGGAAATTCAAGACATAGGGAGGATGATAACTTGAATGATTTCTCAAGTTAGTCCCATGCGACAAGTGCATACCGAAATCATCGATTTGGCCATTGTGGCCATATATAAATATTTGAGACGGGTACATGGCCATTTTGGACGCGATTTTAACGTTTATTGTCAATTGTAAACTTGATGCTACGCAGATGTTCTCCAAGTGGTGAATAAGTCTGGAATGTAAGGGAGATGACTTTGAACTTTCCCAACCATCTCTGCTCAAATAGTAGTTTTGTAGTATGCGCTTGGATTGGCTAATTTGCCGTGAGGGCCGAGCATCATCATGTAAATAAGACAGGTGATGAGATGGCTTACCTGTCTGTCATCTGCGCCCGTCACACATCTCTAGTACCGTGCATTGATGCTTTTCGTATGTTCAAGAAACTCCCTGCGAATTAAACCGTTAAATACTCCAAACAATGTTGCTGTATAAAGATTTTCAGCTGACGGCCGAATCTCGTGTACGTTTTTGGTGGTAGGGGGACCAAGAACGTTCACCACTCTGTGCTGCATTGCTTTGATCCGAGCATGAAATGATGCAACCAGGTCTCGTCACATAAAACTATCTTTTTCAAGAAATCCTCTTCTCCCCTCTCGTGGCGTTCTAATTCTCTTTGATTCATGAGTGAGCAAACACAAAGTCCTTTGGTGCCCACCTCACACTCATCTAATCTAAATGAATTTCGAGTGAGCATCGATAATTGTTTCTACATTTACAACATTGACGTCCAATTACGAGGATTTCACGTCCAGTGATCGGACGATTCTATAAATATCAGTTGTTCAACATTTTATGTTTATTTGAATGACAGTAGCTGGCGAGATTATCTGAGGATGCTCAAGATCGCTCAACCGTCCACGAATATTTTTGAACGTGCTGCACCATTCAAACACAACCATGTGAAGCTCATGCATCATCAGGTTGTGCAGACAGTCTCCTATGAATATCAGCCGGTTTGATGTTCTTCACAAGGAACTTATTGATACACCGCTGCTGCACGCCACATCTGACTCCGTCGTCCACGATATTGGTTTTAACCTAGAATGTTTCAACTCGGATTAATCTCACTTCCGGTATAACTTACTCGGTGTAGACAAATATTGATGCGCAAAACTTCAGCAATTAATTATTTTTTACATGTTCTACAACTAAAAGGTCCACCCACGTCAACCTTGAGCAGCCCTCGAACATGCACGAGATTTGGAAGGAGAGGGAAGATGCTTACTCAAGATCAGCAGTGAGGGAACTATTCTCACACGACTGAATTCATCTGCAGCAGGATAGTGATTCAATTTTTACATAGTAGGCCCATATTGTCAGTGCGAATGGAGAGTCCCATACTGATGGCGTTACTGAGATGATCAGCTTGCGTCACATCTTGGGCAAAACACGTTTGGCCAGTATCAAGCACCAAAAAGATCTGGCAAGGAAGCAGATGCAGCACAGTCACCATCTTATGATGTAGCCATCTTGGTCTCGAGTTTACACGTACAGTGTTGTAGGATGTGTCTCGAGTGGAAAGTTCCTGACGGAGAAGAACAGGAACAAGCCATCCAAAGGACTGAACCAAGTCAGGGATGGTCTTCCTCCGAACACCGCACGCATTCCCTCCCAGCTGCCTCGCCTTTCCCAGCTTGGCTTCTCGCCCTTGAGCCGCTCGATCTCCTTGGATTTGACGCACAGCAGTGAGACAGTTTCTACGTTAGCTCAGCAACGGAATTCCACCCTCGGAAAGAGATCAAGTAAAGTGATGGTCATGTATTTGAATGTACCGACTGACATGAGATGGAATGGGATGCTAACTGTACACCTGAACTTTCTGCTAGATGGTAAAAATGAATTGACAATGTAAGATAGGCAGAGTAAAATCATGCTGTCCATTAGCCTGCAAAAACGGCAAGACGGAAATCGATAAAGTGGGATGATGAGGGAGTCCTGACCGTTTGATCAGTACAGATTGAATGCAGTTGGGTCCCTAGCATGACAGAGGTGAACAGCAGGAAGAGCAACCCCTCTAGGCAAACACTCACGAGGAGCAGCACGGTAACAGGTGGGGAGAATGGACTGCAGCCTAGCACACAGCATCGGTGTTACCAGTTAAAATGATGCACATCAACTACACATTGCACTATGGTGTGTCATTTATCATGCAAGTCTCAAAAAAGCAAGTCAACGAACTGATACATCGTTACAATGAAAATTCGAACACACTGCGCACAAAAAGGTTACAGACGTTTCCATGAAAATGTGATGTAAAGTAATCACAAATCCATGGATCGGAGATTTTCACCAATACTCGCACAACGGCGACTAAACGGTCTCATTGGCTTGCTGTTGATAATCTTCATGATGACAAACTCTTTAGCATTCTGCCAAATACAAGCAAGGCACAATAGTTAACCTCCGCCATAGAAGATGGACGGAGGTTACTGTTTTCACCCCTGTCTGTTTGTTACTTATGAAATCTAAAGATTTCGAAGTATTATTGATGGACTTCCGTCATCTGTTTGTTGTGTTTGTTGTTTGTGTGTGTGTGTGTGTGTTTGTTTGTAGGCACGATAACTCGAGAACGGAAGAAGCTACCAATGTCAAATTACACCACGTGGTTCAGGAGGGTGATGGCTAGTGCTGATTAGATTTTGTCAAAATCTGGTCAAAGGTCAAGGTCACAGTGAGGTCAAACATTCGATTTTTGATGGTTTGGTACAGAATCATCGTAGAAACTTCTGGTTTGTCGCTACTTCTCGAGAGACAGCTTTTATTAGACAAGGTCAGAGGTCAAGTTGACGATTTCGTAAGTACCAGTCTATGACTGCTTGTTTGTTGTTTGTTTGTTTGTGAACAGTATTACGGAAAAACTCCTGGACGGATTTCGACGAAACTTGGTGGGGGATTAGGTATGGTCCAAGGATCATGCCATTAGATTTTGGACTTGGTCCAAAGTCCAATATGGCCGCTAAAAAATATTTCAATTTTTGTTTTTGCATTTCTACATGTTTTAAGTGATTTCCAACCAAAAAAAAATAAATTTGTTCGAGGAAAAAAAAACAAATGTTGCAACTTTTTTTCAAAAAATTGATTTTATTTGAAAAATATTTGAATTTTTTTTTTTGCATTTCTACATGTTTTAAATGATTTCCAACCCAAAAAAATAAATTTGTTAGAAAAAAAACCCAGAAATTTTGCAACTTTTTTTTCAAAAAAATTTCGATTTTTTTTTTTGGCATTTCTACATGCGCGTCGATCTAGTTTAGTTTATTCAATCGTGGTTCAGTAGAGTCTGATCTGTTTTGACCTACAATGAATAGGATATCAGGTTTCACTTAAGTGACCCAGCAGTATTGGCGACGGAGGTTTTGCACTCTACCGAGTGCTCCCCCTCTAGTTTAATACTGGAATGATGGGAAGGTTGCGGACCAAAACGGGTGGGGTGATGTCATGTTTCAAGAGTTCCATTGCAAACCAGACCAGGAGGTGGCATGATAAGTGTTTGGCAATATTTTGGAGAGCCGTACTTTGCCGCAACACGATCAGTAGAGCAACACAAGAAGCTCACATATATATGGCTTCAGAACGAGATCCTAAAGAACTGTGCTAATCACCAAGGAACGTGATGAGGATCGATTTGATGAGCCTGGATTTGAATCCTGACCCAGATATGAACTGTCATCTCAGTGTTTCACACGCAGGACGATTCATCAATGTGTGTGCCTTCCCTCGGATGGACGTTAAACTGAGCGTCCCACCTGCCGGCATTAGTTGGTGGACGTTAAAGATCCAAAGGTGTCCTTCACGAAGAGTAGGTGAGCTATCGCCGGCACCATGGCAAAGTTACAAATTCCTGCCCTGACTTAGAGGGCACTGCATCACGGGCACAGCTGCACCCTCAACAAATGATACTACCTCGCAGAGCCTTATGCTGCATACGAAATACGATCCCAGGAATGTGCTACTCGTTACCATTAATGTTATGCTATCCCATTAATTGTCATTTGTCCAGATGTTTTGTGCACAGTGTGTCGAAACATTCATCCATGCTTTTTAAAACAGCGTATTATTCAACGGGAAGCCTTACGTTTCACTTTAACGACACAAGCATTGCGAATACACTGCCAAGAAGTTGTGAGTAATGAACGATACCAAAAACTCGAGAATACGGACGCACCGTTCCACTGGATGTTGAAACAGTGTGCAAAATGGAATCCGCTGAGCACGAGAGAGTGCAGAGAAACCAGGGCAACATACATCTGCAGCACAGGCAGAGCGTTGAGGAGGAGGGTTAGTCTGCCTTCTGTCACCACTGAAGTCTGCTCAACAACAGAATTTGGTATCGGCACACATTGGCCTACTCTTTGCAAAAG
>CM068960.1:35360808-35380498 GCA_035128595.1 Eptatretus atami
TTATCGTGCCTACAAACAAACACACACAAACACACAAACAGAGGACGGAAGTCATCAATATAAGATTTCGTAAGTAATAAATAAAAGAAGAAGAATTGTGACGTCATAAGTAGTGATTATCATCTAGCACTTGTCGTTGATCTTCTGATCATTAGGTTGACAAGATAATTTAATGACCGTAACTGGGAAGCCGCTTGTCCGATTAATATCAACCTTGAAAAGGCACATACTGAGGTCCCCAGCAATATTCCTGGCAAGTTTCAATTAGATCGGCAGGGTTGTCGAGAAACAGCGGTCACAGAACACATACAGACAGACAGACAGACAACACAGAGATTTGCTGAATTATAGATAGTAGACTATTGCGGGCCCGTACGTGCGTGGCTGTACGTGCAAAAAAAAAAAACTTTCAAACCGCGTGCCAGAAACAACAACCACACAGGCCGTTCCTTACTCTCGCATGGCCGTACGTGCTGATAAAACAACACACACAGGCCGTTTCCATACCCACCTTGAGAGTGATCGATGTGGAGGCACTACTCAGTCTCCCAGTGTCCATTGTGACGTCCTATCAAACGAAGAAGAAGATATTGACGTCAATCGTGCAACAAAAAAAAAAAGAAGAATTGACGTCAATCGTGATGTCATAGCACCTGTTGCCTGTCATTGGTTGGCAATAAATGGCCATAACTGGAACCGCTTGTCCGTTAATATCAAACCTTGAAAAGGCACATACTCAGGTCCCCAGCAATATTCCTGGCAAGTTCAATTAGATCGGACCAGTGGTTGTCGAGGAACAGCGGTCGCACTCACAAGACATCACATCACACACACCACACACACACACACACAACACACACACACACACACACACAACACACACACACACACCACACACACACAGACACACAGAGATTTCTGGAATTATAGATAGATGATGGCCATTGGAAGTGCTTTTAAATTAATAGAATCATGTTTGTTGTAAATATGTTTAGTTCGGTAAAGCTGTTTCGTATAATGTTATATTATTTCTTTTTACACAGTGCCTCTAGAAAGTCTAAAGCCCCTTTCAAAATTTTCACCTTTTGTTGCCTTGTATCCTGGAATTAAATTTCACTAGTACGTGCCCGTAAAAAAAAAAAAAAAAATAATAATAATAATAATAAATAAACCAAGCGAGCAACAAAAACAACAACCACACAGCCGTTTCTTCTCTCGCGTGCCCGTACATGCGTGGCGCGGAAGTTTGCATATCACAGTTACGATGATCGCAATTTAGCGTTTTATCCAATTATTATCAATTAGCGCCAACGTATTTTGCCTTTCGCAATGTCGTCGCGCAAGGAAAAACAAAAAGAGAAAGAGAAGAAAAAAAATTACTTCCTGGTTCGGAGCATACCAGCACTCTGATGTTACCGAATTTATGCACCGTCTAATATGAAAACTATCATAACTTGGGGGGGGCATTGTGTTTATCTATAAATGCGCATAAGAATCGAAATTATTAGAATCACGAAGTCATCACTCTCCGGAAGTCCGTACGTTGTAACCTGTAATGGGGAACGCGGCTGAGCTTCCCTTCCCACTCGGCCACGCCCACGCAACAACGTTCTTGTCATTGGTTTGGTAAATAAATGGCCATAACTTGGAAGCACTTGTCCGTATAATATCAAACCTTGAAAAGGCACATCCTCAGGTCCCCAGCAATATACCTGGCAAGTCTTAATTAGATCGACCAGCGGTTGTCGAGAGAACAGCGGTCACAGACACACAGACACACACACACACACCACACACAACACTGCTGGAATTATAGATAGATTAAATCAGACTTTTTCCACCTTTATTTTATACCATCGTAACCCACAACTTCTCCAAGTGAAAAACAAATTCCACAAAATCATTTCAGAAAATTTAATAAACAACTATATATCATCGCTTGGCATTTTGGAATAAGTGTCCACCCCCCCTGAGTTCATACTTGGTGGAAGCACCTTTGACAGCAATTGCAGCTGTGAGTCTTGTTGGGATAGATCTCTACCAACTTTACACACCATGATTCAGTAGCATTTGCCCATTATTCTGCACAAAACAGTTCAAGCTCAGTGAAGTTGCGTGGGGAGCGTTGAGGGATAGCAATATTCAACTCATGCCACAGATTTTCGATTGGATTTAGGTCAGGGCACTGACTGGGCCACTCAAGGACATTAATCTTTTTGTTCCTTAGCCACTCCAGTGTAACTTTAGCTGTGTGTTTTGGGTCATTGTCATACTGAAAGATGAACTTCTGTCCCAAATTCAGCTTTCTTGTAGAGGGCAGCAGATTTTACTCTGGGATTTTTCTGTATTTTGCTCCATCCATTTTCCCTTCGATCTTGACAAGTGCCCCAGTCGCTGCTGATGAGAAACATCCCTATAGCATGATGCTTCCACCACCATGCTTCACAGTAGGGATGGTGTTCTTTGGGTGATCTGCTGTGTTGGGTTTGCACCAAACTAACATTTTGCATTTCAGCCAAAAAGTCCCATCTTGGTTTCGTCAGACCACAAAACTTTTTGCCACATGGCTTCAGAATCTCCAGATTGTTTTTTGCACACCTCAAACAGAACTCAAGGTGGTCCTTTTTGAGTAATGGCTTCCTACTTGCCACCCTACTGTGCAGGCCAGACTTGTGGAGTGCTTGACATATTGTTGTCACATGCACACAGTGGCTAGTCTTTGCCATAAAGGCATGTAGCTCTTTCAAAGTTTCCATTGGCCTCTTGGTGGCCTTTCTGATCAGTCTCTAACGTGCTTGGTTATCCAGTTTGGATGGACAGCCTGATCTAGGCAGGGTCTTGGTGATACCATATGCCTTCCACTTCTTAATGGTTGTCTTGACTGCACTCCAAGGGATATTCAAAGTCTTTGAAATATTTTTGTACCCATCCTCTGATCTGTGCACGGCATCAAACTGAGCAAGATGTGAGGCATGGGAGAGTAGTACTCCATCAAGCTGTGGCTGAAGGCCTTGTCGGTGGATTAGAGTTCAGTTGTACCAAGGAAGGGTTTTGTGTGATGGAGGCTGTCTTTGGAGGCCAAGTTTAAAATGTGGTTTGCCCAAGAAAGATCATGTCTCTGACTGAATTTCGTCAAGAGGATTGTTAATAAAGTAGATAGGGAGGGTTTGCCGGATGGGTCTTTCGGAGAGAGAAGTGATAGTGTAAGATTTGTCAGAATTGAAAGACATATTCCAAATGTTTGGCCAGCTTGTGATTTTTCTTAAATTTTAATTTTTTTTAAGGTCTGAAGAGTGGGAAGAGGCTGCAGCCTTCCTGTCTGAAGGATGAGGGATGTCACATCACAGGGTGGAGTCATCAGCATGTTGATAAAGGATTTTCCTGAGTCAGAAAGATCATTGATGAAGATCATGAATAGGACTGGGCCCAGAACACTTGTTGCGGGCCGGGTATCGGCGACGAGCATGACCGCTAGATGGAGCTGTAGAGTCGACTCCACCGAACACCCAATCTAGATGTACCTTTCGGAAAACCCGACAAGATACGTCCTTACCGGACCGTGAATCGTCATTATAATTACCACAGGTACAGGGTTATTTGCCAATTTCAAAATACCTAGAAATCCACGTGGCGAGTTACCGAGTATCACAACCCTCGACGGCCCTCGTACGAGTCGAGCCGTTAGTGTGCCCACCGTGCGCACCCGAGCGGACGGTGCCCGAATCCAGTCGTGCATCGACATTAACGAGCAACAGCTTAATACCAACGGCGTAGCTAAGCAATTGGCAGAAACACAGCAACGAACTGATACATTTAACAAATGTATTTATTTATAATGGGGCAGCGGGGGCACGCAAGAAGGCAGAGTTATCCGAATATAGAAGGAATAGCAATTTATGTACAAGCACTTATGCAGTTTTACTTAATGGACTGCGCACACACACACACACACACACAACACACACACAACACGTACACCAAGAACCAGTGGCCACAGCCTTTATTGAGGCCTCCAGCTCGGAGGTAAAGGCGAGCTGAAGACCAGAGCCTGCCTCGACCTGTCCACCTCGTGTGGTCTTCGAGCTGGCGGTGGGGCGGGACTCAGACCTCTCGCGTGTGAGGCCGAACGTGACAACCACTCATGTCGGGCGACGGCATCTTCACTCCTGTACCCGTTTCTCTCTCCTGGTTCACCGACAGAGACACAGCACGCAACCTTGCGGTTCTGTGAAGAAGGATCTGTTAAGTTATTTTGTGTCCAATCGCGCCGCACCCGTTATTCACCCTGTCTCGGGGGGGGGGGGGGGGATGCCTCCGCTCTCCCTCACTGGACGATTTTGGCACGTAGGAATCGCTCGTCGCCTGTCACTGCCAAAACGAGCGCAAGTCGTCGATTGCGCCCGGGGGCGTGGTTGACGTCACGCGGACCGCCTTTCACACCGTCGCGGGGTCTGATTGGCTGAGCGACGGCTCCCCCGTGTGGTCACGCTGATTGGTTCGAGGGCCGCCGCGAGGCTCCTCCTTTAACTCCGCCCACCATGGCGTCGGCCAGAGCGAGGTGAAGGTGAAGGTGAGGGTGATGCTGGCGTTGTTGTAGTTGATGTTGGTGGTGTAAAATAAAAGAAAACCCTGACTATCAAAAATAACTTCGCAGCACATGTACATTAATTACCATTAGACACGGGACGGGACCCCAACTAAAAACACATACTTACCGTATAACTGTTCTAGTAGGACCTGTATATGTTGAGTGCTCATGGCTTCCAGCTTCGCAACACAACTGCCCTTGTTGACGCCAGCGTTGACAGGAGGAGATGAAGGATTCTGTTTGCCATACGTTGGCTACCCGAGTAGAAGTCAGTGAGCCACGGGTGCAGTTGTCCTTGGATGCCATCGGCATACAATTTAGCGAGCAAGGCGGGATGCCAGTCTGTTTTAATAGCACGAGATATTGTCGAGAACGTCCTGTCTTGTTGTGTGATATTGAGGACTTCCATCCATTTTTTGATGTCGAAGCAATGATGGATTCCATGACCGTCGCTGATGATTGGAATGCAGGCCCCCCTAAAAACGGACGCCAACGTTGTCAGACAGAATGAAACCCGTCATTCTTGTTACAAAAAACAGCTAAAATTTTGAGAAAAAGCGGCGAAATTGAAACCAACACAGTAATTACGGTCGCATAGCAGATATAATGGAAACCAACATGTTATTCTACACACAAGAACGGTCGTGACGGAAACAAGTACGGACAATCCCGAAATAGATTGGTGGGAACGGAAGCAAGATTGGTTATTTCCGTCGCGAAACGTCCGAGAGCGAAACAAAAGCGGTTCATTCCGGTTACTGCAGTGCGAGCAAGATGGCGGATGCAGTAGAATGACCTGTTACGGTATGTAAACTTTTAGTGCTTGTGCCTCGAACATAAATTGTAATATAGATAATATATAGTGTGGTGTATACCTGATTTAGTTTTAAACAATTTATTAAACCGAATTGTGTTGTGATGATAATGTTTGGTTTGCCTGTATTTCGAGCCCCGAGTGAAGGATCGCTAGTTGTGTATGCCCAGTTCACATAGGGGATCTGTATGGGATCTTTTTACAGTTTTACTTCATATTAACTTTGTTACTTTATTGAAATTCGCAATTTATTATTACTATCAAATTTTACCTCTTGCAAATATAAACGATCAATCGTCACTGATCGCTAGCACACGGGGGCACGAATTACACGAAATGTCAGCCACACATTAAGTCAAGAGGCGCATTTATCTGCTTGTATAATATCCCGCACCACAAACGGGTTTTTCATTTACAGACCATGTATTTCAAGGCAGACTACGTTAAAGTTAACTTACCATAACTTCAAGAACTTTTCAAGCCGCTGTTTTCCATGTTTATGGTAACCGGGAATGAATCGCTTTCGCTTCGGTCTCCGCCGTTTCGCGACGAAATAACCGATGTTGCTTTCCATTCCCCACCGTTTCTATTTTGGGATTGACCGTTCTTGTGTCCGTCACGACCGTTCTTGCGTGTAGAATAAACGTTTGGTTTTCGATTTATTTGCTATTGCGACCGTAATTACTGTGTTGGTTTTTAATTCGGCCGATTTTTCATCAATTTTAGCTGTTTTTGTAAACAAGAATGACGGGTTTTCATTCCGTCTGACAACGTTGGCGTCCGTTTGTTAGGGGGGCCTGGTAATGGGAAGTAAGGCCGATCGGTCTATTTTCAGACGGGATCGGTTTTTTTCTCCTTTTTATGTAGTGTGTGTGTGTGTGTGTTGTGTGTGTGTGTGTGTGTTGTGTGTGTGTGTGTGTGTTTCCTCGGTTGTTATCTCCATGTACGGGTTTCAAAAATTGGTACGGTATCTCCCAGGTCTCGAAGTATCCACCTCTGTTTCAGTAAGGGACCAAGCTGTGAAAGTTTCTCTTCTTCTGAAGTTTTGTTCCGAGGGTCTTCTTTTCAGGTTTGTCACCGAGCTCCCGGACAGCTTCCCAACCACCAGTCTGTTTGTAGTAATGTTTCCCTTGGATGGTTTTTAAGAACTCCGTGAGGTTCTTCTTTATTATTCCATTGCTCCATTTATCTGGTACAATTTCAGCACTCTTCAGCCTCCAGAATCTTTTCACCGTCATTTTTGAGGTCTGTTATTTGTGTCATTTCTTGATTCTGTGTTTCGGCCAAAATCGCTGGCTACTGAAACTTAATTAGCAATGCCAAGTTTTTTTTTTATCCCCCGCCGCGTGGCGGAAGGGGATATTGTTGTCACCCGAGTCATCCGCCGGCTGTCCGTCCGTCCGTCCGGCTGGCGGCGTCAACATTTATAGCTGTGAATGCGATAACTCAAAAACTGTTCACCATATCGATTTGAAATTGGGTCACACATGTACCACCTGAAAAGGAAGAACCCTATTGACTTTTGGGCGTG
Source organism: Eptatretus atami (assembly GCA_035128595.1). NCBI lineage: Eukaryota > Metazoa > Chordata > Myxini > Myxiniformes > Myxinidae > Eptatretus > Eptatretus atami. The sequence continues at coordinate 35,367,742 of CM068960.1, forward strand.
GCCGGATCCAAGATGGCCGACTGGGGCAGTCGTCCGTCCGGCTGGCTGGGGCGTCAACATTTATAGCTGTGAGTGCGATACTCATAAACTGTTCGCCATATCGATTTGAAATTTGGGTCACCACTGCACCACCTGAAAAGGAAGAACCCTATTGATTTTGGGCGTGGCCGGATCCAAGATGGCGACTGGGGCGGCCATCTTGAAAAAATGTTTTTTGTAATAAATGGAAAACGCTTATCTGATTTCATTATTTTTCAATGGTGGGGGATTCCCCATCTCTGATGGTATATTTTTATTTTGCATTCTAAGTTCTATATCTGGAGCAATGCTTTGCTTTTAGTTCACGCTCGATAAAATCAAGATCGTATGTGAGCGGTACTTTCTTGTTTTCAATCATTGCTTTTGGTTTATGTTTGCATGAGTTTTGTGGACTGGGATATTGAAATTTCTACAGGTGTGCCAGTGGATTACTCGACCATACCTTGTTGTTGCTTTGTGTGTACAGCTGTTCTGACATGAGTTTTTTACATCCCAATAGGAGGTGACTCATGCTTTCTGTTAACGCGTTGCAGAACCTACACCTGTCCGATTGACTCATTTCTGCCATTTTCTTGAAGTTGTTCGTGTCGTGTCCTTTGTCTTGGCCATTTATTATGATTCGTTCTCCATCACAGTTGAGCTAACCTCTTCTTAGTCATTCCATTTCTTCCGTCATCACGCTATCTCCAAAACGTTTGGGTAGAAATTTCGCCAAACTTGATAGTTATGATCACCACACAGCAAGAAGGTGCGAGAGCAGTATCATTTTTGGTCCACCCTCGGGGCCATGGAGTGTGGTGAAAAGGTCAATTCAAAAAAATGCAATTAGATACATTTTAGCAGCGTCTTTCGCGTAGCGAACGCTGCTCTAGAGAGCTCGGCTTGTTCTTCTTCTTCTTCTTCTTCTTGTTCTTCTTCTTATTCTTCTTCTTGTGAAGCCAAAACCTTAACCTCTAGGACTCGGCTCTTGTATATACAAGATCCGGAATCCTTAAATACTAAGCACATGTACACATCCTCACATAGACGGTGCCTTTTGAGAGCGTCTAACATGAAACTTTTAAATATATTCGGACATTTGCTTTAAAGTTTCGAAAAGTTCACGTTACTATTTAAAGATTATTCCATTTATCGTATTGTAATTCGTAAATACACTATTTATTTCGTAAATCATAATATCGTAAATACATTATGACGGGTCTCGCTATGGCTTATCAAGGCACGTGACGAAATATCGGAAGTTTGTTGTTGTTTTTTTTGTTTTTTAGCCGACAAAACCTTTAGGACGCTGCTCTTTGGACACATTTGTCCTTGTTTAATGAAACTTTGGATCTGTACTCAACATTGGGGTAGGCATGAAATGTGTAATGACATTTTGGATTTGATCCCCAGGGGTAGGGACTTGTGTTGTCATGGTCGAAACAAGATTTGGTTTTAACTCCAAATTTGACATTTGGGTCATTCCTTGTGGAATTTTTTTTTGCCATATTTTCAACTTTACTTTAGGTGGAAGGATGGGTGGGGATTTGTGATGGCGTGCCCACCATCAACTTCGATCTGGTTTTTCTTACTTTAAGTTATTCTTTTAATCCAGAAAAAGCTTCTACAGTCGGGCCCAAAAGTTTGCACACACTTGAGCAGAATACAGTTGACTTCCGTTTATTACGTCTTTTCTTCGACAATAATCAGAATTTTTCCATTCCGAGAACAATTTCAACCATTCTCCCTTGTTTCTGCAATTTTTGTACTTTGGATGATTTTATTCAGTTTAATTCAGATGTGACAAAATAGCGGGTCAAAGTTTAAATACACCAAAGTGACTTGCTGCCATGATTGGCTTTCGAAAGCCTAGAATGTTCTGAAATGGCCTTCTATCACTTGTCTTGTGTCCCCCACTCTCTGCTGATTATAATTGTTATGTAACTAGGTCAGCTAGTGCTCCCATGGCTGGTATAAAGGTCCTAGGTTTCCCATTCAGGCCCTATTTCCACTTGAGCCAGCACGGATGCAAAAGAATACTCTCAAGACTGAGGAAGAGCATTATCCAGTTGCACACAGTCAGGGACTTCCTACAGGGGCCATATCTAGGCAACTAAGAATGCCGCGGTCATCTGTCCAGATGATTGTGCCGGACGTATAGGGACCTTGAGACAACAAGATCCTTCCAAGATCAGGCCGGAAGTCCAAGTTGACACCAACCGATGAGAGGGCATTGGTCAGAAAGGTGCGCTTCAACCCCAAGCTACCAGAAACAACCTGTGCCAATAATTGGAGGCTTCAGGGACGAAGGTGTCACTGTCCACCGTCCACAGGGTCCTCACCGAAACGGACTAAGAGGCTGCAGATTGCGAAGAGAAGTCCCTCCTTCAAAAACGCCACTGCGATGCCAGGCTGAAATATGCAAGAAAGCACAAGGACAAGATAGAGGCTTCTGGCGGAGTGTCCTTTGGTCTGATGAAACCAAATGGAACTTTTCGGCCACAATGACCACAGTAGTCTGGCGAGAGAAGGGAGAGGCCTTCAAACCGAAGAACACAATACCCACGGTGAAGCATGGTGGTGCAGCATCATGCCATGGGATGTTTTTCTGCTTGTGGTCCAGGAGCACTTAATAAGATGGATGGACCATGAAGAAGGAAGACTACTTGGAGATTCTCCAAGGGAACCTGAAGCAGTCCGCTCGAAAGCTGAACTCGGACGTCGCTGGACCTTCCACATGACAACGACCCAAACCAACTTCCAAGTTGGTTGCTGGATAGCTTCAGCAGAACAAGGTTGATGTTTTGGAATGGCCAGCTCAAAGTCCGGACTTCAATCCAATAGAGAATTTGTGGACGGGAATTGAAAAGAGCAGTGCAAAAGAGGAAACCACCCAATTTGACTAAACTCTACCAAACACTGTCAAGAAGAATGGGTTAAATACTTCAGGATGTGTAAGAAGCTTGATTGATGGTTATCCTGCAAGACTGACTTGAGTTCTAAAGGTTAAAAGCGCGATGCAACAAAGTATTCGACAATATTTGAGTGTGCTGTATGTAAACTTTTGACCCGCTATTTTTGTCACATCATGAATTAAACTGTGAATAAAATCATCAAAAGTACAAAAGTTGCAGAAACCCTGATAGAAACAAGGGAGAATGTTGAAAATTGTTCGAGGATGGAAGAATTATGATTATTGTGGAGAAAAGAAGTTATAAATGGAAGTCAACTGGATTCTGCTCAAGTGCATGCAAACTTTTGGGCCCGGCTGTAGGCTTACGAATATTTGATTGTTTTATCTTACATTCCCATCCTCTTTCTGGCCATAATTATATCTCTCCTTTTTAACGTGAGTCGTGGACAACCAGGGCTGGCAGGATAACCTAGCAGTACGCAACATTCGCCTCAAATTGTCCAGCCTGGGTTCAATCGTGACCCAGCTATTGTTACGATCTGGAACCCCATCACACACACAGCCAGAGTCCTTATAGATCAGTATATCGGTAAGGTTAGTGTTTTTTTAGGTAGGGTCCCGTCCTATGTAAAATGGGTGTGATTATTGTACATGCGCTGTGAATTATTTATAGTTAGGATTTTTTACCCACACCAACAACAACGCCCATCTTCGCTTCTTCACACCAACAACGACAACAACGCCCATTTCGCTTCTTCACCACAACAACGACAACACGCCCATCTTTGCTTCTTCACCACCACAACTACAGCTATACTACTACTACATCCACTACAGCAACGCCACCTTCCCGCACTCGACCGGTCGCCATTACGCATGTGTTGTGGCTGAGGACGTGGGCGGAGCCTTCGTCTCCTCGGTCGAAGCTCTGCTCCGAGGAGGGGCAGAGAGCGTTTCCTCCAGCCAATGAGCGGAGGGCAAGCACCACGCGTGCCCAGCCAATCGGGAGGCCACACGAGTTGCCTGACAACCCACGGTCCAATCAGAGGCGAGTGGCGGGGGAAGAAGCCGCTCCTCCTCAGAAAGGGGAGGGACGGCAGTTCGGAGAATCGCTTGGCGATTGCGGCAGACGGTCGGAGATTGGCTTGGTTTGGACCAGTTTTTGGGGAGACCGTGTGATCGTGGCAACTGCAGAGGGTTCTGCAGGTGGTCGTGGTTGGAGCGGCCTGCGGTTCCTTTGGAGGGCAGGTCTGGTAGTCGAGCAGCCAGGATCTAAGCCGTGGACTTCGGGTCGGGGTTCGAGTCCCACCATGGTTCGGAATCGGTGTGACCGCACGGAGCGGCACAGGCTACCCCGGCCGGCCTAACGAAGATCGACCCACGGGGGTCCAGTTTCTTTTGGGTTGTCTGTGTCCGTGGGCCCCGTCTGGTAAGTAGAGCTGTTTAAGTGTTTTTTTTCATTAATACCTTTCTTTTATTCGTGATAACTCTGCTCTGTGTTCCTCTCCCCGATTATTGTTATAAATAAATGCCCCTTTTGTTGAATGTACCAGCTCATTTCTGTGTTTTTCATTGGCTTAGCATGGTGCGTGTTGAGAAATAGTGTAGCAGTAAATGTTTTCATTTGGACGACAGGCCTCGGTAACATCCGCTCGGTTACACACGGTTCGAGCACAGTAGCGGCTCGTTCTGCTCGAGGCCTGTCGATTGGGTGAATTCCCCAGTAAGCTTTGCCACGTGGGTATTAGGTATATTGAAGTTTGGCAATTAACCCTATCCCACGCGTCGAATTACTGGCGATTCATGATCCTGTAGGGGACCGTGCCTTTCGGACTTATCCGAGGGTCACGACCTAAATCCGGTGTGTTCGTGGGAGCCGACTCTACTGCTCCTCTAGCGGTCATGCTCGCCACCGATACCCGACCCCACAACACTATAAACTGTCATCTCAGTGTTTCACAGGCAAGGTGATTCATCAATGGTATCATCACTCCCAATATGCTTCATCACAGGCAAGCAGAGTTCCTTTGGAAGCTGGGCGTCCCGTCTTCCGACTTTGTTGGTGGCCTAAGACCCACGTTGTATTTAATGGAGAGTAGGCGAGCTATTGCCGCACACTGAACACAATTCCAAATTCCTGCCTTGATTACTGTGGGGAGTTAATGTTCAATCACCAGTAATAACCCTTGTCGAGAAACTGATCTGGTCGCATTGAACGCAATGTAACAGAATATGGTGCGTCAGAATTGGTGGACAACCAGCAGCCTTATCTTGGGCTCATCGTGCCGCTCCTGTGTTGAATTCATTCTTGCATTACTCCCGTGTAGTTTCCGCAACGTATTGGATCGTAAACTTGCGACAAGTTAATAAATTAACTATTTCAACGTTTACACTCGCCGGAGGAGGGTATTGCATTTGGGTCCATTCTGTTTGTTTGTTTGTCTCGCACAGAACTTTAGTGTTTTCTCTGCAACTGCTTGTCGGATTGAGATGAAAATTTTCACCATAGCGACTACAGTGCTGATGTAAAATGTTTATTGTAATTATGATTGCATAGGTCACGTGGTGTGGCCGCTATGTTGGAAAAACAGAAAAACTTTGGACCTCTGTATCTTTGAAACCAAACCAAGGAAAAAATTGGAAACTTGGCACATGGCAAGTACTCATGGGGAATTTGTGCGATTTTTTTCATTTTTATTGATGTCACAGGTGCCTTCGTTTGTGACATCATAATGCATAAGTAGAATGCTACATCTGATCATATGAAAATGTTTGAGACTCATCAAGGGATAAAATGATCCACAGAATTTTTTTTATTTCATTGGTCATGTGATTCGGCAGCCATATTGTTAAAGAAAACCTTCAAAAATCATTTTCTCTGATATGGCTGAACAGATTGAGGTGAAACTTTACATGTATGACCGACCGGCTTATCCTGAAGAACAAAAGTTCACACATATGATGTCATTGGTCACATGTTTTGGCAGCATATTGGATATACCTAAACCTACAAAATCTCTTCCAGAACGGCTGGACAGATCGGAAGGGAAACTTCACACAAGTGTCCTCAAGCCATGGGTGTTTAACTTTTTCAGGAATAATTGATAGGTCACATGGTCTGGCAGCCATATTGGATTGAAGAAAATATTAAATAGTTTTCTCTGGAACCACTTAATCGACGTGAAACGTCACAATTGTGATCTAGTAGTGATGGGGTAATACATGTTTTTAAATTTTCAAATTCATCAGACACATGGTCTGGCAGCCATAATTATTTAATTATTTTTTGAACTGGGTTCTTTTTGTTTTGTTTTTTTTATTTTATTTTTTCTTTGAATAAGATTCACTTGGGTGTGCCTGGAGGGTTTGATGGTAGAAGAGTAGCATCTTGAAATGCGAATCCTATCCAGGTTCTCCTGATGACTTCATCTTTGCTTTTGCTTGTTTGGGTTCCTTCTGATGACTCCAATGCAGGACTGAACCGATTTGGTCTTCCATTGATTTTAAATGAATTTATTTAATCCCCATTCCAAATTCAGTTCAATAATAAAAATAAAAACCTCATGGGTTCAGGGTCAGTCCATCAAAGTGGGGTTGCATCAAAGCAAGAAGTCTTGGTACCCGGTCATCACTGGCAGCAGTTGTAAAGTGGCAGTTCTAATGATGTCTCATAATTATGTAACACACCACTACACCAAATGCCCCCACAAATACACCATAACGAACTACACAACACCATACAAAACAAGTCCTGACGAGGGTCTGCAATCTCTCACTGCCCTTTTTTCTTGTTTACATTGTGATCATCTCCTCAGGTTTATTTTGACGTATAAGATTTTGCCTTACTGGTCCAACGTTTATATTGTTGGTGGTTAAATTTGGACAAGTTTAAAAAAAAAACACACACACACACCTTAAGTTATTTATTGTGGAAAGGAAATGAGCATATTGGGAGTTATTCTATATTTGGTGAAAAAGAGCATACTCTACTCGTATCCCACTGGAAAGCATGTACTGAATTGGTTGTCTGTGCAGGTGCTTTCACCATTGTGGATTTCCACCTTCAGAGGCGCTACTTTCAGCCGAGCCGAAGAGGACCTTTTTCACCACGTTCTGCTCGACATACGTTCAACAACTTTGCCTTTCCTCAATCGCTGCTTGCAAGCTCTCTTTCCTCCAAGCCAGATAGCGCAAGCACTCGGTACGATGACAATGTGACGCCTCCTCTTCCTTCTGAAGCGCAGTTTCGTTTGGCTGTAGCATTATTTTATTTTTGTTTGATTCTTTCTCATTTACTTGCATTGGTTTTGGACTTGTGGGGAGCTTGTATGTAAATAATTTGCGGGACAGACATTGGTCGACGTCGGTGTACTGGAATGTGAATTTGAGGGGTTATTTGTGGACGAGGGACAAATACGTGGTTTATGGGAGTTGGACCTGGCACAGCTTCAGGGGCCGAGGGTTTGAGGGGAAGCCATTACTTTTAAATTGTGGTTTTATTGAACTATAATGTGCATTAATTTGATCTGCTGATCTCTTTATTGCTAAAAATTATTGAGGGGAGGGAAGATTATTGTTACTTCTCCTTTCACTGTGACATTAATCAACAAAATACATTTTCCAAACTTGCTCTTTCACACGTGGTTTGATTCTTGATGCCCTCAGGGCAATTCTCAAGGGACACTGAAATCTATCTTTAAAAAGTGGTGCCACTCAACATCTTTCTAACTACAAATGAGGAAAGACATTGTACGAATGGGCTGACGTTTACCTTGTTATTTATTATTTGCAGGTGTACCTCTGACTCGATTACCCACTTACTTGCTCGGTTGCCTTGACATTCCTGTCCTGCTGAGCCCGATAGTCCAAATTCCTGCCACCGAAGGGAACAGAAGTCCACATCGCCCGTTTGGAGACTCCGCCATCCATTTCTTCCTCACACCAGCGAGCAGAGTCAGACAGGGAGGACTCGAAACCTATTTCTCTTCGTGAGGCTGAGAGCAATCACGTGTTGGCTGGAAACAGTGAGCATCCGAGGCGTTTGCTTTGGAAAGCGAATCATTGGCGGATGTGAATGTTGTTGAGGTATGAGGTTATAGATGATGCAAGGTAGAAACGCATTGTTTTGACATTCTTTTGTCATGTTAACGGTGCTGGACCAAAAATTCGTTTTGTCCTTCCTCTTCTATCTCCATTTTCATCTGATCGGTAGAAGCTTCTGAAGGACGTGCCGGATGCTTCCACTGTATTCACTGGTCAGGCTGAGTTTATATTGGACTTTAAATGAGACTTTGGGAATGATGGAATTGCGTCGGTACTGTTATAACGGTGATTCCTTGTATGCTGGGATGTTTCTTTGGCCTGTTCTGATTGGCAGAATATGGGGCATCTTGGATGAAATATTCCTTTTAAATTTTTTTTTATTTCAGTGCTTTGTTTCCGTTTCCATTGATCTGACATATTTATTGCATCTCCAGAGCAGAAGCTCTGCCATTTGGAAATTTGTGTGAATAAAGAGATGCAGGATTGCTTGTCTGTGAGATTGCAAATTAGGAACATCTTTGTGACAGGACATTTTTTTTCAGTAATCGAATAACTTCATCATCACATACGTTGGTGCGTTTTCATTCGTGCTGAAACAACCTGCTGCAAAAGATGTGTGCTATGTGTTTTGCTCTCAGATAAACGATTGATTGTGATACAAAGCGGAGGTTAAGAGTTGAGATGAACATTGGTTGTTGTTATTTTAGTCGCAGGAGGTATGATACCTGGTTGGACAGAATGCTCCATTTGATGTTCTCATAAACCAACCTTGTTCCGAGGGTGGAAGGTTAGATGACTTATTTATTTGGATAACCTCTGAACCTCTTAGCTTGAATTTTATCATTGGTTCAGTCGAATCAAACAAATTGTTCTGGTACAGTATCAGCGGAGAGGGTACCGGCCGTGGAGTGTGCCATCCTTGAGTGGCGTTAAGCTCGTTGCATCATTTGCACTTTCATGTGACATTAAAATGCTTGGACTCTTAAGAGCAGGTGTTTGTGTTCTGCTGTTGAGGTAACCCGACGAGAAGGCGCTGCCAGGTGCCAACTTCCAGAAATAATTAAAGCGATGTGACACCCCATTAACGGAATGTGTAGAGATGGGTATGGAATTCTCATCATTTTGGAGCAGTTTGGAATGCGACAGGATGGCCGAGAGGACGGTACACACACTCTCTCGAGCTGTGTAGCCTGGGTTTTAACCGAACCCAACTATAAAACTGCGTCATCCCAGTGTTTCATAGGTAGGGTGATGCATCAACGTGTGTGACGTCCCTCGGATGGACGTTATAATCGGGGTCCGGTCTGCCAGCATCAGTTGATTGACGTTAAAGATCTTTCGCAAAGAGGAGTGTGAGCTATCCCAGAATCCTGAACAAATTGCTGCCTTAACCTACGATTGAGGGAACCACATCAGCGGCACAGCTGTGCGTGCCCTTAGCGAATGATACGACCCCCACAGTTTGTGCCTCGTACGAAGAAGATTGAAGTTTGAAATGCTGCAAACCCTGTCACAGTGATTTTTGTTTTTGGTCTTGTGAAGGAACGGGAACAAAGGGCTGGACAACTTCACGCGACTCCGACTCGCACCCCACGGTCATATGTGACGGGGTGGTACGGGCATTTCTAATGTGCCGCTCATCGCTTGATTTGTTTCAGCCTCTGTGTTCAAATCTCCTTTTTTGTAAACCTGCTTTTATAAGCTCTCTATACGTCGCTGATTATTTCCATCGTGATTCGTGTGCAACTCGACCATCACAACATCACGTTATGACTAACTCGTCATTATAGAGAGTTCTTTCATGGCCAGCACTGCCGCCAGCCATTGCTTCATTTCGACTTTGCAACATTTTTATTCAATTAAATTCCCCCTTCCCTCCCGAGTAACCAAACAAGCTCATCTCTGTGGTCTTGGTTATCCTATACAAACAGACTTTCGCTTCTATTGCAGTTGACGGACTCTTACCAATGGATATGTATCGAAAGTGTACGAAGACTGCAGAATAAATCCTGTCCATTATGGAATGTTTCCTCTATGTGGTAGATTTCTATTTATTTGATTTTCATTTTAAAAATCTCTTCTTAACCTTTGCATCATTCGGTATGATCAAGCTAACGAATTTGAGAAATGTTCCACATCCAGCCGATGGTTTACCGGACAGAGTTAGATGTCATTCATGTCACCATTTTTTATCTCCATCACGAGGTGGGCGAAGTATGTTTTAACCTTGTCTGTCTGGTTTGTGAGCACTGTATCTCAAAAAGTTGTATGGACGCATTTGGACGAAACCTGGTGGACAGGTTGGGTGTGTGCGCGTGAAGATTTTGTTCGATTTTGGTGATATCCAGTTCCAGATCAATAATTCTTTCAGTGATTCTTCACCATTGAGAGATTGGGCCAAAATGATATAATAGCACGATATTTCAAAAAATTATCGATGGATTCGGACGAAACTTGGTGAATTGAGTTGCGTCGGAGACTAGGACTAATTGATTCAACTTGGGTGAAGATCCGGATCTGAAGAATTACTTATTTAAGCGATTCTTCACCATTTGAAATGGGCAAAAAATGTGTCATTAGCAGGATATCTCAAAAATTTGTAGATGGAATTCAGACGAAACTTCGTGGACGCGTTCGGTAGGTGACGAGGACGAGCTGATTCGATTTTGATTCAGGTCCGAATCCAGATCAGACTATTGGTGGGAAACTTAACGTAAACTGTTCAGCCTTTCAGAGTTATGCGCTCCACGGAGTGCCATGGAGTTATTTAAATATTTTTTTCCAGATCATGGGATCAATCATTAAGTTTTTCGTTTCGACATCACAGTGAGTCGAGTACAGGCGAAACGACTGCTCGAGCTTTACGAGCAAGAGTGCTCTCGAAGGCAAACGCATTGCAGACGATTTTTGGCTGAAAAGTCTTCTCCATTCATCGGATGAAGCTCCACCATCCATGGCTGCCATTTGACCCTCCTACACCTCTCCCCGCCCCGTGTTCCCTATATTAGGGCCTGTGTGGGACACTGCCTACGATGGGACGTGACTCCCTGTCTCATGTGTGCACGGCTTCATTTCCACCTCCATTGGTAAAAGGTAACTTTCTTCTTGTTTAACTTCGAAGGACTTTGTATTAACTTTGCAAATGTAATACTATAACTGTCTCCGATGTTCCTCTTCATTCCTTACTTGCGTTTTGTGTCCTAACTGTTTGCGCCTTATTATTTATTATTTTATTTGAACCTCTGTACCTCCACCTTCCATGAGCCTTGATCTTGTATAGAAAAAGAGAAAGTGCTAAAATCATAGTAATTTAATTGAAACCAACTAACGATGACGGTAAGTTTTTGAGAAAGTCCAAGTTTGTGCGTTCGGGTTGTGGCATGTCAAGGGGGTAGTGGGGAACAGTTGACTTTGAGCTGGCAGATTATAGGTGGATTAAAATTGCTGGTAATTCATGAATTGTACTTTGAGAGGCCAAACGTTTGGACCATGTGATGAACTCCCAAGTTATTGGTGTGCCCAGGTTTGGAATGCCTGACATTTGCAGTGACATGATTTTGTACCGTTCCCTAGTTGGTGTTATTTCCAAGGGGGAGGTTAAGGGGGTATTTTCACCCTTGACCGTACCAAGCTTTCAGAGTGTTTTAACTTGAACATGATTCACGATCGAGGACAATCGTGAGTTGAGTTTGAGAAAGTACCAAAATTCGAGGATGGGGAGGAATTGAGTTTGTGTGTTGTGCATTATATTGCCCGTTATTTTATTTAATTCTCGAGTACACGGGTCCTCGCTGTTACTAACCAGCCTTCCCTATGTAGGTATCACCTTTGCGGTGCCTCCAGTCCCCACCTTATCCGTCCCTCATGCGACTTGGAGTGCACCATTAAGGGTCTGTGTGTGCTCAGAGATGGCGAGGCTGTGCGCACCCCCGTGTGAAATGCATCACTCTCCCCCCAAATTCCACACTCGTGGTCACAAAAGACGTGCCGTGTGCGCCCTCGTGCTGATGTTTACCGAGCCGAGCGCCGCGTTGGGCCAAAATCACCGGTCCGGCAGCAGATCTTCAACAAGGCGCTCCATTGATGGGGAGAAGCCTTGGAAGGAGCCATTTCCAAAAAGGCTATTGAGCGCTTTTATGAGGTAAAGCGGGCGCGGCGCCTTGATGCACAACACAGCCGTCTCCATCACGGCCACGTTACATCGCAGCCGATCTGTTTGGGGACAGTGCATCAGCCCCCACTCCCCCTTTCATCCCTTCCACACCTCCTTTCCCAATGTGTACCTCACATTCTTCTGCCTCACCACTCCCATTTGTACCTCACCCTCTTCGCATTGGGTTCCCACTCCCTGCCCCCAATCATGCATCCCATTCTCATAGGTACCTCGACCTCTTTGCTGGTTCCATCCATTCCCCGTCTCCTCTCCACCATACCTCCCCTTCTCATATGTACTCGACCTCTTCACCTGAACTCCCTTCCAATTCATTTTCACCCCTCTCCTGTCTGGGCTTTCTCCTATCCTTTCCTATACGTATACCTTAACTCTTGGCTTGATTCTCTTCCACCCACTCCCATTACCTTCCCCAAGTCCACCTTTCTCCTGTCTCCTTCTCCCCACTCCCACCCCACACTTTGGTACATCACCTCTTGCCTTGGCTGATCCCAAAATCCTCACACTTGTTGATCCCCAAACAGGGGACTGGTTCACTTTTGTTTTTCTTTTTTCCCTTTTTTTTTTTTTATTTTTAAAACGAGATGACGAGCAAGTGCTGCGTTGTAGAG
>CM068960.1:35393525-35414745 GCA_035128595.1 Eptatretus atami
AAATTCCGGTGTGTTCGGTGGAGCCGACTCTACTGCTCCCTCTAGCGGTCATGCTCGCCACCGATACCCGACCCCACAACACTATAAACTGTCATCTCAGTGTTTCACAGGCAAGGTGATTCATCAATGGTATTCATCACTCCCAATATGCTTCATCACAGGCAAGGCAAGGTTCCTTTGGAAGCTGGGCGTCCCGTCTTCCGACTTTAGTTGGTGGCCCTAAAAGATCCCACGTTGTATTTAATGGAGAGTAGGCGAGCTATTGCCCGCACACTGAACAAATTCCAAATTCCTGCCTTGATTACTGTGGGGAAGGTAATGTTCAATCACCCAGTAATAACCCTTGTCGAGAAACTGATCTGGTCGCATTGACGCAATGTAACAGAATATGGTGCGTCAGAATTGGTGGACAACCAGCAGCCTTATCTGGGCTCATCGTGCCGCTCCTGTGTGAATTCATTCTTGCATTACTCCCGTGTAGTTTCCGCAACGTATTGTATCGTAAACTTGCGACAAGTTAATAAATTAACTATTTCAACGTTTACACTCGCCGGAGGAGAGGGTATTGCATTTGGGTCCATTTCTGTTTGTTTGTTTGTCTCGCACAGAACTTTAGTGTTTTTCTCTGCAACTGCTTGTCGGATTGAGATGAAATTTTCACCATAGCGACTACAGTGCTGATGTAAAATGTTTTATTGATAATTATGATGTCATAGGTCACGTGGTGTGGCCGCTATGTTGGAAAAACAGAAAAACTTTGGACCTCTGTATCTTTGAAACCAAACCAAGGAAAAAATTGAAACTTGGCACATGGCAAGTACTCATGGGGAATTTGTGCGATTTTTCATTTTTTTATTGATGTCACAGGTGCCTTCGTTGTGACATCATAATTGCATAAGTAGAATGCTACATCTGATCAGTATGAAAATGTTTGAGACTCATCAAGGGATAAAATGATCCACAGAATTTTTTTTTTATTTCATTGGTCATGTGATTCGGCAGCCATATTGTTAAAAGAAAACCTTCAAAAATCATTTTCTCTGATATGGCTGAACAGATTGAGGTGAAACTTTACATGTATGACCGACCGCTTATCCGTGAAGAACAAAAAGTTCACACATATGATGTCATTGGTCACATGTTTTGGCAGCCATATTGGATATACCCTAAAACCTACAAAAATCTTCTCCAGAACGGCTGGACAGATCGAAGGGAAACTTCACACAAGTGTTCCTCAAGCCATGGGTGTTTAACTTTGTTCAGGAATAATTGATAGGTCACATGGTCTGGCAGCCATATTGGATTGAAGAAAAATATTAAATAATGTTTTCTCTGGAACCACTTAATCGACGTGAAACGTCACAATTGTGATCTAGTAGTGATGGGGAATACATGTTTTAAATTTCAAATTCATCAGACACATGGTCTGGCAGCCATAATTATTTAATTATTTTTTGAACTGGGTTCTTTTTGTTTTGTTTTATTTTTATTTTATTTTTTCTTTTGAATAAGATTCACTTGGCTGTGCCTGGAGGGGTTTGATGGTAGAAGAGTAGCATCTGAAATGCGAATCCTATCCAGGTTCCTCCTGATGACTTCATCTTTGCTTTTTGCTTGTTTGGGTTCCTTCTGATGACTCCAATGCAGGACTGAACCGATTTGGTCTTCCATTTGATTTTAAATGAATTTATTTTAATCCCATTCCAAATTCAGTTCAATAATAAAAATAAAAAACCTCATGGGTCAGGGTCAGGTGTCCAATCAAAGTGGGGTTGCATCAAAGCAAGAAGTCTTGGTACCCGGTCATCACTGGCAGCAGTTGTAAAGTGGCAGTTCTAATGATGTCTCATTAATTATGTAACACACCACTACACAAATGCCCCACAAAATACACCATAACGAACTACACAAACACCATACAAAACAAGTCCTGACGAGGGTCTGCAATCTCTCACTGCCCTTTTTCTTGTTTACATTGTGATCATCTCTCAGGTTTATTTTGACGTATAAGATTTTGCCATTACTGTCCAACGTATTATATTGTTGGTGGTTAAATTTGGACAAGTTTAAAAAAAAAACACACACACACACCTTAAGTTATTATTGTGGAAAGGGGAAATGAGCATATTGGGAGTTTATTCTATATTTTGGTGAAAAAGAGCATACTCTACTCGTATCCCACTGGAAAGCATGTACTGAATTGGTTTGTCTGTGCAGGTGACTTTCACCATTGTGGATTTCCACCGTTCAGAGGCGCCTACTTTCAGCCGAGCCGAAGAGGACCTTTTCACCACGTTCTGCTCGACATACGTTCAACAACTTTTGCCTTTCCTCAATCGCTGCTTGCAAGCTCTCTTCCCTCCAAGCCAGATAGCGCAAGCACTCGGTACGATGACAATGTGACGCCCTCCTCTTCCTTCTGAAGCGCAGTTTCGTTTGGCTGTAGCATTTATTTTATTTTGTTTGATTCTTTCTCATTTACTTGCATTGGTTTTGGACTTGTGGGGGAGCTTGTATGTAAATAATTTGCGGGACAGACATTGGTCGACGTCGGTGTACTGGAATGTGAATTTGAGGGGTATTTGTGGACGAGGGACAAATACGTGGTTTATGGGAGTTGGACCTGGGTTCACAGCTTCAGGGGCCGAGGGGTTTGAGGGGGAAGGCCATTACTTTTAAATTGTGGTTTTATTGAACTATAATGTGCATTAATTTGATCTGCTATCTCTTTATTGCTAAAAATTATTGAGGGGAGGGAAGATTATTGTACTCTTCCTTTCACTGTGACATTAATCAACAAAATACATTTTCCAAACTTGCTCTGTTCAACACGTGGTTTGATTCTTGATGCCCTCAGGGCAATTCTCAAGGGACACTGAAATGCTATCTTTAAAAAGTGGTGCCACTCAACATCTTTCTAACTACAAATGAGGAAAAGACATTGTACGAATGGGCTGACGTTTACCTTGTTATTTATATTTTTGCAGGTGTACCTCTGACTCGATTACCCCACTATACTTGCCTCGGTTGCCTTGACATTCCTGTCCTGCTGAGCCCGATATCCAAATTCCTGCCACCGAAGGGAACAGAAGTCCCCACATCGCCCGATTTGGAGACTCCGCCATCCATTTCTCCTCACACCAGCGAGCAGGAGTCAGACAGGGAGGACTCGAACCCTATTTCTCTTCGTGAGGCCGAGAGCAATCACGTGTTGGCTGGAAACAGTGAGCATCCGAGGCTTGCTTTGGAAAGCGAATCATTGGCGGATGTGAATGTTGTTGAGGATGAGGTTATAGATGATGCAAGGTAGAAAACGCATTGTTTTGACAATTCTTTTGTCATGTTAACGGTGGCTGGACCAAAAATTCGTTTGTCCTTCCTCTTCTATCTCCATTTTCATCTGATCGGTAGAAGCTTCTGAAGGACGTGCCGGATGCTTCCACTGTATTCACTGGTCAGGCTGAGTTTATATTGGACTTTAAACTTGAGACTTTGGGAATGATGGAATTGCGTCGGTACTGTTATAACCGGTGGATTCCTTGTATGCTGGGATGTTTCTTTGGCCTGTTCTGATTGGCAGAATATGGGGCATCTTTGGATGAAATATTGCCTTTTAAATTTTTTTTATTTCAGTGCTTTGTTTCCGTTTCCATTGATCTGACTATTTTATTGCATCTCCAGAGCAGAAGCCTCTGCCCATTTGGAAATTTGTGTGAATAAAGATGATGCAGGATTGCTTGTCTGTGAGATAGAAATTAGGACACATCTTTGTGACAGACATTTTTTTTTTCAGTAATCGAATAACTTCATCATCACATACGTTGGTGCGTTTTCATTTCGTGCTGAACAACCTGCTGCAAAAGATGTGTGCTATGTGTTTTGCTCTCAGATAAACGATTGATTGTGATACAAAGCGAGGTTAGAAGTTGGAATGAACATTGGTTGTTGTTATTTTAGTCGCAGGAGGTATGATACCTGGATTGACAGAGATGCTCCATTTGATGTTCTCATCAAACCAAACCTTGTTCCGAGGGTGGAAGGTTAGATGACTTATTTATTTGGATAACCTCTGAACTCTCTTAGCTTGAATTTTATCATTGGTTCAGTCGAATCAAACAAACTTGTCTGGTACAGTATCAGCGGAGAGGGTACCGGCCGTGGAGTGTGCCATCCTTGAGGTGGCGTTAAGCTCGTTGCATCATTTGCACTTTCATGTGGACATTAAAATGTCTGACTCTTAAGAGCAGGCTGTTGTGTTCTGCTGTTGAGGTAACCCGACGAGAAGGGCGCTGCCAGGTGCCAACTTCCCAGAAATAATTAAAGCTGATGTGACACCCCATTAACGGAATGGTGTAGAGATGGGTATGGAATTCTCATCATTATGGAGCAGTTTGGAATGCGACAGGATGGCCGAGAGGACGGTACACACACTCCTCTCGAAGCTGTGTAGCCTGGGTTTTAATCCGAACCCAACTATAAACTGTCATCCCAGTGTTTCATAGGTAGGGTGATGCATCAACGTGTGTGACGTCCCTCGGATGGACGTTAAATCGGCGTCCGGTCTGCCAGCATCAGTTGATGGACGTTAAAGATCTTTCGCAAAGAGGAGGTGAGCTATCCCCAGAATCCTGAACAAATTGCTGCCTTAACCTACGATTGAGGGAACCACATCAGCGGCACAGCTGTGCGTGCCCTTAGCGAATGATACGACCCCCACAGTTTTGTGCCTCGTACGAAAGAAGATTGAAGTTTGAAATGCTGCAAACCCTGTCACAGTGATTTTTGTTTTTTGGTCTTGTGAAGGAACGGGAACCAAAGGGCTGGACAACTCTTCACGCGACTCCGACTCGCACCCCACGGTCATATGTGACGGGGTGGTACGGGCATTTTCTAATGTGCCGCTTCATCGCTTGATTTGTTTCAGCCTCTGTGTTCAAATCTCCTTTTTTGTAAACCTGCTTTTATAAGCTCTCTATACGTCGCTGATTATTTCCATCGTGATTCGTGTGCCAACTCGACCACTCACAACATCACCGTTATGACTAACTCGTCACTTATAGAGAGTTCTTTCATGGCCAGCACTGCCGCCAGCCATTGCTTCATTTCAGACTTTGCAACATTTTTATTCAATTAAATTCCCCCTTCCCTCCCGAGTAACCAAACAAGCTCATCTCTGTGGTCTTGGTTATCCTATACAAACAGACTTTCGCTTCTATTGCAGTTTGACGGACTCTACCAATGGATATGTATCGAAAGTGTACGAAGACTGCAGAATAAATCCTGTCCATTATGGAAATGTTTCCTCTATGTGTAGATTTCTATTTATTTGATTTTCATTTTAAAAATCTCTTCTTAACCCTTTGCATCATTCGGTATGATCAAGCTAACGAATTTGAGAAATGTTCCACATCCAGCCGATGGTTTACCGGACAGAGTTAGATGTCATTCATGTCACCATTTTTTATCTCCATCACCGAAGGTGGGCGAAGGTAATGTTTTAACCATTGTCTGTCTGGTTGTGAGCAGTGTATCTCAAAAGGTTATGGACGCATTTGGACGAAACCTGGTGGACAGGTTGGGTGTGTGCCGGTGAAGATTTTGTTCGATTTTTGGTGATTATCCAGTTCCAGATCCAATAATTCTTTCAGTGATTCTTCACCATTGAGAGATTGGGCCAAAAATGATATATAGCACGATATTTCAAAAAATTATCGATGGATTCGGACGAAACTTGGTGAATGAGTTGCGTCGGAGACTAGGACTAATTGATTCAACTTGGGTGAAGATCCGGATCTAAGAATTACTTATTTAAGCGATTCTTCACCATTGTGAAATGGGGCCAAAAAATGATGTATAGCAGGATATCTCAAAAATTTGTAGATGGATTCAGACGAAACTTCGTGGACGAGTTCGGTAGGTGACGAGGACGAGCTGATTCGATTTTGATTCAGGTCCGAATCCAGATCAAGACTATTGGTGGGAAACTAAACGTAAACTGTTCAGCCTTTCAGAGTTATGCGCTCCACGGAGTGCCATGGAGTTATTTAAATATTTTTTTTCCAGATCATGGGATCAAATCGTTAAGTTTTTCGTTTCGACATCACAGTGAGTCGAGTACAGGCGAAACGACTGCTCGAGCTTTACGAGCAAGAGCTGCTCTCGAAGGCAAACGCATTGCAGACGATTTTTGGCTGAAAAGTCTCTCTGCCATTCATGGATGAAGCTCCACCATCCATGGGCTGCCATTTGACCCTCCTACACCTCTCCCCGCCCCGTGTTCCCTATATTAGGGCCTGCTGTGGGACACCTGCCTACGTGGGACGTGACTCCCTGTCTCATGTGTGCACGGCTTCATTTCCACCTCCATTGGTAAAAGGTAACTTTCTTCTGTTTAACTTCGAAGGACTTTGTTATAACTTTGCAAATGTAATACTATAACTGTCTCCGATGTTCCTCTTCATTCCTTACCTTGCGTTTTGTGTCCTAACTGTTTGCTGCCTTATTATTTATTTATTTTATTTGAACCCTCTGTCACCTCCACCTTCCATGAGCCTTGATCTTGTATAGAAAAAGAGAAAGTGCTAAAATCATAGTAAATTTAATTGAAAACCAACTAACGATGACGAGTAAAGTTTTTGAGAAAGTCCAAGTTTGTGCGTTCGGGTTGTGGCATGTCAAGGGGGGTAGTGGGGAACAGTTGACTTTGAGCTGGCAGATTATAGGTGGATTAAAATTGCTGGTAATTCATGAATTGCTACTTTTGAGAGGCCAAACGTTTGGACCATGTGATGAACTCCCAAGTTATTGGTGTGCCCAGGTTTGGAATGCCTGACATTTGCAGTGACATGATTTTGTACCTTCCCTAGTTGGTGTTATTTCCAAGGGGGAGGTTAAGGGGGGTATTTTCACCCCTTGACCGTACCAAGCTTTCAGAGTGTTTTAACTTGAACATGATTCACGATCGAGGAACAATCGTGAGTTGAGTTTTGAGAAAGTACAAAATTCGAGGATGGGGAGGAATTGAGTTTGTGTGTTGTGCATTATATTGCCCGTTATTTTATTTAATTCTCGAGTACACGGGTCCTCGCTTGTACTAACCAGCCTTCTCTATGTAGGTAATCACCTTTGCGGTGCCTCCAGTCCCCCACCCTTATCCGGTCCCTCATGCGACTTGGAGTGCACCATTAAAGGGTTCTGTGTGTGCTCGAGAAGATGGCGAGGCTGTGCGCACCCCCGTGTGAAATGCATCACTCTCCCCCCAAATTCCACACTCGTGGTCACAAAGACGTGCCGTGTGCGCCCTCGTGCTGATGTTTACCGAGCCGAGCGGCCGCGTTGGGCCAAAATCACCGGTCCGGCAGCAGATCTTCAACAAGGCGCTCCATTGATGGGGAGAAGCCTTGGAGGAGCCATTTCCAAAAAGGCTCATTGAGCGCTTTTATGAGGTAAAGCGGGCGCGGCGCCTTGATGCACAACACGAGCCGTCTCCATCACGGCCACGTTACATCGCAGCCGGATCTGTTTGGGGACAGTGCATCAGCCCCCACTCCCCCCTTTCATCCTTCCACACCTCCTTTCCCAATGTGTACCTCACATTCTTCTGCCTCACCACTCCCATTTGTACCTCACCCTCTTCGCATGGGTTCCCACTCCCTGCCCCCCAATCATGCATCCCATTCTCATAGGTACCTCGACCTCTTTGCCTGGTTCCATCCATCCCCGTCTCCCCTCTCCCACCATACCTCCCCTTCTCATATGTACCTCGACCTCTTCACCTGAACTCCCTTCCCAATGCATTTCACCCTCTTTGTCTGGCTTTCTCCTATCCTTTCCCATATACGTATACCTTAACTCTTGGCTTGATTCCTTCCACCGCTCCCATTACCTTCCCCAATGTACCCACCTTCTCCGTCTCCTTCCCCCACCCCACCCCACACTTTTGTACATCACCCTCTTCGCTTGGCTAATCCCAAAATCCGTCACCTTGTGATCCCCAAAACAGGATGTCACGTTTTGTTTTTCTTTTCCTTTTCTTTTTTTTTTAAAACGAGATGACAAGCAAGTGCTGCGATTGTAGAGTTCAGATTCAGAAAAGTAATTCTGTAGAAAGAACACCTGTTTAAAGCCGTAAATAAATTGGATAAAATGTCTTGTTAATAATACATGTCACACACTATTCACCGAAGTTTACACATTTTGGATCTCTCGTCTGTCCGCAAACTTCAATATCTTCATCCGTGTTCTTCCCACCCTCGCTCTGATTCCATAACAAACATCCATTTCATGTGCTCGATGATCTTGTGATTAAAATGGCAATGCATATACCGGTATACATATACATATATATTATTTATTTATTTATTTATATATTTTACACATACAGCCACACACATACATATTGGCTGTTAATGCGCACCGCTCACAGGCCAGCAGTCATTCTACAGCTTCACATTGAAAATCGGTTTATATTCTCACCAATTTGTCTATCACAGTAAACACCAATCCCATCCTGACATTTTCTGAGGTCTTTACCATGACCAGTCGTGCGTGGAGTGACGTGGGAATGCTATGAGACACCGTTCCCACATGCCTATCCATAGAGCGGTTATCAGCGCATGGACACAATTCTCCGAGTTTGTTCGATACTCAAGGAGGGGGCTGGAGATTAGCTGGGAAACCACCACGGGCGGAGATCAGGTGATGTGACGGCAATCCTGAGGCCCGTTTGAAGAAGCTGCCGCTCTCGTTATAAAGCAACACCTATACCGGCTGTGGTGTGGTTAAAATGGAGGGGATTAACATAGTTCATAAGAATTTGTTCATCTTTTGGTGGAGTTTGAATATTGAAATGTAACACAGGGCATGTTTCCACGCAATCTCAATTTTAGTGGTGTTTGGAATGACAAGTCCCTGCAGAGGTGTTGCTCCCAAAGAAGAAAGAATGTTCCTCTTTATCAAGCTGTTGCACTACTTTAGTGGAACAGCCATAAAGGGTCAACCCTGTGATATGTGATGCAAGGATGGATTTCAAGAGGCATAGGAGGCCAGAGGTGACGACGTATCTGTCCATCAATGCTGCATGGAACGATATCCAACAAAGGTGTGTCTCCTCTACATTTAAGGCAGAGCAGGATGGGGTGTGCTGGAATACCACTTCATTGGCTGGGTCGTAGGGAAAAGGGCCGCCCCCCACCCCAGCTGCTCGAGTCACAAATACACGCTTGTTTGAGTCCAACATGTGAAAATGATTATAATGTTGCGGTTATGGCCTGCACTTTCACAATGTGCTTTCTGTTCATGGCTAAAGTTTTATTTTCCTGCTCCTTTAGTAATCCATGCCAATTGGTAGCACGTTGCTGCAGTGCCCATGGAAGGTCACTCCACCTCGATGAATGCGTTGTATATCGTGATGGACACGGACAGGGGGGGGGGGGGGGGGGGGGGGTTGGATTCGTCACGGCGGAATCTGGAACCAAATCGTTGGATTTCCACCTAGGCAAGGCTGTCAAATTCCCTTGGTGTTGAATGGAGAGGAAACCATTTTCGAATTACTTTTTGGATGAGAGACCCTTGCAGAACTGCGCACACCAGTGTTCCAAAAACTTTCCTTCCAAAACGACTCGGAGATTAAATAAATGACCGAATAAGCTAGAGATTTTAGGGCGAGCAGACTCGGTGGCGTAATGGTTAGAGCGTCCGCTCGTAGTTTGGGAGGTTGGTGGAAAACGTTGCACAGGCTCAATGGACCTAATGGCCTCCTCCTGCATCGAAGTTCCTTGGAAGGGAACTCCTATTATTCCTTGGGAGAAAGACGGACAGAAACTTGATCCTGAATCTTGAACCACAGAGTGGGAGTCACACTGTGTGGCGCCTTCCAGTGGTTTTTCCCTATGGTAGGTTGGATTTGCTTGTCTACCACAGGGTAGAACCACGGACGGGAGCTGTGCAAGGCCCTCTGCAAAAGGAAAAACATTTATGAACCCCTTGATGTTATTTTCTTGAAGTAATTAGGCCGTCTCTTAATTGTGCTGAAGTGCATGGTATTTTGAGCGACATCAAATAGTGAGGGAACACGGGCTGGCAGTACAGTTTGGAGGTGTGAGCGCTCGCCTCCTGAGCTCTCTTCGGTTTGAATCTTGACTCGGCTGTCAACCATCACACTGGTGTTTTGCATGCAGGGCGAGGCATCGTTGTGTGTACTGTCCATTGGATGGATGTTAAGGTGGAGGACACACCTGCCAGCACGTGTCATTGGTGGATGCCGAAGATCCGACGGTGTCTTTCATGAAGAGGAAACGGGTTAATTACCAGTATCCTGAACAAATTCCAAACTCTTGCCCAAAATTGCCTTCAGCTAAACGTCAGGGTTTGCTCACTGCTTTGTGAAAGGCTTGGGACAAAAACGTTCCCTGGCTGTCTCCATAAAATGGGATTGTGGCTTTTAACGTACGAAGGTGTGTTGAGAAGTAATGCCTCCTATTCATTTTTCTCCAAAACAGGTAAAGATATTCGAATGAAACAAAGTACAGTCCACGCATTAGTTCTTCCTGTCACTTCGTGTGAAGTTTCGTGATTCTGACACTAGATGTCTCAGTGCTACGTTAGCCAAGATGGCAGAAGACAGCGTTGAAACGTGAAGCGCTGGAGATGAGAGTTGGGTGCTCCATTACGATCTTTAGAGTAAGAGACGGTCAATGGAGTACCGCCACAAAAGATCACCAGCCCCGACTTTGTTCCATTCAGATTTTCGTCTCTTCCACAAACTTATGGAACAATTATGTGGAGGACATTTTTATTCCGACGATGATGTCATGGCTGCTGTGAAGTACTCGCTAAGTCAGCAGGACGCAAAGCTCCATCGTGACGGCATCACAAAACTACTTGAACGTTGGCAGAAATGTTTGGACAGCAGTGCTGATTGATGTTGAGAAATAAATGTACACGATGGTAGAATAAAGATTGATGTTTGTATCTGTCTTTGTTTCATTCAAATATCTTTAACTGTTTTGGAGAAAATGAATAGGAGGCATTACTTTTCAACACACCTTGGTGTATAGTACATAGTGCAGCAACAATTTTTTTTGTTGTTGTTAGGGGTTTTGTTCTACTACCATGGATCAAATTTTCCAAAATAAATTTGGCTTGCTGGCTGGAATGCAAATTCCTGGACAAACCTTGGAGCTTTCGGCTTTCCCAGTTCCTCTTCTCTCCTCGTGGAAGCTGGAGTGCACCAAGACAATGCCTTCGACCCAGTCTTGTCCCTAATCTACATTAACGACCTCTCCGCTACTCTGGAAAATACTCTTCCCTTTGGAGATGATTCAGCATTGTATTGTACAGTCGGAAATCCTTAACGGGCACATAGTTCAGCTGCATCACTGTCTGCTGATTTTGAATTGATTCGATGCTGGTCTGATAAATGGGTCATGTCTTTCAATCCTCTCCAATCTCAGTCTCACACTTCCTCTGAGAGGACAGTCATGGAACCGACATATTTCCATGGTCCTTTCCTTTCCATGCAGCATATGGCTGCTGGTAGCATTATTAGCCCCCATTGGACTTGGTCTGAAACAGGGGTTTATGGATTTGGTCTCAATTTTCGTGTCCATTCGTGCGTGCGTGCGTCCGCAACCATATCACGGACATGTTTGGATCGATTTTATTCATATTTGACAAAAAGACAACACATGACGGTTTGCATAAGCACGTCAATTTTTTTTGACATCAGATCCAACATGGCCGACTGGTGGCCATTTTATTTGTGAAAAAAACCAAAACTTGGCGTCGAACACGTCCTCAACCATTTCTCAGATATGCATGGTCCGATTTTGTTCAAACTTGGCACAAGCACAATACCCGAGGGCATACATGTGCCCCTCACTTTATTTTGCGATCTAATCAAGGATGGCTGACTGGTAGACTGGCCGGCATTTTAGTTGTACATCAATATGGGCTAGCCCTTCAACTCCATGCAGCAAAATTACTAAAACACTGGGGGCGATGACATTTTATGTCTTTTTTTACTTGTTCACTCGAGGCATGGCTGTGCCACTGATGCAGTACACTCTTCATGATGTGCTCAGCAGGAATTTGGAATCTGTTCACGGTGCTGACGATAGCTCGCCTCCTCTTCGTGAAGGACACCGTAGGATCTTTAACGTCCACCAAGTAATGCTGGCAGTTTGGACGCCTAGTCTAACCTCCATTCGAGGGACTCGCCTAGCCTGTGAAACACCGGGATAACAGTTTATAGCTGGATCTGGATTTGAAGACAGATTCGACAACTCGGAGGCAAGTGCGCATACATTTAGGCCATCCTGTCAGCCCATTTCCATGGTCAGCCATCGGACGAGATTGTCTCTTGGACTCGGCCTCACCATCAGCCATGGCCTTTGTTGGGCCAACAACATAGCAAAGCTGGCCTCAAGTCTGCTGCACACTGGGCATCTTCCATCGCTCCTATTGCAGTTTTGGGGAAATTGCATGGGTCAACCTGCCCAGAGTGCAATGGATAGGCATTGCCTTGAGAGTACGGCCTTAATGATCACAGTATCTCCTACCCAGTCATTCCTTCTTAAACTAGAGCTATTCACAGCCTAGAAGGCCTTTGTCTATAGCCCAATGGCATCCCGCTCTCCCAAATGGGCCGATGCCCCAATATTACTTCTGTCTCAATGGAAATCTATGCAATCTACAGCTCTCAGCATTTATTAGAATCTCCCTCTGCCCTCACATCACATCACAGGTTCTTGTCCTGTGTTTTTAAAAATATTATTATTATTAAACAAACTCTCATCCGGTATAGCTCTCCCTCTGCTTTGTCAACCCACCGACCCTCCCCAGCTGGTCCTTCATGCACTCATTCTTTCTGGTTAAAATCCTTAAGTCGTGGCTGGCTGCACACCTCGACTCTTTTGTTCCTCTTTTACTCCCATCTGTGGAAGTACGTTCCAGAGGCTGTTTTATCCCACTCTTCCTTGCACTATCATCTCCCACGATTCCTCATTCTTACCCGTGATCTTTATTACCTCAATGAGTCCTTCCTAACCCAACTTCCTCTTACTTGCAGGTTGCTGTGTTCTCACCAATCCTCTCCTGTCCATTCAGCAAGTAGAGGAGAGGATGTCGCCCATCCTCTCCTCTCCTTGCTTCGGGGTCCGGGGTTTTGTGGTGCTTCCCCATGGTCGGTTTATACCCTCCGTCACCGTGCTCTGCCAGGAACCTCAATCTTGTAAAGAACAAAAAACAGCACAACAGCATTGGTCAGTGTGTGTGGCAATTTGATGCCGTTATGGAAAGCCACATTTGAGAGGGGATGGTGAGGGGGTTGGGAAACCTTAACGAAAACATTCCCAACAGTAGCCCTGCCTGTGTGCACAGTTTGTGACTACACAATACGATATGAACTCTGGGTGCACCGTTCTTCCAGATAATGTGATTCAGGTGTGCAATGTGCCTTGTAATGAGAACTAGTCAGCTATATAAATAAAAAGCCACATGATATACCTCGGAGTTTGACAGATTAGGGACATCGAGGACAGATGACAATGTGTCTGCAGCCGGAGGAAGACCCATGAAGTGAGGGTCACCACTCATAGACACTCTGCACTCACTTGGAGGTTTGTATGTGTTGTGAGCAAAACAAATTCTTGATTCACCAATGAATTTGTAATTTGTTCATGGTGCCGGCACTGACTCGCTTACTCTTTGTTAAAGACACCATGTTGATCTTTGATGTCCACCAATGACCAGTGCTGGCAGACGGGTCCTCCGGCTTGATACCTTTCCGATGGACGGTACACACTCGATCTGCGAAAGGTCAGGATGACAGTTTATAGTTGAGTTGAGATTTGACCCCAGGTGAGATGGCTCACAGGAGAGGGTGCATGCATCTGGGCTGTCCTGTGAGCCTCGTGTTGGTTATTAAGCTTACAGTGGATGTGTACACAAATTGTTAAATGCCTTCATTCAAAAACAAGATCTCTGATTGAGCTGAAGAGGCACGTGTATCATTCGAACATTTCCAATTTTCTGCTAGTGAGTGCATTCTCACCCTCAATTTGTTAGTTCTGCCGAGGCCAAGCGAAGCGAGGTCAAGCCGGGTTATTCCTACTGCATGAAACACCCTGCGACCATGCAGAAAACTGGTTTTTTTTTGTAATTTTTTTGGAACACTGCTCAGATTTTCCATCCAATTATCATGTAGCTTTGTTTTAAAATCCTCCATTGGTAGGCATTCCTATTTTGAAAGTTTTGTGTCAATCGCTTAAGCGGTTGTGGAGAAAACAAATTTAAAGGTAAAAAAGTGAGGTCCTTGGCAACATGGTCAAGGATGGTTGTGGATGCCTCTTACTCGATGTAGAAGTTAATTTTTATTACTCGATCATGATGGCAACCTGTGAGTGCTGTTCAGTTGTTCATTCATTCATTCATTCATCCGGCATGTAATGGTGTGACATGACCACAACAAAGACCCCTGTCCCCCTCTAGGTCGCTTGTTCGAGCGCTGTTCTTCAGACAGGCCTATTGGTTTGAGTTGACGTTTAGGTGTGGTCTCGTGTATATCTATTTATTATCTACTAGCACGGGTGCCCGGCATTTCCTGGCAACACCAGATCCCTTCTCCCGCCCCTTACCCACCGCCCTCCCTCTGGACTCCCATTCCCCCCTTCCCCTGCCTCCCCTGATTAGTGGAGGTTGACTTTGGGGCTTCCCACAAAGCTCTGCTCTGGGGACCTCTACAGTGCAAAAATGAGTTATTTCCACAGATGACAACCACCAGGTGCCAGTCAGTACACGATACACATTTACAGAGAGTTTTTGTCGACCTTCCTTCCCGAACCCCCACGGCTACAGATGAACCCAAGTAGCCCATGTTCACCACGAGGTCAAACTCGGTCCATGTGCCAAGTTTGGTGGCAATTGGTCCCGTAGTTTTGGCCTGATTGGTGTTACACACAGACAGACAGAAAATTACATTTATTTATTAAATATCCATGCACTGATATAAAAGCGAGTTGCGCAAGTGTCTGAACGGGGTAAACGTTGTCACCACAACACGTATAATGTTGGATGATACCTCATTTGAGAGCTCTTGTGTCCGGACAGTACATGCGGAGGTCGAAAAATATTGATATTCACGCAATTTAGAGTTCTGTGCATTTTATGCCGAGGTTGCGCACGTGGGTGGTGTATAGGCTCAGCCACCGGTTTGTACGCCGACCGGAAGTAACAAATAATATAACCACAAACCATTTGGTCAATTCCATCGAACGTATAATTACCTTTCTGTCGATTTACTTCCCCGAGAAACCTGAGCAATCGAAACAATTAGTGACTATTATTGCTGTCAAAGGACATTCCTAGTGAACTCCCAAAATATTCCACTCTTTTGGGAACTAACTCATTCCCTTACAACAGCCTAGTGTAACTGGACTATCTGCTAGTACCTATATATATTTAAGTATTTTTGAAATGCTTATCACATTATTATTACCCTCACCGAAGGATTCGGAGAGGGTATTGCATTTGGGTTTGTTACTTACGAAATCTTTAGATTTCGTAAGTATATTGATGACTTCCGCGTCATCTTGTTTTGTTTGTTGTGTGTTTGTGTGTGTTGGTTTGTTTGTAGGCACGATAACTTGAGAACGGAAGAAGCTACCAATGTTAAATTACACCACGTGATTCAGGAGGGGATGGCTAGTGCTGATTAGATTTTGGTCAAAATCGGTCAAAGGTCAGGTCACAGTGAGGTCAAACATTCGATTTTTGATGGTTTGGTACAGAATCATCGCAGAAACTTCTGGTTTGCGTCGCTACCTTCTCGAGAGACAGCTTTTATTAGACAAGGTCAGAGGTCAAGTTGACGATTTCGTAAGTACCAGTCTATGACTGCTTGTTTATTTGTCCGCACAGAATTTTCGTCTTTTCTCTGCAACCGCGTGTCAGATCGAGACGAAATTTTCACCATTGGTGCGACGACTCATGTAGAATGTTGTAATGATAATTATGACGTCGTAGGTCACGTGGTGTGGCAGCCATATTGAAAAAATGGAAAAACTTTGGACCTCCATCTCTGAAACCGCACCAAGGAAAAAATGGAAACTTGGCACCGAGCAAGTACTCATGGGGAATGAGCGTGATTTTATGACGTCATAGGTGCCCTCGTTTTGACGTCATAATTGCATATGTAGAACGCTACATCTGATCAGTATTAAAATTTTTGAGGGTCATCTCGGATAAAATGGCCCACAGAAAAAAAAAATCATGACGTCATCGTCACGTGATTCGGCAGCCATATTGTTTTTTCTTTAAAAAAAAAACTTCAAAAATCTTCTCTGAAGTGGCTGAACTGTTTGAGGTGAAACTTCACATGTACGGCGCCTGTCCATGAGGAACAAAAGGTTCACACATATGATGTCATTGGTCACATGGTTTAGCAGCCATATTGGATTTACCCTAAAACCTATAAATACACCACTCAAAAGAAGTCCTGGTAAGGGTTTGCAATCTCTGATTGCTCTTTTTCTTGTTCTTATCTATATATTAATACTGAAGGACCAATTTTGTGCTCCTCCTAGCAGTCGCGTCATGTTTTTCTCGGTACTGTGACCTGGACTGAAAGAAACTTCGTACCTGTAAGAGTGCATCGCACATAGTGGCAAGATGTCAACTTTCAACTCTGAAGCAGAATAAACACTTTTCGTTGAGACGGGGGTGAGGAGTGAAGAGGCGGGGCGGGGGATGAAGAGGCGGGGGCGGGATGAAGAGACGGGGTGGGGAGTGAAGAGGCGGGGGCAAGGTAAGCAAATTTTTGGGAGGGGGTAAGCAAATTGAAAGCGGGAGGTGGGAGACGGGGGGGGGGGGGGAATGGGGCGGGGATGATGGGCGGGGGCTGGGGTGAATTAGGCGGGGTTGAGTGTGAGGGGGTGGACAGGGGGGCTGGGGTGAATTAGGCGGGGTTGAGTGTGAGGGGGTGGGCGGGGGCCCGGGGGCAAGTGGGTGGGGAATCAAGAGACGGGGGGCGGGGATGAAGGCGGGGCGGGGCGGGGTAATTAAATTTTGGGGCGGGGTAAGCAATTGAAGGCGGGGGGTGGGAGGCGGGGGGGGGATGGGCAGGGGTGGGGATGAGTAGGCGGGGGCAAGCACGCCCTGTCCAGTCCATGTCCCTCGAGTGTGGGTGAGCTGGTGAGGGAGGTTGAATGAACGGAATCCGTCTGTCACGGGTTTCGGATAGTTATTATTATTATTAGTTTCATTTCCACACAAGTAAATTGTTTATTTTTCACTTTTTTTTTCAACCCACACTGCGTGCTTGATTATTGATAGGGTGTTGTCTCTCGCTTTGAGATCGACTCTGGTCCAGCACCCATTGTCTGTGAACATTAAATGGTGGACAATTAAACCAACGACTGGCCGTGTGTGTCAGCAAATGACTGAAAGAATGCATAATCCATATTTTTCTGCGATGCTCTTTGCTACAATGTCTCGGGTCATGAAGAACACGTATTGAACTTGAGGTCAAACAAGTACTGAGACACTGAGACACCAGACCACTCTTATGACGATGCTAAGTTCCATCACTTTGCTTTTGAATGAAAGTTTGTGTCGGCATGGTGTTGAAACTTGGAGTTCAATTAAGGAGCGTAAGTCATTGGAGCAAATTCACCTGAATCCTGTACAACCACAGGTCTCCTGGATCACAGAGAAGGACCATCCCAACCTCCACAATCATCATGCATTGAATCAACCATATAATGATGAATGCACTGTTTCAATGTTAGAGAAACGTTGTTATTTATTTGAAAAACACCTTGTTGGTGGAGAATACCTACAAATGGACCATATTGAATGAACTCTGTGTGTGATGGACTAGATGTTGTTGTTTTCATTGCTGTCTTATTCTCAAGAAGTTTATTTCATATTGTAAGAAATGCAGTTTGTAAGGACTAATGTTCATGAATATCGATAATTGAAGGCTCATAAAAATGTCTGTCTCAAAGGAATGCAATAATTGTTTCTTCCAATTGATATGAGTGGTTGTTCAAACTGGAAATAAACTTTTCTTTTTGCTGGAATTTAAGTTCCCATAACCATGAAAATGTTTCAGTACAAATACTGAAGCCGATTGCATCTTCGATGACCGCTGTTCTCCATGCAGAAGCTGCACTGTCTGGACAAAATCACAAAACAAAGGACAAACCATCACCTGGCTCTCACTACCAACTTGCCACATTTGGAACATGGAAGACAATTCTCAGTGGTAAACAACTCTTGGTTCCATTGTGACAATACTAATCTCCCTCTCCCCTGCACCCCCTCTTATGAGATCCCAACTCAAAGGGTTGATTCATGCTCGATCCAATAAATACTGAGAGTATCCAATAAATCCATTGGCGTTGGTTGATCACTGGTTGTTGAATCCTTGCCTACACTCAGTGAACGGAATGACTGACTAAATGCCTAAACTCCCTCATATTGATGATGGAAATGCTCACTCCGCCGATTCGGTCATGATCGCGGCAAATAAGGTAACGATGGGGCTTTAAACATCTTGGATCAGAGACAAAGTAATAGCCGCTTCCCCCGGAGTGAAAATAGGGTGTCAATACCTTCCATGCTCAAGTTCCTACTTTTCTTCTTCGTGTGATGACGGATGGACGTGTCTCCCTTTTAGTGATAGTAACACCATTTCCCTCTGAGAGCAAAAGAACGTGTCAATACCCGCCTCCCCGTAGGTCAGGGGGTTAAACCACTTGCACCATTTAGGTGTACAAGCAAAAATCGCAAGTTGTCTCCCCATTCTCACGTGGGGGGGGGGAGAGAGCATCGAGGAGAATTACTTTCTTGTCCATGACCTGACACTTGGTAGACGAAGCACATATGCGAAATTTGATGGAGATTGGCCAGCCATTTTCAGTTCTATAATGATCAGACAAACGGACATACAGAATTGCCTATTTTAGAGAATGAAGACCCCACCGGGTCTAAGCGCCGCTCGCGTTTCTCTCTTTTCTTGTGTACAGTTCATTTTGAACATCTATTTCTCCATTATTCATGAACAGAATTAGATGAAAATTGACAGGCATATACTAAATACATATGCGCAGGCATTAACTGAGCCAAAGTGCAATTTCAGGCCGAGAAACGGCCCATTTTCTTAAAATTATTTCACGGTTATTAGTGAACGGAACCGAACCAAACTTGACAGGTATATTGTAGAGACCATTCCCCAGGCATTAACTGAGCCAAAGTGCGATTCCAGCCCTTTTTCTTAAAATATTCAAAAAAAAAAATTATTAAATGCGCTGGGCGATGCCCAACGCAAAATTAGTCGCAAATGATGATAGGAAACTAGCCTCACTCTTGTGAGGTGTTCTGGTTTCTTTTTCTGATGCGATGAAAATCTTACCAAATTTCAAAACTATCTCTGTGTCCGTGCTATCGCTCACCTGAGAGTTGTCTGAATGAACTCCCACGGGGTATGTTCGCATTTCAAACTTGTTTTTTGTATACATAGCTTAGGCTCATGGAAGATCGAGTACGAGTACCTGAACGGATCAGGATGCAACAGTGGAGAGAGGAGGAATACACCAACAGCAGAGTTGAAGGCCAAGCTAGAGAAAGACTTGGACAAACAATAGGTCGGAGGAATGGGGGGGCAGGAAAAGATGCATCGGTGGACAAGATGGATACAGAAGAAAACTCTCAGAAAGGAAAACTGGCAATTCGGAAGGAGAGGGATTGGGGGAGGAGGGGGTTACGAGGGTAGAAAATATCATGATTTTAGATTGGGGACGATCTGAGATGGGGTGAACAGCTATTTGAAGAACTGGAGGGAAAAATGAGATTGGAGAGAATGCGGAAGTTGTTCCACAGGTGAAGAAAAAGAGGAGCAAATGATGGAGGTGAGCAGTGATCCTGGACTTAGATGGTTTAACCAGAAGGGGGTTGATGGTGTACCGTATGCGCCCTGAAGAAACCTGGCCGGGGTGGGGGAGGACAAAGCAGGGAAGGAGCAGAGGATGCAAGACCAAGAAAGGAGCAATAGAAAACAGAGAAACCACTGACTTGTCTGCAATGGCATCATGATAGACTCAACTTCATCGTGGGAGATTCCAATAATCTTGAAGGCCTTGGTTTCACAGCATTAAGTTGAGTAAGATGTGAAGCAGGGGAGAAAGCCCAGAGTGTACAGCAGGACTCCATCAAGCTGCGAATGAAAGCCTTATAGGTGGATAGATAGGAGTTCAGGTGTGCTAAGAAGGACTTTGTATGAACTAGAATGTCCAGTCGGCGGCTGGCTTTGGGGGCCAACTTGAAATGTGGTTTGCCCAAAAAGATGATGGCTGATATTAGATTTCAGGAAGCAAACTTGAGGATTTGATAGATATATAAAAAATAATTTTTGAGATGAAACGTCATCGTGCTTATGTTTTGTGCTTTACAGCAACTTACCTGGAACGTCTTCCTTCAGACTCCATGTCGAGAAGTCTCACAAAAGGCCATCTCCCGATGCAATACCTTTCCTCGTCATCTCAATCCCTTCATTCTCTATTCAAGGTTAAACAAAGTGATTTACTGCTTGAGCAGGATGAGCTTCCAGGAGATTAAAACAATGGCATGTACCTCGAAGATAAGAAGCTTAGCTTTTCTTTTATAAATCAACAGCACCAAAAAACACAACTTGTGCGAACTATGGTAGCAATCAAGAAGTTTCTCATTCCATATCTACACAAAGGCAGTCACTCTAACCTGCTTTGTTATCGTTTCATATGCAGCCTGTGGCTGCTGGTTGCATCATTTTCTGGAAGCATGGCTGTGCCGTTGATGCACATGCAGTGCTCCTGTTACTAGTAAGCTGTACTCATTTTGCCGACCTCGGAAGATGACAGGCTGAATCGACCTACCTGGTCTTATTTCAACGGCACGACAGGGGTTCAACTAAGACCCGAAGATCTTAAGCCAGTCACCCTAACCGTTAAGCCAACACCAGGCTCTAACCAGCTTCGGCAAGTGGCTCGTCTCTCTTATCAGCAGATGGAAATATAACCTTTGACTCATGTTTCGAAGTGCTGCTTTAAATGGTAACAACTCATGCTGCTTATTATGCAATGTTTAATAAAAACTTTATCAATTGGTTGCAGCACTCTTTTGGGCTGGCAGTATGACCTAGAGCCCTAGAGGTATGCACACTCCCTCTGAGGTGTCTTGCCTG
>CM068960.1:35429088-35443557 GCA_035128595.1 Eptatretus atami
CCCATTCCCAAAATGCACAGCAGCAGGTCGATCGTGGACAAGCCTGACAGGGGGTTCCTCCTTCTGACTCCCCATTTCTTTCTCTTTCCTTTATTTGTATACAATGTCAAGACTCATGTAATAAATAGAATACTGAATGGATCAGGACACAACGGAGCAAAAGGAACAGTAGAAAGATGGGGGAAACACCAACAGAAGGGTTCAAGGACAAAATAGAGAGAGACTTGGACAAATAAGGGATGTGGCAGGAATGACGGGTAGGAGAGGATGCACGGGGTGGACATGATTTGTACAGAAGCAAACTTAAGGGAAGGAAAAACTGGAAATTTGGAAGGAGATGGGCTTGGTGGTGGAGGGAAGTTAATGGGGGAAGAAATTATCATGGTTTAGAATGGGAAATGATCTGATGTGGTCGTGAAATTATCTGTCTCGAAGACCTTGACTCGAGGTCTAGGTCCTTGAGCGAAGAATGAGATTGAAGAAAATGCGGACATTGATTCCACAGGTGGGGAAAAAGAGGAACAAATCAGTGCAGGTGAGCAGTAGTTCTGTTTTGTGAGGTTACCACAAGAGGGTTGATGGTGGACCATGTGTACCCTGCAGAAACCTGGGTGGTGTGGGAGGGGGGTAAAGCACAGAAAGAGCAAAGGGTGAAACACCAGAAAGGAGAGGGGAGAAAACAGAGACCATTAACCTGTCTGTGATGGCAAAGTGATAGGCCCGTACACCCAGCTTCATCGTGGGAAATTCCAATGAACTTGAAGGCCTTGGTTTCCACAGCATCAAGTTGAGAAAGGTATGAGACAGGGGCACCAGCCCAGAGGGGACAGCAGTACTCCCTCAAGCTGCAGACAAAGCTCTCATCGGTGGATAGGAGTTCAGGTGTGCCTAAAAAGGACTTTGTATGATGGAGGATGCCCAGTCGGCCAATGGCTTTGGACACCAACTTTGAAATGTGGTTTTCCCAAGAAGGATCATGGTTGATAGTGACATCCAGGAGTTTGAATGACTGAATTTCCTCAAGAGGATTATTAAGAAAGTAGATGGTAGGATTTGCCAGACGGTGCTTTCGGAAAGACATGGTGAGAGTGTGAGATTTGTCAGGATTGAAAGACATAATCCAAGTGTTTGATCAGCTTGTGATTCTATCAAGGTTTGAAGAGAGGGAAGAGGCTGCTGATTGTGTATCTGAAGGATGAGGGATGTCACGGCAGAGTATGGAGTCATCAGCAAATCGACAAGGAGGATTTTCTCAAGAGTCAGAGAAATTATTGATGAAGATCAGGACTAGGACTGGGCCCAGAACACTGCCTTGGGGCATTCCAGCCTTGACAGGAAGAGGAGATGAAAGGATTCCTTTGAGAGCCACATGTTGGCAATGAGAGTAGAAGAAGTCAGTAAACCACGTGTGGAAATTTGGATGCCAGAGGCAGAGAGTTTAATGAGCAAGGTGTGATGCGAGACCATCAAAAGCTCGACATATGTCTAGAGGTGGTCCTCATCTCATCTCATGTTTGACATTGAGGGCCTCCATACATTGTTGGGGCAAAGGGAATTTTTACCTTTCTTTCTTCTCCTCTTCCTAGTACAGTACTATATGTAGCCGCTACTAACCCAATAAATTAATTTGGGGAAGTTGTCACAAAAGGACCGAATAAAATTGAAAACAACGGCCCAGACAGCATTTGTTTGAGCACCACGGAGACTGCCATGTTGCCACGCCATTCCGTTGCAGTGTTTGCTTGATAGTTTTGAATCAAGTGAGGTTCTTGGTGAGCGGTAAGCAAGCTACTTGCTAACGGAACTCACCCCAGGACTAGGTTCAGATTCCGGTTCCGGGTGTGACCTTGCTGAAAACATTGGCTTTTACGCCATTTTTTGAAGCTCATCGAAGCTAAGAATGCCACATCAGATGTCCTACGTTTCTGTCACCGTTTCATCCCTGTGTTGTTAATTATTGTGTTTTGAATCAATTTCCGTGTCTTATCCTTACCTTTTTGGTGTGTGTTGTCGAATCCAAGTTTGTGTGTCTGGTCTAATCCCAAGGCCTCAGCTAGAAAGCGTGCCTCATTGTGTCAGACTAACACAAACCTCATAAGGTTTCTTTATTCTCATTCTACCTGTTATTTCCTTCCTTTGCTCATTCTTTATACCTTTCATTCTCAATAACAACTCTAGTAAGACCTCACTTCGCGCTCAGAATGCGTTCCTGGAAAAGAGCGCGCTAATGGAGAATGTGCTAAAAGGGGTCATCATGCCATTGTTTTTATAGAGATGCATTCCCGACAGCGTTATTTATTCCGCATGAGCGGTATACGATGGCTTCATTAAGGTATCGGTGATAGCACTAATAATAACACAGATGGTAAACATATTTTAGAAATAAAAATAATAATCATATTTAAATATAATATCACATCACATCAGTAAACATAAACAAAAACATAGAATATGGAAGGCATCAATAAAAAGAATAATTGCCGTCACTCCTACACCTCCTCCATGGAGACGAGGTTGGAGGAGGCTCATCATGCTGCAAAATAAAGGTGGAGTAAACAGCGCTGATTGGCTCAGAGCATGTGCTTACAGTGCAAACTAGAATCACACTCGGTAGAGCCCATACCTCCGCCAGGCTGAACAGTTTACGTTTTGTATCCCACTGATCGGCCGAATCTGGATCCGGACCAGAAACAAAATCTAAACAGCTCGTTCTTGCCACCTAACCAACTCATCCGCCATGTTTTGTCACAACTCGTCCACAACTTTTTGAAATATCACGCTATATACAGTATCATGTTTGGCCCCATCTATCAATGGTGAAGAATCACTTAAAAAAAAAAAATTCTCGCATTCAGATCCGGATTCGGATCTTCACCCAAACTGAATCAATTCTTTCTTGCCACAAACCCAACCTGTGCACCAAATTTCATCCGAATCCGTCCACAACTTTTTGAGATATCCTGCTCACAGACAAACAGACAGGGGTGAAAACATAACCTCTGTCCACCTTCGGTGGCGGAGGTAACAATGGCGGCGGGAGCGTTTACTCGGTGAGCGCTGTGCGTGATGGATTTTTCACTGTTTTGGGGGTAAAAATTTCTCCAGGACATAACACTCTCAAACTAATCAGCATTTTACGGGGCAGCATTAAGCGATGTATTACTGTACTCTAACTAATTGGCTTCTTACTTTAACAGCTTCCTCATCTTGATCTCTTGCTCTTCTTCGAACATTTCCTTTCTAAATCTGTGGATCATGCAAAGTCCATTGCCCGTCCCGCCAAACTTGTACAGCATGACTTTCTTCCGTGCTTTCAAAAAAAACCTTCATTTTATCCTCATTGCGATGTCTGTCTGTTTTTCAGTATTAGCGACCTTGGGAAGTCCAGTCTGCCGAGAATGACAGCACAGGACAATTAACACTTCCCAGACTGTACCTCTCTTGTGTCCCACCCAAACCACCAGTTGTGTGCTCCCAAAATCCTTCACTACGCGTCCCACTCAGCTTCCCCTACCACATGTCATGCTCCGCCTCACCCACCGAACCTCCCGCTACCCTTCCCCCCACCACACCTCCTGCTCCCCTTTCCTTCTCCATGTGTCCCCGTCCCTCTTGCCCTGTGTCACATTCCCCTTCCCACATGTCCCCCTCCCTTGTGTTCCCTTCCCACAAGAGGTATACACCATCCACTCAATGATGACAACTCTCTACATACATATCTCGATTTCCTCTTGCACGGTTCAACTCATCCCAACTCTGTTTTTGACGCAGGATTAGGGCTGTTCGCACACGTCAACTGCTGGGGACTTCAATCTACACTCTCTCAAAAGGATTGGACCATCATCTCCACAGCACCCAATATTGATTCTGCCTGGGAATACTTTCACAAAAGATAACTTTCTCTCATGCATCGATTTATCGAAACTCAATGCAACTTTTCTATCCATCCTCTCGACCCTCACACACTAAATCTGGCGGGGAGGCAGTTACAGTCAAGCAGCTTGCTTTCTCAGCTTGGAAAGCTAATCCGACTGAGGATAACTTTCTTTCAATCCATAAGGCTTGCAACAAGTGTGTGGCTATCCTGAGGCAATCCAGAAAACATCACCTTACAAATCTCAAGGCCGAACTCTCCAACCAGTCTCCTACCTCCAAGTCGTGGCGGCGCCTTGTCAAGTCTGTCTCTGGTGTAAGCTCCTCTTCCATCCCATCCTTTAACTCAAAAGGCGGTCCTGCATACTCTGCCCGAGATAAGGTAGAATGTCTAAACTCTGTCTTTGCTTCCAAATCTTGTGTATACCCAGAACATCCAGTTCTGTCTCCATATTACGCAGATAGACCCAATGTCTACTCTGCTCTCCTTCTCACCCAAGAAGGGAGACAAAGTTCTGTCTGGCCTTGATGCTGCTTCAGCAATGAGCCCAGATGGCATCAGTACCCATGTTCTTAAATCCTGCTCTGCTGTTCTTACTCCCCTCTCTCTGCCCAATTGTGTCTGTCCTTTGGCAGCCTCCCCTCTGCATGTAAGTCAGCAACCATGAAATAATTAAATAAGTGGACTAACGAAGTACTGCATGCATATACCTGCATACCATGCCTCTTGAACACCAGGAGACGACCTTTTTGAACACTGATTAATAAGAATAAGCTCTTAAAGCCCAATTACATTCAGCAGGTATACTCCGTGTATCTTGTTCGCATAAACGAGCTACCGGATGCAAGATGAAACAACCAGCAAAGGATGCTTCACAGTTGTAGAATTCTCACTGTCATTCACCCAATTTATACATTTGTACAATAATGGCAAAATATTAAGCATAACAGTGATAGGGTGATGATTTTTTTTTTAACAACAAAATAGCCTCATGTTTGCAGATAAATGCAGTCAAAATCCCCATCCCCGGCTTTCATTATTATTAAATTATCTGTAATTTAAATTTCAGATAAGGTATTGTCATCGTGCACCGTCTGTCCGTCTCCTATTTCAACTTCTCCAGCCAAGCTTCTGGGCTGATCCGGCTGAAATTTGGCAGCAACAGTCCTCTCCTGACTGGTAACAGGAATTGCAAAGGTCGTTCCAGTCACATGACTTTGAGTAGGTCAAAATGGCCGACTTAGTCGAGAATTTCTTCAAAATTCTTCTCCAGACCCACCAGGAAGAATGCTGCCAAATTTATGTTACAACATTAGGCCAGGGTCCTGATGTTAAATTGCGGAGGCCATGCCGATCACATGACCGGAAGTGTGTCAAAATGCCTGACTTGGTAAATGTTTGGGAAAATCGCATAAATTCCTTCAAAAACCTTTGTTTCCAGGCACACCAGTCAAAATGCCACCAAATTTGGGTTACAACATTAGGCCAGGGCCCAGATAAGGTATAGGTGCAGTAGTCCTATATATATATATATATGTATATATTTTTTAATAACAGATTGAAGTTCATGTCTATTGTTGACCAACATATAGCTAACTGGAATCTTTCGGCATTGCATAGTTCTGGACTTGGGCAGAAAAGGCAGTGTAAAGTCATTTGGAATGAGACATTGTGAGAACATTTCGTACAAGATGAAGGGAAAAAAAATCACCTCTGGCAAGCAATGCAGTTCAGGAATATATTGGGCAGGCAAGGCTGAGTCTTCAGGTCTAACTTGAGTATGCAACAGTGCCTTGCCACCGCGACCTATCTCCATAAGACACCATTTTGCAGATGATCCATGGTGAGGGCTTTTCGGTCCAAGAATTGTTGCCTGGCCTCCTAGGAGGAGACTATAGATTGCATGGCGTATATTACGGGAGCACAAGTGGGAACTCTGCAGGTGCCCACTTTCCACCTGCACAAAGAACAGTAAAACTCAACACAAAGAAGCCAAGAAACTTGCATCCAGATGCAATGTATCATCTATATTTATGTAACCCATTAACTGCATCGATCAATTTACTGACTTAACACTTAACATCGAAGGCAACGTAAAATACTTGTTTACTATTTCACTGACACGATCTACATATGATATTATTTAAAATTCAATCCTAATGGCAAGGTACCATTCCAAATGTCTACTCACATAAAATAGTCCTTGGGATATTTTACATTCATGATTGCAGATCAGTCAAATGGCTTAATTACCCATAAACAAAAAAACTATCATGCAACCACAAGGCAACACCCCTGCTGGAACCACAGCAGAGCAGCAGTTTCAATAAGGAACAAGCCTGTCAGAATGCAATACCCGACAGCTCACATGTGAGCAACATACTAAGTGAGATGTCATATTTTCAGATATATCATTATAATACAACAAAAATCTCATCAAATGCAATAATATTGGTATTACCAACATTGTACGTTAAATAATGCCCACTTGAAAAGTTGTTTTGCTCCCCCCGTTTAGTGCTTGCAAAAGTGGTGGTAAAGCTTAATGCCTACTTAAAAGCAACCAATTAAGATCACTAGCTAAGAACCCATCCTTACGGACAGGTCAATTCCCCCTGAATTACAGACGGGTAAATTCCCCCAGAATTGGTGCACATTTTAGTCCGACGTGAAACACACGCTCCCTCCTAAGCCGTATTTACATAGAGAGAATTGGGGCACTCCCCCGCCCTGAAACCCCAGGACTATGAATTTATTTTACCACCTAAAACCTCGCAGTGCAAAGCACGAGTGTAATTACTAGCTTTTAGGTCATTCTGTCCAGCGGTTCAGGAATACATAGAAGTCAAACAAATAAATAAGCAGACACTTCTCAAACCACAAACAGCATCATAAATTGATGGTACTAGCTGAAGGGCCGTCTACAACGACCAGAAAAAAAACACTTGAGCAATGCTCTTTTCAAACAGCTCACATAACCATGTTCTGTGATAGTTTCATTATTTAATTAGCTTCAAATTAAATTATCTTGTGTGCACATATATCTTTACAATTTAATTCTAGCTTAAGTTTCCCCAAAAAAGACATGGACAGTAATCCCACGATATACGGACATTCAATATCCGGAAATTTTCTATCATGAAAATGAGTAATTCGGGATTAAATTTCGACATACGGAAGTAAGAATCGCTATAACGGAAATTTTGCATCTCAGAAAATATATATAACCAGGCAGGCAAAAAAGGGTCCCTTCACTGCAGTTCCAACTATGGTTTCAACTCTAGTTTTAAGCAATAATTCTCTACAGACTACTATAATGAGAACTGTAAACAGTTCAGTTACTGGCAATCCTTACTGCAGCAGATAAACGACAACAGTGTAACCTATAATAATTTTCACTCTCATAGTCAGAAGCTTTCACTCTCATAGAACCGGGACTCCAAATCTTCACTGACAATGATACTTGCAGAGAAAGAAGTCTCAAAGCAGTCAGACAAACCAATGATTCAATCAACTCCTACAGGGAACTGTACAAGGAAAAGAAGCAACGTGCAAAGAAGGCAACATACATACATTGAGAGTATATGCCACAGTGCGTCGCTGCATCCAATTTCCACCGGTACTCCAGGGGCCTACGGCTGGCTATCATCCCCCAGGCAGATGTCTGGCCCCTTCATATCTGTTAGGCATAGGATATTCTCGGCACCCACCCGAAGGGACCGCCTCAGGTTAACCTGAGGAGACCGCCGTCTGGTGGATGACACCTCAGCACCACCCCAACATACACTGCAGTGTGTTTTTGCGGAGTGAAATGTTTTGTGGTGGCCGGAGTGCAAATCCTGCCACTAACCTCCTAGGAAAATAAGGCAACCTTGCGTGCATATTTCTCCAAGAAAGATGATGGGGCTGACACTTCCTGGGATGTAGCCACCGAGCCTGCAACTCCTTAGCCTGCCACACCTCAGTTTGTCACTTCTTCAGAGGATGTGGACGAACCTGGCATCCCTCAGTCTTAAAAGACAGGGTTTTAATAAAGTTTGTTGCAATAATACACGTATTTTTTACATTATAGAATTAAAATTTTGTTATGTAGGAACCCATTTCCAATTATATAATGGGAGTATATGGGATAATTAAATCCGATATAAGGGAATTCACCAAACAGAAAGATTTTAAGGACCATAACCCTTCCGTATATCGAGGGATTACTGCACTCATTTTAATTTATGAAAAATCCAATTCTTGGAGTTTCGGCTGCATACATATATACATACATACATACATAGCTCCATTATAGTATGATGATGATGGTGGTTCCTCCCAAAAGATGGATCATGAAATACACGATCACTTGTGGATGGATTCGCATGAAACAGTTACAGGAAAACAAGAAAAATCTCACATGCACAAACAATGTAAGAACACATGCCTGAGTGGGCAAAATGATCTGTCGCAACTTGAGGACGTCACACACAAATGGGGGAAGAAGACCGGCTCTGAAGCCTTCACCAATCCATTCTGGTATTTCTGAGCACGCGGCACGAGGTTCGAGTGGCTGTCTTCGATTGTGAAAAGGAGGCGAAGCTCGCTTTGCTTGAGCTGAAACGAAGTAACCTTTTCGAAGTGGGAAATGACCAGCAGAAAAATAACTGTCCAGCGTTGACTCCGGGGAAATGTATTCCTATGACAATGGAAAAATGGGTTAGAGGGATGAATGACAGACTTGAGGAAAATCGTATTTTGTTGTTCGGTCGATATTAAAAAAAACAGCAATATTAAAATTTTCAAAATGTAAGTATGTAGAAATTATATATTTTTAATATATACACATATATATATATATATATATATATATATATATATATATATATATATATATATATATATATATATTGCATCTAAATAATAAAGCAAGAGCGTCTGTCCGTCCGTCCCTGAACTATTCCCTCATTTTTGGGGCTAGCCCCGTAAAACCTTTTGTGGACCGTTTTGGGGTCCTAGCGGATGTCCTAAGGTGGGTGTGAGGTTTCATAAATACCTCAATACAGTTTTGATTTTGATTTTCGATCCACACGAAATTGCTCCCGATCTGGAAGTAAACACAATCACGGGTTCGGCAGAAACATTCACTGGTTTGATATCTGAATACAATTATGATTTTGAGTTTCCACCCGGATAACCCTGTTTTTATCCATTCTAAAGGTGGGTGGGAGGTTTCATAAATACCTCAATACAATTATGATTTTAATTTTTTGATCTGTACGAAGTGTTTTGTATCCAGCCTTTCTCGCAGGAAGATCCGTCTGCATTGGGTGTCACATGAGAACAGCGTCAATATCTGTTGACTTCACGAGTGTTTGTATTTTGTTATATTAATGGTATAATATGAATTTGTGATTGGGATGATGCTGTTTGAAATGAAAATATAGAGATTGAGTTTAAAGCAGAAAGAGGAAATGATGTGAGGTTTTCCACCCGTGACATTTGCAGATTCGCCATTGTGACATCAGAGAAATATTTACCCACCTTACTTCTGTCGGGGTCAGCTGCAGTAAGTTTTTTTGCCCAAATCCTTCATGAAACGGCTGTCCAGCTCCCTCCCCGTGCATAACACGGGTACCTTGATAGTTATCTATATAATAATACGCTTGTCTGTCCATCTGTCCGTCCTTCCATTTGCAACGCTCCTTTCCACCCGTTGGTTGGACAGCTGGCCTGACTCCATCCACAATTGTTAATACGATGCGAATCCAAAGACCAATTTGGAGCTGTCATATTCACAATCGCCATGCCCTCCCTATAAGTTTTTCCTTCAGTGTAAAACGACAAAAGCGACTGTTGAAAGGATGATCAAATATAGAAAGGTTGGAACTGATAGGCGTCATGGTCCTTATGAAGGCCACAGTAGGCAGAGGAATCAGACTTCAGTTCTTTGGCTTCAGGACACTGGAATCAGTCTTTGGGCCATTGTAAATGGAATCTATCCGAGCTATATAACCACGATGTATAATATATGCACATCTGCAGTGGGCATGTTTTTGCTTCAAATCCGGGTTATTTGTTTTTTTATTATTTTCGGGAGCGATCGAGGCAGCAGTCTGTTGCCGATACAACCACCCAAATAACTATGTGGCATTTTCTTGAGCAAGTGCTTTATCGCGGAGGTTCTGCGGGTCCTTGCTAATATTACCGATTATTTTCTCTTAAACGACTCAACCAGGCACCATAAAATGCACGTCATTACTAGAACAGCATTCGATAGAGTGCATAACTACGCCAGGCTGAACAGTTTACATTTTGTTGCCCCATTGATAGGCTGGATCTGCATCCGGACACTAACCAAAATCTAATCGGCTTGTGATTGTCACCTACCCAACTCATCCACCAAGTTTTGTCAGAATCCATCCACAATGTTTGACAATTATCGTGTTATATATCATTGTTTGCATTATTCTCTCAATGGTGAAGAATCACTTTAAAAATATTATCCAGATCCGGATTGGGATCTACACCAAATCAAATCAATACGCCCGTCCACACACACACACACACACACACACACACACACACACACACACACACACACACACACACACACACACACACAGCGTGTCCACCAAGTTTCGTCCTAATCTGTCCATTAGC
Source organism: Eptatretus atami (assembly GCA_035128595.1). Classification (NCBI taxonomy): domain Eukaryota; kingdom Metazoa; phylum Chordata; class Myxini; order Myxiniformes; family Myxinidae; genus Eptatretus; species Eptatretus atami. The sequence goes on from CM068960.1 coordinate 35,439,608, forward strand.
TTTTGAGATATCCTGCTCACAAAGACAATCAAACAAACAAGGAAGATGTGCATAGCACGCACGATACCTGCAAAATCTAAATAAGCACTAGTTGCCATGGAAACAGCAATTTGACAATTTCGAAAATTTAACTCTCAAGTGTTTTCCATGATTGATTGTAATGCATAAACAATTTGGCTGGTGCATTTTTCCAATTGCAGCCTAATAGGTTTTTGCATATTTATGATGGCATTGACCTTGACCTTATGCCTGGTGTTGGCTTAATGGTTAGGGTGGTGGGCTTGGGATCCCAGGATCCTGGGTTCAGATCCCACTCTGCTGTTGAATACCGGGTGGGGTTGACTCTTCCTGTCATCCTTCCTAGGTCAGCAAAATGAGTGCCAGCTTGCTGGTGTCCTGTGTCGGAGTGGCGACCTGTCCAGGATTGTGTCCAATAGCCAAGGAGACTGCTTGGGCAGCACCAAATGCTCTGCACAGAGTATGGTACCAATGAATGGATGGACCTTGACCTTTGACTATTCTTGACCAGATTTTACACACATGCGTACAAATAAGGTGCGTCAGTATCAATATGAAAATTGAAACTCCCGACAATGTGTGTCGGTGCAAGGCCTGAGTGGACGGGCATGTGCAACACAAACCGCTGATGGATCGCTACCAGTAAATGGACTGTATATCTGAATTAATTACTCTGAATACCTACTGGATGGACATACCTGGGGGGGGGATGATTGTGGGGGGGGGGGGGGTAGCTATCAGAGCTGTGAGGGCTGTTGTAAATACATTGTTTCTTTGGTTGCGTGGTCACAAGAGGGATTATTCTAAATTTTTGCATCTATTGCTAGAGCGATTTCTTCAACTCTCCCTTTGGCAAGTATTAAATAATACGAGCGACCATTAGGAATGGGGTTATGCATCAAATATAGTTCACAATTGGGCCGAGATGGTATCGGGGGCAACATCGCACATCACACTTGCAGCCATGGCTGGGAGAAATCACATCCGAGGAACCATGATACAAGTCCACTTGCAGTTCACGTATACCTGATGACTAGAAAATCGGACGGGCAACGGGATACATCATACATGCGTAAAGACTCATTTAAATACCTTTATTAGCTAAAGATCATTGCGGCAGAGCTCGTGACTTACTTTGAGGCCTAACAAGTCGAACAGCTTGGATTCTTAGTCTGTGGGGGATGCGATAAGTAAAGAATGCTTAAACAACAGTTGTGACTGTTTAAAAAAGTAATCATATGTTGGACATAATTGGTTGAATACTATAGTTTGGGTTAAAACATTTTTTTTTACTTCGGTGGTGGGCACCCGATAAGGTACTTATACACCTTAGTACGGAGTTCATCCAAGGCGGAAACCCCCTCGGGGAGGGGGGGGGCAAATGAAGTCGCTACAACCTCCGTCATGTGACTCCAAGCCCCCTGGCAAGTTTGGTTGCGATTGAACAAGTAACGACCGAATGTATTGCAGTCAGGCAGACGGACAGACACCAAACTAAAACTGCATATTTTAGTGGGATTATAATTTCCTTCATGCACTCCACCCTTTCCCCTGTCAATGGTCCCAAATTGGTCACTGCCCTTAAATATATTGGATTTAAGTGGATTACAAGCCTGAAGACGACGATGGTTCACGAGTGGTATTTGACGATGTAGATTGTTTCAGAAGTCAAGGATGAGACAATGTGATAATGTTTGACCAAGTTATAAAAATGATCAACATGATGTGGTACGAGTGACAGGTTATTAGCTGCAAAATGTCGAAAACCCGGTTTCGTTCAACAACTTTCAAAATTTGACCTTTGCATAACCTTTAAAGGTTACAAAACAATGTTGTGGACATTAAAATAAGGAAACAGGATACGTGCTATAGCTTACTGGAGTTAGTTCGTCGAAGAAGGTCGAAAATCCGGTTCGATTCCCACAACTTTGAAAATTTGACCTTTGTGAACTTTAAAGGTCAAAGGTCAAGGATTATGACCTTTGGTGCAAAACTTCCTCTGGAACATTCCAGGAAAAATATAACGTCATATAGGCTATATGGCATTTCGCACTCGTCGGATTATCCATACTTTGATGAAATCAGCGTAAAACAAACTTGAAGGGGGCGCCACGGGCAAGGTGTTCGAGATAGAGCAAAATGGTTTCAAGACTTTAGGTGGGGAATGACCTCAAGATTATGCATAAAAAATATTGTCATCCTAGCTCTCAAAGTTTGGGCGGTCGTATGATTTTTATGTCAAAATTCGCAATTTTCTAAGTTCGTGACCTTGTGACCTTGACCTTGGGACGAAAATGAAAAAAATCGAGCTCCGTGGGGCTATGCAGGTGCCATTGGGCTAACCAAATACCGAAACCCCTGCCAGATTCGACAAACCCTCGAGAAGATAAATTTTTATGTCAAAAATTCGCAATTTTCTAAGTTCGTGACCTTGTGACAAAAATGAAAAATCGAGCTCCGTGGGGCTATGCAGGTTCCATTGGGCTAACCAAATACCGAAATCCCTGTCAGATTCGACAAAACCCCTAGGAGAAGATAATTTTTATGTCAAAATTCGCAATTTTCTAAGTTCGTGACCTGTGAAAAAATGAAAAATCGAGCTCCGTGGGGCTATGCAGTTCCCATTGGGCTAACCAAATACCGAATCCCTGTCAGATTCGACAAAACCCTAGGAGAGAATGCAAATTGAAAATCGGCTACCCCCTAAAAACATGTTTTTTGGCGTGGCTCCGCCATAATGGTTCGCACCAGGTCCATTCCAGGAAAACACAACTAGATCATGAATATAAAATCCCACCAAAATTTTATCAGGATCGGATCAAAACCCAGGAGCTATGCTCGGGGACGACAGACAGACAGACAACAATAACGAATATAGTGGTCACTTATTTTTTTTGTGAAAATATTTTTTCGTGAACCAATTATTCAGATGGCGCTCAGTGCAAAGCACCTCACTGAATTTGTCTGCATTCGCTCTTTATCTGGTTCTTGTCACTTTCCCACGGCAGGGTCGACTGCAGATTTCTCTGCATGTCAGGGCAACTCCAAAATGGCATAGACGGCACAGCAAAACTCCATGTAAATGCGTCAAAACACTCTGCCTCATTATTGGAAATGTACTCAGATGAAGACATTGTAATAGTTTACGCCGTATTGTAATATATTTTAATAGTTCGTATTTTAACTCTAGAAGACTCATCCTATGTGCACTCACAAAATGGCATTCCATCACACCAATTTTATTGTTGGTAGTGATCACACTAGTATCAGTTTGACATCTATTATATCACGTAATTGGGTGTTGCAAACCTGCGCGATGTCCAGCAGCTTTTGTTCTTGCACTCCACGCTGTGAAACCATGACGTACTGCATGGCTGCACTGAGTGCATCTCTTTCATCATTAAATGTGGACAGCCAACGGATCAATATTTCAATCTGCAGGTGCCGTGTAACAGGTCCACGTTTCACAGTTTGAGTGATAGCAGACATCAACGGCTGCAGGAACTCTGGATCCAAATAGTCATTGCCCAAAAGGACTGCAAGGATCGAAAGCAACCTCGGCGTCTTCAGAAAGAACTTGCGATGGAGATGACACTAGGGTCAAGAATGAGGGATTGGAAAGAAAAGAAATACATGAATATTTGAAGGAAAGCTTTTGGATTTTTGACATTATTTTACATTGTTCTTCTTTTATGGCCCCAATTATTCCCACCTTGCAGGGTAAACGGTTCTGGCTCAAGTTTTTTCATGAACTGGTCGGCCAGGCCTGACGATCAACAGGCAAAAATTTGGAATTTGGCCAGGGTACTGGCGATAAATCACCTACTCTTCGCAGAAAACTGCATGGGATGTTCAAGGTCCATCAATGCCTCGAATATTGGCAGATGGATCCTCTAGCTTAACGTCCAACTGATGAACGGTGCACACCATGC